>CM046664.1:125113571-125783751 GCA_025594165.1 Tamias sibiricus | reverse complement strand
CTGACCCAGGGGTTTAACCTTCTTCATTAATCCATTATTTTGATACTAGAGGACAAGTCTTCACAGCTTTTCAAACTATACTTACAGCCTGCCACAGGTCAGCAATAACACAGGAAAGCATAAACACTCTTGAAGGCACTAAAGAAGTTACCGCTTACATGAAAGGAACTTACTGCTGTAGTTTTCTCAATTTTTGATTTACAGATTTTTAAAAAAATCTTTCATATACTGCTAAAGCTCTCTTATGAGAAAGCACAGTCCTTACTGTTTCTGTACTCAAGAATATCATTTTTAAGTCAACATGACGTCAACTTTATACCAATGCTATTTCCCAAATAATCGGTGCCACAGCAGATAATTCACATTATTTATGTGTTTTGGTAAAGCAGACATTGGTGATGAAATCAAAGAACCTTGGACAGACACTGTGGCCTGAAGCAAAAGCAGAAGCCAGAGCATTTGCAACAGCTTCTAGCATATCATAGCCCATGCCCGGGGACTCTTGCAGCACAGTCCGGCTCTCCATAGGAGCCCCTTCACATGGACCATTTTAGTGGGGTCTGTGATCCATCCGCTCCAGGCCTCAGTGTTTAGACACCCTCCAAGAAAGCTGGTCTCTGATACAACCCCCTTTACAGATGGAGGTGGCCTGAAGAAGCAGCTCTGTGTTCCTGCAGAGGAACACCACCAGCCTAACCCAACTTTTATGCAGCCTGGACCTTCTTCATTAGAATAAATGAAGGTTCACAGTAATATTTTGGGGAACACAGTAAACAAAGAACATTTAATCACAGAGTAAACAGTTCAGATAAGAGAAGTGAATATTATTTCTTTTAATTTTAAATAATATTTACATAAATATTAAAGAACATACTATATAAACTAAAAGAAGTTGCTGTTAAAACAGAACAATTAAAGAACAAAATTTAAGTAGGTGCTGAAATTTAAGAAAATAAAAAGAGCCAGATTAATAGAATAATCTGTAATTTTTTTCATTCATATTTTTAATTGGTGCATTATAATTATATATTATACATGTAATATATTATCACATAATAGTGGGCCTCGTTACACAGTGTACATGCACATGATATAACAATATAATTTGGTCTGTTTATAAATTTCGTGAGGGTGGAAATCATTCAGTTCTGGAATCAGTGATATATTCATAATGCCTAATAGTGCTCGGTATAAACCAAGCATTCTCTTAAGATTTTGATAAAAAGGGGATGGGATACAGCTGAATGGTAAATCACTTGTCCAGCACGCTTGCACCAAAAAATGAATTAATGAGTGAGTAAATGAATAAGTGAGATGAATGAATAAGACAGGAGGAATGAGTGAAAATAATATGTCCAATTAGCTGTCCAAGCAATAAACCTGTAAGATTTAGTTGAAAACATCTCTTTGAATATAAAATGAATGCAAAGGTTTTTAAAAATGTCTTTAAAAATGTTATATAATGTTATAGAGAATTGAAGCAAAAAAAGACTACTAGTAGAATTTTCAGAAGCAAAAGAGTGAATGTAACAAGAACAGGGACCAGGTGTGGTAGCACATGCCTGTAACCCCAGCGGCTTGGGAGGCTGAGGCAGAAGGATCACAGGTTCAAAGAAGCCAGCCTCAGCAATTCAGCAAGCAGCTGTAAGCAACCTAGTAAGACCCTGTCTTGAAATAAAAAATAAAAAGGGCTGAATATGTGGCTTAGTGGCTAAGAGACCCTGTTTGGTCCCTGGTATTAAAAAAATAATAATAAAACAGGGAAATTAGGAAAAAAAATTCTTGAGAAGATATAAATACTGAAATTAAAAAGATGCACTAGGTATGCAGCAGGAAAATAAGACACACCTAGTAACAATTTGATAAAATGTCTGCAAACCAAAGTTATGTGGAAAATTGCAAACTCTTTAAAAACCTGGGGGGAAAGTGGGGAGCTATACTTATAAATGAAAATTGGATTTCTCATAAGCATTGATAAAACAATAGAAGATAATGACTTCAGAGTTCTCAGGAAAAAAAAAAAAAACAACAACCTAATTTTGAAGGTAGAATTTTATAACAAAACTACCAATCAGGAATATAACCAATCTGGGCATGGTGGCAAATGCCTGTAATCCCAAAGGCTCAGGAGGCCGGGGCAGGAGGAGCCAGCCTCAGCAACTTAATGAGACTCTGTCTCAAAATAAAATAATAAAAATGGACTGGGGATGTGGCTCAGTGGTTAAGTAACCCTGGGTTCAATCCCTGGTACCCCCCCCCCAAAAAAAGAATAAGAACATAGCCAAGCTGGGCATGGTAGGCACACCTATAATACCAGTAACTTATGAGACAGGAGAATCACAAGTTTGAAGCCAACCTCAGCAACTTAGTAAGATTCTGTCTCAAACTAAAAAATAAAAAGGGATGGGGAGACAGCTCAGTGGTAGAATGCTTGCCTAGTGTGTGTGAGACCCCGAGTTTAATTCCCAGCATCAAAAAAGAAAAGAAGGAAAAGAAGAAGAGGAAGAAGACAATGAAGATGACATTTTTAGACACTCAGGAATTCAGAAAGTTTACCGCTTGTATGGGAACAATGAAGATTCTTCAGTAAAATGAAAAAATATTGTAAAAAGGATGACTTAAGTCGTTGCTGCACTTGAGGTAATATGGAAAGAAAAAAAGAGAAAATTAACTTTCAATTTCTTGGAGGATTTAGTGTCATAGATTTCTTTTTCTATAGGTTTAATCACTATCATACTTCCTGGTTTAATACACTCATTATAATATCTAATATAATTAGATATTAATAACATCTATGGGGCAGAATAAAATTTTTAGGATGAATTTATAGACAAAGCTTAGAAGATAATTATGGTTACAGAAAAGAAATGCAATAAATGCTATAAATCTTAATATTAAAAAATTAAGCTTTTAAAAGAGGAGAAAGGTAGAAAGCTCAGAATAGGAAGCACATAGTTGATCAGAAACAGATTAATTAAACATTATAAAGTTTACTGTTGGTTAAACTAAAATAATATAACAAAATTGAGGGCTCTAGAGTAAAAATTATAGTACAAATATGCAAAAGTGTTTATCTATCATCAAAGAGAGTAAGCAGATATTGTTTAAAGCTGAAAACCTAATAAGTTCTAACAGAGTTGATTTTTGTGTGTGTGGTGCTGGGGACTGAACCCATGGCCTCACACATGCTAGGCAAGCACTCTACCACTGAGAAGAGTGGTCAATTTATAAGGATATAAGAATAACAACCAAAGAGATCAAAAGCAGAAACTGTCCTGAAGTTAGTGTTCACGCTGCCATCTGCTAAGGCCTTGAAGGAAGGCACCTTAGGGGTGCCTATGAGCACCAGAAGCAGTATCAGAACCATGGCAACTTGTTGTGATTCCCAAGGCTCCCCCACCCTAAAAGAACTATCCTATGTGGAGGAAAAGGACAGATAAGTTTCAGTGAGTGGTCATTTGAACATTTCATTTAGTCTACTGACAGTTAAATTACTGAACCATCTAAAAATAAAATTGTAAGAAGGATTAGTTTTCATTTGTATTTTAACCTATTTCTAAGTGGTAAAATCTCTGTAAAAGTCCCTGGCAAAACCGGAACAGGAATGAACCTTTGGGGGCTGAGGGTGTGGCTCAGGAGTAGAGCACACTGCCTGGCATGCATGAGGCCCTGAGATTTGATCCCCGGCACTGGGAGCTGGCGGGGGGGGGGGGGGGGGTGGGGTGGCTCCTTCCACGCACTGATTAAATCAAATCTTTTGTGTTTCTTAGAGCAAAAATATCATTTTGTATGTGGCAAAGTCAGTGAATATCTACAAGATCATCTGAGGTTCCCAGCCCTAGAATCAAGAAACACTAATAATGAACTGCAAGCCAGGACACCCTAAACATGTAAAACTGGTTTCTTGTTTTGTTTACCACTATATATCTAGTGCCAATCTGGGCCTACTCCCTCAATGATCTACACTGATACCTGTACTTAGGGCCACATTTCTACTCTTTCAAATGGGAATTCTTGAACTCGCTACCTATCTCTCTCAATATCCCAGGATGCTCCCAGGATGCTCCTCTCTTACAATGAGCTACCTGGCTGGGAGAAAAACCTCAATTCCTCTCCCAGGCTTGTTAAGACGTGTTTTGGGAAAACAAAAAGGGGAGTTTTCAAGGGTCAGCTCAGGAGATATTCAAATCCCTCACGTCCTGGCACTCTACTCAACTGACATTGTAAAAAGAAAAAAGAAAAGGGAAAGAAAAAGCCTTGTGTACCTCAGCAAAGGATTTTGCTGAATTGTAGATACAATGGTGTCATTATGAAAAGCTCAATTAAACTTTAATACAGAGATGATGGTTATTGAGTAATCTGAAACCAAGAGTTTTAAGAAAATAAGACTTGGCAGCATGAGGTTTCAATAGATAGACAGCCACAAAATATCTAAACAAAAAAGGCAGATTTGTCTGAAACCCAACAGTATTTTCCTGACTCAATACTGAACCTTGTTCAATAGCCAAGCTCCTTCTTACAGTGCTTTATGGGACAAGTCTCTTCAAATGATTGCTATACTTGAACTAGCAGATAGGCCCAGTTATTCAACTACTTCCTTCCAAAGTATTGTAACCACTTACTGCCACAGATGCTTCTGATGTCCTTCGAATTGTGGACAGGCATATGTCCACTACTCAAAGTAAGAAGAGTAGCATAAGCACATAAATCAAACTGTCTGTCACAATTCTAGGGAACAACCTAAGCTGCTCTTTTAAATGCAAGTGGGTTAGTTTAGCAGTTTGTTTCTAATCTCAAAGAAAATTTAAAGGAAGATTAAAAAAAAAAAAAAAAAAAGAAGAAGAAAGAAAAGGAAAATAAAAAAGACAAGGGAAGGTAAGACAAAACAAAATCTTATTCTGGTATATCCTTTTCCCTTCAAAATAAGGGAGTTAAAAAAAAATACCCCCTGCAAAGAACCAAACAGCACCAACATATTGATTAAATATAATAATGTGTAAGTGATAAATGTGGGAAAATAGTTAGCTATCATCCACATTTTTAACACCTGGCCAAGTCACTGCCACTAATGTTGTCACCATTCTTTGTAAGGTGAAGAAAGAGAAAACTTCAGGATGTTGGGGGTCTCTCTGGGTAAGAAGATGAGGCCAAAAAACAGGTTCAAAGCGTCACGTTCTTCCTAGTTGTAGCTTAAAAACCACATGCTAGTAGTATATTTTAAAATTTGAAAATTCTGAGGTAGATTTGGCTGATTGGAGAAAGCTTCAAAGCTATGGAACACAAGCCAAATGCTGAGAATTGGATGGCACTTATTCCTACTGTGACTGGGGGAAAAAAAAAAAAAACAGAAAAACAAAACCCTAGGATTAAAACAGGCCTGTTCTAGCAGAGTAAGGATAAGATGTAACCCAATGCTTCAGTCACTAATGGAACTACTGGATAAAAGTACCCACTGAAATCAGAACCCAAGAAAAAGCAAAAGCAAAGGAAGTCTTTTGCCTTGAAAGTCTGGTTCATATGAATATAATAAAGTCAAGCTGTCTCTAGGAAGAATCCAGAGAGACGGAAAGGAAGTTCATAAAGACGGTGTTCAATCTGCTGGGTGACAATCACTAGAGCAAAGAGGTCACCTCAGATGTTCCAAGCCCCACAAAACTTGGACAGTAGTTGAGACAGAAAGGACCCATGCTCATACAGGCATCGAGGCTAGGGCAGCAGCTACTCATGAATCAATAAAGAAGGGCAATGCGGGGCTGCAGGAGTCAACTGCGAAAACCACTAGAGTGAAACTGTTACCCAAAACAAAATACCTTTCTAAAAACGTGATCTTGTGCAGAAAGTAAATGCATTTACCAATTGTACCTTTTCCATAGTTTCATTTCTGTTCCATTCTTTTAACTTTTCCAAAATGGGCCAAGTATGTTCCTACCACTGTGAAATACTTCACATCATGTGGAAAAAAAGGGAAGAAATGGCTTAGTGTCACTCTTATCTTTTGGATACGTGACAGTTTTTCAATGATGAGGGTAGGGAGATGGTGATGCGGATACGATATGTGTAAAGCTTGACTCTGGTTATATTTTGTAGGTGCCTTTTTCTAAATGTGAACAAATTTTCCTCTGATGCTTTTTTTCTTTGATAGACATGAGCAGCAAGTTAATAGATTATATGGGTTTGCCAAATTGGAGCGCAAAGTAATTGGGAAGTCCAGCACAGGGAAAGGTCACCCCAGAAAATTTCACTCCTCAAGAAGACTCTGGCAAGAACGGAAGAATGAGATTTTAATCACTGCAGCTAATTACATAGAAGACTAAATCACAAGAAGAGTTATTTAAGTGTCTTAAATACAATAAAAAGTAATTAACAGGAAGCGCCATCTTGACAGCTTCATGTCACAAACTGGGCCTAAAAGGATCAAGTAATTCCCAAACCAGGATGCAGAGAATGAGAAACGACTCAAGGTTTGATCTTTTTATTTTTTATTTAAACTGTTTTGATTAACAGATAACAACTCTTGCCAACTCCATAGTTAAGTTAATCAAGAAAAAAATTTTAATCTAGTAGAGGAATGATGAACCTTGTTTCCACTGATTCCCCAGAGGGCAAGAGATGGGTTGCTGGAGCCTGTGTCACACCAGCAAGGCGCCACAAGGTCCTGTGCCTTGCTTCCCTCCCACACATCAAGAAGGAAAAAAGAAAGATTCCACTGAGCCCTACTGAGGAGACAGACAATTCACACACTTTGCATGTGACATATATCTAAAACTCTGCTTTGAAACAGCCCATTGGGAGACACCATCTCATCTGTCCCTTTCTTTTCATTCCTTTGGAATCACCAACTTCAGAGGAACTCTTCCAGCCAGAGAAGTTTGCAGATATGGAAACCCTCAAGGTTGTGGGACAGGTATGTAATGTAAGCCCATAGATTAGGACAGACACCATTTAGACAGGAGGACTTCTTAATTCCACACCATTTCAACAAGTCTGAACAAAGCCCACCTTTCAGAGAAGCTATGTACACTAGAGAAGCTCTCTTAGCTAACCCTTCCATTAAATGATTCACACAATCCATGACACCAAATGCTACCGGCAGATCCCAGTTAAGAGTGACTGAAAGCCACTCCATCACACCTGTGCACTTCATCCCCCATCTCCTGCCCCACTGAGCCATTTGCTTTATTTCTTAATCTAATTTATTTTGGTTATGTCTATTATTTTCATTATGTACTTAAATACTGCATTAATCATTGAAACACAGGCACACAAAAAACATGTTTACAAAACACTTGCATCCTTATAAAGGTTTAATAAAGACAAATGGCTTTGAAATGGTTGCAAAATAAATAAGAGTGAGACAAACAGGTGAGAGAGATGTAAATCTCAAAAATACAAGGTTCTACCATTAGTGTTCTTGCCAAACAGGAAGTTATGAAGCTCACTAGGATATCATACAGGTGATCATTGCCACCCATAAGTCAGAGATCTAAACACATGATATTACATTTAAATGAAAATATTTTAGACATATCTTTAAAAATCCTCTTTCCCCACCCAATGTTTTTAAATAACTATCCATTAAGTGAGGTAGATGACTTTTAGCAGATATCCTAATTTACTAAAATTTTGACTTTCTATAATATTATTTTGTTTTTTAAAAATAGACTCAGGTAAAAGATTTTTTAAATTTAGGCAAAAATAAATAAATAAATAGAAGCTCTAAGTCAATTTAGAACATATTAAGCATGCCATTAGGTCCACTTGCTTAAGGTGGGTGGCCTACCTTTAACAGCGCGCCCCCCCCCCCCCCCCCCCCCCCCGCAAGCTTCCAATAACTAAATAAAAGAGGAAGACAATCAGGTACAAGTGTTACAGTACTGGTTAGATTTTAGAAAAGAAAGGAAGAGAACTAGCAATCCCAAGTAATGAAACACCCAAGTACTCCCTATTATGCTTCATGAAAAGGGACTCTTAGCAATATAGTTAAGTCATTCAACTAACTGAGCTCCTACCATGCAGTGGATACTGGGACTATAATAGTGAATAAAGGGGACAAAATCCCCTATTTCCAGAGAGACAATAGTTTAGGAAGGAATGGCTTCAATACTACAGTAACTTCTAATTCCAGAATATACAAAGAGCTCAAAAAACAAGTAATCCAACTTAAAAATAGACAAATGATCTGAATAGGCATTTCTCAAGACATACAAATGACCAAGAAGTATATAGAAAAAATGCTCAACATTACTAGCTATCAGGAAAATGCAAATGAAAACCATAAGGAGACATCACCCATCCTAGGCAAAATGGCTATTATAAAAAAAGCAAAAAGTAATAAAACTGGTAATAAGGTAAAAAGAGATCTCAGGCACTGTTGGTGGGGACATAAACTAGTACAGTCATTATGGAGAACTATATGGAGGCTCTTCAAGAACTAAAAATAGATCTACCATAGGATCTAGAAATCTCACTTCTGGGTATATATCCAAAGGAAATGAAATCAGCCTATCAAAGAGATACCTATTCAGGCAAAAGGAATAATATCAGTCAAAGCCAGACAAATACACTCAAACCCCAAGGTTTCACAACACAGAGCATACCCTTAATACTACACTGGAAAAAAATGTTTTAAGTCAGCTATCACAAATTATCCCAAAAATTTAAGAATCCCCCACATTACACAAAAATACACTCCCTGAATATCTGATATTAAGGCTTGTGACCTTATTTTCAAGATATACCTTGGTGGTAACTAAATGAGATAATACACTCCGATAAGAGTGTTGAATAAACACTGGCAGAGGCCATCTGCCAAAAATAAATTTGTGCACTTTTACAGGCATGAGACTGTTTTCCCCAGTAATTACATAGGAAGAGTAGTAATCTACGGAGATTACTCCTTGCTTGCAAGGGTAAAAAATTTTAATATAGGGGAATACCAACGTTCTAGCTGTCTCCAGTAGGGAGCATGTATTCAGCTTCTAAGAAGTGGTGAGGAATTGATAATGGATCATTATTGTAGGTTACACAGATGGAATAACAACCAAAACCTGTCCTACTGTTTCACATTACAAAAATATTATCTGATTTATCAGAAACCAGCTTCCCACAAAGCCTGTTGCTTATAATGGTGGGAAGGTAATGAGATCAAACGCTTATAATGCACTCCTGGCAAAAATGAAAGCTCCAGTTGTTGTGCGAACATTAACAACATTAATAAATACAGGAGCAGGTACTGGCTAAAAATAGTCATTTCCAAATGTGAAATCAAGATGAGGGGAAAGAGACTCCTGCTTGATAGGAGAGTTTCTAGGAGCTAAATAGCTACAAGATCCTCTGTAGCCTAGATGCATTTCTCCTAACGGCCTTCATTATACTTCAATGAGACAATCTTTGTTTTGATGAGAAACCTTTTCTTCCCCTCCACTCTGCCCCCTTAAAAGAAAAGAAAAATACCAGTTTGGCAACAAACAGCACTTAAGACTGTTAAATAGAGAAGGCAACAATTACCATGCTGGTATATTTTATGCAAAACAAGAATTGCTACTGGGGACTGACTGATTGTTTTAATATTTATTGTGGAAGCATGGCCCAGCAGGCTTCCTCCTTCCCCTGTCAGATACCTCCCTTGAAAGATTCTGTTCATCACCCAGGCTACCAAGAGACCTTGGAATATTAACCAGGAGACAGCTGGTTTGGTAGAGACTACAACTCTAGCATCTACTGGTTTCATACCACTATACAAAGAAACATTTCCCATTAATCTCTCCCTCTCCTCTTCTTCCTCTTTTTTTTTTTTTTTTTAAAGGGGGATGGTGACTACAACTTGATTTCATAAACCAACACACAGAGAATCTTTTAAACTAATTTTGAATAGTACCTAGGGCCTGCTTGATACTTAATAATAGCATTATTAATAGTAATAATGGGTACTTCATAGTGCCAGCTACACAGAGCCCAATAAATCTTTAACAACAATAATGAAAGCATATGATTAGCTAATGAGTGATTATAAAGTACTTTGCAAATATAAAGTGCTGCACAGGCACGTAATTATAAACCACTGGGTTAAGCAGAGCCAAAGGAAGGAGAGATCTGATTGAGCAAAGAACTCCTAGCTACTTGAGACACAAACTGGGCATTTGCCAGCCAGAACACTCACATTCCTCCAATGGTGACAGTGGCACAGGTCCGTTCTGAAAAGGCAGGTACCGTCTCTGTGGCTGGGCTGGCTGGTCTAATGTAGTCCACAGTCACGTTGACCTGGAAATAAACAATCAAGGGAATCAGGGTAGGAAGTCTGTAGCCCAGCTTATTAGTGGCCACAAATGCTTGTACAATTGTGAAAGATCAACTCACAGTTTAATTTGCTGGATTTAAGAACTTTTGTTTAAAAAAAAAAAAAAAAAAAAAAAAAAAAAAAAGCTGGGCAACAGACTGAAAGTGTTTGCAAAAGACATATTTCATAAGGGATAGTTATCCAAAATATTCAAAGAACTCTTAAAACTCAACAGTAAGAAAACAACCTGATTAAAAAATGCAAAAGATCTGAATGGCTCACCAAAGATGACATACAGATGACAAGTAAGCACGGGAAAAGATGCTCCACATCATATGTCATTAGGGAATTGCCAATTTAAGCAATGAAATATCACTACACAATTGTTAGAATTACCAAAATGCAGATCACTGGCAACAAATGTTTTACAAGGATATAAAGCAACAGAAAGTCTGATTTACCTCTGGTGAGAATGCGAAATGGCTATAGCTCCTCTGGAAGATAGTTTGGTGTTTTTCACAAAACTAAACATACCCTTACTATTCTATTCCAGGAATATGGTGCTCCTTGAAATTCACTTGAAGGAGCTAAAAAATTGTCCATATAAAAAACGTGTACAGGGCTTTACCCAAAAGACCTGAAAACAGCATACTACAGGGACACAGCCACATCAATGTTTATAGCAGCACAATTCACAATAGCTAAACTGTGGAACCAACCCAGATGCCCTTCAGTAGATGAATGGATAAAGAAAATGTGGTATATACACACAGTGGAATATTACTCAGCAATGACAGAATAAAATCATGGCATTTGCAGGAAAATGGATGGAGTTAGAGAATATAATGCTAAGTGAAATTAGCCAATCCCAAAAAGCCAAATGCCTAATGTTTTCTCTGATATAAGGAGGCCAATTCACAGTCGGGATGGGATGGGGAGCATAGGAGGATTAGAGGAATACTAGAATGGCCAATGGGGAGGGAGGGGAAGGGAGGGGGGGCAAAAGGGTGAAGGAAAAAAAAAAAAATGGTAGAATGAGATGGATATCATTACCCTAAGTGCATGTATGAAGTCATGAATGGTGTGAATATACTTTGCATACAACCAGAAATTTGTTTAAAAAAAAAAAAAAAGTGCTCTGTGTGTAATATGAAATGTAATGCATTCTGCTGTCATTTATAACATCTTAAAAAATAATTTAAAAAACTTGTACAGGAGCCGGGCGCGGTGGGAGGCTGAGGCAGAAGGATCGCGAGTTCAAAGCCAGCCTCAGCAATGGCGAGGCACTTAGCAACTCAGTGAGACCCTGTCTCTAAATAAAATACAAAAAAGGGCTGGGGATGTGACCCAGTGGACGAGTGCCCCTGAGTTCAATCCCCAGTACCACCAAAAAAAAAAAAAAAAAAAAAAAACTTGTACAGGGATGTTAATAGCAGTTTTGTTTATAACTTGTCGAATTTGAATACATCCAAGATGTTCTCCTATAGATGAATAGATAAATTGTGGTACATCCAGACAATGGCATATTATCCAGTGCTAAAAAGCACCGAACTATTGAGCCATAAATACTCATAGATGAATCTCACATATTATTACTAAGTAACAGAAGTCAATCTGAAAAGGTTTTCTACAGTATGATTCCAACTATATGACATTCTAGAAAAGAGGAACCTAGGAAGTCAAAAGATCAGTGGGTGCCAGGGGATGGGGGAGGGAGGGATAAATGGGTAGAGCACAGGGGATTTTTAGGGCAATGAAACTATTCCCTGTGATACTACAATGGTGGATACATTCTATTATACATTTGTCAAAACCCACAGAAGTTACCATACCAAGCATGAAGCCTATAGACTTGGAGCAAATAGTGATCCATCAATGTAGGTTCATTAGTATTAATAAATATTCATCTCTGGTATAGGATACTGTTCATATATGAATGAAAAGGGCATATGGGAAATCTGTATTTTCTATTCACATGAAACCACATGAGCACATGAAATCCCATAGAAATTCTCCTTGACAGAGAAGAGGTCTGCTACATTCTTGCCTAACTTGCTGAAGTAGTTCTTCAACCTTTTAGGTGGTCACACTACTTTGAAGATCGGGCTCCAGGAAAACTACGTATAATTTCATAGTGCCGTACCTTCTCATGGACGAGATTAAGCACTATTAAGAAGAACAGCTGGGCACTGTTGCTCTAAAGGCTGAGATAAGAGAATCGCAAGTTTAAAGCCAGCCTCAGCAATAATGGCGAGGCACTACAAAACTCAGTGAGACCCTGTCTCTAAATAAAAACAAAAAATGGCTGGGGATGTGACCTCAGTGGACGAGTGCCCCTGAGTTCAATCCCCAGTACCAAAAAAAAAAAAAAAAAAAAAAAACTTGTACAGGGATGTTAATAGCAGTTTTGTTTATAACTTGTCGAATTTGAATACATCCAAGATGTTCTCCTATAGATGAATAGATAAATTGTGGTACATCCAGACAATGGCATATTATCCAGTGCTAAAAAGCACCGAACTATTGAGCCATAAATACTCATAGATGAATCTCACATATTATTACTAAGTAACAGAAGTCAATCTGAAAAGGTTTTCTACAGTATGATTCCAACTATATGACATTCTAGAAAAGAGGAACCTAGGAAGTCAAAAGATCAGTGGGTGCCAGGGGATGGGGGAGGGAGGGATAAATGGGTAGAGCACAGGGGATTTTTAGGGCAATGAAACTATTCCCTGTGATACTACAATGGTGGATACATTCTATTATACATTTGTCAAAACCCACAGAAGTTACCATACCAAGCATGAAGCCTATAGACTTGGAGCAAATAGTGATCCATCAATGTAGGTTCATTAGTATTAATAAATATTCATCTCTGGTATAGGATACTGTTCATATATGAATGAAAAGGGCATATGGGAAATCTGTATTTTCTATTCACATGAAACCACATGAGCACATGAAATCCCATAGAAATTCTCCTTGACAGAGAAGAGGTCTGCTACATTCTTGCCTAACTTGCTGAAGTAGTTCTTCAACCTTTTAGGTGGTCACACTACTTTGAAGATCGGGCTCCAGGAAAACTACGTATAATTTCATAGTGCCGTACCTTCTCATGGACGAGATTAAGCACTATTAAGAAGAACAGCTGGGCACTGTTGCTCTAAAGGCTGAGATAAGAGAATCGCAAGTTTAAAGCCAGCCTCAGCAATAATGAGGCACTACAAAACTCAGTGAGACCCTGTCTCTAAATAAAAAGAAAATATGGCTGGGGATGTGGCTCAGTGGTTGAGTGCCCCTGAGTTCAATCCCTGGTACAAAAAAAAAAAAAAAAAAAAAAAAAAAAAGGAGAAGAAGGAGAAGAGGAAGAAGACAAAACAAGATGACCATTACAAAGATGCTTAGAATTGTTTTCACAGTGTGTCAATCAAAACACCACAGCAAATCCAGTACAGGTGGTTTAGGAAGTTTTGGTAGGGATGGGGGTGGGTTAGGTCAGAAAGAACTAGAGGAATGTTTAGGTCTTAAATTAACAAAGGATGTGTGTACAGATAAGAAGTTAGAGGCATAAATGGAAAAACTGTTTAAGCTAGTATATTCTAAATGAACAGATGTGGACACACTAGACAATATTTTTTCCTTATGAAATCTTTTTATCTAATATATTCCTTTAGATGTAGATGGTCACAATGTTTATTTTATTTATTTATTTTTATGTGGTGCTGAGGATCAAACCCAGTGCCTCAAACATTGTAGGCAAGCGCTCTACCACTTAGCCCACAACCCCAGCCCCTCCTTATGAAATCTTTTAAAGATAAACATGAATCAAAAGAAATCAGTATACAGTATCAATAGCAAACATATGGAATATGTCTTGATGTTTGGTTTGAGTCATAGCCAAGGTAGACATACACTGAAGACACATCTTGGATCAAACAGCCTGAGCCTTCATCCAGAATCCATTTTCTAAACCCATTCCACTTCTCACTCATCTGCCTTAAGATGCTGCACAAGCATCAAGTTCAGCCACATTGCTCACTTGCACCATTAAATCCTCTCATGCTATCTTCCCTTTACAAACTTATTTTTAAAATGAACATGTAAATTTGGAAAAAGGACAATGCCTCAAAATTCCAAGGTCCTACATCTAGCCTACAGAAGAAGGAAGAGGCCAGAAAAGCAACAGGATTTTCTGGAGTCATGGCAGAAACCAAAAAGGAAATCTGAAGTATGAGCTAAGCATGGCATGTAAAATATCTCAGGGCCAAATTTAAATAGGGCACAGCCATAGTGTATGGTCCAATTTGCACATTCAGTGGGAATTTAATAAATATGTGGAGATGAGCAAAGTCCACATATCCTTGTACTTTCTCACAATCCATCTAACAAGCTCAAGCCCTCAATTCTATTAGCAGAGGGGGAAAAAATCCTTGCTTGAAAATAAAATAAGTGAATTTCAAGGTTACCCTGCACCTGCCAGTGCCAAGCTTCCTCCTCAGCATGCACAGGCGTCGACAGCAGCTATCCAGCAAAGAAACACCACAGAGGAACATTCACTCTCTACCCAAAGAAGGCCACATGGGTGGTGGTGGTGGTGGTGGAGGATAGGATGGGTAGTAGACATGATCATCTGTGCATCTTCCAGGCCAGAAAGTTAACCAGTACTGCCAGCCCCAAACTGACTGTCTTCCAGGGAAATCCATGGGAAAAAAACAAAACCCCAAACTAACAAACAAGCAAACAACAACAAAAAACCCACTTTTTTTCCCCAATTAACAAAAGAAACAACACACACATTCATTGGCCAATTAATTATTCCCTGTATCTAGAGAAAGAGAATTGCAAATAAGTCAGAGATTAAAGAGCTCTTTGTGGAGGCAATATTATTAAAGAAAATCTCAAATACAAATGAGGCCCTGAGAAGAGCCCACAGCCAAGATACACACCTGCAGGCAACTATGACAAACCAGGAATTAAAGTCAATGTGTAATTAGCATTTATGTCCCTCTCCTGTGGATTCAGAGATCTGTTCCTCTACCTTGGAGTTTTTCATCACGAGATATTCATCACTGACCTATCAATCACTTGAAAAAGCCACAATTTAAACAGTTTCAATTAAAATGGCTTTAGATCTTAGCAATGTCTGTCTGAATAAATGATAACCTGAATTTTGGGCTTGCAGGGAACATTTGAAATGGCATGAGTTAAAAGAGAATAAACTAATTAAAGCAGATGTGCTCCTCCCCTTTTAATAAAAGATACACCTGAAATGATGTACGCAAGAAATTTACACAAAGTGACAAAAAGGCTACATCAATCCAAAGCGTCTTTATAGCCATGGGCACAAGGAGCCCTGGGCTCTTGCTTGGTTCTACCTGTCACTCTTTTATACATTAGTCAGGTAACACCTTGCATCTCAGTTCAGCTTCACCGGGAAAATGAGAGCTCCATATCGAACCTTTATAACATCATTTAAGTCTAGAACTCGAAAAGATACCTTAACCAGATACAGTGTACTATGTCGTACTTTTTTAAACCTTTATAATTCTCACCTCACATTAATCAATGAGCTGAAACACACAGACTGCAAGCTCCATGAGCAGGAAGACCACGTCTTTTATTCATGGAAAGATGTGGCATAGGGTTTGCAAAGTAGTAGCTGGATATGTAGTAAATATTTGTTGCGTAATGCATACACATAATCAGGAACTCTTTGAAACAAAATTCGAAGGACAGCTGAGTGTGGTGGCGCACGCCTGTCATCCCAGCACTTGGGAGGCTGGGGCAGGAGGATCGAGAGTTCAAAGCCAGCCTCAGCAATGGCGAGGCACTTAGCAATTCCTGCCTCTAATAAAATACAAAAAAGGGCTGGGGATGTGGTGCCCCTGAGTTCAATCCCTGGTACCAAAAAAAATCAAAGGACACTTTTGAAATGAGAAGATTAGGTATTTTAAGGAACACCTGTCAAATTGGTGACAATTCTGTTTTATAAAAGAAAAAAACAATTTATTTCAATCTTGGGTGTAGTGGTAGGGATTAGGGGCAGGAAATATATTTGAAACTGTGATAAAGCTTTAGTGCTTAATAAAAGCAAATACCATGAAAAATGAAGCTAGCAAAATATACATAAATTCTCATTAAATTGTTTCTCAAAGAGGTTCTCAAAGGTAAAAAAGTGTGTAGCAGGCACTCTGATTCATCCTTGGTCCATCCAATTGTAAACTGTTCTTTGAAAGCAATTTTAGGGACCCTTCAGAGGAACTAAGATGATAACTTAAGACTAAATTTATATCTTAGTCTCTTGTAAGGTCTGACGGCAGTTTAGTATGATCAAATTGCTTTACACTACACTTAAATTCTGAGCATCTAGGATGTTCTTCATATTAATAGTGAGTAGAAAAATATCAAACCATCAAAGAACTTCATAGAATTTGATGCTGATGATAATGAAGTGCCAAAATATGATCTATCTAAGCACCGAAGATGAGGTAGGGGAAAAACAACCACCTATCCACAGTATTTCCAGGTCGCAGCCTGGGTTTAGTTTTAATATAAATAAAGCTGTTATGTGAGGCTATTTTGCATAATTACCCCATAATCCCACCCATGATTCCACATAGCCAATCATAAATTCACAAACAGCAGTAATAAATACTCTGCCTCTAGAAATAAGCTCTTTTATGACCCTACTCTCAAGGCAGAATTTTCAGGTAGTTATGGAAAGCCTCTATACACCCCTTATACAGGGAAGCCAATGCTATCTGGGCCTAAATCCAAATGATGCTACATGGAAACAAGAGTAAGTAAAACAAAAGAGTTTACCCGGCCCAGATATGCTGGCATAGCCAGCCTGCAGGGATTGGTTCCCAGCAATCCTACAGAGGAACTCTGTGAACTTGGAAAAGTTACCTACCATCTCTGTGCTTTCTTTTCATATAGGTAACTATGCCCATCTCACTGTGCTAGGAAGAAAAGCATTAATATACATAAGGCATTTAGAACAGGGCATGACTCACAGTGAGCTCGATTCAAGAGCCATTTATTTTTAGGTAAGCATGTACTGATTTTCTTAGAACAGTGCCTGGCACAGAGTATATGCTAAATAAGTATGCATGAGATAAATATATATAAATACGCCTACACACACATATATGCATAAAAAAGATACGTGTTGACTAAAATCATTAGACTCCTGAAATCATTAGGCAGAGAGACTCAATTAAATGTACTTTTCTCCTTAAGGAGCCACAGCAAACAAGAACATGTACCTTATACATATTCATCCCAACTTAGAGATAAGTAGGGCTTATTTTAAAGAATGACACACTATTTAGTATTTATTTAGATATTTTATGGATTAATTTTGCAGGTACCAGTTACCAGATATTTTGTTTACCAAAGATAATTAAATGGAGTTTTGTGAACCATATCAATTAGCAGGTTAACTAGAAATATTTGGGGCAGGATACTTCTGGTTTTATTAAATGAGGAAGACAACAAACAAAGAGAGGTCAAGTTTCCATTTGCTTTGGACTTAATAGGATCTTATATACATAATACTCCCTCAATATTTACATCAGGTATTCTCAATCTTTCTTTTCAACTAAAAGTACCATATGTAATTATTCTAAAAACATGAAATGATAAATATTTTTTATTTTTTATATTTATTTTTTAGTTTTAGGTGAACACAATATCTTTATGTTTTCATTTCTATGTGGTGCTGAGGATTGAACCCAGTGCCTCCCGCATGCTAGGCAAGCACTCTACCACTGAGCCACAACCCCAGCCATGATAAATATTTTTTAAAAGTTTGAAACAAGCCGGGCGCGGTGGCGCACGCCTGTAATCCCAGCACTTTGGGAGGCTGAGTCAGGAGAATCGCGAGTTCAAAGCCAGCCTCAGCAATGGCGAGGCACTTAGCAACTCAGTGAGACCCTGTCTCTAATAAAATACAAAAAAGGGCTGGGGATGTGGCCCAGTGGTCTAGTGCTGCTGAGTTCAATCCCCGGTACCAAAAAAAAAAAAAAAAAAAAAAAAAAAAAAAGTTTGAAACATACATCAGCCACCCGTTCATTTAGGTAGGGAAGACCTTCAAAATAAATTGTTACTGATGAAGCCAGTCCCTGGACATGCTCTCAGTTCACCTCCCCTGAAGTGACCTATTCAGATGCAAGAACCTGGGGAGCTAATCAACTCTCAGGAGATATAATGTCATACTTACTTCTACACAAGCATTATATGACAAAAACTTAATGAATCACAAATCAGATCCACATGTACACATTTAAAATAGTAGCATAAAAAATTAAAATGTAACATTTATTTTAATCCTATTTCTTATATATTTCAAAATTTGCAAATTCTCACCATATTGATATTAAACCAATGCTAGAGACTTTTTCTTTCTTTCTTCCCCCCCCCCCCCCCTTTTGGTACCAAGTCTTTAGTATCCAGTGTGTATCTTCAGATTGGTCTGTGTTCTTTGCGATGGTGTATTCCTAGATTAGCTGCTAAGGCATAGGAGGAGTCTTAGCCTTGTTCTTCTATTTTACTTTTTGGTTCTGTCTCCATTTATTTTCCCTGTGAACTTTGGTGTTATTTTATAAATCCTTATGAACACTCTTAAACCAAGTATGAAAAAATATGGTATGAAATAGTATTAAAAACTTAAAATGTTTATCCTTCATTTCTTTTTTAAATCTATCATCTGACTAGACTAGAAAAATACACCCATACTTTTCCATTTCCAAACAAAAATTTCAGGTGTGAGAATAAATTTGTATACAGAGGAAAAAAGAAAAAACAAAACCAAAGTCAGTCCTATAGTCTATAACTGCTATTATAAAATATATTCTGTTCAATAGTTTGATGAAGATACTTCTCCATGACTCATACTGGATTTTTAAATTAATTCACAATTTCCAACTCAATTCTAGGATTCTTTACCTCAGTGTTGAAATTTACCATAATGGATAGATGGTGACTGGATGATTGCCAGAAACTCATGTCAAAGAACTATTGATTTTTTTAGTTAACAGTGAAGGCTTCTGTTGAATGTGGACATTACTTAAAAGAAAATGAACAACTGATAGATATGAACAAATTATTATATTAAAAAAATTCTATAATTATAAAAAATTGAAATTTATTTGTTCCATTCAGATATCTATGAGCTCCAATATTTCCTAAAGTAAAACAACCTCCACAGATACATTTGCAAAGGAAAAAAAAAACCTATACATTGTTGTCTCATTTACACTGCAAGGCATAACAGGGACATAGACCCATGTTCCCAGGCTACCTCTCCAATCCAGGCTAGATGTATTCTGGCACAATCCAGCCTAGATGTATTCTGGCACACCCACTTGCAAATCATTGTAATTAGATGCTAAGGCTGGTTGTTTATTCACATGTATTTATGCTGCTCTCTCCATCTACAATCACCCTTCCCACCTCCTCCACACTGAACTATTTTAAGCACATTTCATTTTCATCAATGGAATGTTAACCTATACTGCTTACAACCCTTTGTAAACACGGGGTCAGACTGCTTTCTTATTTGATGAATTTCTAACAAAAGGAATCTCCTGCCTGGCCCCTCCATCCCAAAAGGCAGATGCTTTTATCTGTTTTGAGGGGAGAGGTAAAAATACAGCATAATACAGGGCCAGAGGAGACATTAAGAGCCCCTATCTGACATTAGGCATTCATTTAAGTGCTCCCTGATATACCTTCAGTTTGGTAAATATTTAATTAGAAGCATACACAAATGCAAGATCCAAAAATATACGTTAAAACATTTTATGTAAGGGGCCATTTGAGATTGGCAAAGATTCTAAAGTAGTGATAACTACCCAACAACAAACAAACCATTAAAATTATCTGAAAATATAATGTTTTGTTTATGAGTGGAGGCAAATTATAGGCACCTATAAGAATCAATAGGGAAATAGTTTTGATAATTGAAAATATTTTAAAGCTGATGGGGACCTCCAGAAAAAAACAGGACCACTACCTGAAATAACCTCACAGCTGCCAGCGTTTTTCATTAAACCCCTTGATTCTTAAATCCTTATAATCTTACTAATATATTTAAGGAGTATAATCTATACTTTTGCTAATGTTCTGACCATTATCTTATTATTATATCATTTGCATAGCCCATCCAATACCTACTTTTAGTACTGTACCCCTTATACCTAGGAAGAAAGCCAGAAGGTCTCAGAGGTACTAACAGAAACTTTCCCCTATGCCCCCTTGCATGTCCCTTTTTATTCCTCACCAGAACTCCCATCTTTCACTGCCTTCCTTTAGTGGATACAAGCTGAGGGAGGGTCTTTTTTCTCTTCTGTACAATTGTCAATCAAAGTCATCTGTGCCCAAAATTTCCAAGGTCATCAGCAGTCAGGGGAAATTAAATCTCTTCGTTCAGAAGTCTCCCTGGAGGAGTTTCAGCCACACAAGCAGCACAAAAACATGGAGATACTTATGCCTTAGTGGAGAATACACACAATGTCACCCAGTCTTTAAAACAGCAGCAGTAATAAAACTAAGAGGATAGGGCTCAGGGATATGAATAAAGAGGATTTGCTTAATGGCTTGTAAGAAGAATTATTGAAGGGGGGAGGGATAAAAACAAAAGGTTAAATTACATTTGCTTTGTAAATGCATGTCAGTCTCTGAGTTTCGGGATGTTTCTATTCCCCAAAAAGCCAAAATGAGAAATCTAAGCAATAAATGTGGAGACTAAAGTATTCACCCTGCCAAGAGTTTCCATAAATTCCTGTTTCTCTGGGGGCTGGGTTCTACTGGGTGAGCAATGTCAGCATGGAAAGGCACCCTGAATTGGACACACTGCAGAGCATTCTGTTTTCTCTAGCATGCCCACAAGCTGGCACTGAGAAGTCACTCAGACAAGAGAAACATGCATTTAGGTAAGTTAACTAAAGACCAAAGTTAAAAATGGTGCAATGGCCTCAAGGAAGTATATCATGACTTCAAAGGAGAAATATAACTATTCTTTAGGATGCCTGCCAATATAGAAAGAGAAAATAGCCCAACAATATACCATTTTGTATCTTAATTATTTTCTGTTTTGTGACTACATAAACCTTTAATCAAGTGTAAAAAATACAGGCCTTGCTCTCCTTTTTCTTTGTGGTGCTGAGGTTCTAACCTACGTCACTGCACATGGTAGACAAGTGCTCTACCACTAAGCTATGTACACAGCCCCACTTGGACCTTTCTTGATGCATTTACCACCCTTTTCCCCATCTCACACTGAAGACAGAGCCTACTAAATGAGGTGAAGTTTCTTGATAGAAGACACAGTGTGCACGGAGCAGTACCACCTAAGTTCAATGTCTAACTACACAGCCACTGACTGAAGACCATCCTGCACCAAATCTGTGCCTACCTAAAATTCAGCTCTCTTGACCTGTAGCCACTATTTAAAAAATAGTGGCATGTGCACAGCCAACTCCTCAGCCCACAAATATGCATACTATTTGGAAATTAGGTAGGTAGCAATGGAGGATGAGTGTAGGTCAAATGTAGCATCCCAAACACAGTAAATTTATGAAATAAGCTAGCTCAATGAATACATGTAAACAAAGAAGAAGCCTTCTCCCAGCCCTATAATGTGTGTTTCCATCCTAAGTTATCAGATACATGAAGTAAAAAATATTGTTTAAATTCCTCAAAAAATTAAAAATAAAAATACCATATGATGTAGCAATTCCACTTCTGGGTATATATCAACTAAATGGAAAGCAGGGACTCAGAGAAATCTGAATACACAAGTTCACAGCAGAATTTATTAATAACAGTCAAAGAATAGAAGTAATTGAAATGTCTCTCAATGGATGAATGGATAAACAAAATGTACAATATGTAGGAATATTATTCAGCCTTAAAGGAAATTCTGATGTGCTACAATGTAGATGGCCCTCAAGGACACTGTGATAAATGAAACAAGCTAGCCACAGAAAAGATTTACCTACAAAAAGAATGTCAAGAGCTGGGGTTATAGCTCAGTGGCAGAGCCTAGCACGTGTGAGGCACTGGGTATGATCCTCAGCACCACATAAAAATAAATAAAGACACTGTGTCCTTCTATAACTTAAAAAAAAAAAAAAAAAAAGCCAAGTGATACTACATAATGAGATAGCAAGAATAGTCAAATTCACAGAGAAAGCTAAATGGAGATTACCAAGGGCTAGAGGGAGAGTTATATTTAACAGGTACAGAGTTTTGGGTCTGGAAGATGAAAACATTCTGGAAATGGACAGTGATAAGTGCACAACAATGTGCACACTTAAAATAATTAACAAGGTGAATTTTATGTTGTGCCTCTACGTACACACGCGCGTGCGCGCGCGCGCACACACACACACACACACACACACACACACACACACACGAGGCTGTACCATCCTCCCATTCCATAAAGCAACAACAGTATGAGCCAGGCAGAGGACAAGCAATTCTGAGCCCAAATCCAGTCAATTCTTTAATCTCTTTTTGCCTGAGACAATACCATCACATTCCCAGGAAAACAGATGGCTTCCCAAAGGCAATTAATAATTAGAAGTCATTTTCAATAACTGATTAACAAAGGAAGAAAGATCAAAGGTAGTCATATAAGACAAAATCACTTACCTTTCTCAGACTATGAAACACCTTAGTCTATTTTTCTACTTTCAAGGCAGGAGGATCACAAGTTCCAGGCCAGCCCTAGCAATTTAGCAAGATCCTCAGCAACTTAATGACAACTATCTCAAAATTAAAAAGGACTGGGAATGCAGTTTAGTGCTAAAGCACGCCAGGGTTCAGTCCCCAGGGTGGGAAAAATCCTAATTTCTAAAGAGTCATCACACTAAGGCACTAGTGTACCACAAGTTTGCCTAAATCTACCTTCTTTGCCATTTCTAAGAGGCACCTTTAAAAGGGGTTAAGAAAATTTTGTGGTTCTGACTTTCTATCACATTGCCAATTTCTTGTGATGTCATGTGCACTGACACAAAGATCTTTCACCTGTAGATCTATATTTTGAGAACTTTTTTAATCTATTTTTCCAGCTGCTGAATTTAATCATTTCTGCCTCTGCTTTTGTCTAATAAGCCTGCAGTTTTCATGGGCTACTTTAAGTGATATCTTCTACCATTGTCAGGAACATAAATTATTGCAACCCTCTGGAGGTCAAGGTGGCAATTCTGCTAACATTTAATATGTGGATGCCCTTTGACCTAGCAATTTCACTTCTAGAATTTCAGTCTATTGAAATAAAGATGCATGTAAAGCACTGTACTCTGTCCTTGACACTGATGATAGTTTAACAAAAATTAAAATTATAAGTTGAGATCTAGCCCTAGAGTTCCATGTTAGCAGACACTCTGTCCATTTTTTTCATAGTGAATTATTAGAAATTCTAAAAAAAAAAAAAAACCTACAACAAAGCTGTTGAAAACAATGGAGATCTATATAATCTGCTGTGGAGAGATGCTCAGATCAAAAAGCCAATGCACAAAGGTACATATCATATAATCCTATTTAGAGGGACAAAATTAAGGGATAGACTCTATAGGAAAATACTTGACACTGTTTGAAGGGCTTTTCTTTGAAGGTTTAAATATAGGGCATACAATTTTTCACACCGTGTGGTTCTGATAAGATTCAAAAATTTTAATCACATTTGTAAAGGGAAACATAAGATGAACTTAAAAAAAACCAATAGGGCAAACTGAAGTAAATATGCAAAGAAAACATCAACCTTTAAAAATAAAACAACAAAACGAATAACAAAAACAAATCAGTGGCCTGCTCACAATCAGTCTTTAGCATTGAACATTTATTTCATCATGATAGTTCCCATGATGAGGCCATGGTGGCGGCTGGTTCAGTAGTGTCTGCCAGCCAGTAGGATCATGCAGGACAGGCTGTTAGAAGGACACATCATGAGAGCTTCCGGGTGCCCAGTGGTGTACTACTGCCATGGCAGGTGGGCATCACTATCTGCAAATGAACTGCCAATCTCACTGTGAGCTGATAATGATCCTGCCACCACCACCTGCCTGCCATATGTTTTCCCTACTTGTCATATAACAAGGAACTGCATTTTGGCATGCTGATTACTGACAGTCTGATACTACTGGTTGATGTTTATAGTACCTGGCTGTAACATGTCATAGAACTAGAGAAGAGTGGAAGAAGGACATAAAAGACTGCTTTGCCAGCTGACCATTCACTAAGACCCAAAGATTTGCAGTAGACTAGCCAGCTGTTCCTTTTTTAGTTCTAAGACTAAGAGCTGCTAGGGTTGAAGGGCTATGTTCTACCTCCACTTGTGCCCTGTGATCCTATTTCCCATTGGTAGAGGAGAAAAAGAGCTCACATTTCTTGCTACAAATTGGATTCATTCAGTCTCCTTAAATCACCAAGGTACACTCAATGAAACTTATGTCATTCCATGGAGTTTTCTTTTATACTGTAATGTAATACAGAGGTAAGCACTGGAGGTGGCACTAAGAGTCATGAACTCCTGCTGATAAAGCCCCAGCTCAGAAAAGAAAATAATCTGGGAAGAGATTATATGAGGAAGAAATGTGGTTGGCGTACTAGTCACTGCCTCCACAGTCTGTTCCCTTTAGTAGAACTTTAATTCAGACATTTATAACTGTTTATACTGGAGAATCTCAAAATATATAAGGCTTGTTATTTCCTCCTAGTCAACAAACTAGGAACTGAGTGTCTGGAAAGGAAGAGAGCAGATTTTCAATACAGTTTGGGTTAAAAGATAGTGTCTAACAGATTATGAAAGAGACTGGAAATGGTTAAGCACATTAACCAAAGCCCTTGGATTCCCACAGATAATGAGGATGTGAAAGAGATTCCCCAAGATAACTCTCCACAAATTAGGAAGACATTGGACAAGCACATGCTTCTCTTACTGATAGGACTCCTCCTACACGAAGGTGCCAACCTATTTAACACAGCACATAAAATGCCAACCTACCTTAGCACCAAGAAATACCGTACTTAATTCAGCAACCACGCCAACTAACACGAACATTTACTTTTTAATTGAGATAAAATTTATGTAAAATAAATTCACCATTTAAACCATATTAAATTGTGACAATGCAGTGGTTTTTAGTATATTCACAACACTGCGCAACCAACATTATTATCTAATTCTGGAACACTTTCACCACCCCCCAAAAAAGAGTCCTGTTTCCATTAAGCAGTCAGTCCCCATTCCCAACTTCCCCTAGCTCCTGGCAATCAACACTCTAGTTACTGTCCCTGTGGGAATTCTCTATTTTGAATATTTCATATATAAAAGAGAACCACACAATTTGGAGTCATTTGTTTCTAACATTTTATTTGGGACAAGTATTTTCAAAATTCATCTGTATTATAGTATGTAGTAGGGCCTATTTTTATTTTTTTAAAAAATATTTATTTATTTGCTTTTAGTTGTACACAATGCGTTTATTTCTATGTGGTGCTGAGGATCGAACCTGGGCCGCACAATGTGCAAGGCGAGCACTCTACCGCTGAGCCACAACCCTAGCCCCAGGGCCTATATTTTATAGCAGAATATACATACTGTAAAGATATACTACATTTTGTTTATCTGGAAAGGTGTACTTCTGAGACTGTAGCAATAAGAGATAATGTGTTAAGAACCACTCTAATAATAAGATCTTACAACAATAAGTGTGTTAAGAATCAGCTTAGAGTGCAATTGATTGCATATAGAGAAGAGCTATCATTAACAAACACAGTCACATCATAGAAAATAAATAATCTCCTAATCTGTCCACTTCTGAAAACTTCAGTCAAATGGGGCTGGGGGGGGGGGGGGGGGGGGGGGGGGCTTGTCTTGAATGAGAGATCAACCAGCCACTTCATAGAAAAGGAAACTAGGGCATTGCAATTATTCGCTCAAGATAAACAGGAGGATGTAAACATGATGCAGATATAAAGTATAGAAAACGTCAAAAAAGACAATCTCAGCCAGGCACGGTGGCGCACGCCTGTAATCCCAGCACTTGGGAGGCTGAGGCAGGAGGATCGCGAGTTCAAAGCCAGCCTCAGCAATGGCGAAGCACTTAGCAGCTCAGTGAGACCCTGTCTCTAATAAAATACAAAAAAGGGCTGGGGGGACTGGGGTTGTGGCTCAGCGGTAGAGCGCTGGCCTAGCACGTGCGTGCGCGGCCCAGGTTTGATCCTCAGCACCACGTAAACATAAATGCATTGCATTGTGTACAACTAAAGCAAATAAATAAATATTTAAAAAAAAAAAAAAAAAAAAAAGGGCTGGGGATGTGGCCCAGTGGTAGAGTGCCCCTGAGTTCAATCCCTGGTACAAAAAAAAAAAAAAAAAAAGACAATCTCCAATCTCCACAGCTTTTACCCTCGTTTGCTTTAGAGCTTCCCTGCATACATTCGATGAACCAAACTGTACTTCCTGGTTGCTTGGCATATTGGAAAACACCTTTGGAATACACAGCAGGGATCCCTGATGTGTCGCCTAAGGTAGTTTCTACATGAGGAGCTCCTCAGACCAGCTAAACCAATTCTCTCCTGACCCCATCTCTCAGAGTTCCCAGTGGGAGAATTAGTGATAAATTCTACAGCACAGTAAGTAAAGGAATGAACAAACGAACCAGTGAACTCTACTCCATAACTTAATATGGAAAGAATTTTTATTCTTGAGTTATTAAAGAAAAGTCTCTTTTAACCCAAGAGAAAAGTCAATATTAAGATATTGACTTATCTCAAGAATAGGAGAGTTGGTTTACTTGAGATAACATTTTGAGCTATACATTTATTATCCTGAATATCAAAAGACTAGTCTGAGGAGATAGTGATGATTTTGGGGGGAGAGTATCAGGGATTGAATCCAGGGGCACTTAACCACTGAGCCACACTCCCAGCCCATTTTATTTTTTATTTGGAGGCAGGATCTCACTAAGTTGCTGAGGCTGGCTTTGAACTTGCAATCCTCCTGAGCTGTTAGGATTATAGGCGTGTGACACAACACCCAGCAATAATGATATTTAATAGCATTCTACCACTCAAAATTACCAGAGAATTTTATTAAACTCTGTGGAACAAGAAAAAAGTCAAAACTCCCAGCAGCTCTAAAAGTTAAGAAGAAAAATGCCAGAAATACCTTGACACAACAACCAAGACCACATGAAAGTACAACCTCCAAAAAAACCAGCAAGTGAAGTATCCAACTATAGACAAGAGTTCCCTGCAATCACCAGGCAAGCCCCTTCATGCAAACCACTCCAAAAGAGACTTGTCAAATGATCACAAAATGAAAAGGGCACAACCTAAAACAAAGCCCAGTCATGGAGGGAGTACATTTCAGAATACCCATGAGGTACAGAAATCAGAAATGAAACTTGATATATTATAAAAGGTATAATACAAAACATAAATATACATATTTATTTTAAAAGAATCAAAGAGAGCACTAAAATAAATTTTAAGGAACATCTAAATTTCAGGTTAATTATCTGTTGAAAGAGACAAAAGAGGTCAATAGAATATAGGCTCTTAATTTTCTCTGTAAAAGACAAGTGAATAATAGGCATGGTTAGATTGAATACAAATATATAATTATAAATAGAATCTTCATAATAAATTGTTATAAATGACTGAAGGTTATAAATTGAAATGGTGTGTCAAAGAGTTAATAAAATGAGCATTTTGTTGGTGACATCAGCTATAATTTCTGTGAATAAACATCACAATAAACCTAAGAATATAAAACTTAAGGTAACATTCAATGAAACATCTGGGGCAATCTGTGATTTGGAACAAATGGAAAAGAATCAACTGGTATTGGTCTAATAACTCACAAATCTGAAAAGAATGCATGTAACTAATTGCTAATGACTCCACAATATATCAGTAATAATCTTCATGTTAAGTGGGAACCTTATGCCACTCTTTTCCTGCTTCTTTTGAACATGGTGAATTTTGTTTTAGCTGGAGAGCAGTGGGAAGCCATAATAATAACTTCAACAATAACAACAATGGTTATTAGTGAGTCACAGAGGTTAATGTAATTCTTCAGAAAATGATGCAATACGGTCTTCTGAAACACAAGAGATGAAATTTAGATGACCAAGTCAAAGGATGTGGAATTAGGCTAGATTATAAAAGAGTAAAAAAGAGAAAATACATCTGGATAGTAAACAAATTTAAAAATGATTAATTTAAATTTCTAACTACTTATTTGAAGATTTCATTTTTTATTCCAACTCTTATTTCATTAACTGAGCTATTAAAGGATAAGTTAATATGAATGCCTTAAATGAGCATGAAAGGGACCGCAATTATTACCTACAACAAACACACACTATGATATAAGGGGAAAAAGAGATTTGGATTCAGTTATGTTGATTTTCCCAAATTTAAACATCCAATTAAGATATGACTAGAATCCTAAATATTCGAGCAAATAATATCTAAACCAGAAAACAGGAACATACAATTAAAGGGAAAGCACTGACATCATTTTAGTAAGTTAAGTCTGTTATATAACTGGAGAGAATTACAGTCTAGGAAGGGTGACCCAAGGGTCTTCCCAGTCTGAGTCACTACAGAAGCTATCCTTAAAATAAGCAGAAATGAGGGAGGTGGCTGAAGGGATGCAAACCCAGACCTCCAACTTCTGTATTTGACTAGTTCTTTCTAAAAACTACCCACCCTAAATCTATACCTCTCGCTGATCTGCAGGAAAGCCAATTAAAGGTCAAAATAAGAGACTATTTTGCAGCTATGTAGTTTTTAAATTAAAGAATGAAGGCAGGCTAAGCAATTAATCATTAAGAAGTAGTTAAATAACAAGCACCTCAGAACATTAATCTTCAGTATATATAAAGAACTCAAAAAACTTAACACCAAAGAAAAAAACAAATAACTCAATAAGTGGGCTAAGGAACTGAACAGACAATTCACAGAAGAAATACAATCAATGAACAAATATATGCAAAAATATTCAACATCTCTAGCAATCAGAGAAATGCAAATCAAAACTACACTAAGATTTCATTTCACTCCAGTCAAAATGGCAAGTATCAAGAATACAAGCAACAATAAATATAGGCAAAGATGTAGGGGAAAAGGTATACTCATTGCTGATCGGACTGCAAATTGGTGCAACCATTATGGAAAGCAGTATGGAGATTCCTTAGAAAGCCTGGAATAGAACCACCATTTGACCCTGCTATCCCACTCCTTGGTTTCTACTCAAGGGAGTTAAAATTAGCATACTACAGTGATGTAGCTCAATGCACAATAGATAAACTATGAAACCAACCTACGTACCCTTCAACAGATGAATGGATAAAAAAATGTGGTATATATGAACAATGAAATATTACTCAGCCATAAAAAGAATGAATTTATGACTTTTGCCAGTAAATGGATGAATCTGGAGACTATCATGCTAAGACAAAGCCAATCCCCAAAATCCAAAGGTCAAATGTTCTCTCTGATATGCAGATGCTAACACACAACAACAGGGGAGGGAAGAATAGAAGTTCAGTGGATTAGACAAAGGGGAATGAAGGGAAGGGAGGGAGGATGAAGATAGGAAAGACAGTAGAGTGAATCTGACATTATTACCCTACGAGCATATATGATTACACGACCAGTGTATTTATATAATGTATAATCACAAGAATGATCAGTTATACTCTATTTACGTATGTGTCAAAATGCATTGTTATGTATAACTAATTAGAACAAATCAAAAGTGGCTAAATGAAATTTAAGATAAAGTTAATAAAAATTAAGTTTTAATATGAAAGAATCAATATCCTAGGAACCACAGAAGGTTGACTCTTTATGTTACATAAAATACAAAGGACTAAAACGGAGTGGAGGAGGGAGCTATTATGCTTCTTAAAGGACCAAATACTTTCTAAGGAAGGACTCAGTATGGTTATTAATAGATGTAGAAGATTTATTGTCTTTTACTCTGTTAACCATTATATCCTCCCAGATACAGAAGTCTGTGGTTTTGTAGAGCTCAGGGAATACAGATAATTTTCTTCTATAGTACAGCCTGTTTATTAAAACATAAAATTATATCACAAAAGAAAATTCAGATGAACATACATTAGTTAAGTAAATTACACAATCATAATAAAATTATATACAGCCACTAAAAGTAATATGTAAAAGTTCATTTAATGATATGGAGCAGATATTCAGGTTTTATTGTTGACTAAAAAAGGAGAGAAACTGATTCAAATATAAACATATTTAAGTAAAAGAAAATATACCAGGGCTGGGGCTGGGGCTCAGCAGTAGTACACTTGCCTGGCATGTGTGAGGCACTGGATTTGATCCTCAGAACCACATATAAATAAGTAAAATAAAGGTGTATTAACAACTAAAAAAATTTTTTTTAAATCTTTTTTAAAAATGCTGGGGCTGGGGTTGTGGCTTAGCGGTAGAGCGCTCGCCTAGCATGTGCGCGGCCCAGGTTCGACCCTCAGCACCACGTAGAAATGAAGGCATTGTGTACAACTAAAACAAATAAATAAATATTTTTTTAAAAAAATCTTTTTTAAAAATGCTAAACAGTTAAAAATGTTTAAATTTCATTTTTTTTCTTTTGTACTTGCCAAACTTAGTAAGAAGAAAAAAAATGCATTGCTTTTTTAGTCAGAAAAGAAAATAATCAAATAAGGAACACAGACCATCATAGTTAAGATGGGATTTATGGTTGCAATGTTGTTCCTAAAAAGCAGTAACCTATGCATTACTGACAATAGGGGACACTAGATTACCTGGGTATAATCAACCAATGAATTCTTATTCAGTGCCCCCATAATCTTACATATTTTGAATGTGCAATACTATTGTAGCTATATATAATATTCAAAAGAAAGAATGAAAGAAAGAAAAGAAACAATGTTTGAAAAATATACTACCAGAGATGGAAATCAATGGGATTATTCGCAAGGAAAGATCAAGATCAGATGTTTGGAAAGCTTTCCTAAATCAAGAACTAAGGAAACAGAAGTAGCAAAAATGGGCAGGACGTGGTAGCGCATGCCTGTGATCCCAGCATTTGGGAGGCTGAGGCAGGAGGATCACAAGTTCAAAGCCAGCCTCAGCAATGGCGAGGCACTTAGCAACTCAGTGAGACCCTGTCTCTAAATAAAATACAAAAAAGGGCTGGGGATGTGGCCCACTGGTCGAGTGCCCCTGAGTTCAATCCCCGGAACCAAAAAAAGAAGTAGCAGAAATGATGACACTACACTACTATCAATTATCTTCTAAAGCAATCAGTAAAAGGGGGAAAATGCATAAGAGGACTTTTACATGTACATTTGCAAAAGCATTCTCTCTCTTGGCACTGAGAAGGTTACCTTTACCAAAGTGATAAGTGAAAAGGACAGATAAAGTGTTTAGAACAATGAAAATGAGTACAGACCAGAATTTTATTCTAGGATATAAAGCTAAAGTGAATCCTAAACCTAAATTGTTTGTCTTTAAAAGAAAGGGCTTATTAATTCAGCTAGCAAAAAGGAAAATCATGGAGGTGGTCATAGACCATATTCAGTCTCGGTAGATAAGGAGAGAAGGTAGACTTCATCAACATCAGGGAATTTAGCTTACTTATAGAAAACAAAATCTCAAAACTTTCCTAAAAACCAGAAGCTAACAGTATATGAAGAATTTAAAAAAAAAAAAAAAAAAACTGGCAGATAATTTTTGAGAAGACAAATAACAATATTACTGAGAATGGAACTTTTGTTTCAGTTAAACATTTGGTGAATGTGCACTGAATTGTAAAAGGGAGGCTATTTAATATAATGGAAGCAGAAAAATAACACTATGGAAAAAGGGGAGAGTATAATAACATAGTACTGTATCTGCATAACCACTTACCTTTTCTTAAAAAGTGTTTGCATACATTGTTTAATAAAACAGTATTTCTACTTCATTTTGTTTCAACATACTCCATGTTTAATACCAGGGTAAATCTTTCACTGCTTAAACGTTGGCTATGATGAGTAACAGGAATCCTCACTCTACAGTACAAATCATAACAAATCTCTCACTTTAAGTATCAAAGTACTTTAAACAAAATATGCTGCCTCTGTGATCAGACACAATCGACTTCATAATATAATCTCAAATTTAATCAATACCTGAATTCATCAATGGCACTTCAAGTAACAGTACAAATGACAAAATGCCAAAAAATAAACAAAAACCCAAAAAACAAATTAGAAATGCTGGATTTAATAAGTGTTCACCTTTGGAGATGGGAAATGTAGGACATGCAGCATTTGTTCCTGCCTGCTAATCAAAGAGTTATGATTAGAAGGGAGACAGAAAAGCTTTAATTTTGACCTTGAATTTTGAAACTCTCAAAGAAACTCAGGGTATAAAAAAACTGCAATATAGGTATACATACTTTGCCCTTTCTTTAGCTTCCTTTGGGTTACAGCAATTATGTTCTCTTCAGATGTCCTACCAGTTCCCGTGGGGATTCTACCAGGACTATGCCAGGAAACTCAGAAAAGTAACAAAGGAGATACTATAAGTTCTCTCCCAACACTCCCTTCCCAAGGTTCACTCCATTTCCTCTTGGTCACTGAGCACCATGGAGATCAAAGGGAGGACAAGCAATGGATGTAATCTTATTGGACTACTAACCATCTTTTCCCTAAGTACTCACGCTACATTTCCCCCTTTCCCTCCATTGCTCATTGTACCTTTCCCTTTCTCACTCTGATTTATCAGGATATAGAACAGATCTAGTTCATTTTATTTGTCATATTACATACTGCTACTAGTTCTTAATTTTCCTATGCCCTGACTCAGTAGTTTGCTGTTATCGATTGAGCTCTTGCAATGTGCCGAGCATTGCACTAAATGCCAAACATATATTACCTCATTTAATGCTCATGACAGGCCTGAGTGAGGTAATGCTGCCCCAGAGACTCAAACGCATGTCTACTTCAGTTTTAAACCCACCCTTTAAACCACAACAAATTGCCACCAACAGGATATTGATTAAACATTCATTTTATGTTACATGATAAAAGTGTCTCAGGTGGAAGACTATTTAATGACACAGGGAAATCATCACATTGAAGGTTACAAAACAGTAAGTACCATATAATTACTAGCTAACATGAAAATTATGCAAATAGCCAAATGCATTTAAAAAATTGGACTAATATAAGCTCAAGTATTAACAGATGCTATCCTTGGGTGGTAGAGTGTCTCCCCCCCCCCCCTTTATCCTTCCCTCTTGATTTGAAAAACACTTTTTTAGAACTTATACAAGTATTATTTTATGATTGATAAAGTGGGCAATAAATGTTATTTATGACAGAACAGCAAAAACAATATCATAAGGAAGGATAGAGTGGACAGTACTTCTAGTATTAGCAGAATTCATAATTGCATTTCCAAGTAGGAAAATCACAGCTGTAGAGAAAATTAGACTGAAATTCTATAGAAAAATAGTAAGCTTTCAGTAAATTATGCAGATCAAATATGATAATGCGTTAGTACTTGCAAGCACAGAGAAATTGAACCCAAATGCAAAGATACTATTTTTGGTAATATGTACAAAATTTTTAACTACATCTATGATGCCAGCATTTGTGTGAAAAGGGAGAAGACCCATCCACCCACCCCACCCCGCTCTGTAGGCCTAAAATATGTCTGGGAAGAGTCACAAGGAAATGGTAATCCTGTATGTCATGGAGACATAAACTGGACTGGTAAAGGGCAGGGCAGAGGATAAAAGATATACTCTGTTACTATTTGAATTTTCAAAGAAGTAAATTCATTACCTACTCAAAGTAATAATTAAACGACACACTGTTAGAGAAACAGTGTTACTACAAAAGATATCTGAAATAATTTAAATGTTTATTTTATGTAATGTTTGTGCATAAAATCCTGTTTTCCATATTGGCTTTCCTGTCAATGACTTAAAAATGTCTGTTTCAGCAATTACAAAAACCAAATTCATTTACTTTCTTGATTTGAGTTTGAAAATCTTTAGGAGAAAAGAGAACCATTGCTTTACCCATATATGTACTTTCTACACATCTATTTTTTTTCTACACATCCTTTCTACATCTATTTTTGAAAGTAAAGAACAAGTAATGTTATATAAAACAAATTTTTAAAAAATTATGTATTCTTGGCTATTTAAAAACTAAATTTAAAAAAAAATCCTGTAAGGAAAGAATCTTTAGGGCTGGGATGTACCTCGTGGCAAAGTACTTGCCTTGCATATAGGGAGCCCTGGGTTCGACCCCTGGCTCCAAGTAAAGACAAAAGGAACTTTGGCCAGAAATCATGCCAATGTAATAAGCAATGTTTGCAAATAAAGAAAGAAATGAGGATGGAGAAATCAATCCTGTGCTGCTAGCCAACAACCTCAACACACAGAGCCCACATACAGAGCTGACAACCCATCAAAGAAGAGGTACTCACAGCCAGATGTGAATTCCAGGGACGTGGATCATGCAAGAAAAACACACTTCATTAGACTCTGAAGCATGTCACAGGGTCATCCAAATGGTTATATCCAAGTACCCAACGTGCAATTTGGGCTTGGGGCAGCATCAAACTATACCATCAGAGCACCCACCAGGTCACACATACCCTGACCCTGGCCTTTCAACTAGACTCCCTCAGGGAGGACAAATTGAGACTCAACAGGGTGACTGCCACTTCTTCCTTGTTCATGTTTTCTTTTTTTCCAAAAGGAACAGGAAATGACAGTTAAAGCACAGAGAGTTTAAAGCAACCACAATATTATGCAACCTAGAAAATCCTGAGTGTTCATCTAAGAGTCCCCAAAGCCAAGGAAAAACTGGAACTATCAAACAAACTAAGCAGACCATGTTCAGAGGAAAGCTAATGCTCTGTCAACTTTGGTAGAGAACCAGGCTTCAAGCTGCTGGGAGGAAGAACGGAAACAAGAAAAAATGGCATTTAGCAAATCACTGTTTTCTTCATAAGGCCAGAAAGGTCCCAGGGATCCACTGCAGCAGCCAAGTCAGACATAAAGGCAGATGGAGTGTATGTACTGGAAACGAGAGCTCTTTGGAGCTTAGCATTTTGACGTTGTTCATACTGAAGGTCTAAAAATTGTTGAGGAGGGAAATGGCAAAATGGAAGGCAGAGGGAAAGGAGGAGGAAAAAGATAAAGATGGAGAAAAGAAACTAAAACTAGGGAGAAAAAGAAAGAAGTTTGTGTACAGAGAGTACAGGATAAATGAGGCTACCAATACCACTTTTAGTCCCTGAAAGGTAAAACAAAATAAATTTACCTGGACTTAGTGATCTTATTACAACTTTCCCCTTAGAAAGCTGTGATTAACTACCACCACACCAGAAATGCCGAAGACCAGCAACAGGACTCATCCTTGTCCTTCATCTTCAAAAACCCTCCCATGCTGTGGAGTTCAAACTGCATGCTGCTTTTCTTCTACTTTGCTGGCAGCAAGAAGCCTTCACCATTGGGAATGGGAGAAATTGGAGGAAAATGTGAAAAAAGTGCCCAGCCACAGTCAAGAAGTCAATCATTTGGATGGATTTTGATTCCTAAAGCCATATTTTAAAATTCAGTGAAACAGCGAACGATTAAGGAAAACAAATACCAGTTCTCAAATGGGAGAAAATCATCTGAGGCCATAGATCCTAGAGAAGAAGAAAAGGGGACCTTGGCCCAATAATAAACTGAACTGTAACGCCAATCATAACCATTTAAACACTTCACATAAAAAGACATAAAAGATAAGCTTTGATCATAACTCAGTACCATGAGCAGAGATGAAGAAAGCTTTTGGGGTGGGAGGGGAGTGGAAGGTATGGTGGGTAAAAGATATAGAAAGCTACTCTACAGAAGTAATAGGAGATTTATAATATGGTATAGTCAACAAACAGGCCTATAACAAAGAATCAACCATGGCTCCCAGGACTCAAGGACTAGGTGTGACACTCATTCACACACATCAGGTAATTGCATTCATTGTTATTTAAAATAAAACAAATACTGGGTGACAAAAAAAATAAACTTTCAGAATTGGAAAGGAATCAAGTAAGCCAACCAGTACAAAATAGGGAAACAAATTTTCACAGTAGGATTTACTAATGGATTCTCGGAGATCACCAATCCCTCCTCCCATTAGAGATGAAGTAACTAAGGGCCAAAATTAAAATGGAGTGAAATTAATGCAATTTAGGTCTGGGGCTCCAGGCTCCAGAGTCTTTCAGCCACCAGCCCACCCTGTGAGGTAATCTGCTGGCACCTTATGGTGGCCTTCTCCAGGGTCACTCCTAGGAAAACTACACATTTAGAATCTGATTAAATATACCTAGATGACTAACTGAGCCATTAGTAAGATCATCTTTTAGAGGAAGAAAGATTCCTTTGGATTTTATAAATTAGGAAGAATGGAAGAAATTAATTCATCCCAAGTGTAAGAATTTTAACATACACATCTTCAACTGCCTATCTCTGAGGTCACACAAATGTCCTAAAACTCTTTGTTTTATGTGACCTGACAAATTATGGATAGGTTGTTGGTCTGCATTTGAGGTGCTAGTTTCTATTTCCAGACTAAGGAACTTAAAACTTATGTTCTGCCCTGTCCAAAAAAGCATTACAGGTGAAACTGAGTGCTTAGATTCCCTTCCTATAGTAAGGATTTGAGCCATCAAAACTCTATGCCCATTTCACAAATGAGAAACAGAAGCATCATGAACACACAGACTGTATATATAAGATGTTTTCTTCCCTGTTGTTGAGACTCATCTAGAAAGCTGAAGAAGCTCCCTAGCTCTCTAGCTACACATAGCACCATCTCATTCAAACGTTCAGCTCACCTCTAATCAAAGCCCAGTTCCTCACTTTACGCTCTCCCTTCCTACCTCTCATTTCTTATTCCCCTTTTCCTTTTCTGTTGTGTTTTTAATAAACAGGGTTAGAGGTTTAGAGGAAGTGGAAACCTGGCCTGGTGGGGAAAGATAGGTGTTCATCTGGCTACTCCTTTCTCTGGACTCTACTGAGCATCAAACTTTAATGTGACAGGCTCCAGGGGCTAGGCTCAGCAGTAACCTGCCAAGCAAAAAGGCACACCACATATTGGAGAAGTGGCAAACTGCAGCATGTCGCTGACTTGTTTATTTCTAATTCATGTGGTTTACAATGGGGGAACAGGAAGATCACGAACCCCAGGTCAGAAAGATTGGGCCAGCAGGGCCCAATCAGGGTCCATCAAGCTCTGTCACTTAGAGCTTTAAAATAATAATGGAGAATCCAAGCCAAAAATATTAACTTATTGCCTACTAGTTAAACATATCCTTCTGCCGATTTTAGGAAGAACAAATTACAAATGCTGTTCTTTCTCAATTATGAGGAAAAGACACAGAAATAGCCCCAAATCACCACTAAGAAGTGACTGCTCAGATTGCCTCTTGAAGACTTCAAATGTCAGCTGAACAATGGGGCACTGACGACATTAGGCATGCTGCCACCAATCAGATGGAGTGATGAGTTAATGATTTTAGTTCATAAATAGAAAAACACAAGAAAAATGTTTATACTACCTCTTTTTATGGCACCAGATTATACTGCAGACAGCCTAAGGTCTCCTTGAATTAGGAACTCAAAGTTCACCAGTAAGGAAATGCAAGGAAACCATTTCCCCAGTATTCACGATGACTTTCCTACAGCCCTTCTCCATGGCCAAAACTCTAGGTCTTTTGGAAGACCTTCAAGGGCCAGGACACATCCACCTTTTCTGTCAAGAACTATGGGACCCTAACTGAATTCTCAGCATCAGTCACAGTGCTAGACCTGCAAGGAAATGAACAGACAAGTCAGGCAGCTTGCCCTGCAGTGGTGGGAACAGAGATCAGAAGTGTGAACCACTGCTGCAGAAACCGACACAGAAGTATTACATTACAGGAGGATGTACAGCATCCCAATTTTACATGGGGAGCCAGGAATACAAGACAGGGAAAGGTTCTTGACAGAACACCAAGTGTGAAGGCAAGAAACTATGAAAGGGCTGGGCATGCCTGTGGAATGGTGAGAAGGTCCTTGTGACATATACAGAGAGTAGATTAGGAATTAAGAGTAGAAATGGATGCAGGATCCTCATTTGAAATCATACTATTTTACATTCGGTTCCTTTGCTTTGCTTTTATGTTCACTGGGGGAGTTATATTCTTTTCTGCAGGCAATTGGATATCACCAGAGTTAGTGGCATACCAGTATTATGCACATAAAAAGCAATTGTGACAGCAGTAGGCAAGATGACATGAACTAGGGAAATAAGTGAAGGCAGAGTTGCAATAATTAAAATGAGAGATTAGAAGGAAAGAGACTAAAAGATCTCACTGGACAAACAATGAAAAGGAGGACAACTGAGGCAGAACCATGTGAATCTGGTTACAGAGAAGACTGGGGTAGGGACCAGGAGACTGCTAATTCTAAAGTTTGGGGCAATGGATGGGTGATCAGCAACAAAGCCAAAGCAGCTTATGGGTAGGGAAAATATATCATATGGAAACTATGAACTGTACTGAACAATTCATGCAGTTCAGTCTTTTTAAACATTATAGAATGATGCCAGCTGTTAACGGGAATCTGTAGTTGGGTATCCAGTAGTCAGCAGCTGGAAACAGAGATCTGTAGGCAGAACAAGAAGGTAGGAGTGGAAATATTCATAAGGCAGAATTAGCAGCATGTGTGGCAAACAAGGACATTAAGTGTATAAGGTCACCCAGCAGGTGAGACCTCTCCTACCTGTGACAGATAACCATGAACTGTACAATTTACATTAATATTTATCAAATATTGCCAAGAGACACTTTTATCTTACCAGTTATTCAAATCTATTCTTATTCAACTTCTCACATATTGATGTCATCTTGCCCCAGTTAGACTATAAACAACTTAAGAGATAATACGTTATTTATTTTTATTTAGCCTCCCAAAAGGTACCCAGAAACTACATTGGCCTCTTCTAAAATATTAGTTCCATGTAAAGACGTGTTTGTAAAGCTCTAGCCTCAATACCTAGAACAAGGTTTGGCACAGGGTAGTCACTCAGAGTAGTTGATCAAAAACTATTTGCTGAATGAATGATAAAACTGAATTGATTTCATTAGGCTACTTCTTAACATGTTATGTAATTATGCATGACCAAAGCTCCAAAAACTAAGTCCTAAAAGAGAACAAACATACCAACTATTGACCTTCATTTGCAGAGGATTACTGGCTCATTAGCCCAACCTAGCTCAAGTCAACCCACAAGAGGTGGGAAGGCATGGTTTCGGCATGGGGAGAGGGGGATCTTATCTAAAAGGGCCAGACTGAAGACAAAAACTTGGATTCCTAGGGCTAAAGAAAAGAATTCCTGCATAGCTCCATATAACTCACAATTTTCTGCTAATTATTCCTAATGTTCTCTTTATCAACCCTGAATGGAATGAACCTGGTTCATAAAGAGCTACTGCCAGGAATGATTCTCCCAGGGTGTGTCATATTTCAAAATGCTATTAATTATCAACATAGAAGAAATGGAGGCCTGGTAACTAGGATGGACAAAAGACAGGGCAGCCTTCTGAAGTGGACATTAGCACTCATTCTTCGAAGAAGAAAGACAAGACAATAGCAATCTGAGAGTGAGCATGCTGACAAAACCAAAACCATCTCAACACCAAACATCAGGTGATCTGAAGGAGCAGAGGCCTTACTACCCAGGAAAAGCAATGACAAAAAATAAACACAAATAAAGGAAGAAAGACAAGACAGGCAGGGGTCAATAGTAAAAGAAAGCTGACATCAGGATGCTCATTACAAAAGTAAAAACTCAGAAAGTAAAAGTTTGGACAAGGGACAGGTGGCCAGATAAAAGACACTAAGTTGCTTTGCTACTGTATTAGCTTCCTAGGGCTGCCTTAACAAAGAAGCACCACACACAAATTGGTTTAAAAACAGAATCTTATTCTCTTAACCTTCTGGAAGCTTCAATCTGAAATTGAGAGCAGGAACCAGAGAGAAGATAGGCAGTTAGGGTAGGGACCTTGCTAAACAGCAGATTTCTGAGTCCAATATCACATATAAAGTGTCTGATGAGCCACGCAGCACACAATCAGTGACTTCATTGGAGCCTGAAGGTTATGCACTGGAACCCTGAGCAGTGCCTGGGGCGAAGCAGCGATGATCTGCAGGTGTGATCAATATAATGTCTCACCCTAATTGGATTTAGGGACTCCTCTCCCTAGAGTTATTAGCCAATAGCTTTAAAGGTCATTTCTAGCAACACCACATAAACCCCTAGAAAGTAGTAATTCAGTGGCAACTCTCTTTTGGGAACCCTTTCTTGTGAGAGGTCTGCTTCATTTTTGTTTCTTAAGTAAATTACTTAAATTGCTCTCACCCTCCTTTTCATTGTTTGGAGGGTAGACACAAAGAATTTACAGATTATTGCATCTCAGAAAACCCTATACAAAGAGTCATTATTTCTCAGAAGGTCCTAGGGAAGCATCTTTTCTCGTATCTTCCTACTTTCTGATGCCTTTAGGCAACTCTTGGCATTCCCTGGCTCACAGCTGAATGAATACAATCTCCACCTCCACTGCCACATGGCCTTCCTCTTACAAGGATACCAGTCCAGTCCAGTGTGACTTCATTTGAACTTAATCACATCTGTGAAGACTATTTCTAATGGTGTTACATTCTAAGGTTACAGACAGATGGGAATTGTGGGGGAAACCATTCAACCCACTACACATGCCAACATGAAAACATCAAGAAAAGATTCTTCAAGCAGCAACATGCATGGGACAGAACTGCAGCACGTCAGGAATAGATAATATATCTGCCAGAGAAAAGATTACTATACAAGTGAAAGTAAATAAGGCAGTCCTAGTTATCAATAAAAGCACTTGTTTCAGATAAGAGCAAATAGTATCACTCGGATTTTATATACATTAAAACAAGGAGCCCGTACTTTTAATTTTCATTTATGGAGGTGAAGCTCTAAAATATCACTTCCATCATCTGGCAACAGAGTTGACAGAACTTCAATCTTAGAACCAGTGGACATGCTTGCCACCTTTCTGCACATGCACAAATTATTCACACCCTTGTGAAAGACATATTCAAGCAACCTGAATGATTAGTCTGACCCTGAAGAGTAGAATATAAAGACAGGAGACACCAAGGGCTGGGGTTGTGGCTCAGTGGTAGAGTGCTCGCTTGCCTTGCATGTGTGAAGCACTGGGTTTGATTCTCAGCACCGCATATAAATAAATGAATAAAATACAGGTCCATCAACAACTAAAGAAAAAAAAATTTAAAAGAGAGAGGGGGGTAGCAACACCAAAAGAAACCCTGGAACAGTGCTGCTTTCAAAATAAAACTATTTCTGAACAATGTGGTATGTAACAAATACACAGGAAAAAATTTTCTCATTAAAAAACATCTATGTATCTTTACATGGAGCCTTATAAGCAGATGAAACTGTTACAGAAAAAAATATTGAGAAAAGACAGTAAGAGATGGGTTTCCTTCCCAAACACACACACCTGGACCAAATCTTGCTTTACACTCTTTCCAACATTAAGACATTCTGCACACTATCATCGAGCCCAAGCTCAAAAGAATCTATTCTCTGTAAACCAGGAGGTATAGGAAGTTGGAAGATTTGCAATTCAGCACATTTTATAAGGTTTTTGGCACATAAGGCTTATTTTTAAAGTGGGGGAAAAAGCCTGTCCTCTCCCTACCCCCAAACACAGCTGAGCTGATTCAGCACAAATCTCCCCCTAAAATAAAATCTCGATTTGCAGAGAATAAGCATGGAAAGTTCCAGTTCCAAGGACGACATTTCAGAAAGCTAGCAGGAAAGATCAGGAGTGGGTGGCTGAAGACAAGCTGACCACAAATCATGTTACGAATGTGAGGACTTTCACCAGAAAACTACAAGCAACTGGGGAGTCCAAGGAAGAAAGTCTTTTATAAGCAAAGTAATATGAGTATTACCTAGAGATTTGAGAACCTCAAGGATTCTGGTAGATAATAAAACATTTCCCACAGGTGAGTATAAAGAAGAAACTTCCAGGAACACAGTTGAAAATTCTAGCTTCTTCATTTAACTTAGAGATGCTTTCTGAAGAGGATATTATAATATACATCATACAAAAAACACACTTCACCAAAGAGCTATGTACCCAGCTCAATACCCTGTTGGCCCCCAAAGCGCAGAAGTACTTTTCACAATCTATAGACAAGAGGAGGAGGAGGAGGGAGAAGGAAGGAAGGAAGGAAGGAAGGAAGGAAGGAAGGAAGGAGGAAGGAAGGAAGGGAACTCATTATCAGAAAGAGCATCTTAGGTGGCAGCAAGAAGAAAGCTACCTTCCTGAGTTTCCAGAAACAGGCATTTCCAGTCATTTGTTAATTATCTGTCACCAGAAAAGGCAGTTAATGGCTCAAGGGATAAGACTAGGATAGTTCCTAAAACCCAATGGCTAAAGGGCATCTAAAATGAACCCTGGTGGCCAACACATTCAGACATGCACCCATCAAGTCCAAGTGGGAGAACTCCAGTAGGAAAAGGCACGAACAGAAATCCCAAGTCATTTGAAGAATCTCTTAATTTGGTGAATATCTCTAGTCATTTGTTCAAAAATTTACAGCCACATTTGATGGTAACAGCTGGCACTGGAAGGCAAGGACAAGCAACCTCCTATAAACCTGTCAATTTAAATCACAATGCATTCACAACCTTAGGGCCTGTTTTGATCATTAATGTAAAGGACTTTTCCATAGCGTGAATGAATCAAATTAATATGAAGTGAAAAATGTGGAGATGACAAAAGAAATGTTTATAAAATCCAAACTAAAATGCATCAGAGGTAATTAAGAACAAGAATTCCCAGACAGCTAGCTCTGTACTTAGCACAGCTGATTAGGTAACAGGACAGACAGCATTTAAATGTGATTTTTGGAGGAAAAGGCCAACCCTGGTAGGCAGCCTGGAGAAGGCAAGGTTCTCTCCTCAGGAAGACACTCTGCCCTTGAGGAGCTGCATTAGCTGAGTGAACCACAGCCCCTCCTAGGGACCTGGAGTCCTGGCACCTTCAGAGGTCTGTTCTTGCCCAGGAAGCAAGGACCTAGATATTGTTTTTCACTTCTCCCTGGTTCTGGGGTGGAGGTTGGGGGGCGGGGCACAAATCAACACATGTCCTTCCTTTCTTCCAGACATTTCCTGAAGTTGCTATTATGCCAAGAGATTAAGAAAGGGAAATCAAGAGTCACCACTGGCTTTGCCATGTTGCCTTTGACCTTCTAGTGTCTGTGTAACATGGAAAACATGTAATCTGACACTGGTTCTATGAAGAACAATTTGATGAAACACCCCTATCAGAGGGACATCTCAAAGACTAATGAGATCATGTCTAGAGGGCTGAAAGTGCTTTGAAGGCTGATATATGGTGCCACCACCACCCCCTAAAAGCTGGAGACTAGGATGAGGCAGCAGCAGAACTTCTTATAGCATGTAAAGTGTTTGTTATGTATAGAACTGACATTTTCCCCAAAAGTGCGAAGACCCTATCGACATTTGAGTCAGTTTACAGCAGGGAAGCAGACATTTCTAGGCCTTTAATTTAGCACAGCAATTAAAAGCAGAGGCAGATGAACAAAATACTTAATTCCTATAGGTTTCAGTTTCTTTACCAGTAAAAATGGGAGCAATACATGCATTTTGCAGAACATAGGTAAAAATTAAAAGTGAAACCAACATCTCTGAGTCCAGTGCTTACCACGAAGAGATAACTCAATAAATGGCAGCCATAGTCCTTTTAAGATAGAATGGGCATTGCATAACTTTAAAAAATTGTCTAATTCACAGAACGATTTTCAATGATCAAATCAGACAAAGGTATCCACCAACTTAAAAAGGAGCCACATCCCCTAAAATCTGCTTTAAAACCGCTAAAGTATTTTATCCAACAGAAAGAAAGCTATAAACAGTAGTTCAGTTGCCAATCTAGCTACGGAGGTACATTACCCCCAAACAGAGATATCATCACATATGACATTAACCATTTCTACACTGATTTGGAGTTAATGAAATGAGGAAGCAATTTTACCCTGATTCTTGCAGATATAGCTAACCCAAGGTCCATTAGATGACTGTTACTGCAAAAAATTCATTGAGCACCTACTATGCACCCCAAACTATACTGGGTAATGAGATAGTGAGTTGTTGATGCAGTCTCTCATCAGAGTAACAAAATAAATCCAACAAGAGAGAGGGATATTCCTACATAGACTCTTGAGTATATATTATCACAAACTATGGGAAGCATGTAGAGGGTAAATTATTAGAAGGGGGGAGTCAAGAAAAATTTCACCCAGGAAGTCACACTTAACTTGGTTGTCTGGCATGCATGGAGATCTTTTCCAGCTTTCACACCCTAAAAGTACCTATCCCTCAAAAGACAGATTTTAGAGAGAAAAAAAAATAATAATAATCTAAAGCAATCTATACATGAAATGACTCTCAGTAAATGATTTATAAGCCCATAAGTTCCAAAATATAGCCTTTATCAAGAAAAATGCCCAATTTTAAGCCCGTAAAAAGGAGCCAGGCTAGCTCACAGAACAAATTTCACTGGCATGCAAACCATACAAAGACAGCCCCCTTGTGTACAGATGAGCCTCATCCCCCAGATTTGCTTATTCAAAGGAATGGTGGGGAAAATTTTTCAAAACATTAAAGAAGAAAACATATGCTTGGGGGCATATGCTGGACAGGCCAGCATGCAGTGAGCATCAATCTCCTGCTGGCTTCGCATCAGTACATTCTGGCTTCTTGCAATTCCATCTCTTCCGCCATTTTTGACCCTCCAATTGTTGGAACAAGTTCTAACTTTGAACACAATGGTTCCCATGGTGATAGAAATTCTGCGATTAAGGGACAGGAGTTATAGGAATGATTCATATGTCACTTGTAAATGCTGTATTACATGGAAAAATATACTGACACTTGACTTTAGGTATTCTATAGGATAGCTGGGGGGAAATCCCCAATGAAGATCTCAGTGACTATCCTTTTCTATCAAAAGCAAAATAACTACAACATGCAAACTCCTGCTTTCTATGGGCTCATCTCTAAATATTAAGGAAAATATACACATATACACACAGAAAGAAATTGCTTCTGCCTTTAGAAGAGGGCAGTAGCCCTGGAAGGAGGACACCAATCTCACCATCTAGTCACAAACCGAGGACATCATTCTGGAAAACTAAGGCATGTTGAAATTTTCACAAATTCCATTTCATAATAAAGCCCTGAAGAATTTAGCAAGGAAATTGTTTACCATGAATATGCTTTAGTGAAGATTTTAGAGAAAAGGATGGCAGATGCTAAACAGGATAGAATGGATAGTGTGAGGATATACAAGTTATCTACTACTTCCCAATTTGAAAAAACACACACACCCTTTATTTTATTTTATTTTATTTTTTGTTACTAGGGATTGAACCCAGAGGTGCTTTACCTCTGAGCTGCATCCCCAGCCCTTTTTGAGACAGGGTCTTGCTAAGTTGGTCAGGGTCTCCTTAAGTTGCTGAGATTGACCATCCTCCTGCCTCAGCCTCCAGAGTCACTGGGATTACAGGCATGTGCCACCACATGTGGCTAAAAAACGCACACATCCTTTAGCCCAAACAGATATTTATTTTGGGGAAACTAAACCCCTGATGCCACAGCAAACCAGAAACCACCCAAATCCATGCAATGGGCTGAAAAGGCAGTCAAGTCAACAGAAACAACAGTGAAAACCATGGAAAAGTACTGCAATTATGATGCCAACTGCACACTGATTTATTTTTCTTTACCTCCGAGCCAGGAATAAATCTGAACATGAAGGATATGCCAGATTCCATACACAAATTGTATTATTAAGCTACACCAAACCTCATGCCTTCCTGGCACCTGAGCGGACATGAAAGACTACTATCATCCTGCAGAACTTCAAGACTGGGGATGGCAAATTGTATTCCTGATTCATAAATGATAAAAACCAAGGCTCCAAGAGCAACATGCTTACTTTAATTATGATATACATCCAGAATTTAATCTGGGGAGTAAATCAATGTGAAGTTCCACTGCTGGGATGGAGGTTTTCAACAAAACACCTCAGGAGTTTATCTTCTCTCTTGTTTCTCCACATTCTACATAACCCTCAAAACCACCACAGTATGGACTCTCTGGGAAGGTCTAGGCAGAGAAGATGATTTTATCTCCATGTCTTCCTTAATCTGTGACAGGCTGCCCTAATCAGCTTTCCTGCACATAGACACACATGCTTTCTCACGGTGGCTCTTAATCACCATGTGCCATGCTGAACAGCTGCAGAAGTCTGAAGGGAATTGGCAGAAATGTGCAATGATATGCTAGCCACCCCCCCTACTCCCCCCGCCGCCAACCAGGCAGCAACTGCCCTGCCTGCTCCCAGACGCCACAGCACATGGGTGTTCACTGTCAGAACTGACAGGCCCAGAAGACAGGCAAGTAGTTTCAGGTGGTGAGTCAGGAAAAGGGAGTTTGCATCAGGAATGTTCCAGCCCAGCAGAGCTGAGCTCCATCCAACTCCCTCCGCAGGGATACAGTATTCATCATTTATACAATGTCACCATGGGGGACAAAACTTGGGTTCAGCACAAATAGAATCCAATCATCTAGGCTGCACAGGAACCAGTAAACAAAGTTTCTCCCACTAAGAAGGAACCTAAATGCTTGAGAACTGGCATAATATCTGACACTTGAGGTCAGTCCTTTAATTCTGTGATGGAAGACTTTACACTGGCCTGGTACACAGTCCTTGAGAGCAGAGCCCTGAACTAACCTTCCAGGACCAGTCAGCAGTGGCTGAAATAAGCAGTGACCTATATTCCCAGGGAAGAAACAGAATCGGGATAGGGCAATAGTCAAAGGAACCAGGTGGGCACCACAATACTTGCAAACAACTGGCACACCTGAATCAAATGTATTGCCACTCCTTTCTGGGTGACTCTGGATGGGTTTCCTTAGAAATCCTCCCTGGTGAGGGAATTCCACACAATTGTATATGAGCCAGTAAATGAGTGATATGACATCAACTGGGTGAAATAGAGATGTGAGACATTACATCAGATAACAGGAGATCTAGAAATTGAAAGAGACTTCAAGCCATCATTCGCACTATACTTCATGAACGAATACAGCATTCTGTCAAGCTTTTATACAATGACAAATGAGCCTATTTCTGAAGGAACCTGAGAAGATTTAATACTCATCTTAAGGAACCTAGTTTGGTTTTTCTATCTGAAAATTAGCAATTTCATCTTACATCCAACTTCAAAATCTCTTGATATAATTTTATCATCCTATTAACAACGGTATAAAATAAAACTGCTTATATTTCTATTTATGGTATACTACTTTGGCATTAGTTCAAAAGCAAGAGCTTTATCAAACCCATCACAACATTGATAGTTTAAATAAAGAATGTTAACATGGCTTTAATGTTTTAGGTCAAACAAAAAAACTGATTGGCTTTAACCTTCTAAAGATATAATAAAAATTTACCCAAAATATGGCATTTTTCCTAGAAGCCCACCTGAAACAAAGTAAGGAAAACACAAGTCTCCCTGCACAGACTTCCTCACTTACCAAAAGGAACTATTCCATTTATTTTCTTTAAAATAAAGAACTTAAGACTTTTGGAGTGGGGGTGACAGGAAAAACAAGGGGATGCTCAAAAGCTAACTATATTTATAATATGAAGAACATTATCCTCTAAATGAGCACACAAGAAAATGTACTCTAGGGTCTCTAAGCTATTGCCGTAGACTAAAAAGTCAATGTGCTACAGAAAAATCTGCATAGAAACTACCAGCAAGCAGCACACCCCCTACTTACTGAAGTGTCCTGCAACACCTGTAGTAGAAACTATGAGAAATTTTATAAGCCAGATAGAGAAAGCATTCATGCCACATTGCATTTCATTAAGCACGTTCCTATTCCAGGAGACCCTGATTTTCCCTCCTCTTCAACCAACACAAAACAGAAGCAACTTCCCCTCCCTGGAAACTCACAGGCCCAGGCTTTAAATGGAGATGGCTGGAGAAAACAAGAGAGCCAAGGGAATGGAGTGCAGGGCAATACGCAATTATTGAAACTGGAATTGAGCCTGGAACCTGCCATGAGAACACCGGAAATCAAACTGTGGTCAGGGCCCCAATTTTAAACCTCTCCCAAGGAATACCTAACACAGACACGCCTCCCTTCATATCAAAGGAATTCTGCTTGACTTGGTGGAGGAGTATCATTTGTTGGTGAAGGGAACGAAAAGAACTCAACTTAAAATAATCACGTCCAAAGAGTCAGATTAAGTGCAATCACTTGCATTCTTACCTTCTTCCCAATAAGCTTTTTTCGAAGAAATTCCCGGGCCTCAAACATGTAAGGAATGTCATACAGGGGACGCAGTTTCTTGTTCTTATCCTAAAAGCAAAATAATATACCATATCAGGAAAAAAAGCCAAATGAACACAGGCAATAGTACAATATACTGGAATGTATGTGAATTCAGCTGTTTCTCAGTGTCCCAAATATTAAATAAGTGCTACACACCTGGTAATTGTTTAATAAATATTTGGCTAAAATGCTTTATTGAGAGTCGGATTATCTTTTTTACATGATAGGCTCAAAAATAAGCAATGGAGTGTTTGCAGTTACCCAAGCTGGAAATAAGTATTCATCACCAGGAAATAGTTACATCAACTTCAATATATAAGAAGCCCCATAAGTATTAGGCCCCTTCATACATGTACAATAAGTCTAATTCAATTACTCCAAAAACCTTTATTGAGCACCTACCAACTACTGGCTCCACACAAATCATCCTATAAATACATGTCTATATAAAAAATCTTGGACCCTAGCCAGGAGCGATGGCGCACACCTGTAATCCCAGCACTTTGGGAGGCTGAGGCAAGAGGACCACGAATTCAAAGCCAGCCTCAGCAATGGCGAGGCACTTAGCAACTCAGTGAGACCCTGTCTCTAATAAAATACAAAAAAGGGCTGGGGATGTGGCCCAGTGTTCGAGTGCTGCTGAGTTCAATCCCCAGTACCAAAAAAAAAAATATTGGACCTTAACATAGTAATAAAAGAAACCCTACAGATATGAAATAGAAAAACAAAGCAGTTTTGGTTAAGTGCTAAATTACTGTGATACAGACTGAACTAAATGCTATAAGAGTTCAGGGAAGTGGAAATAAAGAAGCAATCAGAACATGTTTCATTGACAGGGTGGAATTTAATGTGAGTGTGCAGGACAGGGGGAAAAATTAGGAGTATGAAAAAGTAGAACAAGGAGAAAAGGAAAAAGGAATGATATTTAACACACACACACACACACACACACACACACACACACACTTCAATATTTTATGGTTCCCCAAAGATGTGACTGCTCTAAGCAATGTCATTTTGAAATGATGAGAGAAGATCTAGATGAAGGTGACAGAAGTAAGAATGGACAGAAATTTAAGAGATATTAGAACCATCTTAAGAAATGAATTAACAGGAACTGACAAGAGAGTAGATAGAGGGGATAAAAGAGTGGAAATACAATATTGAGCCATGATGACAGGCAAAATAAATCCAGAGACGTTTGCCTTTTGGTGAGACTGTGGAGACACAGAGGATATAAGTGAGAAATAAGAGTCTTAGCTGGACAGATTGGCATGTTACTTTAATGTCTCTCTCACACTGGTCTGCCCTACCCTTTCTAAGATAACACAGACCATGTCCATTTCTGTTTCACTTTAACACCCCAGAGCTAAGCACAGTATTTGTTGGATTCCTGGCAGGAGGCTGTGCCTCCCAGGCAGAAGGCCACACCTCCCAGGTACTTTGTAAAAAGACTACCTTTCCCAGGTGCCCTCGCTGCTGCCTCCTGACCTCCAGCAGCCTGTGGAGACACTTGCCCCCAGGGGTCTCCCTGACCACTATGCTGCTATTTAAGCCTCCCCCGGACTGAAACCTCTCTCTGTTCCTGCCTGTCCCTGTTCCTGTTCGTCCCTTTTCCCCCCTTTCCTACCCCCTTCCCTTCCCTTCCTTTCCCTACCCTTCCCCACGTGGCACCCCAATAAACCCTTTTTATTTCACTAACATGGTGTTCCCGGCTAAGTTAACTTTGTTCAGCATTTTCTAACAGTATTCTCTCATAGCATGAAATCAATGACTAGAGATGGATTCAGTAGCTTCTGACAAAACACTCAGGATGATGTGCAGAGAGAAAGCACATGAGGAGAACAAGTCTCCATGTGCAGATTTGGGAATCCCCAGGATCCAGGTAATATTTGAAAAACTATAGGAAGAAAGGAGAAAGCAAGGACTAACTTCTTTGCCAGATGAACAACGCTGGCTCCCCCCCTCCTATGGCTAGCTGAGCTGGCTGTGCCTTTGCCATCTATTATGCACCTGACAAAACATGATGTTTCTGTGGAATCCATGCTGGACTCAGAGAAGATATTCATAAGTTATTTTATTTTCTTAAATAGCCAACTACTCTCAGATAAAGAAGCTTCATCATTTTAAGATCCCATTTTAAAACTCATTCTAATGTCAACAGTGAGGCAAAGAGAATCAAAATTGATGCTTCTTCCCAGAGACTAACTAAGCCTTGATGTCTTGAATACATCATAAAACATTTCGATTCATTGATATAACCAAGAAAACCTCTTATGAGAATTCTTTCTGTTACAAGGAAATTTGAGCTTCACATTCATCATCTGATCATCAACTATTTCTTCTGTGAGAATTTTTAAAAAGGCATTTATTGTTCCTCCACTGCTCTCCTAGGGAGTAAATGAACCTCCCCCTCCTAGATAATGTATGAAAGTCTACATACTCTGCACAAAAAGCTCTGATCAAGGTCCTAGGGTGTCAGGACTATATCCTAAAACGTAGGGTACAATGTTGAGCATGAAAATTTTAGAGGAATCAAATAGGGAAGGAGGGGTATAGTGGAGGTAGAGAAGGAGGATGCGTGGGGTTCCCTGGTCTCAGGGAATGCTGAGTAACAGGATGAACAGATTGGATATTTTACAAATGTCCTGGAAGCCAAGTAAAAATAATAAGCCACAAATTAGAGACTTATTTAGGATCCACAGGTAACATATCATCCTTAAAGAGAGTTAGTGACGACACTCAGTATTAGAAATAGAATGCTCATTGACAAAAGATGTTGGGTGCCAGTAAGGAAAAGGATTTTTAATAAAGACAAAAATCAATGGTAATCAGAATCAGCCCTCAGGAAGTGCCAACGGATTCATGTTCACCAAGCAACAGAGGAAAATCTATTTACAGACAGTAGCTGTGTGATTACAAAAGCCTTAGTGAACAAAATTTTTTTAAATGAATTCAACAAAATAACGGTATTTACTATAAACAGTCGTCTAATTCACCACAGAGTTTGAATTTCCACACCTTACCCTACGTATTCCGAAGCACCAGGGGTACAAGGGACTGTCAGTTGACTGAAATTCCAAGGTAAGAAATACAGTTCCAACAAGCACTCAAAAGATCACAGAGTGATATACACCTACATGTGTGAAAATGGTTGTCTAAATAAGAATCCTGTTTTGGCTACAGGGTATAGCTCAGTTGGTTGAGAGAGCACTTGCCTAGCATAAGCAGGGCAATGATTCAATACCCAGCAACACAACACACACACATACACACATATACCCCGATTCTATTTTGAAGACACTCTGCAGAACTAGGCCAAGTCAAAATACCCTCCAAAGAATGAAAGAAAATAAATAATATGCCAACAAACACTTCCTAATAAAAAAAGAGGGCAACTTCAGAGTTTGATAATATGTCTCTCATGAAACTAGGGAAGAACAAATACCACAAGCAGAAAACAAGATATCACAAGTGAAAACAGAATGATCTTGTTACTCTAACCTTTCAGAGCTAGGAGCTATTGACATCTGCAAACATCTTACAAGAGAGATATTAGAAGTCCCTAAGACACCACAAAATAAAAGCAATTCCTCCAAATTACCAGGTACACAAAAGCCTTTGAAAGCTCTAAGAGGCAGTTGAGGTATGGAATATATTCTGAGAAAACAGGACTTTAGCTGAATCTTGCCTGATTAAAAGGGACTGTCCAGTTTAGATTCTGATTTACATGGAATTTTTTTCCCCCCAAAATAAAAATAGAAGAGAATGCTTGCTTTATCTGGTGGGCGGATAATATACAAACCAATATGTGCTGTAATCGCTGTTCCTCCTGAGAAATGACATTGCATGTAGGCCCTGCAATGACTCACATTAGAGACGGAAGAGATAACTTCTGTCATCTGTCCCTCTTCCCAGGAGCGAGGCCCAACACCCATTCTCAGCATCTGAAGACACATCTGGCATTTTTACAGGAAGGTATTTTTGGCAGTTTGCCAAAATGGGGACATCTGGTCAGTGTTCATTTGGAGGGCATGAAAGGGACCTCAAATCCACTCCTCACTCTCAACCCATTTTAGGCCTAATTTTACCTAACCTAAATTTATAAACTATAGCCATAAAACTTGATGGCTTTGAGTATAATTAAAAAGGACACACAAAAAAAATTTTTTAAAAACTTAATAGCTTTGAGATAGTTTAGGATTTCCTAAACAAGTATGAATAGACATGTATTGTGGTGGCAATGTAGGGAAATGGTGAGTGTGGATCCGGCAACATTTTTAAAGTTCTTTATTTAAGACATCATTGGCTGGGCATGGTGGTACAGGCCTATAACCTCAGAAACTCGGGAGGCTGAGACAGGAGAATGGCAAGTTCCAAGGCTAGCCACAGCAATGAAGAGAGACCCTGTCTCAAAATAAAATCAGAAAAGAAATGGTGGTGAAGCTGAGTGCTGTGATGTATACCTATAATCTAGTGGCTCATGGGGCCAAGACAGGAGCATCACAAGTTCAAAGACAGCCTTAGCAACTATGCAAGACCCTAAACAACTCTGCAAGACCTTGTCTCAATAAAAAATAAAGGAAGAGCCAGGGATGTAGCTCAGTGGTGAAGCACTTCAGGTACCAAAAATATGGGGGTGGGGGGACATCAGTGGTAGGGTGCCCCTGGGTACAATCCCTAGTACCCCTCCAAAAGGCATCATGGTCAAAGTAAAAAGTTCAAGCACTGTCATTAGGTAATAACTAACATAGTGAAAGAAAAAGCAGAATGAGAGGGAATTGTGGGGTGGGGCACCAGTGTATTGGGCGGGCAGGCTTCAAAGACCCAAAAAGAGTATCAGATGCCCAGCATCTGAAGAAAGGCAACAAGAACAGCCAAGGTAAATCAGGGGCACACCTGGTAGATTTGGGAAACAACAAAGATACTAGGTGACTAGAGCAGAGTGCAGGAAGGGAGAGAATGGCAGAAATCTGACAACATTTGAAATAATCACTCTGGTCTTTTGTGAGATACTGTAACAAGTAAAGAGTGGAGCCTGAAAGACAAATTAGGGAATTATGCTATAATCTAGGTAAGGAACGAGAGGTTACAAAATGGTGTTAAGCAGTGAAGGAAGTTAAAGGTAGTCAGAAGTGGAAATACAAAGTAGATTCTAGATAGAATGGGAGATGTAAACAAAAGGGAGGAATCAAGGAGGACTCCAAGTTATTGTTTATTTATTTTTAATCTGAGCAGCAAATGGATGCTAGGGTCATCATATGAGATGGGAAAGACCACTAGAAGAGACTAGACAAGGCGGTGGGGTTAATCAGATATGAGCATACTAAGCTTCAGCTGTTCTATACCCACGGAGATGCTGAGTGGACAGGTGGAAATGCAAATGTGGAGTTCGAATTAAAGACATGAACTGGGTGTCTAAAGTCAAGACACCGAGGATAACTGAGTCCACAGGCATCCTAATATTAAGAGGCAATGAATCTACAAAAGGAGATTGAAAGCCGGGCGCGGTGGCGCACGCCTATAATCCCAGCACTTTGGGAGGCTGAGGCAGGAGGATCGCAAGTTCAAAGCCAGCCTCAGCAATGGTGAGGCACTTAGCAACTCAGTGAGACCCTGTCTCTAAATAAAAAATACAAAAAAGGGCTGGGGATGAGTTCAATCCCCGGTACCCACAAAAAAAAAAAAAAAAAAAAAAAAAAAAAAAAAAAAAAAAAAAAAAAAAAGGGAGATTGAAAAGGAGCAGATAGTAAGCAAGGCATGAAGAAACTACAAAGTGTATGTCCTGGCAGCCAAGAAAAGTGATGAAGAAGGAATGATTAACTGTGTCAAATGTTACAAAGAAAGTCTATTGAGATGGAACTAAAATTTGCACTTTGGATCTGCTAAGTGGCTAAGTTACTGGTAACCTCAAAGTAATAGTTTTGGTTAAACAGATGTAAAAGCCAGGTTGGAGCTAGGAATGGGTACTCAACAGAATGGGAAGAGGGGGAAAAAAGAGAAAGCAAGTACATACAGACTTGCAAATTTGTGCCCAAAACGAGTACACAAAGAGATTCGGTGGTACTGGCAGAGGAAAAACAGAGTAAAGAGGTTTTTGGTTTTTATTTCAGATGGGAGGAAAAAACAGGCAATGGCCCAGGGGTGAACAAATAGTGATACAGAGAGAAATGAGAATTACTAAAGCAATGTCCTTAAATAGCAACAGAGGGAATGGCTTTACTTAGAGCAATCTATAAAGTTCATCTACAACTATGTGGATGCAGATTATGTTAAATGGAAGACAGATTTGGGAGCAAGAGTTTCTGATTACTTCAATCTATTCAGAAAAGAACTCTGAAAATGAATAAGAAAAAGAGGAAAAAAACAATGGAAGAATAGGCAAAAAAGTATATATGGGTACTTCACTAAGGAACTCTGACTAGACATTGTATGCATAAAAAGTATAATTTTAAGAATAATCTGAGAAATATAAATTGCGATCCTACATTACATCCATCATTGGGGGGGGGGGGATGTGGGAAAATGGGAGTGCCCTTTAACTACTGTACTGACAGATATGAATATAAAATGTTGTAAATACTTCAGCACTTTTACATGGTGCTGCAAGGGCAATGTTTGGTTAAAGTTAAGGCTGTGTATACTTTAATTAGGAAATGCTACTTACAAGTAGGTATATACCCTAAAAAAACCTGTCACTTGTGCAAGGTAAGTCTATACGGACACTGTGTATCATATAACCACAAAATAGAATACAAAGTAGTTACACTGAATTAAAGCAACCTAACAAAGGAACAAATTTTAAAACAATACTGAAAAGGAAAAGAAAACTGTAGAATGATAAAGCCCATATAAATGCAGACTAAAAACAGACAAACAATATTATGCTAATTCTTAGAGCTATGTTAGCAGCAAAAGTATAAAAATGCTTAGAAATGAAAAACAAGCTAATGGTTACCAATGTGGGATGGGAGAGGGTGTGAGAAATTGGGGCTGAGGATGAGCACTCTGGGACGTTCAACTGTATCTGTAATATTTACTTTTAAGGGGATAAGGGGGCAAACTGAAAAAGGAACCCAAATGATTTTTTTATGTTATTCTTTTACCTGGATCTTTTCTAAGTCAAAAATGTTCAGGGAGAGAAAATTTTCAAATCTGGTTTATCACCTTTTTCCATTTCCCACAATGTCTTACACTTTTTTTTCAGTAGAATAACTGGGCATCCTTTCTCATAAGAAATGCATTAAATTCCATTTTTTCTTTAAAAAAAAAAAAAAAAAAAAGATACTCTTTCACAGATGTATCCTTCCATGAAACAGAGGAAATAATTTAACTACAAACATGTTGTCAAATAAACATGGTCAAAAAGAAGTCTGACTTTTACTTTAACAGGAGACAAACCATAATATATTAATTAATGTAGCCAAGTGGAATTATACTGCATGATGATCTTAAAACTGACTGTTGAATTAAAATAAGACCAACAGACATGAACAGATTTAAATGGATAAAATTTCAAACAGTAAATAATGGACCAGTCCCAGGAGCTTTTCCTCATATGCCATTTTAATACACAAAGGCTGCAATTTCCATTTGAATTACAGACTTAAAATAGGAAGAGTATCACATGCCCTGGGCATATTTACAATCAAGGACCTTTCAATTCCCTTGGCAGCCAGGAGACAGAATCCACAGGAATATTCACTGTTTTGTGGTCATTAACACACACAGTAGAACGTTTCTATAAAAGGCAGGTCTGCTAACTGGAAACTATAAGGCAGCAGCAGGGGAAGGTTTAAACTTGTAACCACGTTGTCCAAATGGAAGATATCCTGCATCTCCCCAAGATGTCTAACTATACCTGAAGGACTGTGTTCAGGAGCAGTACACAGACAAACACCTCCTCAAAAACTGCTTCCCAAAAAAGTCAGCTTCATTTCCCAACCAGCACTACTTCTCACTCCCTGCTCAAAATACCTCTTAAAAGTAAACAGTCTATTACAGAGACACAATCCAGGTAAGTACTGCATGTATAATTCAATACATTTCATACATATTCTAGGAAGCAAAGAAGACACTGTAAATAATGGAAACTAAAATCAAATTTAAAAAATGAAGTCTCTTTTAAAAAATGTATAGGTGTGGGATCAGAAGTGCTGATTATGTAAGACAGATAGTTCCCTTAAATGTATCATTGCTTTTGTATGACCCTCAAATTTCTTGATTTTTGTAAGAACCCTATTTCATCTTGCTGATCCTTTAAGGATCAACGAGCACTATACAGTGTGAAAAGCACCAGAATTTAAGATTTGATAATAATGGCTATTAATGACAACCCTATTACATAGGCATAATGCTGATAGCAATCTTTTTTTTTTGAATATTTATTTATTCGCTGTAGCTGTACACGATGTGTTTATTTGTCCGTGGTGCTGAGGTGAAGGAGCCCCAATTAGGGAGATGGCTATTGCGGTCAGCTGGAAGCCATAAGTTCCACCTGATAATAAGTATGTATGTGACGCACCTGTAAATGCACGTGAGGCACCTGCAAAGCTAAAGGTATATAACCGGGTGAAAGCGGTCGGAGTCAGGAGAAAAATGAATTCATTCAGTCAGTCATGCAGTCGCTCGGTCAGAAGAAGAGTTCGGGTCGGAGAAGAAGAAAAGAATCAGAGCGGCCAGAACGTAGGCAGAGCGGTTACAGAAGAGAAACCAGATAGAAGAAGTAATTCCTGGTCAGAGTCAAGCTGAGGCTCCCGAGGAAGAAAGAAGAAAGAAGAAAGAAGCTCTTAAAGCTAAGCTCTCTCTCTCTAAAGAAGAAATCTCTCTCTTTCAAGCTCTCTCTCTTTCTCTCTAAGCTCTAAGAAAAGCTCTTTCTCTCTCTCTCTCTAAGCTAAGAAGAACAGAAGAAAGAAGAAAGCTCTCTCTAATCTTTCTCTCTAAGCTCTTTCTAAGAAGAAGAAAAATCTTTCTTTCTCTCTCTAAGCTCTCTCTAAGAAAGTAGAAGTAAAAGTAGTAATAGCTTTACTCTGCCTCCGAGTTTTCCTCCCTGCGGCGCCGTGGCTGGCCATGACAGGCAGCTTACACTGAGGATTGAACCGGGCCACGCACATGCTAGGCAAGCACTCTACCACTGAGCCACAACCTCAGCCTGCTGATAGCAATCTTACCTGGCAAGGATCATGATCCCCATATGGAAAGTGAGGCACCAAGTTTAAATGACTTTCCTGAGGACCTCACATAATTGTGTAAGGGAAAGCTAGAATTTTGAGCCCTGTTTTCCAGAAGCTTATCACTGGTGGGCAGACACTGGGCTCTCTTGGCTTGTTTTGGTTAAAAGGCAATCACAATTGGGCTGGGGTTAGCTAAGTTAGTACAGTGCTTACCTTGCATGCACAAAGCCCTGGGTTCTAATCCCCAGCACCAAACTCCACCCCAACCCCCCCCAAAATGGCAACCACTGGCACCTGTGTCAGTGGTGGTCCGGTTTTAGTGTGCCTAAGAATCACACCAAATGGGAATTTACCAACACACAGACTGCCAGGCCCATACCAGATACTGTGATCCAGTAGGTCTGGAATGATTCTCACAGATTTGCATTTAAAATAAGTAGCCAGGATGTCTGTAAGCTATACTTTGAGAAATGCTGCTATAGAGAAGTACATGCATGCACGCACTCACAGAAGGATGCACGCACACAGTGGGTGGGGGGGAATATGTATACACACACCTAGCCCCACTTTAATCAATGTCAATATAAACTTCAGTAAGAACAGTTGGGGAATTCAATGTCCTTGACCTTCTGTACAGGTTAGATAACTGGAAACATGCTGGTAATGGTGACAAAACAAAACTTCCAAAACTTCCTTTGTTGCAACTATTGAAGACTGGATAAGGAAACTGAGAATCCTACTGAGCACACCATGCTGACCACGCCAGGGAATAGCAGGAATATCCATATCCTCATTCTTTCCCTGCCCAAGTCCACACATACACCCAACAGTCTAGACCTATACTAGCCATGGTGACAGCAAAAAAGAATGTGAAGTGGCAATTCCAAGAATCAGTCCTAGTTACAAATGTCTTCTGGCAACCTGCCACTAGAACAGTTTCACAGTATCAAAAGAGGGAAAGAAGTAAAGCAAATTTAGGCAGCCTGATGTCCTTGAAGGGACTGACCCGTTATCTCCAATGCACAGTGTATGATTATATTCCACAGGAACTTCCACATCCCAAAATTAAAGTACCATTTTCAAGGCTATCATGTAAGAAAAAAAATCTCCCTCTGGAGACTGCTCTTCTACTCAATTACATAAGCCAACTAAGAGCCTTTTCAGAAGTGCTTGCTATTTATTGCTCAGATGCAGTAAGGATAGGGAGGAAAGAGACAGCAAGAGAAGAGATGGGTGGGGAGAAAATAAGAGGAGCCAAGCATCAGCACCCCTCCCCCAAGACCCTGTCAAGACTTTAGGAATAGTTAAAAGGCCCCAAGCCTCCAAAACTATTATCTAAGTAGCACACCATATGTGGTCCCTTCACTTGGCTACAAATATTTTTGCAGGAAGAGAAGAGTGGAATGAAAGAACACCACCAATCCTCACAGACCTAAATGCCAAAGAAAACCAAGACTCAAAAAGTATGAAGCTGAGTGGCCAACAGAAAAGTGGTTCCCAGACCCACAGAAGGAAACAGAAAAGGCAAAAGGCTGGGGACCTGCCCCATCTGCCCTTCCTGCACAAGTGTGGGTTCTAACATGCACCTGAGTAAAAACTTTCTGCCATCCTCAAACTGTTCTGAAAATGAAAATCTGCTCCAAGGGGGAACTAAGATGGTGCCATCTTTCCTAGAGGAATAGCGAGGACTCCACTGGCAAATCTCAGACAATGAAACAGAAAGGGCATGGAATCCTCGAAGAGAACAAAGCTCAAGTTCAGTACTCCAGAAGTCGAAGATGAAAAGAGCTATTCTGGAACTGAAATCAAACATCCCTCAAATATTTCCTGGCACCAAATGATCAAGAGTAAGTGGGCAGCCTGGTGCTGATCTATAGAACAGTGGCCCAGGCTGTAGACAGATATCTAGTACAAGCTACTAGCCTCCAACCTGGTGACTTGTTTGTTCCTCATAAGACCAACATAAAAAAGAATCATCTGGCATTATACATAACTTTGCAGTGAAAACCAAGATAAATCCCTTCAAATTCCTACAAAAACCTGAAAAGGGTTTCAGATATTAGTTCAAATTAAGGGAACTCAAGGAACATTTCAGCAAATATACACTACACTGGAAAACCAAATCTACACTTTTAGTGTTACCAGGAAGCAAAGCTACTTAGCTAAGTTTTACAACATCTAACATGGATGTTAACAAGAGCTAAAATGTCAAGAGACAGAAGAAGAGATAAGCCAAAGTTACAGCACTAATCACTCTCTGCCTTGTATTACCGTAATTTAATTATTTCATACAGGTCTTATCTCCTCTACCAGACCTCATGAGGGAATATCTATGTGAGAGAAAAAAGATCTTCACAGTACCTAGAAAGTGCCCAACATAGTGCCACATTATTAGAAAAGGCTAACACAATGAGAGAAGAAAATAGGGAATACAGAAAGGTCTGTCTAGATTTATTTTTGACAACTCAAACTGTAGCTATTGTGATTATGGGAATAGATGGAACTGGTTAATAAACCTCACAATGAATTATAAAGAGGGGAGCAATACCACTGCAGCTTCATAACAAGATTAGCAAGTTCATCTAAACACAGGCATCTTGTATGGCATGAGTTAACAGCAAATTATTCTGCAACCTTCCAGCTGCTGTTAATAAAGATGATTCTTTCTGTATTACACAAGAATACATCCATTAATGAAGAAAGATTAGAAAGTATTTAGACTTGTAACTTTACAACTGCAAAACCTAGACTTTGCAAGCACTGATGCAAAAGTAAGGCTCTTGGTAGTTTTGTGTAGTTAAAGAAAATCTGAATTCACAAAATCCAAATAATTAGTATGCTTTCTTTTGACTTGGCTAATTCTTAAAAGCAATCTTCTGTTCTCTCTACAAGTTTGACACAATGAATTCTATTAGTTATGATCTTCCAAATAACACATCTTCAATGTATAATTGGCCAACTATTATCAGAAATTCTTATAGAACACATATAATACCTTTCTGAGTTCAAGTACAGCTGAACTGATATACTAAAAATATCTCAATTCTGACAGTTCAACACTAAAATAAATACATTACCCTACAATGTAAAAGGGGGTAATTTCCTAATGTGAGATCAAAACACCTAGCTTCTCCCTTCAGACCTCACCAATTCCAGATTAAACTAAGCCCATGCAAGGGCATTTTCTGGAATGGTATTTTTTGGGTTAAGATAAAAGAAGGAAAAGAGAGGGTAGTGAAAGATCCCGCAAGCCCTTTCTTAGTTACAGAAAGACTAATCTACAGCGATACCAATAGGTGTGAAGTTTGCCTAAATGAAATACACTTCTCATCTGCTGTTCAAATGAGTGTAGGGAATAGGGAGGGAGGAAATAAAAGTCAATCAGTGTCTCCCTGGAAGGGACTCTTTCTATCTAGCTGATAGTTTTGAAGATCAACTGGAAATACAAATCAACCTTAAAAATGGACACATCCCTTCATTAAAAAGAATATTACAAATATACAAATAAGAAATCAAAGTTTAAAAGTGGAAGGGCAAAAGGAATGGGGAAAAGAAACCCTTGAAAGACAAAAGGCAACCTGGAGGTTTAGGAGAGGTTGTGATGCAGGGCAGTGGCACGGCCCATCCATGTCGCAATGGGCTCTGCCTTCTGGCACCACTTGCCTTTTCATTGGAAGCTCATAATTAACCAGTTGGCCCTAAATCATGTTTTCTAGTAATGGAGAAATCTTCTCCCACATTTCTTACCCTTCATACCCAGGCTAAAAATGGACAGCCTGTGCCCTCAGAAGAGACAACCCCGTTACTTAGAGTACAGGCTACAAGCCAGATGAAACCCATCCAGCACAGTGATGTACCACAGCCCTCCCACGGTTCTAGAAGAAACAGGAGGAAAAGAAAACACATCCCTTACAATAGCAAACCAATTTTCTCTGTAAGCAACAGCAGACTTGGGTGAAGCCATTTAGAGGATCATATCATATTGTTAAAGAAATGTTTCTTTGTGAATGTCTTCCTTTCTTCACCATATTAAAAAATAATTATTATTATTAAAGTTTCTTCCTGGAACAACACAGAAGGGAAAATGATGCTGGAAATGACACCATTATTTAGCTGGTGCCAGTGGAACCTTCAATTGAGCCAGAGTTCCAAAGTTGTGCAATAAACTGTTGTGCATTTCAAAAAAATAAAGAATTATGTAAGTTCATGGCAGAAAGGTCTCCCTTTCAACAGTTTCTGCCTTGCCAGTTGTATCCTTCCAAGATCTGAATCAAACTGCCAGATCTGGTGCAACATGTTTTATCCACCAAAATTCAACCTATTCTCAGACTATACTTAAATATTCAGTAAAATAAGGACTGTACCTTTTCAGGACAGATATCCACCTAATGTTACAGAATGAAGATTATACTTTCTTTTACCTTATAGTCTACTTGACATTAATTAGAAAACTAATATTTATCACCCACTACTACCATGGAGAAATATGGGCAATTGAAAGGACTACAAACTGCAAAGACATCTGGCTGGACTACCACCGGCATGGCAATTTCATCACACATACATATGCCTTGCCCCATCACAGGAAGAGACCTTGACAAGCCTGAAGCCAGAAGAGGCTGCTGCTAGAAGAGGCTGTCCCTTCATTCAGTCTTCAATTAACATGCTCAGAAATTGGTTGGGGTTCTTCTGTTCCAATTGTGCCCTATAAACAAGCAAGAAAGTAACAAGAGTCCGCAGAACAGTCTTTAGAGAGTAGAGGACAGAAAAGTATGAATAGGGGACTCTCACTCTACAACTATGGTGTCTTCCACAATGGTTTGCTCCTGTGGGAAAAGAGATTGGTGCCCAGGTCTTGGAGAATACAGTTTCACCACAACTTTATGTAATGCTGCTCTAAATTCTCTTGTTCTTCTAGCATAAAAGAAATTGAATAATGCCTATTTTAATAATGTTTTTATGTCAATCATATCAACATTGCTCTGTGACAAACACAATCTCATCCTTCCTACTGCTGGCCTTTCAACTTAAATTCCTGAACACGAAGGATCAGCTCAGCACTACATTTCTATCACACTTCATTTAAAAAGAAAATAAACACCACTAACAGTTTGAACACTTGGTATGTGTTTGGCACGTTAAACTTACTAATTGTAACCCCACAAGAACCAACAAGGCTAGAAATCTTAATTTTTACTTCACAGAGCCCTGAGAAGTTAGTTGACTAAAGAAATAATGTGCCCCACATCACACACCACAGAACAAAAGAGCCCGACTGACCTGAAACCCATGCTAGTTTCCCTCTATTATCTGCCTCCCAATCATAGTGGTAGCAAGAACTGGCAGATTCCCTCTTGGCTTTCCATTCACATCTGCTTCCACACATAATCTCCCACAGATCTGGAAAGGTCAATTAATTTCCACATATAATGCACGTTCACCCAGAGCCACCAGCTCCTAGGGAGCTCACTGAGTTTGAATAAGTTGAACCCCACTAGTAGTGCCAGTTATGAAGCTACTGTTGCTCTGTTCCAAATCATATATTTTAAAAATCCCACTTTGTAATGGGCAGAACACTGGTGAATGGTATTTTGGCTTTGCCAGATGGTTCTGTTACAATCTGCCAATAGGGGGTGCTAGAAGGAGACTATACTGGAGGAAGAGATGAACTCTTTCCTCTTCCTGCAGAACATCCTTTCTTCCTCTCAGCAGCAGTTTCATCCAGTAGCAGCAGTATGTACAGCTGGCAGTTTTCCAACACTCTGAGAAACAGGTTCATGGCACCTGGTCAAATTCACTAGAACCAATCAACTGGCCGCTGCCCCTGGGAGATGGGCATCCCAGCCTCAGGGACTTATCCTCCCAGCCTAGAAACACAAGCATCAGCTGAACTGAGTCCCAGTTTCAAGGGTACTATCTCAAATTTCTAAGTTTTCATATTTTCAATCCCTCTCCCTCCCTCTCCCTCCCTCCCTTCCCCTCTCTCTCTCCTTCCAACTCTAAGCGAAGGAGCTATGTCTTGTAGTTGCATGTTCATGTTATCCAAGAGCTGCTCTCTTTTTCTCTTTTTACCATTTTATTATTCCCACACCTGGCTAGAAAATCCCTCATTATGATATTTGTTCTTTTAAAATAACTGCTGTGGTTTCTGACTCCAAAACAGTAGCCAAAACCATCCTCTCTATAAAGAAAACTGACCATGGACAGTAGCAGTGCAAGTCTCTTGATATCCAACATCACCCAGAGATTAATTCCATACCACCCCCACCTGGCGTACTGCACACAGCATGCACTACACTATGCAGATGTGCACAAACATCCAAAATTGACCAAAAGGAACAAGTACACATAGAAAGCATCCACAATAGTTAAGATAGGTGGAGGCAGAGAAATGTTTCAAAGATTTAACAACTGACAATGAGTAAAGGGAAGATTTTTCAAGCCAGTAAGTGTCTAATCTATTGAGTCTGCAAGATATAAAAATTACACAATAAGGGAACAATATAACCTATAATTTTTTTCTGCCTGATACACTGTTGAACACTCTCATGGGTACTGAATCATTTTGTGCCTTTTAAGCCCAACCACAGGGATTCTACATTCATGATTTTGTAAATTGCAATCATGGTAAAACTAGAAAACTAAAGTTATCTTAGATGTGCCAGTGTGGTTACTACATCACATAAACTGGGATGCAAATAATCTGAGGATTGGTGGGGATAGCAGAAGTCACTAGAGGCCCATAAGATCAAGAAAACTGTCATTTTTCCACTACAGCAAGATGGAAAATTATCCCAGATTTGCTATTACATATTTTATCATGCAATGAACTCTAGAAACTTCTCTTGAGGCAGCTGCCAAATAAAAAAAGGTGCAGCTCCTTGGTTATTCAGGGCTGAGGGAGGGGAAAAAAGGAATCTGTTTTTTAATGGAGATAGATGCAGGTTTGCAAGACGAAAAAGGTCTGAAAATGTTTGACAATAATGTAAGTATACTTAACACTCCTGAACTGTACGTAGTTTTGTTATGTATGTTTGCCACAATAATAAAAAAAGTGGACCACATTCAAAATAATATTCTTCTGATTTCTTTAATCTGGGAGAAGCATCAGGCATGCTATCAAATTCAATTTCCACACTAATATGAGAATTTTAAGATATGAATTCGATCTTTCGTTGAGTGTTGAAAGAGATTGCTCAGTTACAAATTTATGGACGTGATCAAGTAAGCTGGCCCACTTCTGGTCCCAACAACTATATTGCAAATTGTCTGATTCCTGAATAAGCCCCACAAATGAATCTTCTAGTCCCTTTTAATACTATTCCTTTTGGCAGGATGTAATTGCTATCTTAGCATGAAATATTTTGTCAACTAAAATGCCAAATATTCTGCAAAGCCATCTTCAACTGCCACCTTTTACCTCCAGGAAGTCTTCTATGAATTCTCTAATCAAATATTCTTTGTTCTCTCATGGCACATTTGACCCAAGCCAGTACATGCATCTTACATCCCACAGAAGATTTGAGGTTAACAATAGCATCTTCTCTTTTTTATGCCACTATACTCATTGCATCCTCAAAGCAATTCAAAAGAATGAGCTTATCACTACATTTAAAAACTAGAAAATGGCAGAGCAAAATGTATATTATTACTTAACTCCAAAATCCATGGCCACTGGACACTATATCACAAGGCATCTACAATCCTATGATATCTTTTCAACAGCTTAGAGCAAGAAGAAAACAACCATTTCCCTTTCCTCCAAGCACTAAACTACTTGCCTTAGGAGGGAGAATTACAAGCCTGAGATTTCCTACAAAGCACCCCCCATCCACCAAGAGATGTGCACAAGGTGACCTTCTCACCTGGAACCTGAGCTCTGCCTCACCACTAGATGACAAGGATGCTGGGCAGCTCCTAACAAATGTTGCTGAATGCAAGGAACTATCCAGGGTCACTGCTAATGAGAAGCCAGAACATCTTGCCACCTAGCTACAGAATGTTCACCCAATAAATCTTACAGATTTGAACACAACCCAAGACCAGGAGGTAACAAGAAAAAACAAAGAAACAAAATTCAGAATCACCAGCCTAAAAATCTACATCACCACCTCTATGCTTATAAAAGGCATAAGCTTTGATATCAGAACTAAACAGACACAAAAGAAAAGGAAATCATAAAACATGAATACTTCTTTGTTTAAAGAGTTTAATGGTAAGACACTATTACTATTTCTTCAGGATATTCCTCCTTTTAACTTGATTTAACTTCATTGATTTCTTTTGATCAAGGATAAGAGGTTAGCAACCTAAATGAAATAGGGGATCAGGAGAAAAACATTTTAGCTCTGCAAATGGATCAGCATGTCAGGCCCAAAAGAAATACAATGGCTGCCTAACAAGCAGATGATTAGGGGAGACCACCAGCATACCTGTTTTATTGCAGTATGTATACAGCATTATCTAAAAGGCAGAAGCTGTGTCTTTTGCATGTTCAGGTGCTGTCAGTGTGCTGATGGCCCTAAATGTTTAGGTTTAAATTAAGTGTGACAACAATAGTATTATGTAGGATTGTCAGTCTGCCAGAGTGAGACATGTAAAATTCCCTTATTTTAGCTGTAAAAAATTTCAATAATTTATCTCACACTAATTATGAACTCAGATTTAATCAGACAGGGCTAGGCTCAAGTTTATGCATGTATAATTTATGAATTAAAAAAGGTTCACCAATCGATTTGAGTATAACTAAGGGTTGTATTTAAGCTTCTTAACTGAATTAATATATAGTGACAGACAATTGATAGAACCATAAATCTACCATTAACAGCAAATCACCATCGGCTGTTTCTTGGCAGCAGTGAACAAGCCTGGCTCACAAAACTCTGAAGAAATTCGGGGAGAGAGAGAGGGAGACAATGAGAAGGATGGTTGAGGATGCAGGGGTGCAGAGTGGAGGTCATTCTGGGTAAAACTACAAATTTAAGACGTATGTATGTGTCAGTCACTGGAAAAACCATTCCTGTTCAAGAGAGAAAAACAAGCAGCTTGATGTATACAAATCAAAAGATTATAAGACTGAAAAATAAATGCAAAGTGCAATACTCACTCTTTCTCTCTCTCTCTCTCTCACTCACACACACACACACACACACCAGGTACACAACAGTAGAAGAAAGCACCTAAAGTCTTAAAACGTGGAGACATAGTTCATGAAATTATGTTTAAGCTAAGGCTTGAAGGATAGGTGACCAGTTGCTACAAAGGTGTGCAAATGTGTAGCCCATCTGGGGAACAGGAAGCAGGCAGCTGAAAGGGAAAGACACAGAAGAATCAGGCCATTGATGATCCAAGTGAGAAGAGAATTTGAAGAAGGAAAATCTGACAACAGAGTCAAATTCAAAGCCGTCACAATAAAGACAGCAACATGCCCACCAGAGAAAGGTGGTAAGAGGATTTCAATGCCAGCCTTAGCAACTTAGCAAGACCCTGAAAGGGCTAGGGATATGACTCAGTGGTAAAGCACCCTTGGGTTCAGTCCCCAATACCAAGGAGGGGCAGGGGAGAGAGAGAGACAAGAAAGGCAGTTTCAGTCAGATTCTAGGGAGTTGAACAATTAATAAAATGTAGACAGGTTGTATACAGTAATCTTTCAAGAAAGAGCAATAGCTAAGAAGGTGTACTGGGGGTTAAGGGAGAATATTGGATTAGTTTAACCTATAAAGTCCCAAGTTTTCAATTCTCAAAATATTTCAATGAAATTGACACCAGTGCATTTCCACTGGCTGGAAATCAGTCTAGAGCTTTTATGTTTTAGATATATTTTCATATATATGTATATTTCATATATGAAAATATATGTATATATTTTTTCAAATGCTCTAACCAGTCACCCATTACTTTTTTCAAAAGACTAGAACTCTAGAAACCTAACATTTATTTCAAAAGTTAAAAGTTACGAGGTGTAGGGCTGGGACTGTAGCTCAGTGGCAGAGCACTTGCTTGCCTAACATGTGTGAGGCACTGGGATCGATGCTCAGCACTACATAAGAAATAAATGACTAAAATTAAAGGTTTTCTTTTTCTTTTTTTAGTTAAGTGGTGTATTTATTGTTCGATTTAAGTTTTTAAAGGTGTCCCACATTTGGGAATGACTGGATTTAATGGGTTAAAAAAAGGTAAAGATCATCTTTATTAAATGACTAAGTTAAAAAGATAGGGAATAGAAAAGTGAGATAAGTTGTCATATCAATCCAGAAAGATGTGATCATGAATGATTCACAAATATTCTATTCCCTGATCTGCTAATTACAAACTGTATGATCTGGAAACTACGTACTCGTCTCCCACAGGGACTTAAAACGTATTCATCTCTGTAGCCCCCAGCACCTAGTACTGCATCTGATACATCGAACACGCTCAATTAGTGTTTGTTGAATAAAATCACTTAATCTCTTTGGACTTCAATTTCCTCCTCTGTTTAAGAGAAGAAAAAGAATTGGCTAGCTCTAGATGATGTTCCTTCTAGCTCTAAATGCCCATCATTCTGTCAGTGTTACATAAAATGGGTCAATTCCCTATGATTCCTTGAAAACATGCTGTGTTGTAACATTCACATTCAACCAAGGGCATGAGAACATCAAAGCTGTGTTGCCTAATAGTGAGAGTATGTGCATTCTTGAGGTCCTCCTTTGAGGTGGAAATGTTTCCATTAAATCAGAAAGGAAATGAATGTCAGATCACTTCAGAAAATGTTTTCATGAATGTAACTTTTTTTGCCACCTCCCCCCATGTTAATTGTCAGTCTGCACAGACATCAGGACGACTTGGAAACCTTCAAAATGGAAAAGAAACCTTTAAAAAGTTCGTTTTCAAAAATTCAAAGGTAATAAATCCACGGTTGTGTAAATGTCTTATGTCTCCGAGGCCTAGGCTCTTTAAGTTTTAATCCAAATGGGGAGCCGGGGAGGAATGAAAGAAAGAACAGAGAAAAGGAAAAGAAACGAAGAGCAGGATTTCAAAAGTCCCTGTATCTGCAGGCAGCTCACAGGAAGGAAATTCTTGTGATACATTAAAAAATCAACACAAATAGTTTCTTATGAATCTGTGCCCTGCCCCACCATCACCAAAATTAATTAGTTCAGGGGAGGAGAGAAAAAAATGGTCAAAAGAGCAGTAGTTGTTTAAAGGCAAAGCCACAAACTCATCACCACACATTACTCCCTTCTATAACCCTAAGGTACCTTCAGTGGCTCCCCAAATCTTGTATTTTCTAAAACTTTTATTCAATCTGCAAAATAAAAATTTAAACATAAAATAATTGGGCCCCCTCCCATGAGAAAGATGTCAAACACTTAACCTAGACTAATAACCCAGGACATATCTGATTCATATAGGTTTTTAACAATATGGTTTTTGTCTGGGATCATTTTCTAAGAACTTAACATTAAAGTACCCAATTAGTCATCTGTGTATACTGGGTCTTCTCCATTTTCTTTACTCATCAGCAAGCATTTAGTTGACCATCATGTCAACCATTCCAAATAGAAAGCAAGTAGCATGTTTTAAAACTTACTGAAGGAAAAAGAATTACTGTGGTCACCTGTATTATAAAAGACTCTTCTAACTATACAGATATTTTAAAAATCATTACTTTACTCAGTTGTTATCCTAGTGCTTCTAAAACATAAACTGGTTTCTAATAATTGGTTTTATTTGCAGAATTCCAGGAACATTATCATAAGGAATTACACCTTTTTCCATTTGTGGTTTTAATGTCCTTAAAATATCTCTTTGTAAATTATATCATTTACTTCATTTAATTTAACACCAGTAGAGCTAAACTGTTTGAGAGAAGATAAAAGAATGAAGAACACAATAATGGCTCTGCTGCTTCTTTTTCATCGCACTTATCAAGAGCTTTATATGGTGTTCAAAGATTACAGATATCACCCCTTCCAATTCCACACCAAGGTTATAACCTATGAGCTCTGAGTGGTAAAGGCCAAAGAGAAAGTCAAAATGTTCCAGTGGGCAGATGAATGCTAGGCTCCCTCACAAAGACAGGGGGAGAAATTTCAAGCACATATGCAAATTTAAGCCAATCATAAATGAACTTCTTATTCAGACTGCCCCCATGGGTTATATATGATATAATAACCACTTAAGAATCCAATATCCATTTAATCACTCCAAGCTTCTTGTAGTTTAACTCACATACTCACTCCATTCTTAGAGTAAAACAAAATAAAAAACCAAGCAGCTAAGTATAGCAAATGATCAAAGGAAAACCAACAACAGATCAAAGGGAAAACATAAAGAAAGCCAATAGTGCTTGCGGTGTGATGGTACCCCAAATCTCGGTCTCCGCGGCTTATTTTAACTCTTGTGAAAAAGTGAAAGTACTACAAACCAGCAGGATATACGGTTAACAAAGGATGGGCAGAGAAATTGTTCCAAATGAGATTTTAAATGAGTCATGCTCAGTAACCCAGACGATTTCATTTACTTATCTAACTAAACAATGTATTTTATCCAAGAAACCATTTAGAAGACATTGCCTATGCCTAAAATACACAGTGATCAATTTAAAATGAAATTCAAGAGAAAATGATATGGGTATGAACAGACCCTCCTTGCAGGGCTCTAGATTTACCAACTTTAGGCCTCAAAATTTAAGTTGAGATGTGGTAAAACCCTAGGTCTTCAAGTATAACCAAGGGCACATACTACAAAAGAGGGGGGGGGGACACTGATGACAACAAATCACACAAAACTGGGTCTGCCCCATACTTGAGGCTAGAGAAAGCATCCTGAAAAATGTCCCTCACATTTTTTTTTAAGACATCTTTCCTAATTCAAGTAGATATGGAGGTAGAAACTAAAATTGTTTTATTTTCTTCTGTACATTCTTAGAAAGCAGAAAGGCACAGGAAGGTCCTGAGACTAAATAAACATGCAGCATAGCTGGGGTTATTAAGGCAGCCAGATCTTCTGCAATCTCAATACAACTTAAATTCAATGATCTGTGCCAAGAGTCAGATAATAGAAAAATTTAAGTATCCAATATATATCGTCCTTAAACACTATCCTGTCAGCCACCATTAAATACCATTTTGCTAGCCTGTAAAATTGATATTTCATATCTAGGGAGTATACAATAGATAACTCTGGGAAGGGATTCAAGACTTTAGACATATATTTGAGGTTTTGCAAATAAACATTAAGAATCAATTCAATAAGCAAGAATGCTAACTAAATTTCATGACTATCAAACACCCAGCAATTACAGTCAACTAGGAAGACACTGAATTGATAAATTACTTTTAGGCCAAAAGGCTTGAATGGCTCAAGCTTCCCAGCAGTCATCAGAGATGATATTTCTTAAAGAATGCCATCACACAATTAATAAGAATCTTCTTATTTTTCTCCTTTGAATAATGTATCAGGGTTCACAAAAAGAACAAATATCACCCTTGTCCCTGTAAACTGGGAATCTGCTCACAAAACTGAAGTCGCCATTAAACCATCTTAAAGCAAGGTTTCACATCTTGCCTTCGCTCTTCATCTTACAATTAATTTCTGCGTGGACTTCCTCCTTCCCACTGGTGAATCAGAATGCCTTCCCTTCAGTGCCCTCCTCCCCCATGATTACCAGATTCCTTTAATACTTTCTGCTATCATACCATCATGGCTCTCTCTCAAAACTCTTCTCTTTAGATATATTCTACATTTCAACAAATAGAACCTCGTTTATTTTTTTCTCTGCTTCACAATTCCAACCTCTCCACCAATTTCACTAACTACCCAAGAGGTTCAGAAAGCAAGTCTATGAGCTAGAGGACAGCCTGTGGTGAGGTTTCCATGATCCTCATAAAATGGGAAGGAAAAAAAGAGAGAGAGAACAATGTGGTACATCTGAGCTTATAAATTACCCCAGACTGAAGGACAGTCCATTATACTGAAATTATACCTTTTTATCTTTTTAGAATTAGTTCTTCATTCTTTTAAGAAATAATGATGTCAGAAGTAGGAGAGGCTCTTCTCTTCAGCTTTCAAACTTGAAGGATAAGTTAGTTTTCCAGGGAGAGAAAGGGAGGAGAGGGAGACAGGCAGTAGGAAAGAACAGAAAGTCCAAGAAGGAATAAGATAAGAGGTGATGCTGGATAGGGAGCCAGGGGACAAGTCATGTCAGCCTAAATTTTGTTTGCCAGGCAGAGATGTTAACCTACGGAATATAAAAATGAAGAAAATTTGGGGGAAGGGGAGTGATGTGATGTGATATGAATTTTACAAAGACCAAATGAGCAGCCACGTGGGATGATATGCAGGATGGCACTTGAAACAGGAAGCCAAAAGCTTATGCAATAGATGATACAAGAGACAAAGGCTTCATAGGCAGGGGGAGGAACAATTTTGATATAATATTCTGCAGTGTAACAGGTTAATATGTACAAAGCACATATCATAATATGGCCCGTGTGTGAAAACTCACAAATATTAATAGTTTTCTGTTCACTTTGATTTCTTTACACTTTACAATATCCATACCAGATGAATGGTCCTAATCCACAAATATCTTAGAATCTAAACATTTCCATTTCATGTTTCCTAACAATACAATGAAAATGTCAACATTGAAAAAAAACAAAACCTACCAGCATAGACCACATACACAGACCACACACACACACACACACACACACACACACACACACATCTTAATGCACAGCAACTAATCCCAAACTAAACTATTCTATCACATGGTTAAAGTCACCAAACTTGGGAGAAGTGGAGGGGGTCTTCAGAGCATAAAAAGATCTGGGTACAGTAGATGTTCAATAAATACTTGATTAAAGATAATTCTTTTCCTCATAAAATGTCACATGAAGCAAATGAACAAAGAGAAACTCAGTCTAAACTCCAAGTACAGCTGCTATTAAAAGAGTCCCTAGGAATGTTTAAGTGTGCCTGGCCTCTAACTACCCGCTTTAGTTTGGGCAACTTTAATTCCTATGTGTTAAGAGCACCTAGTCTAATTATAGGTATAAGCATTTAGAAGCTAAGCAGGAAGGATATTCATTTCTCCATGGCATCAAATGGATCTGCTGTAGCACAAAGCTGCTGTTAGTCTGTTAACATACATTCATCAGTGGACACAATCACAGCCTGCTGCTAATCATTGTCAGCTGACCAGTATCTTGTCAATCACCAAGGAGAGGAAGCCTGTTCCCTGTGGGTAAAAATCACTCGTATCTAATAAGGCTTCAAAAATCTAAAAGGGCTGAATTAAGATAGAATCAGGGATATTGAAGAGTTTAGGTAACAGCTGTCAGACATCACTCTGTAATAGCAAACACATCTGGATCAACGTCTGCTGAGGACAGTAACCACAGCTCTATATATCCAAATCAAAAGAGGTGCCACATTGGAAGGTGACTCATGCATGCCTCAAAAGGTGAAATAATTTAATAAAAATATAGCCAGACCTGGTTTTCCTCCCCAATTTCCTATAAGCAACATCTTACCACAAGGCCCTACTAGTATCCTGGAATCTCTTTGCTGAATTAAAGAAATCACTGGCCAGTTACATTATTACACCACTCCCAATGGGTCTCTTTCCTATTATGTAAAGTGGGGACAAAGATAATGCTTCACAGACTGGACAATTCTATTCTTTGGCATTTCTATAGTAAATAAATGGGCAGCGGATGAAAACGTCAGTTAGGACTACTAAAAAAGGTTGGGGGGTGGACAGAGATGTCTGCCACCAACCCCTGCTACTCATGATGGCTAGGAGCTCCAGTGTATACAACCCACAATCACACTTGAGATCTAAGTGGGATTTTAGTTACTTTCTCTACCTTCCATGCAACTTTAAAGACCTAATAGGTTGATTGAATCATGACTCTCTTGCCAAATTAAAAATCATTACTCTGTACAGTAGCCAATTAAATTCTATTTTCGGCAAACTAACAACCCATATCTGCCCCCAAAGGATTGTAACCTATGACAGAATGAAGTTTAAATAGAAAAATAAGTTCCCAGGGCAGCTTAAAGAGATCTTAACCTCAAAGGAATTACAAATCTCATCCATACACCAGTATCTTCTCAGAGGCCATGGTGAAAGGCAGTGCAGGTCAGTGTGAGACCATGGACCTCAGCAGGCTTTATAAACACAAGTACAAATATCACAGAAACCACAATTCTGATTAAGATTCCACCAAAATAACTCCCCTTTCCTCCCCTGGAAAATAATCAAACCTTAACTACCACAAAGGTGGTCAGTGTATTTCAATTAATATCTCTTGGCTTGGAAAGGCAATCAAAACAACAGGATACCATACAAGTAAGAAAGGAACTGGACTGTCAGGCACGGTGGCACACACCTGTATTCCCAGCAGCTCAGGAAGCTGAGGCAGGAGGATCATGAGTTCAAAGCCAGCATCGGCAAAAGTGAGGTGCTAAGCAACTGAGTGACACCCTGTCTCTAAATAAAATACAAAATAGGGCTTTGGGGGGGGGGGGGTGTCACTCAGTGGTTCAGTGCCCCTGAGCTCAATTCCTGGTAACCTCCCTAACACCCCGCAAAAGAAAAAAAGAAAAGAAAAAAGGTACTGGACTAAGAGTTGTTACTGAGGAGGCAGGGCAAGAAACTTTCTCTTCCTCCTCAAAGATCCATAACCCCAAGAAGGATCACAGATATTGCAACTTGATGACGACACCTAAAAAGAAACTGGCCACCTCTTAGATAAATGGAATAAGACCCAAGCCAAACTTTCGTGGGAACTTGTATTAAGTACAAAGATAGAATCTGGATGAGGTTCTGCAAATAATTACCTGATTTTAGTATGCTAGGTTTCCCTTTCTAAAATGAATATTGTGAATAACTCCAGTAATTATTCCCATGTATTTTAGGAGATTACAAATCAGAATATGCTTTGGGACATTTTTGTTATTATTAGAATGACATTTCATTATGACTGCTTTTACTTTAATTATTAATAAAAGAAGGGAAGCTCTATCAAATATATAAGAAACTGACTAATTTGCACAAGGACTACCCCGGAAGATATTCCTTGGATAAAAAATAGGACGTATAAATCAAGCCATGAACTAAGGTTCAGACCCAGTTTCTATCCCAAATGAAAATTCAAGAATGCAAAAGTGTGTTCCCCTTCTTTCTTTTTTTTTTTTTTTTTTTTTTTTGGTGGTACCGGGGATTGAACTCAGGGGCACTCAACCCCTGCGCCCCATCCCCACGCCTTTTTTGTATTTTGTTTAGAGGCAGGGTCTCACTGAGTTGCTAAGTGCCTCGCCATTGCTGAGGCTGGCTTTGAACTCGCAATCCTCCTGCCTCAGCCTCCCAAAGTGCTGGGATTATAGGCGTGCGCCACCATGCCCGGTGTGTGTTCCTTTCTTAACTGCTATGTAGTCAAATTGCTGCCCCAAAAGTTGGGACAACTGGGATGAATTAAATTTATAAAAGAAATTCAATATCTTAGCAATAAAACAGCTTCCACTTTTCTTCATGAATTTGGTAATTCAATTACATGAGCTGGTACAATAAATTTTAAAAAAAAATAGGCAGGATCAATGCCACATGGTGTGGGCACTTTGACAAGAACCAGTTAAGCCACTTGTAATCCATGTATAGAAAGACTAATAATAATGAATTATTTCTATGTTGAACTAACAGGTCTCATCATCTTCATAAATTAAAGAGCACAGCATCACGGGATCTGTAGGCTATATGGGAATTGAAAAGTCTTTTTGGCATAGCCTCCTAGGTACTACAAAATCCCCTCTAGGTTCCTACCCCATGGTTATTCATCCCACACCTAAATGTGTTCAATGAAAGGAAACTAGACCTCCTCTGGTGCAGCCCATTCTACTAGACACATTTCTTAAAGAGTGCTTTTATTTTTGTTTTCCACCCGCATTAAGCAGAAATATATGTTCTCCTATAACTCATTCTAGTTTTTATTCTTTGATGTCATGCAGAAAAAACCTAGTGATCTTTCTCACTGACTAGGCAATATTACAGTGTATCTGCAGTGCAGCCTAACAAAGAAGCCATGAAACTTGAGTTTTCTGTAGCTCAGTAGGATTCTAAATGCTGCCAGAATCATAAAGTACTCACTTTTCAGCCACAGGACACCTCAGGCAACTAAATTCCCAGTGCATCATGAAACCATTCTTCAGGAACTCATCTGCCTGTTGCTCTGGTCTTCTAAATGACCCAAACTGGATAAAAAGGAATCTAAAATTAAGCATTTCTTCTTCTCATTGTCTAATTTGTCTGTTAAGGTATTGAAACAATTCTTGCAAAAGAGATAAGAAAGACTAATAGTGTCATTATGATTAGTGAGCTAGGCCCTAAACACAGAACACGGGGACAGGCTTTCATTATGGTGAGGGAAAAAATTACAAAGGAAGCTATCTTTGAAGAGGCAGTGATTCCAAGTACAAATCTGAGATGTCAAAAAAAAAAACAGAAATACAACAATGCTAAAATTATTTTTCTTGGGATTTCTATTGTTGCCTTGGACAAGTTAGCCTCACTGGCTTACATAATTATCTATAATATTACTAGCCTGGACCAATGAACTCTAAAAATCCCTGACAATTTTGATACTGTTATCTTACCCGATGAGAATCAGGAATCTAATGCAGGCACCCATCCAAAATCTTCTTCCAAAGACTATGGTCCTGCTCACCATTAACTTTTCTGATTGTTTCATAAGTTAGCTCAATTTCACAGCCAGAAGCTACCATACTTTACTCAATGTGATGTGAAAGTTACTACAAGACACTCAAAACATGTGAGAAACCAAAATGGCCATAAAATGGTTCCGGCCCTTTAGTGAGGATTTCCAAGGGACACACAACAATTCCTAAACTTCAAGACAGGAACAGGCCTCTTCATTCACTCACATTACCTGTAAGGCATTGTGCTGCATACCGGGAATACAAAAATGGATCCAACATGAATCCTTCCTTCAGGGGAGCTAAAATTCTCGTAAAGGAGATGACATGCACCTTCAGTGCAAAATAGAAAATGATCCCATAAAACAAGATATGATGTACTATAGCAGCTCAGGGGGACAGATCACTTCTGACACAAAAGAATCTGGGGACACTCCCTGGCTGTGATCCTGCCTTCCTAAATACTGAAGAGTGGGTAACACTTGTACACAGATAAGGGAAAGGAGCAATCCAGACAGGTTTTTTAAGTAAAAAGGTCAGAAAGCAGGAGGCATGCATGGAAAGCCACGATCCAACTTGGCAAAATCGTGCCATGCCAGTCAATGAGCACACCATGGGCAGTTTGGGTAGGTCAAATCTTCACCAGACAGGGCTGTCCCGTTTAGCACTTTGGGCCTCACCCACTATGTTCACAGTGACAAACATATAAAATATCCCTTCACATTTCCAAATTCCTGCTCTTAAGAAAGACTCTAAAAGCAAAGAATACATAAAGGGCATATAAAAAGCAAAAAAGCTTAGACCGCATCATGGTGAAGGAGCCCTAATTAGGAAGGGCTGTTGTAGCTAGCTGGAAGCCATGGGTTCCACCTGATATGTATGTGACGCACCTGTAGGCACCCGCAAACCTGAAGGTATATAACCGGGTGAAAGCGGTCCGAGTTAGGAGAACGGAGAATTCAGTCAGCCGGGCAGTCACTCGGTCGGTCAGAAGAATCAGAGCGGCCAGAACGTAGGCAGAGCGGTTACAGAAGAGAAACCAGATAGAAGAAGTAATGACTGGTCAGAGTTAGGCCGAGACTCCTGAGGAAGACAGAAGACAGAAGAAAGAAGAAGGAAGAAAGAAGAGAGAAGAAAGAAGCTCTAATCTTTCTCTAAGCTAAGCTCTATCTTTCTAACTCTAACTCTAAGCTCTAAGCTAAGCTCTATCTTTCTAACTCTAACTCTAAGCTAAGAAGACAAGAAGAAAAGCTCGCTTTAATCTTTCTCTCTAAAAATCTTTCTTTCCCTCTCTAAGCTCTAAGAAAGTAGAAGTAAAAGTAGTACTCCTGAGGAAGACAGAAGACAGAAGAAAGAAGAAGGAAGAAAGAAGAGAGAAGAAAGAAGCTCTAATCTTTCTCTAAGCTAAGCTCTATCTTTCTAACTCTAACTCTAAGCTCTAAGCTAAGCTCTATCTTTCTAACTCTAACTCTAAGCTAAGAAGACAAGAAGAAAAGCTCGCTTTAATCTTTCTCTCTAAAAATCTTTCTTTCCCTCTCTAAGCTCTAAGAAAGTAGAAGTAGTAAAAGCTTAACTCTGCCTCCGAGAGTTTTTCCTCCCGGTTTACGGTACCAGGTAGCTTACATCATGGGACTTCAGAAGTCTGCCTGTTTTCTTCATGCAATGGGAAGCTTTTTAACAGTTAAGCATAAGGAGAGTGGCAGAATCAGAGGTATATTTCAGAAAGATTAATCTTAGTAGCCATATATAGAAACTGGATTAGAGAAGGAAACAACTAGAACTAAGGAGGCCAGTTAGAAGGCTCTTATGGTGATAAAGGAAAGATGTAATGAGGACAACTGCTCAAAAGGTGCTTGGTTCAACAGCATACTGTCCGAACCAATTTTAAATACTCCAACAACCATATACCCCTGACTTTCATGATTTACTCTAGTGTAATATGTCACTACCATTCATGTCAGAGAGAGAACAGATTTCTTTATATGCCACAACAATTCTCCTACCACCACTGCAAAGCTGAGCTAAGGGTTTCTGCCTAGAAATTTCTACATACAAGAATATGGGTAGGTACCTTCTCTTTTTACACACTATTTGTTGTAGTATTAGCATAATAAGTCAACTTAAAATGACACTTGAGAATAGGGCATTTGGAATGAAAGTCAAGAATATTAGTAGAAGTCTTTCAACAGCAAAGAAACCATCAGACCTAAGAGAAGCAGCCAGCAGCTCTCAGCTAGGTGAGCTGGATGTATAGTAAACAAAAAGCTAAAGGCTGCTTTTAGGCATCTTCTTATTTAGAAATCCAAAATGAGCTACTAAGAGATCCTAAATAAGCTTGAGTGACAACAGTAAGTATTAATGAACTATGTAATATTTGAATGCTAAATTTGCATAGGCATTATGTGAGGCCCACTGAATGTTCAAAGAATAAGAATTCAAGGATATTACAATTTTATAGACAAAGAAACCAGAGCTCAAAGAAATGAAATAACTCATTCCAGGTTGGTCAACCATTTTAAGTCACAGAAACAGACTTAAAACTTCGGTTAATCTGACTGAAAACTGTCCTCTTGCTAGAATAGTCAATTAAGAAATAACTACATGATGACAAAGCAAGCATTTAGAAAAAATAAATAAATGGGACTGTCAAGGGAATCAAGAAAACTGCCAGGCAGGCTCAAGAAACCCTCAGTGGAAGATAAGGGATATCTGGTGAGACCAAGTGCTGATTTCTGAAAAACCTCAACAGAGCTGCGAGGATAGGTAAGTGTGGCTGTGAAGAAAAGAGGGGATCTTATTTTAGCAAAGCCTTTGGGCTAACTCCCAGGAAAAGGAAGAGGTATGGATAAATAGGGCTTTCATGAAATTTCGGAAGACTTACTATGAGTCTGCTATAATAAAAAAAAATTCTATGCTGAAGCATAAAGACCTCAAAATCAACTATTTTATTTTGGAAGCTGAAGAATATATTACAATCACTTTGCAAATTTTTATACTTTCTAGAGGGTAGCTGTGGATCTGTTTTTCAAATCAACTATATAACATCCAATCTCATTCAGTAATAATAGCTAGCATCTCCCTACTGCCCATTCGTTACCCTGCCTCTGTCCCCAGGTATGGGCAACTGGACTTCTCTACCATCTATCCAAAGTCGAAGGAGGAAGAACAGCTACCCAATTCTGTGTATGATGCTAAAAATCTCTATTTCCTCTACCAAATTCTCCCTAATGCTGAACAGCTTCAGCTACTCTTCCTGAGAGTTTTTCAACGTTTATTTCTGCCAACTCTAAAATGATATTTTGCATATATTAAGATATCAGTCTAACAATACAGCTTTTTCTAAATTCAATCCTTCTGCCAAATGAAAGCTTTGTTTACTCTGTTCAGTGATTTGTCTCACTCTTCCGGGAGGTGGGCAGCAGAGTGCTGTGAGCGCCTGACCACAGAGCAGCGGCAACAACGTGACTTTCCTCTTAACAAGCTGGGTCACTAGATAACTTCTTAACCTAATAGTTATAGAATTCACGGTTTGTGAATGAGGATGAAAAGGGCCCTAGTGACTGAAAATCAGGAGGTGAGCACGCAGCAGCTGACAGAAGAAATGTATCACAATGCAGTGGGTGTCAACAGGAGTAAAGAGGAACGTGCTTTCCCTGAACCCACAGATCCCAAAGGGTAAAAGGCCATGATGTTCTTAAAACTAATTGGTCCCTGAGCAGAAATTTCTGTTCCGAGCTGGAGTTAAATGGGACTGAGTTGGAGTCTGCATAAGCTTCAGGCAAGGAGAGCAAATACAACCCGAATATCTTCATTCCTGCTGCTGGCCGTTACCATAAAGGCCTTCAACCTTTGGTTAAAATAAATACCCACTGTTTCATACCCGTCCCTGCTCGTGGATGGTTAAACAGCACAGTAACTGGAACCATGCCCCCAAACAGCTCCCTCCATGATAGCTTTACTCCATCCACACACAGGTACATTCACACATTTTACATAATACTTACAATTATAGGTTTTGCTACAGTACTCCTGAGAAGGACCCTGGGAAGCAGGGAAGAACAGATTTTTCAAAATTATTTTTTTATTTTATTTTATTTGCTAGGCAATAGAAATACATTATAAAAACATTTGTTTTGTCCAGGAAACTGTTTACTACATGGTCTGGCCTCCCTGATACAAAATTCACCAAGCACACTCACTTTCTAAATTAAAAGCGTCACTGCCTATATTTTCCAATTTCTTAATATAAAAATGTATAAACACTGAATCTTAAATGAAACAAGAAAACACCAATAAAAATAAACTTTAGTTTCAATGGATAATCAAAGTTGGCACATAAAAGTCATGAAGAAAATAGGCAGCTCTTTTTATTAGAGCAAATTTAAGAACTAGGCCATGTGTTTAAGGTCAGCCCAAACACATGAATTACTCAGATACCACCAGGCTCCTGCTCTGGAGCAGACAAGGGGATAGTCAATGAGATGAAAACTTCATGGTAGGCTTTAACAAGCAATTTTTAAAGGATGGTTCAGGCTTTGGCTAGGAGGTACAATACCAATCACTACTCTATCAAAAGGGTTGGTTACTAATCAGAACACTGCTCTTTTCATTGCACTGCAATAAATTCCCACATGTGTCAGAGACGTAAGCATTTTACAAATAAATGAATGGGGGGTGGGGTAGGATTGAGAAGGGATGATTGGACAAAGATTTAAGCCTGGCTCTAGAAATAAAACCTATGGCATGAAATGGTGTGTGACCAGAGACAAGACATTCTGGAATACAGAAATGACAATTCTGCAAAAATAAATTTTTAAAAATAAAATACCCAAATGTAGAAAAATAGTATAATCTAAAAGCCACTCCAGAAAGAGGCAAATATACAACCAGTAAAATTGTAATTCTGCTTTAAAAGTAACCAAAGCAGATGATTTTTTTAAAAAAGGAAATATAATTGTTCATATCCTCTGGCCTATTGGCCAACTTTGGGGATATACTTCTATAATAAAAAATCCTAAATAGGAACAAAAATATACATGTTTAATGCTACAGTAAAAAACTGAACCAGGAATAAAAGAATAATTGGAAAAACAGAATGTGGGACTATGTGTAAAATTAAAGTATGGAATTTCTGTTTCCAGCTAGAAAGCACCTTCTTTCCTAAAATGCAGGAGTTGGGTAGTAGGGGGCACTGAAACTTGGTTTTCAAGACATTGGATAACAGGCAAAAAAAAAAAAAAAAAAAAAAAAAAAAGAGCAGTGATCCTAGAAGACAGAAAAGTAAGTCCTGCTAGTGCTCCAACTTACTGCCTCGTAAGAGTTTCTAGTGGAACAGACAAGATCTGGGAAGGCCAAGGTGCCCAGAGTTCATGGCACAAACTACCTAGGCACAGAGTGCACCCTAGAGAGAGAATACAGATCAGCACATGTGAAGAAAATATCAACCACCTAAGGCCAGGGAAAGAAACATCAGAAAGGATTAATGAAGGAACAGTGCCAGCATCTTCACATGATCCAATCATCCCCCTGAGGATATTTAGTCAAGAGACAAGAAAACATATGTCCACACACTCTAAAAACTCAAATCTTCACAGCAGCTTTATATGTAAAGAACAAAAAATCTGGACACAACTCAAATGGCCACCATATAAATGGACAAAGGATGTGTCCATAAAGGAATACTATTCAACAACAAAAAGGAATAACTATTTTCTAAAAAATATTTATTTTTTAGCTGTATTTGGACACAATACCTTTATTTATTTATTTGTTTGTTTGTTTATATGTGGTGCTGAGGATCGAACCCAGGGCCTTCCACATGCTAGGCAAGCGCTCTACTGCTGAGCCACAACTCCAGCCCCAGGAATAACTATATAATAGACATTATAATATGGATAGCTAAGGGAAAAAACAGACTTAAAAAAGGAAAAATATCTGTATTCCACTTATATAAAACTCTAGCAAATGTATACTAATGTATAGTGAGTGACAAAGCAGATCAGTGGTTAGGGCTGTACAGCAGGAGGAGAAATACAAAAGAGCATACAAAAGTTCCATGGGGATAATGCATGCTCACTATCTTGTTTGTGTTGATGGCTTCATGGTTATACATATTTCTCAAAACTCAACAAATTGTATGCTTTAAATATGTGTGATTTTCCTGCAATATCAATAAAACTTCAACTGTTGTTTCTTTTTCAAAACAGATGATGCATGAACATTTTAAGTATCTGAAAACAATGTAACATGTACACATTGGCCAAAATCATCATTAGTTTAGAGAGGTCTGCATAAATAAAGTTTGTTAAGCCTTTGGAGTTTCACTTAATTACTTTTTTTTTTTTTTTTTTTTTTAAGAGGCAGGGTCTTACTGAGTTGCTAAGTGCCTCGCCATTGCTGAGGCTGGTTTTGAACTCGCGATCCTCCTGCCTCAGCCTCCCAAAGTGCTGGGATTACAGGTGTGCGCCACCATGCCTTGCTCACTTAATTACTTTTTGTTTTTAAAGGATGGCAACTACTGAGTTAATTAAATCTAAAGGACCATTCTTATTTACTAGAAACAAGTTTGAAGAGAGTTTGGCCAACATCATATGGAAAGGCACTTGAAGGAAACAAAGATGGCACAATTCTTAGGATGTTGAGCTCTGTTCTATAATCACCATTATCTTTATTTTTTATTGAGAGACAGAACCTCATAAATTGCTGAGGCTGGCCTCCAACTTGTGATCCTCCTGCATCAGCCTCCCAAATTGCTGGGAAGGAAGGCATATGCCACCTCACCTGGCTACATTCTCATCGCTCTCAAGCAAGTTTCATCAGCACCAAAATGAGACATTACTCTTGAAATAGCAAAAGACTTGGAAAACAAGCAGCTGCTCAGAAAGAGATAGAAACAGAGAAACTAGAGAAATGTTTTCCTAATTTCACTGAGGTAACCAAGGATCCTTTCCAAGGTGAAATATGACAGAAAACCTTATACACAAAGAGAGACAACAATGTTTGGGAACTCACACCATCTAACAATTTTCAGAAATGCTAGTTCTTTTACGATCAATTGAAACTCTCAAAGCAAAATTTTGTTTGTTTTGTTTTGTGGGAACAGGAATTGAACTCTGGGCCTCACACATGCTAGGCAAGTGCTCTACCACTGAGTTCCCCAGTTCTCAAAGCAGCTTTTGAAAATCAAAATGAACACCACTGCCAAATATAATATTCACTTAAAAGCCGCATGATTTTGTTGTTGTTGTTGTTGCTTCTGTTGTTCTAAAAAGGAAAAGCATTCTTAATCACAAAACGCAAACTATAAACTGAGGACTGGGGGTAGTCTCCCAGGATTGCCAAAACAAACTGGGTGGCTTAAAACAATAGGAATTTATTCTTTCATAGTTCAGGGCCAAAAGTCTGAAACCAATATGCTGACAGGGCCAAGCTTCTTTAAAGGCTCCAGGGAGAACTCCCTACTGGCAGCTCCTTGCTTCTGGTGGTGGCTGTAATCCTTGGCATCCCTTGCCTTGCAGCCACTTCACTCCAGTCCCTGCCTCTGTTTTCACATGGCTCCTCCCCTCTGTTTGTCTCTGTGTCCCAACCTTTTCTTATTGAGGATACCAGTCACTGAATTTAGGGCTCACCCTAAGCCAGTATGACCTCATCTGAATTTGACTGAAACTGCAAAGACTATTTCTAAATAATGTCACATTCTCAGGCATCATTTTGTGTGTGTGGGGGGGGGGGAGCGGGGGGGGGGGGGGGGGTTACCAGGGACTGAATTCAGGGGCACTCAACCAAAGAGCCACATCCCCAGCCCTATTTTGTATTTTATTTAGAGACAAGGTCTCACTGAGTTGCTCAGCGCCTCACTTTTGCTGAGGCTGGCTTTGAACTCATGATTCTTCTGTATCAGTCTCCCAAGCAGTGGAATTACAGGCGTGTACCACCGCGCCTAGCTCAGGCTTGATTTTAATCCATCTTTGGGGAAGGGCACAATTCAACCCAGGACAGATTCTCTGTGAGGAGGCAGTGATGAGGAAGAATGAAAACTCAGTTAATGTTGTAAGAATTATCTTCACTTCTAAATACACGGTGTGATGGCCCCTGAATGTTGAATCAAGGAAGCTGAAAGTGACCAACAAAATACATAATCAGTTTATTTTCATTCCTTTTCTCTAATTTCAAATTTATGTTTGCAACAAATATTCCTGATTCTAATTTCTTCCCAACTCCCTCTCATTAATAAGAATTTTTGTTTTAAAATGAATTTTGGATGCTGTGAAAAATAATCTCATAACCAAAAGGGGGAAAATATCATTTTTTTCCCTTAAAAAATGAGAAGTGGTTTGCTTCTAAGCACTGGTCTTGTGCTTTTAAAACATCATCTTAAGATCTTAACAAAATGTGTGTGTGTGCATATAAAGACACCACTACAGTTACAATGTACTCTGAGTCAAGAGCTAAGAGTGAAGTCAAAATGTGGCTTCTCCACTCAATTGTGTGCCAGTAAAATAAGGCTTAGCATAACCTAGAAAATAAAAACTTGGTGTCTGTTCTTTAGATTGTTAAATGGAAAACAAAACCTTTCATGATTAAATAGTGAAATATATTTACCAACTGAAATTAAATGATTAGACCCAATATGTTGATAAAGAAGAAATCAAAGAAGGATACAAATGATCTGAGATTCAAATAAACTCTCAGAGATTGACACTTTGGTGACAGATGACTAGAAATTCAGCTTGTTACCAAAGCAAATGTATCAAATGTCTCTGGTTAGAATGATTTGTTTGCAAGATAGTAGCGAAAGATATTTGTTTCATATATTCCTTGATCATTTAAAAAAACCAAACTACATGCTTCATTATGTATATTTTTAGGCAGCATGTAAGCAAATGTCAAAATGGCCTTTTAACATATCCTTTTTACATCCAGCATTGTAGGGACACAGATGACAAACTGGGGGACATTTTCTTTTAAGATTTTTAATAAGAGCACAATATGGTTGTTTTTTATCTAGATCTAGTAATAAATAAACACCACATATTTCATTTCTTCAAACCATAAAAGTTACCATGTTTAAGAGGGAAGATCACCAACACTATGCCTATTTAAAAAAAAAAAAAAAAAAAAAAAAAATTGAAGCCATCTCTAAAACTGAGGGCATAAAGCCCATTATCTATGGTAAAGGGTTTGTAAGCACAGGACAACCATGTTACCAAACAAGGGAGGAAATACTAACTCTTCATTCATATATATTAAAAAAAAAGAAGAAGAAGAAGAAGAATCATTCATCTAAGATCCTTAAATATAGTTTTTGACTAGTGAGCAAAGACCCATGCACTCAGAGTCTCCTTCAGGTCCAAGTCTCCACAATTCAAGGGCATAATGACTACTCTTTCTTTACCTTCGTGAAGGTAAACAGCATTAAATCTAAATGAGTTTCTGCTGAAATACACCCTCCACCTCCTCCTCCAATGTCCCTCTGCATTGATTATATTTGTGAAGACTGTGCTCCCAATGAAGTGTTACATAAATTATCTGATGGGTAGGAAAACAGTAATGACAAACAGTAAACAACATGCATCTTTTTAAATAGATGGCCAGACCAGAACCAAAAGAACTCAGTTGTTTCAAATCTGCTGAGCAATCTACCAAGGTGAAATAATCAGAGATCAGAATGGAGATTAAGAACCAAGTCATGGGCCAGGCATGGTGGCACACACCTGTAATCCTAGTGACTTTAGGAGGCTGAGGCAGGAAGACAGCAAGTTCAAGGCCAGCCTCAGCAACTTCATAAGACCCTGTCTCAAATAAAAAGGACTAGGGATGTAGCTCAGTGGTATAGTAATTGCTTAGCCTGTGGCAGGCCCTGGGTTCAATCCCTAGCACTACCAAAAAAAAAAAAAAAAAAAAAAAAAAAACAAGTCATGATGCATAATATTTAAAGAAATGTGAGATTCTACTTACTTTAAAACCCATGATTATTTCATATGCCACCGTCAATTATGTTGTTAAAAGAGGTGTGAGAGTGGGGAATGAGATTTATGTTTTATGACTTTAAAAAAGGTCAAGCAGGAAAGATGTATTTCTTAAAGATGAAGCTCTACTTTGCATCTATCACAGCTAAAATATCTTACTGGCAAAAACAATTATATAGCTATTCCTATCCTTTATGTTCATTTTGTAAAATTCCTAAGAAGTATAATCAATCTACCTACAAGTGGACCTCAAATGGTTATAGTATGCCAACAATATGGAAGAGTAACTAAGTAGCTGACAGCCCGATCTAACATCACCCATTCAAGTCACTTTCACCAGTATAGACAAAATTTAAGAACTTAAATTTGGTTCCTTGGGAAACCAGTGGTATGTGTATGCAAGAATTAGCCTGTGGCCCCCAAGCTGATCATTTTCTATGCATCAACTCAGGGTGAATAACGATCAGAAGGCAATTGGCAGAGACACACAGCCCCCAGCTCAGTTTGATGTATGATTCTGAGACAACATGATTAGCAAGAACCATTTCTCTTACACCAAAATACTGAATCCAGATGTCATCCTGGTGCCTGGAAAAGATGCTGCACAGTGACAGCTGTTTGATGCTCCCATGCTGAATAGCTGCTTTCTGACCAGACACATGCTTTGACCAAAGAGATATCAGCACACGCATTTTAAAAAAATAAATAAATAAAATAACAAAAAGAACTCTGGCCACCAAAACTAAAAATCAGCAACCTCTCTTGCTTTTTGATCTGCTTAAGTCACAGTAAATAAGGGGCAGTTTTGCAGAAAGATAATAAAGGGACTACTGCATTTTATGTAATTAAGCAATAAGCATTCAGAAGCAATTAAGTGTATAGCATGAAATAGCAATAAGCATTCAGCACAACACAAATTACTCAACACATTCATTTCACCACACTTTTTTAATTGAAAGAACTGGTGACCCAGATAAAGCACTGAATTGAAAATCAAGTGAATTTAAACAGTAAGATGTAGTAGTTACAAGTACAGCCTTTGGGACAGGCCTGGGTCCTATCCCCAAGGGCTCCACTTACCAGGTATTTGACTTTATTATATAAGTATCTTAAAGTTTCCAACCCTCAGTTTTCTAACATGCAGAATAAAGATATTAAACCCTCACCATAGAAGGTTTTGACTTTGTGAACAATAGAACAGACAGCACAGGTAAATCTCCTGGTTCAGTGTCTGCCACAGGGTTAATATGCAAAATATTATGTGCTATCATTTACCCTCAGTTCCAGTTACAGCACTACCAAGGTAAGCAATTTTCCAAAACTTTTCCTCTGAATGTCTTGGGTATACTGCTTTTGCACCTCTCCCAAAGCATTTTAATTCTACCTTGCAATGTTTATTTGGCATTTTATCCTGACTCACCCACCCACCATCTGCATGTACCTAACGAAACATCTTTGTACTCCCTCAATAAGTAACAAGGTACTGAAAAATATTTAAGTTCTATAGAGACACTAAAGAAATACCTGAGCAATGAATGAATGAAGCATGAATGAATCTAATTGCCAGTTTAAGACCTTTCTTGGGTGCTGATATTTGCTGCCTGCCACCCCGCACACTGGGGAAGGGGAGTGGCACAAAGCAAGAGGTCCCCAAACAGTTCCACTTCCCTCCATTCTGGAGGATACCTCTGACACAAATGCTTCAATTCAAAGGAGACACTAATGTGCTTCAGTGGAATTCTGCCAGCCTGGCCCATAAATATCCTTATCAGGAAGAGTCAAAAACTACTTAATTCATTACAGGCTGAGAGTTTAAAAAGCAAGAGAGGATTAAGCAGTGCACACTCCAGTAGTGAGCTACAAAAGGGCACAGTTCCAGTTAATACAGCTGCCTCTGAAATGGAAAAGGAATGAAGAAGATATCAGAGGATACAAATATAGAGAATTTCATATTCAATATGTACAAACCAAAATATCCAGAATTTAAAGAAAGATTCCATCAATATGATCCATGGAAAAGACATATTTTGAAGAACCCTTCTCAGGAACAAAATATGTGGAAAAGGAATGACAGCTGGTCAGAATATACTTAACTAAAGAGATACCAGCAGAAATCGCCAGAAAAATAGGTAACCAGAATTAATTAGATAGGCTGCTAGACTGGCACCAAAACAATCCTCTGAGTTCAGTAGTAACCCAGTACCCTAGGTATAAGAAGTAACCCAGTACCCTAGGTGTAATGACACAAAGAATTCAACAGAGCTGGGCAAACATGTTCGCATCCTGCCCTATGGCAAACATGAGCACCCATCTCCCTGAACTGTGGACAGACAGCCCAACCCAGGCTCTGATGAGTCACCACCCTGAGGAAGCAGAGTTCAGCTGATCAGCACTGCCACTTCTAAAACACACACTACTAATGCTTTCAGGCCTCCAGGAACAAACCCAAGCTCTCGCTCTCGACCACTCTTTTTTTTTTTTTTTTTTTTAAACATTTATTTATTTGCTTTAGTTGTACACAATGCGTTTATTTTTACATGGTGCTGAGGATCGAACCCGGGCCGCGCACGTGCTAGGTGAGCGCTCTACTGCTGAGCCACAATCCTAGCCCCTCGACCACTCTTAATTCTCCATCTGTAGCTCACATAGTTCCACCAGCCAAATCAAGGCCCATCTATTCTCAATTCAATCTCCTAATACCTACATGAATCATGTGGTATTTACTTCTCCAGAGATGGTTCATTATAAACCCCAGAGGTATGATGAAGACAAAGAATTTGCCCTACAAGCAAATTTATTCCTTTTCTTTTTTTTTGCTGTACTGGGGATGGACAGGCTAAGCAAAATGCTCTACCTCTGAGCTACATCCCCCCAGACCCGTACACATGTATTTAAATTCTGGGTGAATAATGGCATTCTCTGAGAGAAAGCAAGTGGAGGACAAGGCAGAGAGGGTGGGGGAAACAACGTTAAATATCACTGGCTGTCTATCCAGCCATCCAGTCTCACTCAAAAGAAGAGGGACTTGATGGTAAACTATTTCTGATCCCAGAAAATGCATCTAACCATCCTGAAACACACAGTTTGAACAAAATAACATTAAATGAATTTTCAGGGGTGATTTTCACTATGTTAAATTCTGATCTCATACTCTGACCTTAAGATCTGACTACCCAGAAAGGTACAAATGCACTGTAATTTGTTGTTTTGATATTTAAATAAAAAGTCACAACTCCCCTAAGTGATGAGCTACAGACAATAGGAACACAATCCATTCAAGTTTGATAGCAGAGAAAAGCGGCTCTTCTAACCACAGGAACACTCACACAAAGACAAGATTCTATCTCCAAATCTTAGTTAATCTTAGCCTTGCATTAGGAAATATTCCTCAACTACCAAGATCATAGGAAACCTCTCTGTTCGACAACAGTCCTCAATGAGTACATTTAGATGGCCACACTGACAAGACCACAATCCCAAGACAAGAGATGATGAAACCCCCCCAAAAAAGGGGGGGGTGGGGCAAGCTTGGAGACCATTCTGGGGCCACTAGGCACACACAAAAACATTGCCTCTCTGGTCCCCTAGCAATCCTCTCCTACTCAACAGGCACACACTGCCTCACAAGTTTGTTATAAGGGAAAAGTATAAAGTCCTTTGAGAATAAACAGTGAATAAGACTGAAAAGTAGTCAGTGAAAAAACAGACTTTTATTAAAGTCAGAGAACACAAAACATTGCCTCTACTAAGGAAAGATGGAGGGTGACAGGCTGTTAATGAGGTGCTGGGTGGTAACCACGACAGCCCATCCCTGACAACTATTTTAGCTCAAAATATGTCCCAGATTTTGTGGGTTGAGATATAGCATATTCAATTATCCAGCCCACTTTTACCAGAAAATTCTCTGCCATGCTGTTACCTAGGGCTGCCAGGTATGTGTGGAAAGGGCTTGAAAAGATTGAATACTCTTCAAATTGGATTTCAGAGGGTGTCTAGTCTGCCTGAATTCTGTGGATATTTTTATTCCACACCTCCCACTTATACACCAAAACAAATGCTTCAAGGCCTATTGTGAGGTGTCAGTTTTGAAGGCAACTTCAAACATTGATGATTTACTCACACCTAGGATGTACCTAGATACCAGAATTAAAGGAAATAAACATTTACTCCTGTCAATTCCTTAGAATGAGGGAGAAAGGGAAATGGACGGCATTTAAGGACCTTATATGATACTACCATCCAGAAATTGTGTTCTGGTCTCCAGCATTGATCACTGAAGAGAACTAATAGATGTGAGAATCATTATTAGAACCTAAGAGTTATTAGAACCTCATTAGCAGAGTCCAATTACAGGCAGAAAGTCAAGCTATTTTAGCTGAACATTCATACCAATGGAAAAAAAAATAGAGCCTTCTTAATCACTTTCATTATCAAAACAGACTCCCTGCTGGAGCCTTTTAATTGGAAGTCTACCATTTTAAAGACATTTGCATTTTATCAAACTATATTGACAGGACTAATAGAAATAGCTTCTAGCTCCTAGCTTCGCATCTTCTAAATATGTGAAGGCAGCTGTGGTGATCCACTGAAACAAAACAGGAAGAGCAGGACAAGAAGCTGGGCCCCCAACATGCAAGCATCTGGCTGGAATCTCACACCATACTGTGAAGCAGCCTTTCTCCTCTTTGTCTCAACTATGTTAAAAGGAGGAGAGCCAGTGAGAGAAGAGGGGAACAGCACCACCTTGTCTATGTAAAAAAACATCTCAAAGGTAAAGGGATATTATCTACTAATAAATGGGGAGAGGGGACGAAGCAGTATAGATAAGTATGTGGGTAGACATTCTGTGTTGTACACAGGCGTCTCTCTTCCCATCTTTTCTCTTTACCACACATTCTCTCTAAACATGTTGTTGGGTGCTACAGTGTTATTGCCATGAGCTCTATTTTGTTATTTATAGAGGCTATAAAAGTACACAGCACTTTACAAACCATAGAACACAGGCACCAGAGCCTGGAGGAACTCAGCCTAAATGAGACAGGGACAAAATGGTGGGGAAAATAGGAAGATATTAGTTGCACCAAATCTGTGGCAAGAACAATTCTGGCAGTGAAACAGGGATTACTAAATAATGATCTGCAGGAGAAAGTTCACACAAATCAAAACCAATTCATGGGTAATACAAACCCTTAACTCCTGGCATTGTCTTAGACTGTTTGTGCCACTGTGTAACAGAATATCTGAGACTGGGTGATTTATAAAGAACAGGAATTTATTCCTCACAGTTCCAGAGGCTGTGAGTGCAAGTTCAAGATGCCAGGAGGTTTCACACCTGGTAAAAGCCTGGCCTCTGCTTCTAAGATGATGCCTTACTGCCACATCCTCCAGAGGGAAGGAACAATGAAAGGGACACAAGTGGTTTAAAAAAAAAAAAAGGTAAAAAAAAAACCCTCTTTTGCCCTTTTCTATGGGCATTAATCCACTCCACCATCAGGAATTAAACATCACCCAAAGCCCTCACCTTCCAGCACTATTATACTGGAGATAAGTTTCCAACATATGAATTTTGAGGAACACATTCAGATCATAGCAGACATTAAACATAAAGTTTGGTTTTATGACCATATGATGCCAAGTTCATCTAAGTAGTATTAAAATGTGAATGCCAAATAAATATCCAAATACTTCTAGATGAAAAAACAAGGAAAGAGAAGTGGATCAAAATAAGATCTTCTGATGATTCTGGGAGGGCTGAAAATCTATTGATTGTAATAAAATTTGCCCACACGAGTGATGGTACCACAATTCTCATCAGCTGAGTGAGTCAGTCATCACATCCCTCATCCTCCTTACTAAATGAAACATTTGATTTTCTAAAACTTCTACAAAGGAAGAATTTCCAAGTCACAGAGACTAAAACACAAGAAATTCTCTCCAGGCCCCAGCCTCAAAATCTTTAATTGAAGCACTTAAAGCTTGTTCCTTAATCCAGTACTGTCTGAACTTGCCAGAGACTGAAGAAAATGGATAGACAGATGTTGTTAGTAGCAAATTTTACCAATTACAAAGGAGCTAATGTTGCCAGGCAATTCTGTGATATATTATCTTTCCTTTTTGTGCAGAGCTAAAGGGACTTCCTCAAATGCACAGTAGGTGTCTCAGTGTGACCTACCCCAGATTATCAGAATACCAATCACAAATACTTGCTTAATGACCCCTACTGTATCATATCACTACAGACAGTCAAAACCAATCAGGTTTTCACTTTCTAAACTGCAAATAAAAAAAACTGCTCAGTTGTTTTAAACTGCTCAGTTGTTGAGTGTTAAGTAGAAATTTTAAATATCCTGGGCAATCCCTCACTGAAAGTAAATGCCACAAATACTCTCTTAGTGCTATTTTTCTGACACAAACCACTAGAGTCCAGTGATATCATGGTGTGTACTTGGATGTCATTTGTAACCAATATTGAAAATAATCACCTGATTCCGATGTTCTCATAAATTTCTCTTTAGTTTTCCAAAGAGCATGTTCCCAATTCATTGCAAAAAATCAGGCTTTAATCTCCTTCCATTTATCAACACCGACATCAACCCCCTTCTCTATTCAAAGGGGAAACCATCTGCAATAGTTCTGCCCGATTTCCCCTGGAATTTTAGCTTCAACTGCCTGGTTTCTGAACCCTCAGCAATGGGAGCAATTTACCTCGATCGACTTCACCAGTCACTGTTGCAATTTAGCTAAGACATTTCCCAGGGGCCTATTAGAAAAGGTTCCAATTTGAAAAACTCACATCTGATCCTACAAACCAGTCCTGGAAACATCAATTAGTACCAACTTACAAATTATTCTTTTTCTGATCCCAAATCCTTCACTTTGGTATAGAAATGCAAATAGGAAATGAAAAAAAAAAAATGACAGGATTTTTGAAAATCAACAACAAAAGCTCCAGCATTTAACAATTTTTTGGTAATAGCCACAGCCCACTACATGTGTGTCAAGGTTGTGATCTGGTGTGGTTTTGTTATTTTACTCTACGCTAACTGAAGATGGTGGCCCAGGGCAGAGGAAGCCTCAGCAGCATCTGCAATACAGCAACATCTGAAATCTAATGAGTATGTGGAGTTCCTTCCAGAGTTAAGGACCATGAAAACCCAAATTGCTCTATTAAAATACTTTGCACTCACACATACATTGCACCTACTCAGTGGAGCTAACCAAAAGGAATGAAGAAGTACACATTATGTGGGAATGGGCAAAGGGTAGGAGACAGCTCTCTTGGCAAAGGAAAAGTTTTTTATTTTTTATTATCAATAAGTAACAAGTAAATAGCAACCTTCAGACTACCATTGTGAACACTATAATATTCAGTTTAGAATTACATGCTATTCCGTAAATAATTATATCATTATTTGAAATTAGACTTAATAGACCATGACAATGTATTTCAGTAGGTCTCAATTTATGCTTCTCTAGAATGCTGGTTCTTGTGAAATAGAGTGTAGGAAAAGTGTCTTCATCACTGCTTAAAATAATAATGTCACCAAAATACAAGTTAGTAAATAGAAGAGTCTTTCTCCATTTGAGATTCTTGTTCAAAAGTTTTTCTTTAACAAAAAAGAACATTTACCACTGTGGTCCAAGATACCTGGGAGGCTAAGGCAGGAGGGTTGAAAGTTTGACTAAATGTATATATACAAATACTTGATTTTACAAAACATATATTTTAAACTAGAATTATCCCAGATTAAAATGACAGCATTAAATATTTCCATGAACTAGGAATTCTAGCATGATTTCATGCTAGTACCACTTGAATGTTTGAGAATCTGTGCTACAGTTATAAAAACTTCATTGTAGCAGAGTTCCAAATGTTCAGAAAAATGGATACTGAACAAGGAACTCACCAGATCCACAATTCTAGAAGCATTATTTCTCTTCTCCGACAACAGAGGTAGGCTAAGAATTCCAGAGATTTCTTATCCTTCCTAAGTATAATCAGAAAGCACACTCATGCTTGTACTTAGTACTTTTACCTGAGTCTCAACTTAAGTGACCAAAAATCAGTGGACTGACAGAAGATACTGATTTACGGATGGTACCTCTTCTTTAGCAAGAGTACTGCTCACAATCTATAGTCACAACCATGGAAGACAAAAAAAGATTTCCAAGGGGCAGGCAGTATGTTCAATGTGCTTCACAACGTCACATGGAAAATACTGCTATTTCAGAGTAGCAAGTCTCAAAATGCAGACAAAACACCCCTGGGTCCTCATTTTTTCCCTGTTTCCAATTACTTATATGCCTGAGGTGAAATTCCTTCAAATACTTCAACTAAAACAACACATCAAATGAGAGCCGATGCTGAGGTGGATGGGAGATTCCAGCTGTCCTTTCATAAGCCACACATTAAACAGATTTGTGCCTTCCCAAAAAAAGAAAGAACGTGTCACTCTCCTCAGTATGCTTTTGGAAAACAAGTTACTTTTCATAAAAACTGAATGACTTATGTTGAGTTACCATGTGCTTATTTGTTCAGTGAATTAATAAATATTTTTACATTTCTCAAATTTCTAATCCAGTAGTATCAATAGTTATAATAAATCCACAAAATAAAACCTTTTGGGATATTGCATAACTTATAAAATGTGGTATTCAAACCAAAAAATTGGAGAATCATTTGTTTCCAGAAATTCAAAGAGAAACATAACTCCCAGCAGTATCAGAGAAGCCCAGGGCAGAAAAGCCTTAACATGTAGCTGCTTCATCAAAATTCTACTTTTATGAGTCATTTATATTGATAACTCTCATATGAAAACCTTAAAAAATAAATTTAAAAAAAAATTTACTCAATTCTTTATCCAAACACAGTTGTTTAACTCTGCCCTCAAACAGTATTCTCCTTTAGTCTCCCTATATGTTCATTATTTCTGCAAAATTATAACTATTGTACAAATAAAATGATATTTCTCTTTTTGATCATTTAACACTATATCCAAAATAATATTCCAAGTAGATATATGATCCATATCTAAATATATAATTCTGACTGATACAGACTTAGAATGACTCTGTGTGTATGTGTATATATATATCAAACTGTACACTTCAGATTTCTACACTAAAAGTTATAACACAAAAGAATCTTAAATAGTCCAAAATTTCCTTGATTACTCCCCCAATTTCTGGATATTTAGCCTACTGCTACTTCTCCTGAGAGACCATGCTACTGTAAACATCTTAAGGCACAGAGCTTGGCTCTTCTTTTAACTCCTGTCTTGAGACAGAGCTGTAAAAGGGGGGACTACTCTGATAAAGAGTATGTGCACTGGATGACACCACCTATATATCAGCCAGTTTGATTGCATGGTCAACAGCAAAGAACATGATCCTACTACATATACAATTTCTTTCCCAACCATTTCTTGAAAATAAAATGAAAAGCATGTTACAAAGCTGTGACAGCTATGAGCTCAATGCAAAAGTTCCTTGAAACAGTGACGCAGCCACATCAATGTTTATAGCAGTTCAATTCACAATAGCTAAGTTATGGAATCAACCTATGTGCCCTTCAACAGATGAATGGATAAAGAAAATGTGGTATATATGCACAATGGAATATTATTCAGCCATAAAAAAGAATGACTTTATGACTTTTGCCAGTAAATGGATGGATCTGAAAAACTATCATGCTAAGTGAAATAAGCCAATCCCCCAAATCCAAAGGTTGAATGTTCTTTCTGATATGCAGATGCTAACACACAATAAGGGAAGAGGGAAGAATAGAAATTCAGTAGATTAGACAAAGGGGAATGAAGGGAAAGGAGAGAAGATGGGAATAAGAAAGACAGTAGAATGATTCAGACATAACTTTCCTATGTTCATATATGAATACACGACCAGTGAAACTCCACATCATGTACAACCCCAAGAATGAGATCCTAATTAGAATAATTTATACTCCATGTATGTACAATATGTCAAAATACACTCTGCTGTCATGTATATCTAAAAAGAAAAAAGATACTTGAGAATGTCAAGTATGCTTCAGGAGAGTCAGATTCATATGGAGACTTGGGTCTTAGTCACTGTAGATACAAAGCCTAGGCCAAAGTCTCCCTGTGAGATTAGGATATTTAATATGTTTAGGCAACTGTTGTAGACTGAACTATTCTCCAAAATCCATATGCTGAATGAGCCCTAATTCCAGTAAGCATCTCAGACTGTGACTAGATTTAGAGATAGGGCCTTTTAAAAATGTAATTTAACTAAAATGAGGACCTTTGGGAAGACCTTAATCTGACTGGTGCTCTCATGAAAAGAGAAGATGAGGACAGGGAGATGTCAGAACCATGCGCACACATGAGAGAGAGCAGGAGCAGCCTTCTGTGAGGCAGTGAGTGAGGCCTCAGGAGAAAACCAACTGGAGACCAAGGGATGCCAAGAGACACTTTGGTCTTAAACTTACAGCCTCCAGAACTATGAGAAAATGATAAGCCACCAAGTTTCTGTCTGGTATTTTGTTAGGGCATCTGTAGCAAACTAATAAAATTGTCAACGTGACCTGTGAGAACATTTCCATTTGTTCCTTCCAACATACTCTAATCCCTCTCACTTACAAACTTATTTAAGTCTCTGTCTCTGTAAATGTCCACCCTTGGCACATTCGGTTTTTGTTTGTTTACTTTTCCTCCCTTAGTGAACACTTAACTAATGGAGAAGGTACTGAAATACCCCAATATATCAAAGAAGACAATAACCACAGCTTACTCATTTGGTAGATTTCAAAAGAATCCACCAAGCTATAGCTGATAAAATGATAACCATGGACAGGATTAGATGTTAACCTCTCGGGTCTAGAGATTTCCTTTACAAAGGAATTTGCATGTGGGTTATTTTTAAGTGTTGCCCTCCCTACAACCCTCACAAAAAGAAACCTGTTTAGACTTGGGGATGACTAACACAGTTGAAGTCAGGGAAGTTGAACCGTAATTAGATGCAGGCAAAATATTTAAAGTTTTCCATCATGCTAATCTTGTACTTGATGGCCAAAATGATAGAGCGAGGTGGCCTAGAAAGCCATATGGAGATGTGATGAAAGCTGTGCTTCCCAGCAGCCCTAGTTAAGGTATATATGGAGAGCAATATACCACTTGAAATCTATTTTGGAAATCTTTTTATGCTGTTTAAACATTTCCCCAAATTATATTATGCTATAAACTGAAAGTCTAAAGATCTACAAATTCGTTCAGAACATGGTTTGCAATTATAATGTAGTGTCTAGTTCATCAGGTCCACATCCATGCATTACCAGCAACCAGGAAATGCCAGGACACATAGTAGGGTCTCAATGCTTGATGGCAAGAATAAACAGCATCACAGAAAAAGCTGTCAGAAAAAAAGCTAACACTTGAAGGACTACTGCTGTGTATTGAAATAATTAGGTTAAAAGGAGTTTGCAAAGGCAGTTTTTCTTAATAATGGCAAAGAGGAGACAGAAAACCTATGGAAGAGAAACTCCTTCCTGCAAAGTTATACATTAACCTCATGACTAATTTTCCTATTGTCATCAGAGCACATGATGATTTTCCTAGTCAAAGCTAGGAAAGTTCAAATTTGATAGTGTTATTCAAGTCAAACAAAATACTTTGCCTTTAACTGGCTATGAGCAAGAGATCAGATTCCTCTAGAAAGCAAACAACATCAAAAGAATATTTGCTCAAAGTCTCCTATGTATTATCTTATTCAACTTCATTTACTAAGCTACAATCATGGGCAGTCATCATTATAGTGCCTATTTTACACATTCAAACACAAGTTTAAACTTAGTTATCCTCAGAATATCTCACACCTAGTAGTGGAGCTGGTTTCAGACACAAACTCACCTAACCCTTTTAAAGTCCATTTCTTTTTCTTTCCTCGTTTGGTCCCTCAAATAATAAATAAGTAGGACAAATTAATGAGACCAATTAATGATTAATGAATCAAATAAGTCAAAGAAGCCCAAACTCATATTGCTGGTGCTGGAGCCCAAGTGCACTGAGATTGCACAGGGAGAAGCCCATGGCGGGAGTCAGGACCCCAGGCAGGGTAAGGTGTGGGTGGGAAAACAGGACCCCAAGTATGTCCAACAGGACTTTCTGCTTGAGGAGGGAGTGGTCCTTACTAGGTTGCCACAAGATTACCTAGCAGAACAATCTGGTTACAAACAGAGAAATTATCAAATCAGTAAATAAAATTAATAGCAAGATTTCTCACTTTTGGAAATGGGAGTTACAAAAACAGAACAGGAGAAAACAAAATTGAGTCTTATATGCTGGGTTACAATTGGAGCTGCTAGTGATAATGGAGGTAACGGTCTTCAACATTTAATAGTTACAGAAATAAATGTAGATGTAAATGTATCTATGTATATTCACACATATATCTCTTGGAGGGGGGTACTAGATATTGAACTCTGGGGCACTTTAACAGTGGGCTCCATTCCCACATTCCCATCCCTTTTTATTTATTTATTTTTTATTATAAGTCTCTCTACATTGCTAAGGGCCTCACCAAGTTGTTGAAGCTAGCCTTGAAACTGCAATCCTCCTGCTTCAGCCTCCCAAGTTGCCGGGGTTATTTATAAGTGTGTGTCACCATGCCCAGTTTCATACATCTATCTCTAGATCTGATCAGTTGAGAGGGTCTGGGAGCAGCAAAACTCCAGAAATAATGAGTACACTTAATACCCAGCTCTTCAGTTTTAAATACATTTTCTACTAAAAGAAACAAGACTCCTTGAAGAATTGGCTGACTCTAGGGTTGAGGTGGATGTAGTTTAATAAGACTCATCCATGAAAGTAAGGAAATAATCAAAGAATGATGGGGACATGTCAAAAGGACACAGGAGCACACTTAAAAGACCTTACAGGCCCAATCAGGGACAATTTGAGTACCAAACAGAAAGTAATACAAATGGATCATAATTCATTGAATAAAATATGAAGTCATGCATCTATATTGACCTACATTAATGGAAATTTACACAATTTCAATGGACCTCCCCATACAATATTTAGTAATTTCATTTAGGGAGTAACTTCACAAAAGGAAAGCCTGACAGACACCGATCTTAAATCCAATACTACATTCAGATGATTCTTCTCTGTTCATTAAACTGGTTCTACATGCTGTCTAATAAGCAATATGTACCCACTACTTCAAAAATCTGAAAGTAACTGCATCTTCTTTTGAAACTTGCTTGTTTCAATTTTTCACTGAATCACAACTGATTACATATTAATTAAAACATATGAGCAAAGTTTTTACATAAAAATTTACAACTCAAAACCACAAGATCTGGTTACAGTAAATGTTGAAACAAAATCAAGCTTCCAACACTATTGCCATATAAATCAGAAATTTAATTTTAAAATTCCAGAAAAATAATTCTAGTCAGGTATGCAGGCTTTTTAATTTAAAAAGTGAAATAAATCTCTTGATATGCTATCAACCTTTAACTCAGTACAGGTAATTCACAGTAGGGACAGGACATGGAGTGTAAATTCCATAAGGATAGGGGCTATTTCTTTTACAGTTGAATTTCTAAGAATGTGCTCTGCACATAGTAAAAAGTCACTAAAATAATTGTGGAGGACAGAACCCAGTTGTGGATGAAAATAAGGACATGAGGTAGCAGGATCCCATCATATAGTTAGTGCCTCTCCACAAAATTTGTGAGCTTTAATTTCTTCATTTGTGAAATGGGGATAGTAGCAGTACTTATCAATGCTATTTTATAACCTGAATACATATTTTTAAATGCTTAACAAATTTTTAAATGCAGAACAATTTATCAGTCTATGATAGCTAATCGCATTTCTATGTTAGAGTACTAATTTAACTTTCTCCAAAATGATTTTTCCCCACGTACTGGGAATTAAACCCAGGGTCACTCTACCACTGAATTACACCCCAGCACTTTTTGTCTTATTTTATAGACAGGGTCTTGCTAAGTTGCCCATGCTGGACTTGAACTTGTGATCCTCTTGCCTGTCCTAAATCTCTGAAATTACAGGTGTATGTCACTGTGCCAAGCTTCAAAATGAATTTTGTGTGAGTGCTTACAAAGAAACCCTGAGTTCACCTTGGAGTGAGGGGAAATGTACAGCATCGATATTGCTCAACATTTATCTCAGGCCTATATTGCAACATGGCAGGAGCATCAATAGAAAGCTTTTCAAAAAGAAAAAGAAAAAAGTAAAGACAGAAGAAATGAGTGTCCTCTCAAAAACAAAATGAGAAAGTATGAACAAAGGAAACATTTTCAGAAACATTTAAGAAAGGCCTTCCGTCATTAAGAGAGTAGGACAGTAAGCCACAGATTAGGAAAGGATTTTCACAATACACATTCAACGGGAAGAGTTACATTCAGATATACAAAAAAAAAAAAAAAAAAAAAAAAAAAAAAAACCCTCCTATCAACCAATAAGAAAAAGATAATGCAAACTGAAAACAAAATGAGATAACACTATAAACAGCTCAGAATAGCAAAAGTTAAAAGCATAAAAATGCCAAGTGCTGGCATGGATGTGGAGCAACCTTCTATACACTCGTACTGAAAAGTATTTGGGATTATCAACTAAAGCTAAACATATATCTACCCTATGACCCCCCCCCCCACCAAGTACTTTCCTAGGTATACGTGAACAAAAATAAATGTACACATCTGCCAAAACACACACAAGGATGTTCATCAGCAGCTTTACCATAACAGACCCAAGCTGGAAACAATCTAAATTCCCAGGAAGGAGAGAATGGATAACCAAATTGCAGTTTATTCATACAATGCAATGCTATGCAGGAAAGAAATACTACTGATATAAACAAGATTATGGATAGATTTCACAGATTATGTTGCAGAAAAGGCAGAAACTAAAAGGTACCTAGTATGATTCCACTTCATGAAGTTCAATAATAGGCATAACTGATTATGTCAAATGTCAGAAGAGAGGTTCCCTCAAGGCATAAAGAAACACTGTCTGGGAATGGACATGAAAGAACCTTCTGGGATGATATAAGTATTCTATGTCTTGATTTGGGTGATAAAAATTTGATGTGTACTATCTATAAATTTATTGAACTATACACTGAAGATTACCTTATACCAATGACTGGATGCTGGTCTCAATTTAAAAAAAAAATTGTTAAAAAAGATAAAAGCTTTTAGAAAGTGGCAAAGATAGGAAGGGCTGACGCTATTTACATTTAAATGAAGAATAGCTCTTATTAGTATTGGGAATGGAGTTGGAAATTACTTGAAATGTGTACACTATGCAAATATACTGTTATTCCTGGCAACAGCTAGCAATACGATCTGAGGAAGTCTGGAATCTATGGTGTTCCAGCATATTCTATGGAGATTCAAGCAGAAGATAAACTACAGAAGGCAGGAATCCCAGAGGAATGACTAAAGCAGAGGCTGGTTGTAAGATGAGAAGAAAGATACAAGGAGTAGAGGTTAAGGACAGTGGAAGGCCTAGAGGCTCTATATTTTTCAGCTTCTGTTTCAGAAGAATGAAAATAAAATGGGAAACATACCCTTAACTATTCTCTGGTTTGTGATTATTTTACTTTTGTTAAAAAGTCATTGATGGGCATTTATTTGTTTGTTTATTTATTTATATGTGGTGCTGAGGATAGAACCCAGTGCTTCACACATGCTAGGCAAGGGCTCTACCACTGAGCAACAACCCCAGCCCCTGTGATTATTTTAAATGACACAGAAGGCACTTATAGAGCTTACCTGTAGCACCCTCCACCTCCTCTGCCCTGTGTGCTTTGAAGCAACACAGAGCTCTCAAGTACGAAAACTGCTCCTAAAGCAGATGTTTGGAGGGAGGTACTGAGGAGAGAGGAAAGGGTGGGTAACAGCAATGTCATCATCACTGGGGTGCAAATAAGGTACCAATGACCCCCAAACACAATGATACATAACGCTGACACTACTAAGGTTGAAGCCTCATTCACATGTTGTCTCACATTGACTTTAATAAAAGAACAACAAAAAAGCAACTTTTCTTTATGCCGGTGCCCTGAATTCTTGATTGCCTGCTGCATTAACTTGGCAAAGCTTATAGCAGGCACTCTCTAAAGACCAGCATGTCGGTAGGCTTCATGAGTGACAACAGCCTGCTACATTGATACACTCCCTACCCAATGTCACCAGAGGAGAAGCACACAGCTTTCAGAAGTCTTCTGAAGCTCTGAAATATTGCCACACTTGCTGAAATTATCCCAACATCTGTGTAGTCTTACAGGTTCTGGAACTCCCTGGTGCTTATTTTCCACACTGAGAACACATCTCTCAGATAACAGGATTGCATTACATAGAATTCATAGGAAGCCTCCTTCTCATCCACCTGGAAGAGCCCAGTTTCTCTTGGATGTTAAATTCCTTTCATGAGCATAGTTAATCTACCCTCGTCAACAACCCAAGATTCAACCACCTCAAACTGTCAAGTTCGAAGTTAAGAACAGGAGAGAATTTGAAATTAAAATACTATAGATCAAAGGCCATATACTGAAAATATAATCCTTCTCCCAAAGGCCCCAGTACTCTTCCAACTACAGACCAAACTCTAGACACATTTAAGACAAAACTCGAGTTGTAATTGGTTTGTAAAAACCATATAAGTTTATTTACAGCCCAACAGCATTTATCAAATACAATACTTCAAAGGCTGATATTTACAGCTTATTTTACTTGAGATCCATAAATCCCCAGACATTCATAAGCATTTTTCAATTCAAATCCAACTGAATTTTATTCTATTGAAGACAAATGGAAACACTAAACATTGTTTAAAAAAATTAATAGACTATTTCTATTACCAATCCCAGACTATAAGTATTTGTGGAGCAGCATACTCTTGTATTTGTGGATAATACTCCTACATTCATACAGCATTGCAATCCCATTAGCAGCAGGCTTAAATTAATAAAATTGTTTGTCTTGTCAGCTTGTGTTACACGTTGTACAAACTTGTTAGATAATCAGCAGAGGCATGACAATTCATTATCCTACAGGGAGCCGGTCTGAAACCAGCAGCTTCCGCTTTCAAACGGAGCCTCCACATCAAATTAGACCATCATTTGCAGCCGGCTGCTGCATATTCTGAAGGGCACCGACACATAAACTCTGCATACGTCCTACTGCTCACCAGCAGCAAGAGAGATTTTAAATTCTTACTTCTAAATGCAAGTCCCCACAGCTGCCCCGCACCAGCAGGACTGTATTTTGAGAACTTTCTGACATGGGGCAGATTCCCCTTTTTCATGTCCTAAAAGGGCAAAAGAGATGGTCCACTCTTATGCTAGGTTTTAGCATCAGCACTTGGCTCATACCAAATCACCAAATACCATTCTTCTACAGCAAAGAAATGAGGAAAAGGAAGATAAATAAATTTTTCCTGGACAGAACTTCCTTTCGGTTCATCTTCAATCTTGTGTCTCCACATTACAACTGCACAGAGGTAAGGGCATTTAGTTGCCACTCCATTTGGCTATAAAAGAACAAGATGTCACTCTCCTCTTGGGCTCTGTGCTATCCAATATGTAAGCAATGACGCAGTGAATTAAGTTAGCATGAATCTACTCAGCTATTTCAAGCCACAGGAAGTAGATGTCAGTTACAATACAAAATTCCTGGCATCATTTACCCAAAATACAAATTGGTGGCAGGTGGAAGACCATGTGCCAAATGTTTCTCTAGGTTCCAGAGATCACCCCTACAACTTGGCCCCACAGCTAAGTAAAGCTATGTAAATTAGAACAAGCCTATGGGCCCAAAGGGATTTATTTAGACCTTTAGAAAAATCAAAAGTTTTTGGAAAAGTGAAAATGCTAATGAAAAAGAAGCCCCACAACTTGAATACTATTTTCTGTAGGCTCTGAATGCTATGATTACTGCCCCAACAAACCAGCAAAATTTTGGTAGGCCAAAAGTAATTTTTAACTTTTCTCCTTACAAGAACAAATATGCACCCCTCATTTGGGACAGGATAAACTTAGCTAACCATCTAATTTGTAAAACTATTTCAAAATACTTCTGCCCCTCTCTGGGAAAGGATAACAATTTCTTATCACGTTGCCAGGCTTGGCCACGTGACTTAAGAAAGGATTATGCATCCTGGTAGATTTGGGAGTAGCCAAATCAGGAAAAAAAAAAAAAAAAAAAATCAGAAAGCTCTTGTTTTCAGTATCTCTCTTTCTGCTCCTCTTAATACTGGTAAAAGGCCAGGTAACAAATAATCTATCAGCCTGGATACCAAAGGGAAGATATCTGGGGCAGAGCCACAGCCTACCTGTTCTAGATGTATGAGTGAGAGAAGCCACTGAGTTTTTGTTACTGCAACTCAACTCACCAAAAGTGGACTGAATAAAATCTATAGGCAATTTGGTTCCAATAGGGACACTGATGTTATAGTGCAAAGCAACAAAACAGCCCATCAGAGAGGCAGAACAGGGAGCTTCCAAAGCATGATGGCCCATTTTAAGAAAGAAAAATTATCTCACTCTACCTGACCTTCTCCACCTAAGGCCTATTTTCACTCCAGAAGATAATCTATACAATTCCAACAGAGAAATCATTTTCTATTCTCCAAACAGAAAATACTGTGGCACAAAATGACACATCATATTCAGAAAGTCTAATATCTGTTTTATCTTTCTCTGCTTCCTATCTTGCTAGCAGGCTGCTAGTTCCAATTCACGTCTAATTGATAATCTACTTTGAGCAAAATGTGAATAAAATACTAACAAATAGGTTCTGAGTGTTCAAGAGGGCTCTGATAAAAGCTAACTTTGGGGAAGAGATCAATTTTGGCTCTTAAGGAATCAAAATTTTACTCTCTCCCTGCAATCTGGATACGTGGGGTATTGATAAGAGGTAACCATTTTAGCAGTAATCAATTGTACAAAAGCTTATTAGCTATGCAGGGTTCAAGAGATCAGATATAATAAAAGTTAATAAAAGTTAGAGCATATATCAGTGCCCAAAAAAATGAGTCCTATGAAGATAGGCTACAACAGTGTTTCAATGAAATAATGAGGGGCACAGGAGACTCCAGAAGACTAGAGTGTGCTACCTCACTTTTTTTACATATCCTTGATTTTCCACAAAAGATTTATCAGAAATGAGAGGTGCACCAGGCACCCAGGCAACCCTGGAGCATGTCTTGTTCCACCTTCATTTGGTCCTGTTACACAACCAATAATAATCATAAGATAAGCAAGCCATGGTTAGGAGCTGGGTACTGGGGCTTCCTGTTGGTAGTGGAGGGGAGAAGTGGAGATTCCACCCCCCACCCATGCTTTAAAAAAAAAGTTTAAGAAAAGTCAACATTTGGTTTCATGCCAACCACACCTTCAAACAACATATGGCTCCTCACAGCCAAAGTGCAAGAGCCTATTCTGCCCTGCTTCTTGCTTTTCCAAAGATAAAAGTACATTGCTTCTTTTTAATCATCACAGCTGTTGGTAAAAAATTTCCATTCAAATCATCCTCCCCCCAAAACAAACTACTCCCTTAAAACATTTCTGTCTAAACTCACTCTTCTACATCAAACTCTGAGTAGATACACTTGACAGGAATTCCTTACCCAGAAGTAGGCACTAAACATTTGTCACTCTGCAGCTCTGAAGAGGGATGCTATTTGTCCCTTAAAAAAAACAGGAGTCAAGATCACTGGGTCAATACCCTGTTTATCTCCATGCTGCCAAACCATATAAACAGGAGAGTTCAGGGAACTATACACAATCGATGCTGTGCCAGCTGTATTCAAGGAAACGCTCCTGAGACAATAAGGGAAGCAGAGCTGGGTACAGAGGCCAGCGCCTAGCACCTCTTACCAGAAAGAACACTGGCCCACAGGCTACATCTGGCCTTAGTGGGCAGCGTATGAGCTGCAAATAGTCTTTACATTTTTTGAAGCTTAAAAAAATTTTTTTTAAATTTTTTTAAAAAACAGTACTTAGAAAATTGATTTTTTTTTTAATTCAAAATTAATGTGTTCTTGGAACACGGCCCCACCCCTTCATTTAGGTTCTTAGTGCACATGACTGATTCCAGCAAGGGCAGAGTTGAGTAGTAAACTGTATGGTCCACAAAACTTCATATTTGCTCAAATATTTACTATTTGACCCTTTACCCACCGAAAAACGTGCCAGTCCCTGCTTTATCCTCTCTAAACTCCCCATCTGCTCAACCAAAGGAAACAGTCTAAAAGTGCAAAACTCAACCAAGAAGCACAGCCTATCTGGCAGTGAGGCTGGCTGGGCCTCCAAAGGAAGGAAAGTGCTCATCTTCATCTCTGCATCCCAGGCCTGGCACACAATAGGTATTTAACAAACGTGTGTTGTTGAACTGAAGGTGAATATAAGCATTATGACAGTTCCAAATCAAAACTCACCAGAGTGCCTACCCCTCCATGCCCGCCCCTCCACATTTCCACATGCTCATTTTCAAGAGAGCAGAAACTCAATTTATATGGAGACCAGTATGACCAGTACAACGCCAGTTCTGTTTGGAAGACCACATGTTAGATGCTGACAAAAAGGAAGTGATGAGAAGGGGAGAGGCTGAAAAGCAACACCTAACAACATGGCTGGCTCCACTGGATCCAGCCACCCGGCCCTATCGATTAGATATTCACAGAGCAGCAAGTAGAAAGGAAGGGGAGCAGCAAGCACCAGCCTTACTCTCAGATGCTACTTAGGATTCAAGCAACAGCTGCACACCGGGTAACGCTCCCTGGAGCAGTCAGCTGGGGAAGCGCTGTGCCTCATCCTCACTAAGAGCTCCGGCTGCAAACTTGCACACGCTATTTGGACAGCCAATTGCCCATGACTAGGCCAGTGTCCAGAGGGTGCTGAGTAACCAGGGAATGCAATAGGGTCATTTTTCTCAACAAAAATCCTGGGAAACTACAAGGAGTCTCCTTATTCTCCAAATGCTGCCCTAGTCACAGATTTGCTAGATCAGGGATATTGTTCTGACATAGACCCACACACCCTTACCTTTTAAAGGGGGAAAAAATGAGGCCAATTTATCTGGGAAAAATGTCCTTACGCCAAAGGAGGGCTCTAACCTAAGCTTCCCTAATTGGTGAACTAGTCTGTCTTAGCAAATACTGCCATCTAACTCATGGTTCCACTCATCTATATGACACCAGGGAATATACTGGGGTGGTGTGGGTCAGTTACTGAGGGCAATGCATGGACATTCAAAACAATGCATACCACTCTGCCAATGAAAGGACACATCCCTTTAAATTACAGAGTCGTAGTTCATGGGCTACAATTCCAAATTGCTCAGGTACTCAGTACCAAATCAAAGTCTGCAAAAAGCCCTCTGGAGAAACTAAAAAATTCTCTGTACCAAGTCTGGTCATCCATAACCTTAAGTCTAGCTCAACTCATTATCTTTCAACAAGAGGAAAGAGACTGAATGGACTTTTGACTTAAAGCCTGCCATGGAACCCAAATGCCAACAACTTAAAATAGTTGTTTACTTACACTGTCTAAATTTTATACATCCACCTCAGTAACATCAATAAGACACCTAATATGTCCTAATCCTTCAGTGGTACACCAATAAAATTCTACCACTAAAGCAGATAACAGACATATTACCATTCCATATACTTCAGAATGAGAATTAGTTTAAATGGAAGGGAATAAAGTATGAAAAATTTATTTTCTTCAGTCCAAACAGACTAGCAAAAGTTCATTATTTTAAAGAAACTTCCTACTTTGATTCTCTGGCTTTGTTCTTTGTTAAAATTCTCTAACAGAACAACCTCAAATGAGGGATCCAAAATTGTGAATTCCAAAAAAACTCTTAACTACTAGACAGTTTTATAACATATTTTGTGGTAAAAGTTAACCTAATTATAAATTATTTGCTCCAAGACCTCACCTGAACAGATGTGAGGTTACTTTTAAGTCTTTGTCCCATTTCATGTGAATATTCATGTAGCACTGCAAAAACACTAACGAGTTTAATTATGGGGCTACCACCCACAACCCACCGAAAGTAGTTATGTAATTAATATACCACGCATGTACCACATAACCTTTGTAAAATTCAAAACATCTGGATTCAAAAATTCCCTAAAGATTTCTGACAAGGGGTTGTGGCCTTCCATTACCTTAATTTACCCTATCACTCTAGCCAGTGGCTCAGCTCTGAAACTTTCTGCTCACGGGAACCAGCAAACTAAGGGTCCTAAATACTCCAACCCAACCCTCAAGCTATCTTAGTACTTGTTCTATGACCAACCTGCAGCCAACGCAACCCTTTACTGCATTACCAATCAACTTTCATGCAGCTGAATCAAACGTTTTGTTGCCATACAAAACTTTGAACCTCTGCTCTCTGACTCAACATGAATGAACCTAAACTTCTTGTTACCAAGTCTCCCAAACCAGCATCACCTACTTTTATGCTCTTGGATCAAAGACTTATATCTCTACTGACAAATTTGCACCCAATACTAAAACTTGACTACTCTGTATCAATGTAATCAATCTACAAACCTTGCAGTCTCTGCCTGATGTGAACATTCTCCATACCTCATCACTAATACCCAGCAAAAGCCTCCTCACCACAACACAAATGTTCCTAACACAATTCTCTGATCACTCCAAATCCCTGCTGAAATGCTATTTCTTCTACATCCTGTCTCATCCCATCCTGAAACTCTCCTTCTTGACTCTTAACTGTGACAATGTCTATATTTCCTCTTTAGTGCTAGGAATTGAACCCAGGGCCCCAAGCACACACTCTACCACTGAGCAACATGCCCGGGGTCCCAAGTAGAGCAATATCTAACAGAACAATTAAGTGGTTTTGTTTATTTTCTACTAAAATAGGAATGTGATTTCTCGGGGATATTTTCATTCTTACTTTTAAATTTTTGGTGTGTTTAAGCTTGTTGCTCAATTAGATTATTCCTTCCAAGGAACAGGAGATATTTTTTATCTCTCTTCTGCTCTCACCAGATACTTAGCCTAATTCTCACGCATACTATTAAAATCTTTTGACTTTAAAATTACTTCTGTCACACATCAGAGGGCTAACAGGCTTCGTGGCTACCATTACCAGCATATCCCTGACTGACGGGGTTCTAATCCAGACACAAGGTAGACAGGTGTGCTCTGGAAGGACACCGAGCACACCAGCCTGGCTCACAGAACCATCCAAAGAAAAAATGCAAAGACCTAGTTGATGCAAGAATACTGCAATCAGTAACATGGAGTCTGAAATGCAGCAAACAAACTGTCAACAGGAAGATATGAGACCCAGCATGAAAGGAAAACAAAAGAATTGTAGACACAGTCACCAACATGCAATGAGTCACAGATCCTCACTTCAATATCCTTTATTCATGCAAGTTTGTATTTCTATCAGCCCCCCAAAAAAGGTCAAAGGTTGACTGGGGCGTTTGGTAACCAAATACATAAGAAAGACAGAAAAGACCAAAATGTTTACTGATTCACAGCAGAAATACATACATAGAAAAAAGTGGGAAGGTAGGTGCTAATACCACATTTGGATCATCATCTTACAAAAATATCTTAATTCTACAACATCAAGAAACCCTGTTTTCTCCTGTTCTCTTCCATAGAATCTTCCTACATTAGTCAAATAAAAGGCAAGAAAGGAAAGAAAATCCATGTAAGTGACAATACAACATGGTGAAATTGAAAATGAAAAGGCACAATTTGTCTTTAGCTAAAGCATTGCTAAAAATTAGTACCAGAATGTACCCTTAAAAATTAGTCCTTATGTGAAAAAAAACTGTGCTATGTGCTTAACCACGCCAGAGTCATTTCCTCTAAGTGTTGATGTTCAGTGTTGTCAAATTTGACATAACTAAACCTTGATAACCATGGCCAGTAGAAAAGAAAAAATTATTTTTCTAAAGGATCTTCCAGGCTACACATGAAAATTTCAGAATATCTGACTTGGCTTTCCCACTAAGACTATGACTAGAGAAAGCATGTATGTTTAGATGACCCATTCTCAAAGAAGTGTCCCTCAATACCCAATGACAATTCCCACAATACCTTCTGAGCCTTGAACAAAAATGATGCATTGTGGTAATTTCCCATGTTAGAACAAATGTTGGTGACCAACATGAGCAGAATGCAGAAGCAGAAAGTAGTTCAAGTCCATGATTCCTCAGAGACAAAGGCAGGAATTGCCATCAGCAATTCTACACTTGGGAGTCCTTTCTACAGCCACATGTGCTACTTATATCCAAAGAGTAGGACCTGAGGCCTTGGACAACCCATTTAATGAAAGGAACAGAGATATCTGTCACTTTAAAAAACTTGGACAACCTAGAAAGCATCCTTGCAAATCACATTTTCTTTCATTTCTACACATTAATTTTCACCCTACAACCAACATCTTCCACATATGAGGGAGATGTAGAAGGGCATAAGCAGCCAGGGCCAAAATAATGAGTGAGGAAGTCAGGGGCAGGTCCAGGCCAAAGAAGCATGGAAAAGGTCCTCCAATGAGGTCCACTTCCTGGTTGACAAAACTGCTCATGGATACAAGGGAGGAACCCGATTAGTCAGACACTTCTGTACTCATGCACCTAAGTGGGGGACCCAAAATACAAACTAAAATAGATGTGTGGACATGGGAAACACTAAAGAGAACATGAAGAGGAGAGAAGAAAAGGAAACCATAAAAGGAACAACCCGAAACTTCTCTAATGGACTCATGGCTCTGGGGCCCATTCTCTTCAGAGAAGTCTGCTACTATTGCTTACAATAAATCTCTGTTTGCCTGCTATCTCTGTGTCCTGTTCTTCGATTCTTTGCTGAACGGAAACAACGAACCCAAGACCCCTAGACAGTAATACATATACAATCAAAAAGTTCTTTATACGTACCAAACACAAAGTCATTCACAAGGTGCTTGTTTATTTATTCTTAAGGCTCAAATAAGTTAAAAAGTTACGTTAACAACAAAAATCAAAACATGAAAAAATAAAATGTGCTAGCAAAAAAGTACAGAACACCTTGTCACCGAGCCATGTTGAACACAGTCAAGCATTATTAGTGTAGGCTGACTACAGATGGTTAAAACGGAATGTTAGCAGCCTTGTTAAGTCACAAATGCAGGCCACAGGCTCAAAGCAGACAGTCATTACCACGGACAGAAGGGGACCAGAGACTAAGCATCAATAAGTCACAAAAGCCAGGGTATAAATAGGTAATTTTGTACTACAAACACCAGACATGGGTTTTCTGGCCTAAGATACCACCATACTCGAATGATAAATGTTCAACAGGAGAAAGGAGTTATTAAGAAAAGGCTAGCCACATACAACAATTTGAAATATCTCCCAATAAAATAAGGTCCAAAAAACTGGGAAGGCTTCACTTCCCCAGCAGGGTGTCTATGTTCCCATTCTTCCTTTCCATCTCTCATGCCCTCCTCTGATGAATCTGTAACATTACAAACAGATTTCTCATTTAAGAATTCACTGGCTCCTGCTATTCACTCACATCTCATATCATAATTCCTAGAGTTTGAGGCACAACAACCCATTGTTATGGAAATGAATGTAAGACCACAAGGGTTAGGGCTCAAAAGCTGGTTTGGCAGACAGGAAAGAGCTGAAAGAAGTTTGCTGAAAGAACTTGCTCTGGTAAGAGAAATTAAATTACGAACTCTGCCGGCTTCTATAACACAAGGATATGGTCAAAACCATATTGCATTTTTCTTTAAAAAAAAAAAATACTTTAAAAATTACAGTGCATGATAATATCAGGCAGAGACTATGCTATGAAATCAAGAAAAAAAGGAGTTCTCACCATGACCATTCCCCTCTGATACATACTCCTCATGTTTCCCCACTGGTGCTGCTGGGTAACACAACACTGACACTCACAGGTGTGCACACAATCTCAGCATCCTCAGCAGATCAAAGTGCTAACTACTCCAAAATGGTCTCAAAGCGTTCTAAGCATCTGAGGAAGCAGTGCAAACAATCAGACAGCAGCTGAAGTCAGGGTCTCTGATGGAGATTTCCTTAGTGTGATGCCCCCATCCCCACCCCCGACAGTTAAGACACTTAAACAGCCCAGGACACCCATGACTATCACTGAAGTCAGTTCTTTATCAGACTACACAAGGTGTCAGGAGTGGGGAGGGTTTTCAACAACTCACTAAGTCTATGATGAAAATATTCAGTGATCAAAAGAAGATAAAATCACTTTTAGGTAACTTTGTGGCAGCTCCAGGAAGGAGAGCAGGAAGCTGTATTACTCATAAACAGTCACTTTCCCTTGTGCTAACAAGATGTCTGCCTACAGCATCACAAGAGACACTGACATCACGTGAGGGCAGTCATACTACTCAGGAAGAGTATGTTAGCCCAACTAGTAGAATTCTGAAAATAAGACATAGCAACATCCTTAAAACTATCTATAAAATAAACAAACAAACCCACTAGAAAACTGAATCAGGGTCCTTATTTCCTTCCTTTTCCTGAATGCTCAAACAGTAATGCTGCCTCCAAGTCTCTACTTACCAAGGATGTTTAAGGCATTAACAGCATTATTTTTATAAGTTTAAGGTTCTTAAAATGAATATTCTTATCAGTTTACAAACATAACAGAAGTGTAAAGTAAATAAGAATTCTAGCTCAGGGATCACATCATTTGCAAGACGCAAACAAGACAATGAAGCAAAATACTCAGTCACAGGCAGAGTCATCTTAGAGCTTGCTCCAAGCACCTAAGTATCCAGGGGAGATGCAGTCATGTCTAAAGACACAAGAGTATTTGTTATAGCTCCAAACTTCCTCTTCCCACTATCTACCTTATCTTGTACTTCCCCAAAATCATTTCCCTCTCCATGCTCATACTTCTGAATTTAGGGCAAAATAACCAAGATTAAAGATTATCATTTAACAAAAAATTTTAGCAACTACATTATTTTATTGAGGGGGGAAAAAAAGCAAAAGATGATTGCACATGGTGATTACTTTGAGAGAAAGCACAGGTCAGCTAAGAGAAAATGAGCATATCATCATGTAATGATGGCCCAGTTCAAAATGTTTCTGTGTAAGGCAGCCTAAAAGACATAGAAATAAGTGCCAATCAGCGAGAGTGATTACTTCAAGCCCATTGCACATGCAACAAGGTTAGAACCTTGACCGAGCGTTGATGTACAAGAATAAAATATGATAGCAAGTATTTCATCAGAATACACTGATTTTTTTTTTTAAATCACAATGTACATTCACAAAGGGAAGTAAACATAAGCAGAGAATGTCTTTTAAGTCCACCCAATAAGGACAGAGTGCATGAAAACATGGAAGAAATAGCAATGAACAGGAGCATAAATATATTTAGCACACCTTCAATATCTATTAATTATAAATATAGATCTTCTCCAAATCAATGTTAATTGCAAAGGGAATATTCATGATCACTTTCCTAAATAAACAGATGTTTGACTAAACTTTCAACTTAATCACCATCATGAAAGATATATTATAATCTACTATCATTAAAAATCACCACATACAAACTTAATTTTAAAAAGGTTTTTATGGCAACTCTAGGTTCTTCATTAAAACTAGCATCATTACACATTTGAAAAATATTTGTATCTATGTGCAATTTATATGCCAGTTGCTAAAAGACAGGTGCAAGGCCTGGGAAATTAAATGGGAACCTCAACAGCAGTTTAGAATCCTATCACTAAAACCACCATGATTGCCTTTGGCTAATTTCATTAAGAAAACTACTCAAAATTACAATATGCTTAAACTGAGGAATAATCTAAGAATGATAGGCATACATGATCCAAATCAAAAACAATCCCCTACAGGAACACAGTGGCACACACCTGAATCTTAGTGAGTCAGAAGGCTCTCAAGTTTGAGGCCTACCTCAGCAACTTAGTAAGATCCTGTTTCAAAAAAAAAAAAAAGTGTGTGTGTGTGTGTGTGTGTGTGTGTGTGTTGGGTTGGGGACTGTCCGGGGGATGAGGCCTGGGGCCAGAGGTGTCAGGGGCAGTTGCAACACTCCACTTAGAAAACCAGATCACTGCTACTTTCTCCAAAAACCAAAACCATAAATCTTGAACTTCCTCCTAAGAAACAAGGTGATCATCTCAAACTTACCATCAAAACTACTGAAACCAATCTCTTTAAAACACAGCTCCAGTGCTTTTTACAGAAGGAGCTTCAAGAAGATACAGGTTATACAGATGACAGTGAGGACAGAAGAGGCAAGAGAAGGAGAGAGAGGGTACTGACCTTTAAATGTAGTGCTACCAAAAGGCCGGGGGCTATTTTGCTAGAAAGTAAAGGCATCACCTTCCTCCCTGGCATCAGAGTAATGACAATAAATGCTTGCTGACATTCAGCAAATGACAAGGGCTGCCTGAGGAGTGGCCTTCACAAAATGTCTAGGTAAAAAGCAGAGTTTCAAGGGAAAACACCTTGCACATTGAGGTTCCTGTACACTGCAAAGGGATTTCTTCAAATGTAAAACATTCAAACATACACCAAATGACCAACACCTCAGCTAAGGTTTGAACCAGCTTACAATTCAGTTCCATCCCTGGTGTCAAGCTCTCTGTCAATCTTGCAAAAAAAAAGGTTGTTAGTCTGGATATGAGATTGGCTTCTACAACACTGGGGATGGAAAAGGGGTTAAAATAAGAAACCAGAAACCCCTGATGCAAGGATAAAATGGATGGGGGGAGGAGGAGTCAGCATGTTACCTCCATAACCTGTGCCACAACAAATACTCTCTCAAGAGGACTACACAGGAGATACAAGCAGGAACATCTGAATCTAAGTAGTCAAAGACAAATCAAAGGTAAAGTCTCTCTCCCTTGGATCCATACATGCTTAGGTTGTGTCCCTCCCAGCAAACACTGTATGCTGCCTTGATGGACATGTGCCTGAGTTGTTCCCACCACCAGACTGTAAATTTCTGATGGGGATAGAGGAACTTCATTTTGCATACTTTGGTATGCCTCCTTACCCCCAAACAGTATGTTATGTAGAGCCAGAATTAGGTAACTATTGGATGAACTAAACCATTAGAAAATGATTAGACATTTAAAACTTTCCTAGGATCCATTTTTGTGGAGCACTTCACACAAACAAAGGTACAGGGTGCTTGCCACACTCCCTGCCCACACCCTACCACCTTCTGCCCTATTTTGACAGAGTTTAATAGGAACTTTTTAATCCAGATTAAAAGGGGTGGGGTATGTTATAGAAAAAATAAAAACAAGATGGGTAAGCTTCACTGGACCTGGAATGCTCACTTTCCCACAAAGGCCTCGAACTGAGACATTTTTTTTTTTCTTTTCAGAAGGGGAAAGACTGACTGAACTACTATCCCTAGTGACCCTCAGGGAAAGTGACAGCTCCAGAAACTCAAAGCTGCTGAAAATGACACTAATTCTGCCCTCTGGTGACACCACAATGGAGAATGAGAAATACCCTTTAATTTGATGTAATTTAAACATCAGCCAAAGACACATCTTAGTGGCACACGTTGTACTCTGGTCTCATTGCTTCCGCCTTGGATCAGACCAGCTCTCATGCCACTCTGTCACACTAACCCTAATATTACAACATCCTTCATCTAAGACTACCCACATCTAGCCATCAGCTGCCCATCAAGTGGATTTCTTCATCATAGATTAGGAAGCATATCTTTCTGAAGTCCTTGAAGAACGGACCTTCTGCCTAAGAAAAGCTAAGTGTTGAGTCTTACTGCTCAGGTCACCAGAAAGGCATTCTGGGTACCTGTCCAACCCCATAGGGTACACATTTGAGCTGAAAACAAGATATACACAGCCCAGTAACCTCAAGGTGCTAGGTTTTGCAAGGAAACCTTACCTGACTTTAGGAAAACACTGTGGGGATTAATAATGAGGCTTTAAAGAATCTGAGTTACCCCCAAAGACAACTGAAAAAACACACACAGTGTTGTTCTATTAAAAGCAGTTTGGCCAGGCACGGTGGTGCATGCTTGTACTTCCAGTGGCTTGGAAGGCTGAGGCAGGAGGATCATGAGTTCAAAGCCAGCCTCAGCAAAAATGAAGTGCTAAGCAACTCAGTGAAACCCTGTCTCTAAATAAAATACAAAATAGGGCTGGGGATGTGGCTCAGTGCTTGAGTGCCCCCAAGTTCAATCCCCAGAGAAAGAAAGAAAGAAAGAAAGAAAGAAAGAAAGAAAGAAAGAAAGAAAGAAAGAAAGAAAGAAAGAAAGAAAGAAAGAAAGAAAGAAAGAAAGAAAGAAAGAAAGAAAGAAAGAAAGAAAGAAAAGAAAGAAAGAAAGAAAAGAAAGAAAGAAAGAAAGAAAGAAAGAAAGAAAGAAAGAAAGAAAGAAAGAAAGAAAGAAAGAAAGAAAGAAAGAAAGATGTTGTGTTGCATTGTAACAAGTGTGGCTATTTAAAGTCACCCACAGAAGAGGAACTAATTCTCTCATAGGGGACATAACAGATACACAGTGAGGAAAGAGAATAAGGGTTGGTCAAGGGACTCACAGCCAAGCAACACTGCAAGCTGTGGCCTGCATCCCACTGGAGAGTCACACTCACCTGTGACACAGCAATGCCTGTGCTCCACTCCCTGGTTAAGGACTAGGTATTTGTGTTTTTTGTTGTTTTAAAGTTTCCCAGATGATTTTTAGGTAATGCTACAAAAGTGAATGTTTTTAAGAAAGCAAGAAAACAGGTAAAGGACAAAGGGAAAGGCGCACTTCAAGGAGACAATGTGTACAGGCTAAAGCCAAAAGAATTCATTCAATATTTAAAAGGGCTCTTTTTCTTGAGAAAGTTAACTGTATATTGGACAAATCAAGTGCAGGATGAAACACCTAAGAATCCTAGATGTGTTACAGGTGTTCAAGGGAGAATAAAAGTTCCCTGATAAGTTCCATAAATCAGGCCACATTATGGATTTTAAAGCATCTACTTGCCCAAAATTATAGGATAAAAAAGAGAAAACAGGTACTATTACAATGTTAATGGTTTTCTCTACCTAATTCCAGAGAGAGGGCAAATAATAATCCTCTGAAAAGTTTTTCAGAAGGGAAATATTTAAACTTGTCATTTAAGAAATGAATGGCTATGACATCTTTATTATGGAGTAAGTAAAAATTCCCCTGAAATATGAGAGAAGATGATTACTTCATACAATTCTTAAAGCAAGTTAAACAATATTTGCATCTACAAGATTTTCTTTGGGCTAGATGCCATCACTGTCGATCAGAGACCCCCTCCCCAATGCAGTATCTATCCCACCAGATCTCTACTACTACCACAGTCACCCAGAACAGACAAGAAAGTGGGTCTCAACCATTGTTGCACATCACAAGCAACTGAGGAGCTCCTGGGAGGGTGGGGGGGAGAAGCTACCTAGGGCCCACCCTTGGAAATTCTGATTGGGCAGACCAGGGTCAAGCAGGTATGCTGATTAAGTGCTCTGTAGGTGATTCTGATGTGCAGCCAAGGTCTCCAACCTCTGAATTAAAAAGATCAACCTTTAACATTTTTTCCTCTGTATTTTTCTGCTGATTGAGTCACACTGAAGCCCATGCAGACCCGAAGCAGGCAATGATAGGCTCTGTTCCCCAATACACAAATGAGTTACTGTGTATCATGGGCTCTAATTTAGTGGAGTAGAGACACTGATGAGTTCATGGCTTTGTCTCTCATTAGTCTTCTTTTGCATTCCAAGTTGTGCGTGCTTTCCATTCCATGATCAACACATAAAAATGTTTAAAAGATACCCAAGCTACTTTCTAAGGAAAGTCGCTTTTATGTTAGCCTATCCATTCAATAGATGCTTGATGAATGAAAACCAGATACACCCCCCCCCCAAATAAACACACACAGAAGAATGTGTCCATTACAAACAAATGCTGCCAGTTACTCTCAGAGCAGATTACAGAAACTTGTTTTGCTCTGAACTTTAAAACAACACCTGAGATGTATGCTTACAGGCAAGGAGAATTTAATTATAGAGAACAACCTAAGCAAAGGCTTACAAGGGGTAACCTGCCTGGAAGAGGTGTAGCTGTTTTACACTGGCAAACAAGAAGAGGATAAAGGAGCAAGAAGCACTATTCCAAGGGTATCTCTCCACTCAAAGGCTCTCTTCTGACCAGTCTTTGACCACTGTGACTTTAAGACTTGGGTCAAAACACCTGCTATTTCCAGAACTATCTCTCAAGAGACCAAGTTCATCAGCAACTGCCTGATCCTGTGCCCTGACAGAGCCAGGTGCTTTTGAATGTCTGGAGCACCTTGGCCAGGAATTTAACCTCATCTGAAACCCTCAGACTCAGGACAAGAAAGAAGAAAGAAAGGGGCTTCCAGAGCAAAAAGATCAAGTCCAATTTGATATGTGGCATTTTCATTTCTACATCTTTCTGTTATGGTTCCTGCTGAGTCTTAGCTACCAATCTGCCTTACACCCTCACATGAGTTACACTGTCCCTTGGTGAGGGTGTTTTCAGTGAATTTATTACAACCCACCCATGGTGTGGAACAGCCAGAGGCTTCATTAAAGCCAGGAAGCCTCCAAGCGATCCCTTGAGGCTGCAGGTCTAGGGAGGCCAGATAATTATCACTGAAGAAATCATGTTGGTTGTCTGGGCCTCAGAAGCACCTAGCACTAGGGAGAAGCAAGTTATTAAAAAGGACAATAAAATAAATAAATCAGCCTTCTGGGTTCACATAAATATTTTGCTAATCAGTAAAAGGACAGCATAGGGAATACAGAAAGAACACCTAATATTTAGTGGAATTTGGGTAAAATATTATACTTTCCAAAAGTTACTCAAGTGTGGCAGGGAATCTGTGAGCAAAAATTACTTTTCAAATGACCAAGATATTAGTTTCTTCTTCAGAACCACAGAGAAGGACCCATACAAACAACATGGTATCACTAAATGATCCCCAACCCTGAACTCATCTCCTTTCCCTTCTTGAAACTGCAGACACATTTCAGCACAAACCCACTGCTCTTTTCATCAGAATGGAACCAGAGGGAGCCAATGTTGCTCCAAGCTACACACCTGTGCACAAATTAAAATATGTCCACTCACATTTCCTGTGTATCAAAAACAACTAACCCTGCGAGTGTCCTTCCAAAGCCCTCTCCCAGCTCCTACAGTAAGCTCTCCAGAGCCAGGAAGAAGACAGGGAGGAAGCTGCAGGAGGTGGGAAGAAAAAAGTAGGAGACCACCTGTGGGTCACACAAGTGACCACCCACAGCGAGCCGGAGTCTGGTAGCCCAACTCTTATCCCTCTATCCTCTTCTGGTCTCCTAGGTTCCCTGGACCATGTTTATGTGATGAACTGATCTTTTCTGAGGGAAGAGAGATAAGAAAAAGACCTGAATACAAAAATAGTAAGTAAGTACAACCTTCCTCCAAGGCCCTCTCCCCTCCTGCAGACTGGACTTCACCCAGATAAAGAGCTAAGCCTTCAGGAAAACAATCTACTAAAGGCAAGACCACAGCCAGATGGCCAGTGGCTCAAAGAAGGCGCTGCAAGTAATCAAGGTGCCAGTCCTTAGCCATGGGGCATGAGACTACAGCAAACACTGAGCCTTCAAGTATGCACATAAAAATAACCTGAGACAGGAAGACAAAATTGAGCATGTGAACATTGTAGAAAATCTGAGAGTATCTTCTAATTATGCAATATGCATGTTAACCACACAGAGAGTTACTGTAACTTCTGGGTTGGATTATTTTAGTATGCACTCTACTCCGGAGGCATCAAACAAGTAAAGCCAGTAAAAAAGCAGCAGCCCAACTGCCAAGTGGCATGGAACATAAATAGTACCTTGTGCTGGGGTCTGCACTGACCCATGGCTGCCTTCTTGCCTTACAGTATATTTGAGATGCAAACTCTAAGTTATGGAGCCCTCGACAAGGTGAGCCGTCACTCCTTGTAAATACCACACCACTTGAGATCAAACAAGATTATGTGGACAGTGTTCAGGATCTACATGCAGACAGCAGGGCCACGCAGACCCACATGTGCCTTATTCCCTGCTCCCCTGAACCGGCAGCATCCTCCTCTTCCTCGAGGCAGAGGTGTGCTGTATTTCTTTAAACTAGACACAGTGGTTATTTCCTACCTACTGGTCACTAATGCTATTTCACGTTAATTAAATATAATTGCTTTATATACACTTATGTGGGAGCAAATGTTTCTATCACAATGGGGTGCAATTTAATAATCTGCAGTGTAATTGTGCAAACACAAGCACATGGCTCTGTGGCAGTACCTGACAAAGAAGCACATGGACCAGAACAAGGCAAACTGCAGGTGCACTCAGGAAGCTGCCACCAGGGAGCCTGCGTTGGCAGGACAACTGAAAAGAGCCCTGGGCCCCGGGAGACTCACCTATGTCCTCTACCCTTTATATCAAAAGCAGCAAGTTTAGCTATTGGTGAGGGAGGGAGCCAGTTTGGCAAAAAAACACAAGGGGCTTGGATCCCAGCCTACTTCTAAATAACACAAATAGATAAGGAATTAGGTGATTAGAGACTATACTGCCAGCAGGACTAAATATCAGCTCCTCTGGGACCATGTATCCGTGGTGAGAATGTTGTATGGTGGACTCCAGCACAACTTGCCCAAGGGCTGCTTCTGATCTGAATGGAACTGCTCAGACTTTCTACTACAAGGCAAATTTTCATTTTAAGAAAAGACACATGATAAAAATGGGATATAATTTATATCTCCAAAAATAGCTGGGAACTGGATAAATAAATTATAGTATGTCTATATTATTAAGAGCTGCACAACCATTAAAATTTCTGTTTCAGAAAATTGCTTAAAGGCCAAGGGAAATGCTCAGTTACAAAACATGACCAGTGAAGCTGGTGAAAAGGCCATGAGAAATTAACAGTGGTGATATTGCCTCTGGGTAGTGGGATTTGCGTAATTTATATTTTCTCCAAATCTATAAAATGAATGGTACATTTATAATCAGAAAAAAATATTCTAGAATAGAAAAATGTAAAGATGAAAGCCAAAGCACAAGCCACATATCTAATGGGAGCTAATGTATGAGAAGAATGAAAATTAAACTGATAATGAACTGTCTAGAAACAGAGGGCTCAGGAACCTGCACAAAATGACTGGTGTTGAGATTCTGTTAAAAAAAGGAGAATCCAATTTCTTCATAGGTTATTAGTCTGACTGTTCTAAACAGTGAAATTATTGCTAGGAAAACTTCATACAGGAGACAAGATTATTTAAAGAGATACAGTGGACTGGGGATATAGCTCAGTGGTAAAGCACTTGCCTAGAATACACAAGTGTCTGGATTCAATTCCCAGCATTGCTTTAAAAAAAAAGGAGAGTGTGCACACACACACATACACACACACACACACACACACACACACACGGGGGGGGGGGGGGGGGGGGGAGAAAAAGACATTGATCCACTTACATAGGGTTAAATACCCATCGGAAAAATAGAGTAAAATAAATCATAGTGCCTCTCAAAATGGTTGCAAGAAATATTTTAATTTTGTAAAATATGCTGAAACAAGAAAGTAAGTATTGCAATAATGAAGACAACCAGTTACGGGTTCTGGCAGATTTAGAAATTCTGAAAAACAAGAGCATGCAGAAGTCCACCCAATAGTAAAGGAGAGGACCACCAACCCACCCTAGCAACATCCAAGTTCATGCAGCACATTTGGAGGTAATTGAAATCCTGGTCCCTCCACTTACCAGAGAAGAAACTGGGAACAAATAACTGAATCACCCCAAACCTCTGTTTCCTCACTTGTATAACTGGGATGGGGGAGGATTAAATAAGATGTCCAGGGCCATGCAGGTACCCAGGGTTGCCACAGCGTTTCTCAGTGTTTAGCCACCTCCTTTCTTCAGATGCTATAAATAATAAACAAACTTCTTCCACGAGGAAGAGAATGCCCTTGGCTCATCAGAACATTCTGGTCTACCTGGCAGTTGGAATTCGCATCATAAATTAATAAAACCACAAACCGACTTTCAAATCACATCTTTATGTATTTATTTAGCATAAATCAGTTCATCAGTCTAACAGTCCACATTTCTCAGCCTGTAGGGCTCAGAGCTGCTCCTGAACAGAACTGAGCAGAAGACCTACAGTAAGGCCTTAACAAAGGACAAATTCCCTCCTCCTTAGTCTTCATACAGAGCCACTGCCTAACACTAAGCTTGCTCGACCTCCTTTTGTGCACCAAACATGATTCAGGAGGTGCTTGAGGATTTGCGGGGCTATGTCCTGAACTGCTGGCTTCTCTGTAGGTACCATAAAACCCCTGCATTTTCTCCCAACCACTCAAAAGTTACTTGTACATGCCAGAGGCAAGCTCATTCCTTAACCTGAACTCTATTCTCTGCTCTACCAAGCTCAGATAATAGAATCACACATGAGGCGTGAACCCTGATGCAACAAGGCACCACTTCATAGACCCTCTCTCTTGTAATCAAGACATGAAATTCGCCCTGGAAGTCATAAATTTCATGCCACCTCAGGATCAGCTTAAATAGCAGGTTATGAACCCTAAGAAACTCTACTCTTTCTAGAGAGCCTTGTCCTCTGAAGCAGAATTCTCCTATCTCCATTCCCTGGAATCCTCAGGAGATGTTCTAAGCTAAGAACTGGTTAGCAGTCAGCTCTGCGACCTGGGGGCTCACACAGGAAACAGCAGAGATATCACTGCATCTAAATCTGGCTCAGACTACTGTCATTTCTAACAACTTAGAATAAAAAATAAATTTTAAAAAAAATAAAAAAATAAAAAATAAATCTGGCTCAGAAAAGAAAAATGGCACATCAGAGACAAAATCTTGGAGAGATAGTTTTGGTAAATCCCTAACACTTCTACTCCTAAGAGCAACAACCTAGAACAGTGGTTCTCAAGCTGAAGCGTCTAGCAGTTGTGAAAAATGAACATTCCAGGCTCCAATCAGAATGATTTTCACACAAGTAGCTTAGGAACTACACCCTAAGAAAAACTGACCTGGCTTCTACTTTAGGGCAAAAGTAGTTCATTGTGAGAACCAAAGGACACTGGGCTATGCATCTGGCTAGGGTTTAGAGGGGAAAGAAGAGAAATCACAAAGATAAGGCCAGAGGCAGTCAGTAGCAGACCCTGAATACACACTGCAACTCTGCTGTTCAATCAAAATATATGGAACCAACAGAGATCCACTTAATCTTTGTCCTCAGAGTAGTCCTGTGTAAACCCAGAAGGCTTGCAGCTCATTTGTCGCAAATGAGAAGCAATAATGTTGGGCAGCCATATTTGCAGTGAATCTAACAGTTAACAATCAAATGATTTGCCCTTGTAGAACTTGGCATCAGGGGATACCTCAGAAGTGTACATATGAGCATCATTTTCCTAGCAGGGAAAGGGACAGAGGTAAAAGGGAGATATACCAAGGTCAAATAGCAGCCAGAAATAGCAACGAGTCCTCATTCCCCAGTTTCAGAACTTCAAGTCAATTCAGGGCCACCAGGATGCTAAAAGATCCCTCAGTATCCACAAACGACAGGTTCCAGGACCCCCCTGCAGATAACAAAGTCCTCAGATGCTCAAGCCCCTAATACAAAAATGACATCATATTTGCATTCACATTTGTTCAAGGAATAATGGCATGGGGGAAAAAAAAAAGTCCAGGGCTGAAGATGTAGCTCAGTGGTAAAGCACTGGTCTAGCATGGGCAAGAGCCTAAGTTTAATATTCAATACCCCAACAGAAAGAAGGGGGGGGGGGGGGGAGAAGAAGAACAAGAAAGAAAAGCCTATACATTTCTAATAAACATACGATTTATTTTTTTTTTTCAAAAAAAAAATTTCAATTCATGGAACCCCTGGACACAGAAGGCCAAATGTATACAAGTATGTAGATGAGAATCAAAACTGCTTCCTTATGATTTTTTAAAATATTTATTTATTTATTAGTTGTACACAACACCTTTATTTATTTTTACATGGTGCTGAGGATCAAACCCGGGTCACGCATGTGCTAGGCGAGCGCTCTACCGCTGAGCCAACCCCAGCCCCCGCTTCCTTATGATTTTATGTACTCCAAGTCTCGTGCTGAATCAGTTACCTCTAATACCATGAGAGACGTCACATCTTTGAACTGGCCAGACCAGCACATTAGAATTAGAGAAAAGACAGAGTCAAGAGAGAAAAAGGGAAATATAACTAACCTAACTTTCTCAGTCCCTCATATTAATCCTGACAAGGGAGAAGAAACCAAAAATGTATCTGGAGCTGCAATTGTTGAAGGCCTGCTTCCTCCCATAGCACCAAGGAAGTAAACCTGGCAGTCTCTCAAGGAGTGGAGTTTTGAACCTCCCACCACTAATGATAAACGTCAACATTGAAACCTGACATCACAAACAAGCCAGAATAAGGAAGCCCTGCCACCCATGCTCACTCGTTTAAAGGCAAGACTCCCCAGCAATGGTGAGGGGTCTTCTTCAAATCAGTGTCTTTGAGATTTGAGATACAAATTTAGAGATTTTAGCAATGAAGACATCAATTGATTTAAGATATTTCGGGTTTAGAAGGATATTGGTCTTTAGTTAGATAAATGTAGTTTTTGAGAACATGATTGCATTTAATAAACAGACTAAATAATGTTGTTCAAGAAAACTAGAGAACAATGTAGTTTTGTCCATGTTTTAAGTAGTGAATTCAGGTTCAAGATGCCACTCTTTCTAGCTGAACCCACAGCAAGACCGCTAAAGGGCAACAGTCAATTTCAACAATGCTAAGCATTCATTCATTTGCAGACTCACACAGCATCCAAAATGCCGCACAAAAAGATTTAAGAGCAACACAAAACAAGGGAGACATAGGATAGCAATAAGCTCCTTTGTAAGGTCTACAGTAACAAGAAACAGAATGACCCTCATTCAAATCTGAGTTTACAAACTCCTGTACTCTAGGAGGGAAGGTAGAAGGTGGAAATAGAAGGAATCACAGAGCAGGACAGAGAAGGGGATTCAAATAAATCTAAATGAAAACAAAAGTAGCAAGAGCACATGTCTAGACTCATACAAGTCAGAAATATTTGCAAATCAAAACACAAAGCAAAAAAAAACAAAACTTGAATCATGAAGTGGGAAAAGGGAGGCAGAATGGGGCCATAAATCTCCCAATTCACCAGCTCTGAGATGGACACAACGGCATGAAGAAAGCATAGTCGCACCTGAGCCCATTCAAGTATATTCCTAGACAAAGAAAGACACTTGAGAACGATGAACTTCAGCTCTCAGTATTCCTTTCTTACTGGGTAACATAGGTGCGATATGAAAGGATATAGGATTTTATTACTCTGAATTTTCAGTCTGTCAGCTTCCATTGACAATACTGGGTCCCATGGTACTAAAGTAAATCTTTTCGGATTGAGACATTATCTCTCCAACAGCCCAATGATCGTCCTACAATACCAGCTAGATATCAAGTCATAACAATGGGCCCAAACACTGTTACAAAATGAAACAGCTTGATGGCTTCTCAACCAAGGAGCCTACATCTCCCTGAACTCTGCTATTACTGGGTCCTGAAGAACCATAAGTTGGTATGCAAATGGGAGTGTCCAGCTGAAGGAACCAGTCACTCTTGTAAGAGAAGAGGACTAGAAGCAGGTAAAAGAAAGAGGAGGGAGGCCATAAAGTTTAAAAGCAAGGAGGTGGGCACCCTGAGCAAACTGCTAAGGCAAGCCGGATACTCCGGCTCAAACCTGGCTCCGTAGCAGTGAGGAATTCTAGATGTTTTCCTGAGAAAAATGCTGAGCTGGTGGCGTAATACACAGTGAAAGGAATAGCAAAGCACTGGGATAACTTCTTTCCTCTTTATAAGGAAGAAGAAATGAATAGAATAAGCTGCTTTGAGTGATGTCAAGTCTCCCTCTTCTTAAAGTACAAACTGGCCTAATAATTTTAGATGTCTCAATGGCCAAACCAGCAAATGGAACTGTCTGCCAATTCTGCCATGCAGAACACAGTGCACTCCCTCGCAGCAGCTGCAGTAAAAGGTAAAGAGGGTCCAATAAGACCAGAGTGGGCACCCCATCCATAGAGGCTGGGCCTCAAGCCAGAGCCTGAGGGAGCAGAGGCTGAAAAGGGAGCCCCTAGGCACATGGCACATCAGCAGCCCTCCACACAGCTCCACCTACAGCTCCTACAAGCCAGTCAGTCTAAAACAAGCCCCTCCAGCTGGAGAAGCAGATGCTAAAGGGAGCTCCATATGAATAAGAATGTGGCTGTTTCCTACTTGCAGCTCACCTTACAAAAAGAGAGTCCAGCCTTGCTCCCAACCTTCCTGGGAATGATGAGAAAAATGTCCAGGGAAGGGTTCAGAGGGAGAATCAGACCAGCAAGTGTACCCTGTCCATCCTGCACCCCTCAATTATGAACAAGGAGTAAAGGTGGCCAATGAGACTATAATAAGATATTATATAACAAATACTCAAGTATTAACTATGTGCTAGGCAGCTAGCTAGCAATGGATCTGAAGAAATGATAAATTTACTTGACCCAGAAAATTAAACTGAGTAAAGGAGAGGGGAAAAGGCAGAAGGGGTGGGGGGTTGTATTTAAAGGCAGAAATTAGAAACTATAGGCATCCAATGTGGATGTCTCCAGAATCATCAGTTCAGCAGAAGCAACCAAATTCTGGTGACCAAGGTCTAAATACAAAGATGCAACAGATTCCCCCACATAAAAGGCATATTCTTTAGTCTCACTCAGGGCCAATACAGTGAAATAAGGATGAAGGGAATTACAAGACTGATTACATTCTAGCAGAGAAATGAAAAGTTAGGGAACACAAAGTCTCCAGAATGTCTTCAAGCCACACTGCACAGAGATCCTACTTGAAACAGCACCATACCCAGTAGCCACCAGTAAGATACTGAACCAGGCAAAGGCATCTGCTGCCCAAAACAGGCAGGTATACAGTAGAGGGTAGATTAAGGACTGTAAAAATGTGAACAACCCATAAATTGACCACGGATTTTCAAAGGAAGGCTGAAATGAAAAGTGACATCAAAAATATGCCTAAGCAATAGGCCTGTCATTTGCTAGGAAAAAAGCAAGCATCTGTGTCCTTCAGCTTCCCCTTCCAGTCTTGAGTTCTGAAAAGCCTTTGCTGAAACAGTGGCATGAACCAATGCTGTCTCATCCATAATCCATCATCCCATCTAAAGTTTACCGGCTGACCACAATACCCACTGGTCAGGATTAGACATTAGTCCCTAAATCTATAAACACCTTACTAATAAAAATAAGTTTCCAGAACCATAAGGGCCTATAATACATGAGAAACTTAAAATGTGTGGTTTTTGAACTGAACAAAATTCTCCCAGTCCAAAGCTAATTAGCCCACCAAGGAATGAAACGTACAGCCCTGGCCTGCAAAAAATGCAAAGCACTGGCTGACTGCACTAAACTTGCCTTGAATATAAATGCTATGCAAAATTAAAAAATAAAAAAATAAGGTAATTTATCTAAACACAGTGTAGGTAGGTCTGCAATCAGTATCTCATAAATAAAGAGAGAAAGATGAAGGGAAAGCTCTCTAATTGATTTTAAAATTAGTTCCAGCAAAGAAATAATCTGACAGCCAACAAGGTCAACGGGGGAGGGGTGGGGGGGACACGGACAGGGCGACATATAGCCCTGAGTAAAAAAGTCCACATAAACACTTCAACGAATCAAAATACACGAACTACTATGAAAGGAAGATATTCCAAAGAGCCTGAATAATAGTAAAGGTGCTAAAACAAAGCCAACCGGGGACCAATCTTCAAAGGCACTTAAAATCCTGAAATTAACCCCTCTGGTGGACTGAGCCCAATCTGCGCTATGCTAATGGAAGATACATTATGAAGAATACCACCACGCAGAGAGGCAGAATTAGTCAACCCAATGGCAGCAACTAGACAAACTGGGAGAGGGAAAGAAGAAGTGCTGCAGAACACTATGTGTGACCAAGCCAGCAAAACTAGCAATCCAATTAGGAAGCAGAAAAAAACAGGAGTGCAAAACTTCTCTCCTTAGGGGCTGGGGTTGTGGCTCAGCGGTAGAGCACTCACCTAGCATGTGTGCGCGGCTGGGGTTCAATCCTCAGTACCACATAAAAATAAACACATTGTGTACAACTAAAGCAAATAAATAAATATTTTTTTAAAAAAAAACTCTCTCCTTGGATTGTTAGATACCAGGACACTGGCTCCAGCTGAAATGGAGCTCTGAAGCAATCAAGGAGATGAGACGTGGATTTGGGTGAGGTGGCAAAATGATTGCCCACTCAAAAGCAATATATGGAATTAGTTCTGATACCTCCGTGGATAGTTTGATTTTAAACACTTAAGAAATGCCTAATATACTCACAGCCCTCTGCAAGATCCTGAAAGTGGCTACGACAATGATAAAACTATACAATTCCCAGCCTCAGTGGACTTGAGACTTCACAATGGTAAGTAGGTGTGCACATAAACAAACAGTACAGGATATGATGAAGAAGGGAAAGACTATGTGTATGGAAGTCTCAGGCCTCCAGGGGCTGTCAAGAAAGATCGTTGCCCTAGCACAGCAAGGATGTTAGATGGTCACAGGACAGTGAATATGATGGTGCAGTCAATTCCAGAAACAACAGAGAATTACTGCAGCTCAGAGGACTAAGAAGAGGCAAGAAATATGAACATACAGCACAAGGAAGATTTAGATAAATTGAAAAACGTAGAACTGTGTGATAGTGATGATTAAAAGAACAGAAGAAAGAGAGAGATGGATTGAAAGAGGTAAAGCACAAGGTTCAGAGAAGGATTAACCACTAGGAGATTGTTAAAATCCCACAAAAATTATTTGAAAGAAAGAAGCAAGATCATGGCAAAGGGATATATAACTAAAGGAAATATAATTTGTAATAGGAAGAAGAAAGCAAATCAAAGGGCAACAAGATAGGCACATGCTGTCTTCTCCATTTTAAAATTCACTTGAAAGATCAGTGGAATATACATTTTAGGAAACTGCTATCTATCCAGATACCCAATGTCTTGACCTCATCACAAGGAGTCAGGCTTGCCCCCAGTGACCTCTCCAGCTGAGGAGCAGGTCACAGGGATGTTTTAAGTGATGGCATCTAGATATTAATCTTAGAAAACAGGACAAACACATTATAGAATCTTAAATAGGTGAACAAAGACCCACCCACAGTTTCCTAATAGTAAATTTTTTCTGTCTTCTAACAAAGGAGGTTTCAAGTGTTCTTCTCAAAAATACTCAGATCAAACAAATGTGAAACTGGTACAGAATGCCGCTGCCAGCCCTGACACATTATACGTCTTTTGATCACATTGCTGCAGTCCCCAAATCTCTCCATTGGAAACCGGTGAAATGCTATATCCATTTCAAAGAGACTTTGCTTTTCTCCAAGGTCCTTAATGCCAAGCTAGAGTCCCTCTCTAATTTGCTATTTGCCTTATGCTCCAGTCACAAGCACGAGATCACAGTCAGTGGGTTTATTGGTTTGCCCCTACTTCACTTAGGGACTCCAACCCCACAGCTTTTTGTTGGTATGCGTTCAGTGGCAGCATCCTCTGCCTGAGGGTCCAGAGGGACCCGTCATCTTGCTTTCAGAAATCTAAACTAGAGGGAATAGGTTGAGAACTGCTTTTAAACGTGCCTAAATGGCAAAGCACCCTGGGGCCCTGTACAAGGAATGGAGTTATCAGAACCTGAACCAGCCCTGCCTCTGACAAAAAGCCCTGAAAAATCCCAGGGCATCACTGATAATGCACCTACCTACAGCTTCTCTCTGCCAACTGCCTGCTCAGGAGACCCAGGCCTAGGAGACAACTCCCAAAACTGAAGTACTCGGGGAGATGAGGCAGATTGCAGCTTTAGTAAATCAAATCCTTTAGTGCCCAGGTCTGAATATTTAGAGGCCCTGGGGTGAAAGAACCTTTGTGAGTTGAGTGAGTTCATAGAGAGGAGGCTGAAAGACAGGGTGAATGGAACTGAATAGGCATTGATAGCACCAGACTACCAGCCGGGAAAGACATCACCCTGAGTTTCCACACCTCCCAGAGCACCAAACTCAACTACTAGGGGGGAGGAGGGAAGCACCCAGAAATAGACACAGAGCTAGAGAGAGAAGAGGGGGGGGGGGGGAAGGAGTTTGAGAAAAGGCCCTGCAGCTGAAAGCAAACTTTCTACACTAAACACCTGGGGGTTGGGTAAATTATGTACCTGTTTTCAAGGTAAATTTCAGCTCCAGTATCTCTTTACCAACTATAATAGCACTGCCAGAGCAGACTTCATGGGGGAATAAGTCAGCCCCTTCATCGGATGCCTGGGGGATGTTTCCTTTGTCATTAACACTCTAAGTGTAACACAAAGCCCACGGCAGCCCTGGGCAATAGAGCACTAGGCTTTCCAGTTTCAGATCAAAGCCAAGCGCTCCCTAGGAAGTCTGGAGATTGCACAATGTGCTACCTCCTTCAAGGCAGCAGCTCAGAAAACCCACAGCCTTTCTCCAAGACTTAGCACTTATTTCTTTATGGCAAACAACTGGATAAAACAAACCCTACCTTTACAGAAACCCTGATGCATGTCTGGGTTCACCAGAGCACCACAGTGAGTGTTCCACACTGGCTTTCAGCCTGAAGGAGCGAACATCCAAGAGCCCACAATGGATTCACCCTGAATAATCTAGAAACAATCAACACTACCTGACACATCCCACTGGAATCCTTCTGAGGGAAATAACACATACTCCTGCTTGGAACCCTCCCATCGCATTTGTCATCAACATACAGGGTCAGAAGCTACCTGCAAATCTTAGGTAACACTGGAAAGCAGCTGCCCTGGTGAGAACTTCTCCTTTGATCAGTGTTTTGTCCAAGCACTTCCTCTGGCTCCAATTAGAAAATAACCAAAAAGGGGGAGTGGAAGTATACATTTAGCCTTGGGCAAAACCTTGTCTTCCTGTATTATTTAAGAGAAATGAACCTGTCTCTGTGGGCCAAAGAGAAAAATCCAATTTGCCCTATTATCCCCCAAATTTATAGATGTCTCACAGATCTATATTAGTTGATGACAGGCTACCAGAGTTTCTAGGCATAAGGAAGAAAAACTCAAAGAATCTCCTCACTGCTTTCTTGAAGGGCAAGCCCCATTAGGGCCTCATCTTGGAGCTCCCAGGGAGGCTTTCCCCACAGCGGGAATCACTGCACGCCATTTGCCTGCCCCATGCCAAAGATCCCCTTCTTCACCACCACCTCCTCCAATTCCTTAATCTGCACTCTCTCCCACTTGGTTTTCTGGTTTAGAAAATGCTCCAATCCCATAAAAGCTATCAGGTTATCTTTTTCTCCATTTCAAAGCCACTGACCCCTAGAAAATACCCAATAATCAGGAAGTAATCTCCCAATTGTTTGTTTCACAATACACACCACCTACCACATACCTTTCTCTCCAAACAATTCTCAAGCACCCTGTGTTTCTGCATCATTTCCAATAACCAAAACATACCCTCCAACATTTTCCTTGGAGGTTCTACCAGCCCTATTCTAACTAGGGCAAGTACACGTTCTCATGCGAGCTGTGTCTTTCATAAGGGCACCAGGCCAAAGGGACAAATAGAATAGGAACTGACATTCAATCTTTGTTCTGTTTACTAAGTATGTGCCCTAATGTGAGACTCCCTGGAGGAGGGGACACCCTTCTCCAATTTGCACAAAGGTGCCATATGAGCTAACAGAGGTCTTGGCCCCGACATCTCTGCCTTGAATACTTGACTGGGCCCCCTTGTAGCCATGAGAACAGATGGGACATAGTAAGGAAAACCAGAAACCCATGACTCCAAGGGGATGCCTACTGCCAACTCTTTCCATGTATATGGTTATAGCCACACTGGTATCAAGTAATCTTTCTTCCTACACCCACATTATAAATCTCTGTTAACTTTAGGTTAAGCATAGAAGAGAATCTTTTTTTTTTTATATATATATAATTTTTAGTTGTAGACGGACCCAATAACTTTATTTCATGTATTTATTTTTTATGTGGTGCTGAGGGTTGAACCCAGTGTCTCACACGTGCTAGGCAAGCACTCTACCACTGAGCTACACCCCCAGCCCCTAGAGGAGAATCTTATGCTCATAAATTATAAGAGCTCTGGAGAATTCTTTAAACAGAAGGGCAAGTACTCTGAATCCTCTAGTGTGAAGAGGTAGCACTGGAACAAATTCCACAGTCCTCAAGCATCACACCATTCTCCCCTAGGGCCATGGTCAATGGAGGCTTATCAAAAGAAAAACAGAACTCCTTGCTGCAGATCAGTTTTGATCTGGTATGATCTTCTTGTACAAATGAAAATTACTTTCATATCTTATGAATTCAAACCACCAACACAAGAGTTCTTAGATCCAAACATGCCATTCCCTGGTTTAAAATTCTTCAAAACCTAAAAGGCCTGGCATACAAAGACTTCAACACACAGCCCCTGACTGATAGCAAGTCCATTTCTTTCCAGTCATTATATGGCCCACATTCTCTCTCTCCCTTCCTGAGTATCCCGAGATGTTCACAGGACATATTATGATCTGGCCCTGCCTAAAATTTCATGTCACAAGGTGACATACCACTCACACACCATCATCCACAATGGCCATCTGTCCTTATTCCCCCAAAACCCACCCAATTTTTGTCATGGCTGCTTGCCAGATCAGAAATTGTTTTCTCATACTTTCATCTAGCTAGGTCTAAACATCCTTCAGAACTTAAATGTCACTTCCACAAAGATACCTTCCCAGATTATGCACTCTCCCTGAACTGGGACTTTTTTCCCCATAGCACATGACATAAATGAAACTCTCTTTGATTACCCTGCTGGACTTTGAATTTCTAGAACTGTGTTGTCCACAATAGCAGCCACTATCTTCATATGGCTGTTGAGTCCTTGAAATATGCTAGAAGGAATTGAGATATGGAACAAGTATAAAATACACAACAGATTTCGAAGACTTAGTTTTTTTAAAAAAAGGCAAACTGGGCTGGGGTTGTGGCTCAGCGGTAGAGCGCTCGCCTGGCACATGCACGGCCCGGGTTCAATCCTCAGCACCATGTACAAATAAACCCATTGTGTACAGCTAAAGCAAATAATTAAATATTAAAAAAAAAAAAAAAAAAAAAAAAAAAGGAAACTATCTCATTAACATTTTAATATTCATTAAATGTTGAAATGATAATATTTTGGATATGTTAAGTCAAATAAAATATATGAAAGTTAATGTTAATAAAGTTTTTAAATGAAGCTACTTGAAAATTTTAAGTAACAAAAAAATCTGGCCTGTGTGGCTCACTCATGGATCTACCGCCAGGCCTGGCCTGAAGTACCCTCCCTCCCACTTGCTAACTTGAACACTTCAGTGTACAGTAGTTGCTTTGGGAAACCTTCCCAGACCACCCACCACATCTGGGTTCCCCAGGATGCCTTCCACCATCATACTCAAAGTGTGTTATATTACCTTATATCTGATGGGACCCCCACAGTACACTAATGAACAAATAATGGAAATCACTCCTTATTTCCCTCAAAAGCCATATGTTGTAGACTATTATAGCTAAGCCTTACTTCAAACTTTTAAAAAATGGAGTAAGCTCTCAGGAGAGAACACCAAAACAAAAGAAAAAAAAGGTAACCCGCCTCAGTAGGGAACAAAAATTACATAATCAAGGTCCTGCCCAAATTAGGAAATATACTCCAACAACTTCTCATTAGCCTTTAGGTTAAGGGAAATGCATCTTTCAACCACTGAGGAGCTTCAACAAAATCCTAGAAAACTTAAAATTCTCAGTAGGTTAAGTTTTTCTTTGAAAAACCTGCGATCATCCTACCTAAGCTACAAAGACCACCCCCTGCCCTCCTAAGACTGCTTAAAATTCAGCTACATAGTCCACATTAACATAATGCTTTGGCTGATGATGTAGGCACAAAAATTAACGTTCAAGATTTTCAAAGTTGTGGTTGCTGTGGGAACCTGAATTCCAACTGCAGGGCACAGATGCAGAATTGTGGACTACTCCCAATACTGATAAAATTGGAGATGTATATTTACTCTGTGCAATGAGGCACAGCTACAGTTACTGAAAGAACCTCAGTTTGGCATTTCTAGGCTTTCATGCATTTAAATTCTCAACCTTACCACAATACTGTTTGCTGCATTAAATTGTCTCCTCTATGGAGAAAAAGAAAGAGAAGGAACTGATTGGCCAGACATTCAAATCGCCCATTCTAGATGTGTTTTTTATGCATGATCTGATTCAAAAGACAATCATGATATTTTTATTTTACTCTTATGGGCTGTCTATAAACTCTTGCACAAATGAAAATAGGGTATGAATTTCAACTTGTGAATGCACCATGACATGTGTATGTGCAAAACATTGGAAAAGCAAATTATACATCTTTAGAACTACAAAAGAGATAAAAATAAAAAGAGAGAGTCCACAGCACTAACTTCAACCACAATATTTAATTTCTGAAAACTGTCCAAATACTTAACTCTGGTCGCCCTCACCAAGGACCTAGTCCAATAACTAGTGAAGACAGACACTGTAGTTACCAGAGGTCAGTAACAAGAGTGCAAACAATGTCTGTAAAACAGACATACCAAACCTAAGAAAACGTTCAATCTCAATCCCTATCCCCAATCTCTCCCAACTTGGAAAGAAAGAAAATAACTACAAAATTCAAAACAGAAGAAAAAAAAATTGACAAGCTACATGCTAACAAGTCCTAAGAGTTTTCATTCAAAGTGTAGTGTCTCAATACTAACATACCCAAGTCATATATGTTAGTTAGGCAAACACACATTCAGCCAAAAGACTCAACAAGTAGCACAAAATAGTGTTAACTAATTATAGTTACCACTTGCAAAACATTTAATAGATGACCCCAGAGAATATACATACAAAGATCCATTTCTTTCTAGACCAAAACTATAAGAAGTTATCAAATTAAAATGACCAGCAGAAATAAGCTCTACTACCACATAGATGAGATAGTTTCTCCTCTCCTTCACACAGAAATGAGATCTTGTTAATAAATAAAACTCACTTGCCATCTCATATATCCCAATCCTAACTGCTCTCAAGCCCCCTCACGAGAAACCAATAGTGTCCATCCCAAATGGCTCAAGAAGATGTGGAGGCCTTCCCAATGGAAACCAGTCTGCAAATATCAAGAAATACTACTTTGGGAATTTAAAAATACTTGTCCTTTTGCATTCTTACATATATGTACCATTTAACTGATCCTCTAGCTTCTTCCCTTTGGTTTCAGCACAGAGGCTTGGCTGCTTGCATTTTCTCACCTGTGTGCTCTCCCCCTCCAGCCTCGGTGGTCGGATGCTAGACAGGTGAATGGTCTTGTAGTCTCCCGAGTTCAGTTTCACAACAATGGCATCAGCATTCAGAACCTGCATCACCTGTAGACAAGAAGGCAAAAATGTTCACACTGTTTTTCAATGTCCCTACCACACATCTAGGAGCAAGGCCCACCATAGTCATAGGCAGAAAACGAGATCAACAGCCATTTGGGGTAGATCTAGTATCATCCTTCATCATTAGCAAACTCAGAGAAAGTTGCTATAATTATCAGTTCCCAGGGACTTTACAATGATTTATCAGCAAGACAGAATCTCTACCATTCACAAAGATGGTCAATCCTTTTTATCTTTTGCCCTAACCAAGACATGTGGTTATCTATAAAGCTTAAGAACTGGAAATCCAGCCTCTACATGTTATTGAAGATTTTCCTTGAAACTCCATATCTCAATATGAATCTAGGGGAAGAGGCAAGGGTTGGATTAGAAGAAGATACCAGCACTAGATGAGAAAAAAAACAAAAATAAGATAGCCCAACAGAGGCAAAAAATCAAAGGCAAGTAGAGGACAAAAAGAATTGTCATCTCGGCATGGGAAAGGAAGTGCTTAGCTATTAATCGCATAGGCAGAAACATTAAATTACTAAGACAATTCCTCAGCTACTTAGGCTACCTTTTTTTCAGAGCGCTACTATGGACTTCTCTATTGTAGAAACCGAAATCATTAACGTTGCACCCACACTCTTAGCAGAAAAGATTAACTGAGTACGGAGTACAAGGATATATTTGAAGGGCAAAAGCACAAATATTCCTCTGTGAAGGTTATTAGAACATTCCACCAATGTGTGCAGAATAAAATTCCATTCAAACAGGGACAGTACCACAACAAGATTATAACCAGAACCCATAATACAGCCAGCAGTCTACAGTTCACTCAATTATATTCAGACCCTGTTGTTTCAAGGCTGTTTGGTATTTTTGCAAGCAATACTTTGCTACAAGGTAGCTGCTGACTACAAACACTGTCACCATCTACTGCATCTGCAGAATAAAAATCAAACTCTTCTATGCTTCAATCAGGGCCCATCAGGAACCACCAGGTGGCTGAACAAACTATAGGGTCAGCTGCCACACAGTGAGAGTAGACTGGCAAAATTTCCTTTCTCTTTTATGCACAACACAAAAGCAGCTAGACACTCCTTTGCCATAATGAATATCACACTGGGAAGTATCTTAAAGGAGGCCTCTCTATTTCCTGGAAGGACCAAGATTTCATCCATGCTGGTCACTATCATGAGCTACATCCCCACTCCTGTTTCATAATTTCTGAGACAGGGTCTTGCTTAATTGCTCAGACTGGCCTTGACCTTGTGATCCTCCTGCCTCGGTCGATGAGATTACAGATGTGAACCTCAGTGCCCAGGGAAGACCTAAGAGCTTTTAGCATCTTTTAGCACAAAATACAGCCATTTACTTACAGACTCCTCCAATAACAGATATTCTCTACCTTTTACTTAGAACCAGCCAACCACACACTAAAAAGAAAGACTGCTTTAAGAAACAATCTGAAGAAAGGAAAAAAAAAACAAGTGAGAAATTATGCACAACAGGAAATGGCAGGAGCCAAGTGCCATCAAACAGAATAAATGAAAAAAAGAAAGATGACAGTTGGAACCAAGCTCCAAATCATCCACTGTCAGGCCATGGCTGAAGGATGAAAGGGTATCCCAGGTCCTGACCACCATGAATAATGGAAGCAGTGTGGGGAACATGCAGGAATCAGAAAAGTAATGAAGGGTCCGAGAAAGAACTGAGTAGATTAGGAGAAAGGAATTTAAAAAAAAAAAAAAATTTCTACTACATATCAGAATAACTTGCAACTGGAACAGCAACCAAAACAAAACAAAACAAAAAAAAAAGCCTCTAATAACCATAACCATTCTATTATAAACTTTATGACAGATTAAGAAGGCTAAATGCTAAAATCCAAAGAGCCAGAACCCAAAAATCACCTGGCCACAAAAACTTGATAGAAGACCAAGAGTAACAAAAGGTATGACATGTGGTCACACAAGGACCAAGGTCCAGGGCTGGTTACCTAGATATGGGTGGTACCAAAGTATACAGGACCTTCCAAACAGTCCCTTACACCAATCTCAAAACTTGTATGTCCATGAGATTAGAACCTAAAAACTAATTAGAAGGTATAACCAAAAATTTAGATTCAGTAACTGAAAGAAAAATAGATCTTATTTCTATTACAACCTAGAAACATCAGTGCAGGTAGAAATTCTCATTGTAATGGAATGTTTTCCTTAAAGATACCAGCAGTGAATGACTGACCAAAATAGAAAGGCCCCAGCTAATGATTTCCCCATTCCTTTAAAATCTTACATTTGTGTTAAAGGAAAATGGATGATAGAATATTTAAGGGGTGAGATTTCCACATTATGTGCAATTTATTCTGCTATTCTAACTTCAAGCCAAAGGGAAGAAAAATTCCTCTAAGCCATCCCAAGGAAAACAGCTAATACAGCCAATCAATAAAGTTCCTCCTTCAAAAGGATATCTGAAGAATAATAAGGTAATCTTCTGGTGTCTCAAATGCACACACAGCACACTATTTCCAAAATTTTCAATGCTGGACAGATCTATATATACTTCTTTCTAACCAATACTCTTATTAAATTGTTAATTGCCAAAAACAGGGAAGTTCCTATAATCAAGACATAAGAACCATTTTCAACATTCTCTGCACCCTAGTCATGCTTGCAAAAAATAACACCAGGGAAAGTGTCACAGTGCTCACACCTTCACCCCTGATTCTAGAATGTGAAGATCTAAGCATACCCTGTGACAAGGTACTGGTATTCGTCACCCTTTATAATGCGTTAGCAGCGAATGGATTCTTGGAGCTGTAAATTTTAGGCCACAGCAGCAGACTCTGCTCTGCATCTCCCTGATTAGAAACCTCCTCTTCAGGAACTGCATACTCTGACGCTGCCAGCTACGTGAAGCTCACTTTTCTGGGGATTGCGGGTAGAGTGAGTACATACGTGCGTGCCTGTGTCTGTGTGTGTGGTTATGGTTTTCTATTTCTCTGTAAATTATGTCACTACTGTCCAGAGAACAAGGAGCTCCTGAGCATGGGCATGGAATAAGCCATAAAACATTGGTTATAATCCCATGCTATGTACTAAGTAAAATGCACAGGGGTTACTATCCAAAGCCTGCTTGTCGGCACCATTGCAGACCACTTTGAACAGTAATATTTCTTGTGCTTTTCATTAGGTAACTGAAGTATGCCCACAATGCTCACCTTCTCCACAATCAATGGATCCCTAATCCAGCCACCATCAAGCATACACACTAAGAGATCACTGAAAGCCCAGCAGCAGAAATCCATATAGAGCAAGCCACTAGGTGGACTGAAGGTACAAGCACTAAATCCCATTCCCTCACCATTTCTTGAATCTCAATTGTTTAATGATGACAAAGTATAGGCTAAGGGCTGCCACAAGTCAAGAGAACTACCAAAATCTGTCAGGGGCAAGGGACATCCATCCATCTCTGCAGCCCTCTGCCATACTCTATCTGGAGAGCTCATCCGCTCACTGGGCGGCCAATAGCTGCTGTGGTGTGGTTTCTTTAAGCCCTGGCAGCAAGTGGAGGAGGAACGACAAGTCTTACCACAGCCACCTAAGCTAGAAAGACCTTCTCAACAGCTCCCCAGACACAACCACCTCCAGCTCCACTGCTGTCACAAATCTCAATCACAGAAAGAAGCAAAAGAATCATCAGCCTAAATGAGGCTTCTTCAGGCACCACCAGAGAGAATCCTTTGATGACGTCACCGGGAATAAGATGCAAATGCCCTCCTCACTCTGACATTATGATATCTGGGCTATTTCTACTGCTCCTTAAGGTTGTATGCCATGTCTGCTCTCCCCAGTCCCTCACGAAAGCAGAGCTGCTAGCCTGTTCTCCGCAAAAATGAAAGAATCACGATACCATGATGTAAGGCCTAAGAAAATTCAGATCAGATACTATCAAATGTACCTTAATGGAAATCAGGCATTAGACACATTTCAACAGGGGCCATCCTAAAAAAATACCTGACCAGCACTCTTCAAAACTGTCAAGGTCATGAAAAACAAGGAAAGACAATGTCATATCCAAGAGGAGTCTAAGGAAATACGGTAACTAAATGTGATGTGGTATCTTGGAAGAGAAAAAAGATATTAGCAGAAAATCAAGAAAACCTAATAAAGGCAGACCTTTAGTTAATAATAACATACCATACAACAACTGTACCGCACATATGTAAGACAGGAGGGCAAAGTAGGTTTTAGGGTAAACTAAGAAGGATAATTTGATAGAGCTCCCTGTACTGTCTGCTGTAAAACTGTCATTAAAATTAAAAAAAAAAAAAAATTTTAAACCAGGTAATTTTTTTTAAAGTTTTCTAATTCAAATGAGCAAGCTAGATTGCTAATATAAGCTACAAATCAGCAGAGGCCACCTTTCTAGCCAAATCATCCCCAGAACTTCCTTTTCACTTGAAAGTCATGACAAAAGTCAGTGAGATGGTTACTATTTTATTGGTTCTCTCCACATTACCATAATATGCTGAGTCTACATAATTCTCCAAATATTAAGACATATTATTCCTTAAAAATCATATCAGAGAGTCATTTCTAATCTACATTGTCCTAGGAATCCTAGCCAGAGCAACTACACAAGAAAAATAAAAGGCATACAAATTGGAAAGGAAGAAATAAAATACCACTGTTCTCACATACTATATATCTACAAAACCCACAAATACTATTAGAATTAATAAACAAATTCACAAAATGGAAAGATACAAAGCCAATACTCAAAATCAGCTGCATTTCTATATATTAACAAACAATTCAAATGAGAATTACATTTCCAATCATATCAAAAAGAGGAAAATATTTCAGAATTAACCAAGGGAAGTAAAAAAATGGTCAGAGAAATTAAAGACAACTCATGTTAAGTGGAGACACATTTCATGTTCACAGATTAGAAGACTTAATTGTCAAGATACCAATATTACTCAAAGCAATTTATAGATTTCATGAGATCTATCAAAATTCCAAAGACAAGTTTTATAGAAAAGAAACCATCCATCATAAAATTCCTATCAAATCTTAAGGGACCACAAATTACCAAAACAATCTGAAAAAGGAAAAACAAAGCTGTAGGATACATACTTCTTGATTTCAAAACTTACTGCAAAGCTATAGTAACCAAAACCATAGAGCAAAATCGATCAATGGGATACAGTTCAGAAATAAAGCTATTCGATACATGGTCAAATGATTATTGACAAGGATGTCAATACCATCAATGAGAAAAGAACAATCTTCTCAGTAAATGGTGCTGATAAAACTGGATATCCACACGCAAAAAAGCAAAGTTGGACCTTTATTTAATACCATATATTAAAAACTAATTCAATATGAATCCATAACTTAAATATGTAAGTCTAAAACTATAAAATTCTTAGAAAAATTAACAGGGCAAAGACTTTACAACTTTACATTTGGCAATGATTTTTTTAATATGACAACAAAGACAACAGGCAACTTAACAACAAAAAATAGACAAATTAGATAGCATAAAAATTTTAGAAATCTGTGCAACAAAATTCTACTAATAAAATAAAAGTAACTCACAGAATGGGAACTATTTCCAGATCATATATCTGATATCAAACTTCCAGAACATATTTAGTCCTAAAACTCAAGAACAACAACACAATTCAAAAATGGATAAAAGGCTCTGGATTTGATCACAAAAATTAAAAACTGGGCATGCAGAGAACTTTATAATAGACATATCTCCATAAAAGATTTTCAAATGGTAAATAAGCACAGGAAAGATGCTCAATACTACTAATCATTAAGGTAAATGCAAATCAAAATTATGATATACCATTTATACCCACTAGGATAGCTAACATAAAAAAATATATATAAGCCAGGAGAGGTGGCGCTCCCCTATAATCTCAGTGACTCAGGAAGCTAAGCAGAAGGATCACAAGTTTAAAGCCAGCCTCAGCAACTTAGTGAGATCCTGTCTCAAAATAAAAAATAAAAAGGGCTAGGGATGAGGCTCAGTGGATAAGCACCTGAGGTTCAATTCCAGTAAAAAAAAAAAAAAAAAAAAAAAAAAACAGGCGTGGTGCTGCATGCCTATAATCCCAGCAACTCAGGATGCTGAGGCAGGAGATCACAAGGTTGAGGCCATCCTCAGCAATTTAGCAAGGCCCTGAGCAACTTCATAAGACCCTGTCTCAAAATTTAAGAAAAGGCTGAGGATGTGGCTCAGTGCTTAAGCACCCTGGGTTCAATTCCTAGTACCAAAACACAAAACAGCAACACAAATCCAGAAAATAACAAACACTGGAGAGGATGTAGAGAAATTAGAACCGCTGTGTAGTGCTGGTGGTGATATAAATGGCACAGTGTAGCAGTTCCACAAAAACTTAAAAATAAAATTGCCAGCAATCCACTTCTTGGTACATACTCAAAAGAAACAAAAACAAGTTATTCTAAAGACGCTTATATACTCAAACTTGTGGCAGCATTGTTCTCCATAGTTAAAAATGTGGAAACAAGCCCAGTATCCATCAACAGACAAGCAAACAAGTTTAAAATGTATACAGACTGGAATACTATTTGGCCTTAAAAAGCAAGGAAATTCTGACACATGCTACAACATGGATGAAGTGTGGAGACATATTCTAAATAAGCCAGTCACAAAAGACACACCACGTCATTCTATTTATATGAGTTACTTAGAGCAGTATATCATAGAGACAAAAAGTAGAATGGTAGTTTCAAGGGGCTAATGAAAACAAAGAATGGGGGGAGATAATTATTATTTAAGTGGTATAGTTTTAGTTTTATAAGATAAAGAATCCTGAAGATGAATACTGGTGATAGCTGCACAACAATATGACTATACTTAATATCGCTGAACTGCACATTTAAAAATGATTAGGGTAGCAAATTTTAGTTATGTGAATTTTACAACAGAAAAAAAAAACTGGGGGAAAAACCTCAGAGACACAATAATGGACTCCATCTAGAGCTGCGATGCTAAATAACTCATGTACAAGTGGAAGCACAGAAAAAATTAATCAGGACAAAACCAGTTACATTATAAAATCGACTGCATTCACAGATAGCTTATAACTATGATCTGCAAAACTGGACTTGGCCACTAATGCCACTCAACTATGTAGGGCTCCCAAACAAAAGTCCAAAAGGGTAAGCTCCTTGAAGGCAAGAAATACTTTCAGGTCTTTAACATCTTCTCAAAGCACCTAGTTTGGGGCTCTGTTTCTTTAAGCTATCACACAGGGACAGACAGCCAAGTACAAAGTCTCTAACCAGCAGGACAGTGAGAAGACACCTCTTGAGGACATACTTCCACCTCCCCTCCCCCCGACAATGCTATTCAGGTCTGTGAAATCTGCAATGCCCACAGATCCAGCAGCAGGGACAGGGAAGCCAAGCCACGTGCTCAGGGGACCATATGGCTACAAACAGCACAGATCAGCTAAAACGCCACAGGGAAGGCAGGCAGGGAACTGGCAGGCCACGACAGGCACAAAAGTCTCAGGCAGGCTCAGCTAATCGCTGTGAAGGGAACATGCTTTTCTGCTAACCTGGAAAGACAAGGAGAGCCCTCCCTTGCATCTCATTCCTTGAGAAGTAAGACTGCTTAAGCAGACAATGGAAACCAGTCTTTCAAAGGAGAAATACTTGGTTCAATTTCACATTTCTCAGAGTGAACCTCTTAACTAACACTGGTCCATAGTTTTGCATCAGTTTCAGAAATCAACTAAAGGGCACCAGAAGCACCCAGCTGAAGAAGTCAGAAGTTAGCTTTTGTAGGCACTTTAGGTTATTTTAGCTATGCCCTATACAATTAACTCCTGAAAAAAACCAGAGTGACTGATGAAGACAGAATCACTATTTGCTAAGGCCTCATAATCACATGATTCTCAGAGCAGAATCACTCAGCAAAACCTTGTGGGACTTTTCAACTCTATGGGTGTGGGCCCTGGGTACCTGAGGACTTTATTAGGTTTCCTTGAAAAAGATATTGGGCACTAACAGACATTTTAAATCGTCTAAAAATGACTATAGAACTACAGCGGGGTTCTAGGTTATAAAAAATAATGCAGATCATTTTTTTTCTTTTTAATTCAGTGTTGATATCCAATGGTAGCAAACTATGCTCCAATGGCCATGCAGCCCACTGCACAGAGACCATATGGCCTGCAAAGCCTATTTTTTTTGGGGGGGGGGGGGGGGGGAATACCAGGGATTAAACTCAGGGGCACTCGACCACTGGGCCACATCCTCAGACCTTTTTTGTATTTTATTTAGAGACAGGGTCTCACTGAGTTGCTAAGTGCCTCGCCAATGCTGAGGCTGGCTTTGAACTCGCAATCCTCCTGTCTCAGCCTCCCAAGTGCTAAGATTAAGGGCGTGCACCACCGCGCTGGGCCTAAAAATATTTACTATGTGTTCTTTTCAGAAAAAAAAAATTGGCTAACCCCTATCTTATCACATATTAGAAAATAAACAGAGGTATACACTGATTAACATTTCTTAAAAGCTATTTGACAAATACGGTCCAAATCATTTTCTAAGGATATAAATACCACTTACGTGGAGATTTATAAAACTCTCTTAAATACTGGAAAAATTGCCAAGTACATGAATATTGACTTATTGGGGGATGGTTAAATAACTTATAGTGCAGCTTCACAATGGAATATTATGCACCAGTTAAAGAAGAAAGCGTAAAGGTTTATTCTGCTTATTTCTGCTAAACATATTTACTTATTTATGTATCTTTTTAAGCCCAAGAGGACAAAGATACAACATACAGAATATTGCCACAAAACCTAGAAACTGCAAAGTAAATGGATGCAACTGACTCTGCATATTCACAAAAGCAAAATCCTGAGCCAGTGGTGAGAAAATACTCTGGTCAATCTGATTTACACTGTCAAGTCTCCTTCACTATCCCCAACTTGCCAAAGAGTCAAACTGTCAAATCAAGTATCTTAAGTGGGACTAAAAATGGGGCCAAATGCTAGAATTGATTTCAAATCTCTGTAAGAAGCTGCTGAATTTTAAGATGTATGCCCTAAACCCACACTTAAGTTAAATGCTTCAAACTCAGTATTTTAATACCTCATTCTAAAACAAAGAAAAAGAAATGAGAAAGGATTATCAAATATCTGAGGAGCCTCCAATAAGTAAAATAAAGAACCAAAATAACCAAGGTGTGGAGGGACACAGAGAGTGTACAGGGAAAACCTCAAGAAAATTAATTTCTCACACAGATAGTGTGAAATAAGTTTTAGATTTTTTTTTTTTTTTTTGTAGTTGTAGACAGAATGCCTTTATTTTATTTGTTTGTTTTTATGTGGTGCTGAGAATCGAATCCAGTGCCTCAAGCATGCTAGGCAAGCACTCTGCCACTAAGCTACAGCCCCAGCCCTAGATGTTATTTTTAAATAGTAAAAGGAAAACATTCAGAGAATAAATAAAACTCTTAGAAATTAAAGAACAGGATAAAGGGTTGAAAAATAAACAGAGAAATTAAGAACAAAAAACAGAAAAGGAAAAATGGAAGAAAAAAACTAGAACACCAGCCCACAAAGCCCAACATTCAAATAATAAATGCGAGTTCTAGAAAAAAGGAGAATAGACAAACTCAACAAAAGAGTTGGGGGCAAAAAGGCCCAAAACCAAAGATCTAAACATTGAAGTATAATATACTCACATATGAATAAATAATGTTGCATTATTGAGAAATGTCAGAATGCTAGGATCAAAAAGAATTTGCTAAATACTTCTAGAAAGAAAAAAAACAACAAATCATTCAAAATAAAGAATCAGAACGGTTTCAGACTCTAAAAATCAAGAAAAAAAAATCTTAACTAGATGATGGAATAATAATTTAATAATTCTGATGGAAAATAACTTCCAAAATAAAATTCTATACCCAGCTAAATTATCAACAAAGTTTAACTAGAGAATGGATATAAAATGTCTCAGAAAATTTACCTCAAACACATCTGCCATGAAGTTAAAGAAAAAGTATGCTGTCAAAATGAATTAATAAAGAATAAAGAAAAAGTGATGGAATCCAACAAGCATAGCTCTAATCAGAGAGTAAGGCAAAGAAACCCCCTCAGAATAATGATGAAGAAATCCAAACAAACCTATAACAGGTAAAGAGAGGAACTGGACAAAATTAGTGCAGGTCACAAGGCTCCTAGAAAGTATTTTTAAAGTAAGATTATCAAACTGAATGAATGTCCTGAGAGGAAATTTAGACAGGTAGAGGGTGTGAGAATTGAATTAACAGCATATATTTTAAAATATACATAAATGGGAGCTGGGGTAGTGGCTCAGTGGTAGAGTGCTCACCTAGTATATGTGAGGCACTGGTTCAATCCTTAGCATCACATTAAAATAAATAAATAAAATAGAGGTACTGTGTCCCCCATCTATAACTAAAAAATACATATATATATATATATTAAAAAATATATATATGCAAATGTTAAAAACCATTCATTACGGGGAAAATGAAAAAGTGTACAGGAAATGAAAATTACTTTTAAAAGCTATATAGATATAGGGGCTGAGTTTATGGCTCAGTGGTAGAGTGCTAGTCTCGTATGTGTGAGGCCCTGGGTTCGATCCTCAGCATCACATAAAAATCAATAAATAAAATAAAGGTATTGTGTCCATCTACAAATAAAAATAAATAAAATATATAAAAATAATAAGCACATTAGAATTTTTTTTAAAAAAGCTATACAAATATAGTTCTGTGGTGATTCGCATTTATTAATTTAACCAAATATTAAGTTAACCAAAATTATGATATAACCATATGTGAAGGATGGGAAAAGCACATGTGTATGTAAGTATACATGAGTCAGAAAGTTCAATCCATTTTCACCCATGGAATAATGGAAGGAGGTTACACCTAAAACTGAATTATTTAAAAAAATAACAATATATACACTTTATTCACAGGTATGAACTAGCAAAGAATTGAAAGAGCCTCAACGGAGACAGAAATTGGACTACTACATTTGTTAATAAGCCTACAGAAAGTTTACCATTTATCTGTAATAAAAGTAAGCATTTATAAAAGTAAAATTTATACACGAAAAGAGTACAGATTGGTACTACTCAAAAGCAGCTGCCAGTATGGAACAAGATAAGGAACTTATACCATAACATTAATCAACTACATACATCGGGAAGAGCACAACTGATATGTTTTGTAGCAAGTCTTTCCCTTCTTTCAATTTTTTTGGGGGGTGTGGGTTGCTGGGGATCAAACCCAGGACCTCAAGCACACTAGGCCCATAATGAGCTATATTCCCAGCTTCAAGTTTTTCTTGACAAAGGAAGTGGTTCCAGGACTTTCATTCTATCTCAAGCTCCTCATAACAAGGCATGCTGAATAAAAATGGCATAGATCAGGGATCATTAAACTTTATGTAAATGGCCATTAGCAAATATTTCACACTTTGCAAGCTAAAACTCAAGAGTTTTCAACAATTCCATAACAACTACAGAACTCTGCCATTGTGTCAGGAAAATAACCAGACAATACTTAAACAAATACAGATGGCTATGCTCCAATTTATTCATGACACTGAAATTTAATTTTGAAAATTTTTCATATGCCACAAAAATTTTTTTTTTTTCCTGTGTAAAATCCACAGGTCATACAAACAAGTACACAGCCAGATTTGGCCTAAGAACATAGGTCTTCCAATTGTGAGATAAGACCATACGACCAAGTCTGTTCAGAAAAAAAGCTACATCATCATGTTTTAGATAATATGGCTATTTTGCTTACCCTCTTTATGTACTTTTCCTGTTTTCAAAACAAAAATGTGCTTGAGAATTTTAAAAACATGGTAAATCTCCTGCACTCCCCAACCCCCAGAAGCCGTCTACCACTGAGCTACATCTCCAGCCCTTTTTACCTTTTATTTGAAACAGGGTCTCCCCAAGTTGCCAAGACTGGCCTCAAATTTGTGATCCTCCTACCTCAGCCTCCCAAGTAGCTGGGATTACAGGCATGTGCCACCACACACCCTAGGATTTTAAAGAGTAGAAGAAATGCTCCTACAGCCATTTCTCCCTTTTCTAGTTGATAGTACATCATATTAAAGACAAATGATAAAGCTATCAGCCCAATCATCTAATCCTTTGAATTTCTTTCTTCTGTAATCTCTCAGTTCCCCAACCAACAAAAGCCCTAAACTCATCTTCCAGGTTTTTCTACATACTTAAGTATCAGCTGAGGACATGCTGATAGAGACAGGGCAAGGTAATAGGACTCTCCCCAGCCTCACAGATATCACTAATGTCACAGACCCTCAAAGTAATGATGGTATAATTAAAGGTCTGCCTTCCTTGTTGAGAGGTCATCCTTTGATTCAGTAGCCACATTCTAACTTCCAGAAAACACAGGCACAACTAAGTGAGTTCCAAGTAGGTACAGCAGCCCATGCACACTAGTATACTCCTCGCACAGAAAGGAGGCAGAGCTCCTCTGGTCTACATCGAGACGAGTTAGATGCACAGGGGAGTATTCCACCAAGGACAACCCCCACTCAGGTCTGCTACAGGGGGTGATTATGACTAACCTAACAGCTAGTAAGGAAAGAGGATACTTGAGCACTCTGTGACCTATTACTTTGAGCATCATAAAAAAGAGAGTGAAAAAATTTACCAATTCCTCCAAGACTTTGCTAAAATTGTTGCATTCTAAGATAAACAGTTTCAGAATTTTTCAGGCTGACAGTGCCACCTAGTGGCTGTCCATTCTAAACTGATAGTTAACTGATGAGAAGGCCCTGAATAATGCATAACCACTTTTTGCCTATAATTAGACAAAATTTCCAGCAACTTTTGTCAAAAGAAAAAATAAGTTGTAAAACACTACAGAGTTCTGGGAAGGCATGGACAACGTGTCTACCACTCAAGTTACCAAAACCTACAACCAAAAAAACAAACAAAATTTTTTTTTACAGCACCATTGATAGAACCAACATAGCAGTGAAGGAGAATTCTCGAGGTGGGGGGAAAACACACACACACACACACACACACACACACACACACACACACACGAGTTACCAAACAGAATAAAGGGAAACACAAGCGTATGTATACTTGGACACAGCAAATCTGAGAACGCCATTTGCTTAGCATATAAAAAGAATCCTTAAAATATGAGAAATATTTCAAGCTGGCAGTGTCTGCAAGTTTAACCTGTGAATTTATGATGAAGTTATCCCAACTTAGAGTGAGAAATGTAAATATTCTTATCATTTCTAAACTCCCTACAACACACACACACACACCCCCCAAGCTTGCCTTAAAATATTCAAGAACTACACCATTTCTAATTACTCAAATCCTCGTATTATCACTCGCCTGGCCATGTCCATTATGCATATCAACATGCTGAGAATGACTCACCTTGGCAACAAACTGCTTGTCCTTTTGATCCAAATTAGCAGTGGGAGCTACATAGTCCCTCCATATTCTCAGCCTGCGCTCCTTGGCAAACCTGTTAATAAAACAGGGAAGCAAGATCATTCAGCCAGACCAAGACCATTCCATCTGAATCCATCACCATCATGGAAGCAGTTAGGACAGAATCCTACCCTGCCATACAGACATGTAAGCCTCCAGTCAAATCAGAACAAAGAGTGACAGAAAATGGAAATATCCAAAGTATACAGCAAATGGAAAAATCCAAGATACCTACATACATAAACTCATGGTTGGTAGATTGTGAGTAAGCATGCAACTGTTTGAGCTTGGACAATATATGTCCACCTTCATAATTTACCCAGTAAATTTTACCCAGTATCTTCTGAGAGGCTACAGGAAGGGTGACAAAGAGCAATTGGTCTCTTAAATGTGAAGAACACACACGTACACAAATCTAAAACAAATATATATATATTTTTTAAGAATCACAGAACTGCTCAATTGCCATTTGAAATATAAAAGGGTTATCAGCTATCAAATCCTATGTGGAAAAACAAAACCATCACCACAGTCCATCTAAGAAGAATTGGAAAATAAACAAAATCCCTACAGAAGTTCATTGGTAGAAATAAAAAAAAAAAATGTTGCCAGAAATTCCTTTTCAAGTACTAAACCCAGTAGATATTTTCTGAGTCAGTCTAAGAATGGGAAATTAAATATGTGCAAAGATTGAGGGAAAAATAAAAAATAAAAAAAAATCAGTGAACAAATGTCTTCAACTATTTACAAATGAGTGAATGCATGTGCAGTGGAAAGGAACTATTATTTCTGAAAACGGTATTGCAACTTTTTTTTTAATAAGCACTAAAATGAAAAAATGACAAAAGCAGGATGTACTAGTTATAAAATACACAAAGTACTTTCATTGAGAGGATGTAATTTCACCAACAAGGCATGCAACTCAAATATAGTATGCAAAACAGCAGGCAAGTAATCACATATTGAGATATGATTTGCATTCCCTACATTCCCTGATTAAAGCCTGTTTTATAATGATGAGTACCCTCCAAAAAAAATCCATAAAATCTTCTACAGATGTTATGAAACATGTAGATATTACTTTAATTGTACTCACTTTCTTCAAAGAGAGGCAGGAACTTAAAAAAACGCAAAAAACAAAATTATCAACCAAAAGAATGATTTAGAATAGTAATTTCTGAACACATACACACACACACACAAAAGGAAGAAAAAGAAAAGAAATTAACCTCACAGAGTAATTAGAAGTCTTAACTCTGTACTGAACAAGATTGTTGTATCTTTCTAATGTAATTATGAGACAACATAAAAAAAATTAAGTAATCACTGTTTATTTCCCCACCAAACAATATGTGAAACATCCATTTGCCAGACACACTATATCAATGGGCCGTATTAAAATCTATATTCTTAAAAACTTGCAAATATTTCTGCTAACACATACAAAGAGATGGGGAAGATCTAAGAAAAGAAAGAAATGCTATAGTTATTTTTCTGTTGTACATAACTTAGGTGTAGATCTCAATGGCAAAAATGTAAAGTTGTCAAGATCATTATTAAGATTCTGAAATAACAAAACAAGCCTTGAGAGTAGACTTTTGTCACCAACTATTTGCTATCTTCTGATCATAAGCATGCTAGGAAGTAGAGATTCAAGTTTTCCTGAGTACCATTTCCATTTATCTACTCTTAGTATCTGCTTTACTTTCTTCCATCTACCCTCACCAAATGGAAGAAGTTTACCTAAACATCCAGAAGTACTTGACTTTGACACCTGAAATAGCCAATCTTTGGATTTTCTATAGTTAGTTTTCTGGAAATAAATTATTTCTGCTTTAATCATAAGGCACCAAGCCAAAAACATGACAGTAGCACCTCAGAGTTGCATTAGTACTTATGATGAAAACATACTTATAAGAAAATTAGGGCATCAGGCCTCATAATATGTCATGGTTCTACTTTGGAACCCACAGGCTCAACCTTTCATCACAGCCCTACTCCAGCCTACCTGTTTAGGAATAGCTAACAAGCAATTTTATTGTCTGGAAATAAGACTCAAGTTATTTTACGCCAAAATGCTCCAAATCCAAAAATGAAGATATGGACTTGTGAAAAAACGTGAACTGAAAATGTTTAAAAAAAAAAAAAAAAAAAAAAAAAAAAAAGCAAATCACATAAAGAATAATGTTGAAGTGAAAAATCTGAGCCCTTACTACCCAGCACTGAATTACACCAAACCTAAAGACTAATACTAAAGTCACTCCTCTATGTGAGATCCTAGCTTCTTTTGGAATTTCCCAAATCTTTATTGAAATAAGAGACATTGACACAGATGGATGACAGAAAATAGCTAGATTCCTTTGCCTAGGTTCCTTGGCTAGAGGGGTTCCCTGACAGACCTTACCTCTCAGCTGCCCTCAGCTTTTCAGCACCCCTGGTGTAAACTGCAATCGACCAGTCCACACAGCGTGCAAAACCTTCCTTCAGGAGGAGTTCAGTGATGTTGCCGTTCTGAGAAACAAGGAGCATGCAAAGACAGATATGGATTAGATTCTGGAGCAAAAGAATCCATTTCTCTAGCTTTCTAACACAATAAACGTGGCCAAAACCTATTTAAAAATTAAAAAAAAAAAAAAAAAAAAGGTTTCTCTCATTAAGAAACTACCCAGAAATACAAAAAAAAAATCTCTAAGATGGGAGCTACTACGCTGAGACTCCTCTCAACAGCCTTGGTTTCATATCTAGACAACAGCCGGCGTAGTACCTCTCACTTAATAGGAGTAGGATAAATGTTAGTGGTATTGAATGGAATTGACATTTCTATAGCTCTTCTTGTGCACAGGAGGATGTTAATCTTTAATAGAATTATACCTACTCTTTCCTTCTCTAAGATCAGCACTTTTTCCTCTTTCTATAAGCAGAGGTTCAAGAATAGCCTGGGTAAAGGAATGGCTTAAGCTACATCTTGCTTAGTGAATTACAATTCCTATCCTACTGCGACACAGAGCCATCTGGCCGGGCATGGTCAGACACTCGGCACTCCAGAGAAATAGACGTGGCCTTGGCACACTCCAAACCAAGCCTTCTGGGCTTCTGAAAGTGCTATCGTGGAAGAATTATCTAACCAAAAAGTAACAGTAGTTTAACTCTGTATTACACATAGGTTACAATAATGAAAACTGACTTAGTTGTCAAAAAACAAGGTCATTTTGTGTCCAAGAACAACCTAACTACCATAGTAAACAATAGGGTAAAATTCTCATAAATGAGAACTATAAGAACATTGGAACCAGTTCCTGCTCAGAGTGAAGAAGTAACTGGATAAGGCCTGAAATACAGAAAATAATTGTTCTATACATTAGCTTCCTCATCACTGATCTACCAATATTCAGCTGACTTCTCGACCTACAAGAGCCTCATCAACCCTACTCTACAATGTCAGTTACACTTCTACCCAATGTGACCATCTCCAGCATTTCCAGTTGGCACCTTCAGGATCAAACATTTGGGAAAGTAATTTTTAATGAAGTCTTCTTCCCCTTATGAACTCAGCAACATTTGACATTAACTTCCTAAGGGTAGGAAGTTGCCCAGATCTGTCCAATTCTATAAGACAAATGATCTATCCCTAAAAAATGCTTCAAAATCATTAGATGGTAATCCTTCCAAGATATTTAAACAGATGTTAAACACAGAGTGAAAGAAGAGAGAAGCAAACTGCAGCTCTTCAAAGCCCGAGTACATTCCTAGCCTGTCGTAACCCAGGCTGCATGTGCACACTCACTGGATGAAGGATGGTACCCAGAACATTCTGGTTGTGGCAGCTCTCCAGGATGATCTGAACATCTCTCTGAAGCAGTCGCGACTCAGTAAAAAATTTGGCTTCTGCAGCAAAAGGCTCTGGTGTTTCACTGCCATCTGCTTCCCGACGAAAAGTTGGGCACTGAAGGAGAATAAGGCAGGAGAGGAAGGCAGACCAGTGAGAGCCGGCTCTCACCATACCCAAGCCTTCCGCATACCAAACCTGCTATAGGCTAAGCTCAGGGAGGCCTCAACAGACCCATATCAAGAGAAGATTTGCCAGGGCCTAACTTTTAATCCCCAATCTCTTAAAAATTCAAATGGGATCCAGGTGCAGTGGCACACACTTATAATCCCAGTGACTCTGGAGGTTGAGTCAGGAAAATCACCAGTTCAAGACCAGCCTCGGTAACTTAGTGAGATCTTCAGCAACCCTATCTCAAAATAAAAAGTGAGAAAAACTGGGAATGGTAGCTTGGTGGTAATGCACCCCGGGATTCAATCCCCAGTACCAAAGATAAAAACTGAAAATTCAAACAGGTATTTCTGTATTAACATAAGCCATATTCAGCAAACTTCAGAATTAATCATCCCTCCTCCTCTAGGTTTACACTCTCAACGATCTTCCATTTTAAACAGGTTGAGTGCTTTCAATTATTTAAAAAAAAAAAAAAAGTATTTGATCTGATTAGAAATGTTGTACTACCAAAATAAATATAAAAGAACTCTGGTTAATGAACCAAATCAAGAAGGAAATACAGATCCAAAGACCCAGGTACAGAAATCTACCTATCACTAAACACTTCTACCAATCCCATACCCACCATGTAGCCCAGTATATGGTCTGACCTTGATCCCTGACAGCATGACCGTAACCAGGTAGTAATCTGGGAGAAGCAAGGCTCTGACCACACTGCCATCCCGCACGTGCTCGATGATAGCTACATAACAGAATAAACAACTTAAGTCACTGGAAAAGTCATGAGAGGGATAAACAATGCCCAATCAAGTTGCACCTATCCCAGTAACTCTCCCCCAAACCCTGAGAAAGCCTCCCTCTGAGAAGTTAGGATGCATTGGCAGATCATGAGTGTTTGCAAGAACTAGTCCAGGGAAAACAGCTAGAACCTGCTTTCATCTTCTGAACCTTCTGGGGCCTCATTGCTCATACCAAAGCTTTGTCATCCAAAATTTAGGATGCTCACTACATAACCTGTGCCAGAAAAAACAGTGACTCAATACTGGTAATACTTTTACTTCACTGAGTCTGTAGTTACATCTCAAAGTGAGACCAAAAACTATATAGCATATAAACAAATATATGGACTACATGTTTCTACCTCCAAGTAGCAAGGGTAGTATTTAAGTAGCCTTCTTTTAGAGACAGAAAGATCCACAATGTGTAAAGTACCAACAACTACCTACCTGTCAATGGCAAAGAATTAGCTTCTGAGAAATATAACAGATGTAATGTGCGTGAACAGAATTCAAACTCCAAAATGCCATGGTGTCATTTTACCCTTAAGGATTTCCCTTGGATACTAAATAAGCAAAAGAAAGACTCACTAGAGCCTATAAACCTCAAGAAGCAAAGAGAGCAAATAGAAAGAAATCACCCTGAGTCATAGCTGTCTCCTTCTGCCAGCCTACCATTGACAGGCTTCTGGTGGTGTGAGTCCACAAAGTGCCTTGGGTTCTCGATGGTATACTTGAGGTCCCGGATGGTGTGTGAACCGTTCCCCTCACTCCACATCCCTTTCTTTGCTGCCTTTGCTTGTTCCTCACATTCTGAAAGCCGGCTCTGCTCAGGGCTGGGACATAAAAAACAAAAAAGCTTGGTTATTGAGTTCACAAACAGAAACCAACAGCTCTTAGCCACTAGGGTTTTTTTTTTTAAAGCATGTTCTATCCCTGGAAGAAACCAAAGCATTTGTTTAAGACCTATGGCTTAAGACTCAAGCCTATAACCACAAAATCACCATGAGCACAATTTCTAGATTCCAAACCTGTTCCTTCAAACAAATTGGATTCTAAGAACATGTAATGAGAAGTCCTAAAGAACCCACTCTGAATAATGCCACCACAGGTGAGTTGAAGACAGCAAGTCAGTGGCTCAGAGGGGAGCCACCCCAGGGAATGCAGCTTCATTTAACCATCTCAGATTCAGGAACTAGAAACCAGGCATAGCGCAGTAGGACACAGTACAGGGAAGGTGGGTAAAAACTGCCCTTACTCTCTCTCAATCCACAAAACAAGGCTGGGCACGTACAGCAAACACTGCCGTAAACAGAAAATGTTGTCCCCAAAGCTACTTAGCCATTTAATAAGGCCAGCTAGGCAAAAGATGGTTTTAAAATAAAGCCTCCACCCTAATCAGGCAGAAAACAAAACTATATCCTAGAAAAGCCAAAAAGAAGACAGACCAAAGCCAAGTTTTTTTTTCAATTTTTTTATTTTATTTATTTTTTATTTATAATAGTAGTATGTATTACAATTCATAATGCACATATATAGCATCTTTTTACATACAACTGTTTGTATACAAAGTATATTCGTACCATTCAAAAGCAAGTTTAAAAAAAAAAAAAAGCAGGGCGGGGCTAAAAATGGCTCCTCTCTCTCATATCTGAGCTAACATTAGGGAGCATTGAACTGCAAGGGCTTTGTACAATCTTAAAAAACTGGTACCATCAACAGCTATACACATAAACTGAATCTCCTCCCACCTTGATCAGTAGGGACTCCTAAGCAAGAATGACCTGCCAATGCTCAAGCCAGAAATCTTGACCTCCTCTCTTCCTACCACTACCCAAGAGGCAACCACGTCCTCAGAGATCCAAAATCACAGCCAGAGTTAGACACAAAATGTAGCAAGAAATATAAAAGCAAATACAGAAACTGAGGAAAGGAGACTTTATGTTTAGAGGGATTAGTACTCCAGTGGAGATTTCTTTGTTGAGATGGTACAAAACTGTGGTGGGATTTTTTTTTTTTTCTTTTTCTTTTTCTTTTTTTTTTTTTTTTTTTATTACACATTCTGGTTGCAAACTGAATTCCCAAAAAAACACTGCAACAGTAATCATGCCAGTAATTGTCCTTAAGTTAGAACTGAGGCATGCTTCCAAAAACACCACCTAAAACAAATATCTTAATTCAACAAATTCCCACACGTATACACAATAATTATGGAGTCCAGCAAATGTCTCCTGGCAATCAGAAAGGCCCACAAGTGAATGACCCAGCTCCAAAGTCTAAGAGGCCTTTACTCAGTCTCATCTTCAGTACACCCCATGCAAGTATTTATCCAAAGCCTTTTCTTCAGCTACTATAGTCATATAATACAGTTAGGACTTAATGATTTAAACAGCATGTTTATAGACTCCAAATTACTGATGTAGCATATCACTTTTCAGAGACTAAAGTGTTAATTAAAGCCAGCTGCATTCTATCCTAATGAGAGCTAACACTAGTGAACTTACACATAATGCACACCTAACACTCCCTTCTAACAAGTTCACACTGCCATTAGCTAAACAAACATGTTTTTACCTACTAATTAAGTACCTAAAGATTCATAGACCAAACAAACTTAAGAGGTTTTGAAGAGAGAGAAATTTGTCCTAACCCTCAAAACAGAACAACTGTGGCCAGTCAGTTTCCTCAGATTTTGCTTTGAATACCATTTATTCACACAGCTTGACTTCTTGCTGCACTATTCCTTGCACCCGATATGACATCATATATTTGTTTATTGTCTGTCCCCTCATCAGAATGCTAGCAGAGCCTAAGTCCGTTCACTGCTATATCCTCAGTGACAAGAACACAGCCTTGAACATAGTAAGTGCTCAGTAAATATTTAGGCCTGGACGGATGGATTCTCTGGAACTGAATATCTACAGTCTAAGACCTACTGACTCATGAATATGAAGACTATAACTGCCTAGTCTCAAAGCCTATTTTTTAAGAAGGTACATACATCAAACACCATTAATGAATGTTTAAGGATCTCCTGGCTCAAAATAATCCACGGGCAAGTATATCTCAGAAAGCACCTAAAATTATCCATTTTATATGAGGGAACAGGAACAAAAATGTAGCCAAGCCAATTAACATTTGACCACCCATCTCCTCTGTCATCTCGAGAAGGACCTAGGAACAGACAAGTACTGGATACTTACTTATTAGCTCTCATGCCTTCTCTACGGGTGGCCAAGCCCTCTGCAACCAGTGACTCTGCAATGTTTTCTCCATTAGTATCTGAGGAGGAAAACAAGAAAATTAAACAAGAAAACTAAGATTTAAACCTGTCTCCACTAGCAACAGAGCTCCACTGGAAAGACCACTTCCACACTAGTTCTTCAAGGAGTGATGCTGCCAGAGAGCTGGACAGGCTGCAGTGGGGCACTGGGCTTTTCAGAAGACCTCATCTCCCCACATGTCTAGACTCCAGGATCCAAAGACTTATCCATCTTCTCAAGACTTTGTTTCTAATTTTCTAGTGTAACTCCCAGGTCAAAGGCAATCTCAGGAACCACGGGAGACTGACAAGAAAACAACACACATGTGGCAGGCTGCTCAGAAGAGCATGAAGCAGTAACCAAAGGAAAACAGAGCTAGAGATGAACACAGACCCACTGCTTAGCAGCTCAGACAAGATCTCTCGGCGTCCTAATTTATTCACCCCTCGAGTACAACAGCACTTGCCTCCATGGGTTCTTGTGAGAATTAAATAATGTATGTAAATCACCAGATACAGAGCCAAGTGCATGGCAGAAATAAGAAAAAGCTAGTCCCCTTACTTTGGACGATCAGATGGACACATCCGCTTAGGGTTGTGTATCACTTCACACCTCAAAATCTAATTCCTTTCCACAACGTCCCACTCCAAGAGGACACCAAGACAAACTATGCTACTTGAGAAAGAAAGTGCCTTACTCTCACAGAGATACTCAGAAGACAGTGTCTTAGATTTCTAATCTCACACAGCAGCCGTCAAAACAGAAAAGAAAAATGAAGTTAAACATAAAACTCAACCTGATGAGGTTCTACTCAGGCACTTGAAACATTAATTGCATTTCCATACTATTGAAAAAGCTTTTAGGCTGGGAATATTCTCTTAAATCTTTGTTTGTCAGCTGAAACGATAAAGAAAGACATCGAGGAGGGAATCACCACATAAAAATCTTTAATATGGCAGAGAACAAGCTCCTAGATAAACTAAAACACAGCAGTCTAGCTTATAGGTAATGTCAGCACAGAAAAAAAAATTCCGTTTAAGATTCATATTCAGTACACTACACATCAACTTCCATAAACAGTAATGAGTACACAACCCCCCAAGCCCAACCTGAATGCCTCACTAGTAGAACACCAAAAAGTCTGCAGAAACAAACTGTAAGCCTCTTTCCCTGCCAAAGTCGAAGTGAATGATATTTATATGAAGAACACTCAAGTCTGAGGCCCAGGATGGATCATCTGTTCTTTCCATGGAGGTTAGCGCTAAAGTGAGACACATACTTAACCAATATTAGTAGAGATTACATTGGTTCCTTCAAAGCAACAGGAGTCCCTCAAGAGTGAAAAGTCAAAAGGAAGGATTCAACAATTAGGGAAAGGTTGAACACTGAGATGCCAAGAGGTCAGGGGGTAGAAAGAATGAAGCCCAGGTACAAACAAGATGAGCAGTCACAAAACCAGCCCATCAACAATGCACCCAAAAGCTCTCCCACATTTTCTTGGCACAGACCACTCAGAAACGGCCCACTTCTAAAAAGTTGAGTTCCAAATGTTCCTTCGAAATGGAGAAAAACATATTCCCCTAGGCTGAGCCCTCAAAGAAGGCAACAAAATGTGGGTGCACAGGGAAATGAAAAAGAAATCTGCAGACCACAGACCTCATTCTTGCTCAATTACTTACCAAATTAAGATTCTGATCAAGTCACAATTGGGGTATAGTATTCAGAGCAGATGGATGACTATGTTGTCTTCAAAAGTTAGAAAACTGATCATCTCTTTTTCTAATAAATCCTAGGCTAACCTCAAATCCTACCATTTTTTCCCTATCCAGGGTCATGCCTGTGCACCTATGTGCCATGTGCCCAACACCTGATGCACGTCCAGTGCCACCTACAGCCAACTCCTCAGGCTACCTCCACAGTGGACTGCCACCACATGAAACCCCCCCTCCGAGGAATTTCACACTCCATGAGTCCGCTCCTCCTTGCTGCTCACCTTTTCCAAGGTAGAAGGAAATGAAACAAGATGCCTCCAAGGTCATTTCCAACTCACTTTTTCAATACCTCTACAGGATGTCATTGGTCTCACCACTCAACCTGGCTTGTTTGCCTCCAGCTCTGACTACACAAGTCAAATATATGATCTGACAGCTTAGCTGCATGAGATATTAGGGTTGCTCTTTTTTATTTATTTATTTTTTTGAGAATCACAGGAAACTTTTTTTTTAATGTGCTCTCAAACTGTTCATGTTCATCATATTGTTTTCTATATATTTTATCAATTCTTTCAATGTCCTATATCTGCTGAAACTCCGTTCCCCAATCTTACTCTCCCTCCACCTAAGCCAAGAAGACCACAACACCTTACATGCCATTAGCCATCTAGCCCAGCTAAACAAGAGGGGCACGCACACGGGCACATGCACACATATTCACTGAGTATACACACCATGCCAGAGGTGGCACTTTACATATACCATCTTTTAAAATTTTATCTTTACGAATACTATCTTTTTAAAGGCTGTGTTCTTTCAATTCTTATAAAACATGTGGCCAGGGAGAAAAAAATGACAAGCCCTGAACAGATCTTCCTTTCCTAAAGAGTCCCCAGGAAAAGAAGAAAAGCCACAAGATAAAGGAAATAGAGAATGCAACATAGGAAATCTATAGGAATTCAATTAGCACTCTGACCTAGAAGCACAGAGCCACTGAGTTCCACAACCTGGTGGCCTAAACAGGAGAGAGAATGCTACACTATTCCACATCCACCTGAATCCACGCCAAGAAAGCAGCACAGGAGTAAACAAGGAGCAGCACTGCTGGGGTCATGCCCGTGCACCTATGTGCCATGTGCCCAGCACCTGATGCATTTCCAATGCCACCTACTCAGGCTACCTCCACAGTGGACTGCCACCACATGAAACCCCCCTCAGAGGAATTTCACACTCCATGAGTCTGCTCCTCCTTGCCGCTCACCTTTTCCAAGGTAGATCATGCCATACTCTCGCCCCTGGGGAGTCTTGTTTTCTATCGTGAAACAGACTTCCTTCCCAATCAGCTTCTTGCGAAGGAACTCTCGAGCAGGAAATGCCCAGGGCTGTAAGACAAAACAAAGATGTCACAGGAGAACTGCCTATTCCAGATCCCCATCGGTATTCAAGCAACTTCATGCCTTCAATAACCATCTGAGTACCTACCACACCTCTACGCTAAGGGAGAACAAGAAAACGAAATGCACACAATGCAGGTTACACATTTAGGGGCCTCATACAAAAGGATGGTCTAGCGATTGGTTAACAAACCCTAAAAAACAGGCCTCAGAGCTTTCCAGACACCGGTAGTAGCACTTTCCCCATCACTGTCTGCTCAGTTACAGCTTATTTCGTGAATAATATTTGCCAACACTTTTATAGTACTTGCCATGTGCCAGCCACTGCTCTAACTGCTTTCTATGTATCAACCCACTCCCTGAAATGGGGAGCCCAGGCTCCAGGAGATACCTAGGCAGAGGGACATCATAAATAACAACTACCACCTCCATTTGTTTACCTCTTTCCAATTTACAAAGCACTTTCCCCAAAACCAGTTGGAGGCACACTGCTAGAAGAAAGATGAAAGGTTGGTGCTATTATTTCAGACTGAATTCACTGCTCAAGAAACAGGCTTTTTTATGTCATTTCTGCCATCTTTTAAAATACAGCAGCACAGTTGAGAGGACAGTCCCCCAAAATGTCTCCTCAGCTATCCTGCTCCAGTCTGAAGACTTTGCAGGTCCAAGATTCTTAGAAGGACACCAGTAACAGCCCCGAGGGGATCAGCCTGATGGTTGCAATTACTCCCTCTCAACCACTCAACACAGACACAAGGTGGAAGTCACACATTCCCACATGGGGTAGTCTCCTGACCATCAAGAAAATGAGCTAAGTAGCCGGGCGTGGTGGCACACGCCTGTAATAACAGCACTTGGGAGGCTGAGGCAGGAGGATCGCGAGTTCAAAGCCAGACTCAGCAATGGCAAGGCACTTAGCAACTCAGTGAGACCCTGTCTTTAATAAATTACAAAAAAGGGCTGGGGATGTGGCCCAGTGGTCCAGTGCCCCTGAGTTCAATCCCCGGTACAAAAAAAAAAAAAAAAAGAAAGAAAAGAAAATGAGCAAAGCAACTGAGCACACTGGTACACACCCATAATTCCAGCAACTCAGGAGGCTGAGACAAGAGGATCACAAGTTTAAGTAAGGCCAACATGAGCAACTTAGCGAGGCTGTCTCAAAATTTTTTTAAAAAAGGGGGGACTGGGAGTGTAGCTCAGTGGTCCCCTCAATTCAATCCCTAGTACCACATTAAAAGGACGAAAGGAAAGAAGGAAGGAATTGAGTAAAGGGAGAGTTTTGTCCCATTCCTGCCCCACCACTCTTAGGATGGTTCAAACAAAGGAGATGTCTCCTATGGAACAGCCCTGTCAGAGTGAACACTGGCACTCAAATTTACAGTCCAGTCCTAGCTCAGTGCCCCAAGTTCCCTTAGAATAGAAATGGGAGGGATGAGCTCACATTTCTGGAACATATGGTCAATAGGAGCTCATGTTCTGAAAACACCAAGAAGTAAAGGTCTTCCCCTTTTACAATGCAATATGCACGCATTCCCTATGAGGAGCATTTGAAATCATAGAACTCCGACTGCACATAGGAAGAGCAGAACAGTAAATAAGTAGCCTGAAAAGGAATCCTCTGCTAACCTTTTCAGTCCATGAAGATTAATACATGGGGTCACCCAACAACTTTTCTAAAAGAAAAATATTCCCAGACCAGAAGCCAATCAAAATATGGCAAATCCACCAACTTGCTGGGCTGGCAGTCAAGTAACAATGCTGTTACATATACACCAACTGTGAATGGTTCCAGGAAGAACTAGTCCCAGGTCAGGGTGCTCAAAGACCCTAAAACAACCTTGTACTCACTCACCTGATCCTCTCTCCTGAAAATTCCAACAGGCGAAGGAGCCAATCACTCAGTGGCAATAAACAGTTCTCCATATCATTATGGCTCATTCCCACCCCACCCCCATTCCTTAAAACTAAAAACAGATACCACTTGCCAAAAGAAATTCAATACTGATTCGTCATTCCAATTATCAATCATATCACAGAAATAATACTGAACAAACCAACAGTACTGAGCCTCACACATAAATAAATTAACTTAGTGGTCAAACTTATTCTACAAACATACCCATCTATAACTATGCTTATGATATATCCTCAAGTACCACATTAATATTTAAAATTCAGTAATACTCTTCTTAAATACTGGGAAAGTTCTGATCATACATGTGCTCCTAAAGGAAATCAAGACTTTGGTAAAAACTCATGTAACTAGGGTCAGTTCACAAGGAAATGAATACCTAGCCTTTATGGGGATCCTCCAGTTTCTACCCACCAGGCAGAAGCTCTCTAAAAGCTTTCAAGGCTTGCTGAAAGAAAATCCTTCTCTGAGGCCTTCATGTTTTAGAATTGGTTAGTCACTGGGCAATAAGAGCCACACTGGAGATCTTGAAATGGAAACATACCTAAGACTGTAGGGGAAAAAACTGCCTAGTTTCTACAGTCTTCCTTCCCTAAACCATCCCTCTCAAGACATTTTCCATGCAGAGATAGGTGAATTCTGTAACCAGACAAGATATCAGCTAAGACAAGAGGAAGCTCAGAGCTATGCAGGAAAGAAATTGACCATGACTGCTCACAAGGGCAAGAGAACAGGATGAGAGAGAATCCATGCAGGCTGAGGATGAAGCTCAGTGGTAGAGCTCTTCCCTCGCATGTGTGACACCCTGTTTTAATCCCCAGTATCACGATCGATCAACACCACAAAACAAAACAAAGAATCCTGTAGAATTAAGACCAATGCTTTCACATGTACACACAGGACAGTCAGGAAGAAGGCTTTCTTTTTTTTTTGGTACCAGGGATTGAACTCAGGGGCACTGGACCACTGGGCCACATCCCCAGCCCTTTTTTTGTATTTTTTATTAGACACAGGGTCTCACTGAGTTGCTTAGTGCCTCGCCATTGCTGAGGCTGGCTTTGAACTTGCAATCCTCCTGCCTCAGCCTCCCAAGTGCTGGGATTACAGGCATGCGCCACCATGCCCGGCTAGGAAGAAGGCTTTCTGTCTCAAAACAATCTCCACAACTACTCTAAAAGGCAGAGAAACTCCCTAAAAGCATTATCAGGAGCCAGAATGGCCTAATAGGAAGAATAACTGGTCTATTCAAATGATGTCCCAGAGCTCCATCTAAGAATCAAGTGGCCTTTAAGACCCACAGCTACCTCCTCTCCTCCCTTTGGAATGCCCAATGCAGGTAATCTGAATTTGGCAGCTTATTATTCTCCATGCCCAGACCCAAGCAAACCTGTGACACCTGAAGTGAAATGCAACTTTTTGATTCCAATCTTCTTCAGTCATACTCTTAAAACTACTAGGACAAGATCAAACCCCAGAACAATGTAAAATCTTAAAACCAATTACTTTCATACATGGTCTAGCATTCTATACTTCCACTCCCAGCCCCATACTGAAAATTAAACTGAGAGCACTGTACCAATAAACGACATCTCCAGCCTTTTTTATTTTTTATTTTGAGACAGGGTCTAAGTTGCCAAAACTGGCCTCTAACTTAAAAATTCTCCTGCCTCAGCCTCCCAAGTAGCTGAGACTATAGTACTGCACCACCATGCCCAGGGTGTTATAGGACTCTTGTCCCTTCCTCTCTTCTAATCACCTCATTGCTCCACGTAGATATCTTGCTCTCCCATTTCTCCCTCACCATCCTAATCCTCCAACTCAAGTGAATATAGGACTGTGGCATTCACTGCTGTATTTCTCATGAAACCAACATACAGCTTTACACTGCAGGAGCTCAATTAATCTGTGGGAAATAAATATATAAATCCCACAGTGCCCATCAATGCAGTATCTAGGCTGCCTGGAGTAGCTAGGCAACGCTGGGGATTAGCCTGGAACAGGGGCAGTGCCGGCTGGGACATACAGTGGGGCTGCTTTCATTGCCACAGGACTTAGGAGAAAGCTGAGTACCAGTGAAAGAAGATAACAGGAGGAAGGCAAAGAATAATCAAGTGAATGATATTTGGGGCAGTGATACAAAGGCAAGAAAATGAACAATAATGTCCTTGATTTTTCTTGAATATGAAAAGAACCAAACAGCTCCAAAACAAGGGAAGCCTGAAAGGGTGGTGCCACGATAAATAACCCTCTTGCTCCCAAAGAGAAATGCTGGGTTCTTTTCCTCATTGTCCACTTAAATATTTACTCACTGTATACCTGCTTTGTGTCAGGTGCTGACTAGACACAAGAACACAGAGATGAGAGAAAAGGCCCCTTCTTTTGAACAGTTTATGATCTAGTAGAGAAAAACACAGACCTAGAAAAAAATGTTGAGGATGCTCTGCCAGCACTAAGATGGGATTCGGGGAACCATCCTAGGCCACACAGATAGAGAAGGAACTCCTGATGAAAGGAGCAGCATGAGCTAAGGGCAGAGGAGGTATACTCCGGTGTCCTGGGAGGAAACCTGAGTGCTGCATCATGGTTGGGCCTTAGCATTCCCAAAGAGACTGAAAGTTAAATCACAAATGTGCTGTGTACAGGCTAAGACACATAGGCTTGTCAGTGAAGAACTGCTGAAGTGTCTGGAAATGACAATGAGCAAGGCAATAAATGAAATTATGTTTCAAAAGGATCTGGGTACCTAGCCGGACGAGGTGGCGCACGCCTGTAATCCCAGCACTTTGGGAGGCTGAGGCAGGGGGATCGCGAGTTCAAAGCCAGCCTCAGCAATAGCGAGGCACTTAGCAACTCAGTGAGACCCTGTCTCTGATAAAATACAAAAAAAAGGGCTGGGGATGTGGCCCAGTGGTCGAGTGCCCCTGAGTTCAATCCCTGGTACCCAAAAAAAAAAGGATCTGGGTACCTATGGAGAAAGGATTAAAAGGAAGAATGAGGAAAAGGGACTTCATTTCAACATTCCAAACACACTATCAGAGCTGGACAAAGAGCAGTAACAACAGCAATAAAATGTCAAGGATGGATAAGAGAAGATTTTAAGGAGGCAGAATTTCTAGGTCTTGATAAAAGGCCTGGATATTGTGGGTGGGGAGGTGAGACAAGAACAAGGGAAATCTGGTTGGGGCGTTCCTGGTTCTGACTCAGGGCAGCTTCAAGGGCACAGCAGGTCACAGCACAGTGAAGACAGACTATGTGTTGAGAGGGAGAAATAATAACTGTGGGCTCACTGAATCTACAAATACTTCATCTGCCAGGGATTCTTGAAAAGTTACTGGGAGAAACTTGATGAGACTGAGGTGCTCTGGAAGAGACAAAAGCACTAGACTCTATAAATATATGGGACTAAATGGAATGCCAGGTAAGATCAGAGGGTATTCTTTCAGCTAGGATAGTTCTGGTCAGATTCTATCATCCTGTTACATGGCATACCGTTATACTTTAGAACAAGTCCCAACTGGCCTTGCATTTCTCTGCCCCAGATTCTCACCCACAAAATGGGAAATTAAAACACAACCCTCTTTCTTAGAAGCTACACTGCTTCTTTCTTCTGGAGAAATGAACTTGATCAGCTCCAAGAAAAGTCAACACTCTTCACCTCTCAGAAGCAGTCGAGTTGTTACACAACATGCAACTGAAAGAAAGAGAACTATTTAAAATGTTGGTTTGCTCATTTGGTGAGCACCCAAAATCTGAAGATGGTTCAAAGAGATTTAATCTTTAGTACTTGGTCTAACATAGCAGCAGTGATTGCCACACACTACCATTTACTAAGTACTTTACGATGCACCAAGCGTGTCACATTTTCTTGTTTAATCCACGTTGAACAATCCTGAGGCATACAGTATATATTCCCAACACCTGTGGTTACAGATGGAGGACCAGTGAAAAAGAACTGATCTTAATCTATTTAGTCAATATTCCAAGATTCTAACTGGTTCATTTGACAGAATAATTATGGGTATTTTTCTCCACCTCTAGTATCTGTAACATTCCTTTATGTCTTTTTTTTTTCCCCCAGTACTGGGGATTGAACCCTCGGCCTCACACATGTTAGACAAGAGTTCTACCACTGGGCTATATTCCCATCCCTTCACTATATTCTTAATTTAAACAAAATACCCTTAGTTATAGTTGAAAAACACCTAAAATCTCTTCCCTATATAAAAGATCCTCATGAGCTCTAGCTCTTCTTCACGACCCTGGAAGGGAAAAGAGCAAAGGAAAGCTGAGGTACTAATTTGTGTAACATCAAATTGGGGCAAAGAACAAATAATTAAATTCTAGAAATTTTATTTCTATATCCAAAGCACTGCTAAAGAAGAGCCACACACCGATGTTTCAAAGTACAAAAGCCAAGAAAACTAAATTGTGCCCAACTGGGACTCAAGGCAGCTGCCTAGAGAGGAAAGGAGTCCACAAAGAAGCCCTGGAAGCCAGGCATCAGAGCTGGGGGGAGGGGAATGCTAGAGGCATGGTGGAGATAGGGCACAAAAGCTCAGCAGTATCTCAAGTCACCTTAACACAATGGTTAGCTGTGAGTTGCTGAGAAACAGAAGAAACTTCATTCTTAAAAAGTCCATGTTCACACAAAAATTTACAAACAACTCCATGGGATTCCCAGTTGCCTTTAGGGATGCATGGCTTTCAGATTAAGAATCCATAATAAGGACCCAGCATGTATCATAGAATACTATTTCTGAAAACAATGTTATATAGATGTTAAATATCTTCGAAAGGAGACACAAGACACTAATAACACCAACTATCTCTGGGGGAAAAGTACTAGCTTTGTCACAGCTGTCATAACTGATGGTGACTTCAAATGGCTGAGATTACCTAGAAGATGTTCTCAATTTATTCCCAGAGTAGCTAGGGAAAATACCAACCAACCTAGCTTATGGGGAAAGGTTCAAGAAAATCCCCGAGACCCGTGATTACTGCTAAGGCAATGAATATAAAACTACCAGATGCAGCCACAGGGATGTATCCAGAGCCATCAGTTCCATAATACCAAAATACTCAAAATACACAGAAAAGAAAGCACATCAAAATCATAACAGTTACCATGTGCAGTGGTGCATATCAGTAATCCCAGCAACTCAGGAGGCTGAGGCTGGAGGACTGAAGTTCAAACCCAGCCTCAGAAACTTAGAAAGGCCCTAAGCAACTTAGTAAGACCTTGACTCAAGATAGAAAATAAAAAGGGTTGGGGATGTGGCTCAGTGATTAAGCATACCTGGATTCAATCACTGGTACCTAAACAAAAATAATCACAACAGTCAAGGGTGAGATTGAGCTGTTACCCAGATCCACAGCCTTAGGAGGCACCTACCTCATCAGCGGTGTCTTTTGCATCTGGTTGTGTGGCAGCTGCCCGCCGGGCAAGATTGCCAGCGCGAATGTTGCTGAGGTTGATCTGCCTCTCAGGAGGAGGCCCCCCGCGAGGCTGCCCTCGAACAATGATGGCACACCCTGAGAGGACCTAAGGAGAGACAAAAGAGAAAATTAATGTTCTAGGTAGAATATCAACATAATGTAGGTTGTTCACCAATGTATCCCCAACACCTTAGTAGTACTTGGCACCGCACAGGCCCTCAAATATTTGTTGAATGAACAGAATTACTTTTAATTTTATAAGAGGAATAACTGCATAAAGCCCTGGGCCAGATTCCAAAACGATGGTCCCAAAAATACAACAGGAATTAAACAACCAGTAGAAAAGCCATAAAATAAATAGACTGGGATGAAAAAGTATGTGAGATATGGAAATTAATGACCTTTGTAATTTCATCCCAGCAAGCACCACCACTTGTATTCTCTTCAATTATTAAGAAGTTAATATCTCAATTCACAATTTCCATTCTAAGATTGAGGCAAACATGAACTTAAGAAAAGGGGAAGCCAGGGGCTGGGGTTGTGGCTCAGTGGTGGAGCGCTCGGCTAGCACATGGGCAGCCTGGGTTCGATCCTCAGCACCACGTAAAAATAAAGGCACCGTGTACAACTAAAAACTAATAAGTAAATATATATTTAAAAAAGGGGGGAGGAGCCAAAGAAGCCCCTACACACCATCTGAGAGGAATTGAGCATGCCCAAGGTCAAGAGAGAAAGAAATCTGTCATTCCCCTCCTCCCCCCCCCCCCCCCCCTCCCCCCTCTCTCTTCTCATCTGCCATGAACTGAGCAGCTCTCCTCAACCACTTCCTCCATGATGTACTGCCTCATCTCATGCCCAAAGCAATGGAGCCAGCTGAGCATGAATGGAAACCCCTGAAATCATAAGCCAAAAGAAACCTTTCCACCTCTAACTTGCTTATGTCAAGTATTCAGATCACAGTGACGAAAATCTGGAGAGCCAGTTCCCGGATGATTAGAACAGGAGACTCTAATAAAGTATTTTAAGGCTCCCACACGTAGCAGCTCCTTTCATCTCTCTGATCAAGGGTGCCAGGCACAGAACCCACTTGCAACTGAGAAAAAGGCATTTAGAACACTGTGCAGACGAGGCCAGAGAGGAATGATCCTGGTGAAGGAAGCTGAATCAAAAAGAAGGAGTCTGAAGGTATTATGGATTGGATATGAAGTGTCACCTAAAAGCTCCAGTGTTAATGCAGGAATATTCAGAGGTGAAACAATTAGAATATGAGAGCTCTGACCTCATGAGTCATTCCTAGTTTGAATGCACTAACTGGGTGACAACTGGAGGTAGGCTATGGCTAGAGGAGGTGGGTCACTGGAGGTGTCCCTGTGGCCCTTTACCACCTCTTTTTGTTTGCTGGTGAACCATTAGTGAAGTAGTGCACCCTTCTGCCATGATGTGCTGCCTTACCTTGGGCCCAGAGGAACAGACTCAGCCAACCATGGTCTAAACCCCTAGAATGGTGAGCCAAACAAATTTTCCCTCCTCTAAGTTGGTCTTGTCAGGTATTCTGGTCATAGTGGGAAAAGCTAAAAGAGCAGAAGTCACTCCTACATACATCCACTAGCTAACATTTCTCCCTCACCTTTCCACCTTAAGTAATGCTATAATTTGTAAAATATAAATTCAGAAGGACATTTAAACATATATGTACAAATGAGAGAATAAGAAAAATAAATAACTGAATAAATGTTATGGTTTGGATCTGAAATGACCCCCAAGGTCTCATATTGAAAGCATGGTCCCAGTGCAGCAAGGTTCAAAGGTAAGGTTTTTAGGCAATGATCGGATAATAAGGGCTCTAATCTTATAGGTGAATTAATCCATTGGATGGATTAACCAACTGATAGCTGAATTAACTAATGGGAAGTGCGACCTGGCTAGACAAAGTAGGTCTCGGGGTATGCCCTGGGAGGGTATCTTCTCCCCAGGCTTTCCCTCCTCCAGCCCCTCTCCTCCTCTGCCCCCTCGCTTCTCCTCAGCTGCCATGAACTGAGCAGCTCGTAGCTCTCTTCCACCTCTTCCTCCATGATGTACTGCCTCATCTCATGCCCAAAGCAATGGAGCCAGCTGAGCATGAAACCCCTGAAATCATGAGCCAAACAAAACCTTTCCACCTCTAACTTGCTTATGTCAAGTATTCAGATCACAGTGACAAAAAACTAACACAATAATCACTACCCATATTAAGAACTAGAATACTGTCAGAACCTAGGATTCCCGCTATGCCCCTCTTTACTCGCATCCCCTTCTCCTGACTCCCACCATTACCCTGACCATTGTGATAATTCCTCCCTTGCTTCTTTGTATGTACAGTTCTGTACAGTTCACACACACACACACACACACACACAAAACCTTACTAATATGGCTTTATATTTTCTATTTATGAACTCTCTACTAATTGAGTTTACTGCACATACCTACCAATAACTTGTTTACTTTGCTTCTTTTGTGTTTAGTGAAACTCATCCATGCTGATGTGAAACAATAGTTTATTCATTTTCATGGCTGTATAGTATTTCATTATATGACTATACCACAACTCATTTACCCACTCTACTGCCATTTTATGGGAACTTTATCAAACAAAGAAGCATGTTCCAATTTTTAAAAACTGGTGCTCTGATTAATGTCTTAATATCTCCAATCATTTGAGCAGACAGAACTTGACCTAAATCACTCCTCTCTAGCTATACTCACACAACACACACACACACACACACACACACACACACACACACACACACAAAACATGGTCTTCATTTTTATCCTTTCTGATCAAGTGTTATCAGCAATAAAACTGTAAAACTGCCAACCAAACAACCTTGCTAACAGCCTATCTTGAGAATTCATGCCCTAGGCATCATCCCAGGGAAATGAGATTCTAAGACAACAGCTCTCAAATCCAAGCCAGGAAAGAAGAGGTAGACCAGAGCAAAGGATGCCTGGCGTTCCTGAATGAGACTGATCAAGGAAAAAAGGAAGAGCTTGAATCGGAACTAATTTATAGTCAATTCTTCATCACAAGTGGCAGAAATAAAATACACAACAAAAACAGCACACTGTAGTACACATGCACTTTAAATATTTCATGCACCTATACCAAATGAGGCCTAGGAGAGTGACACTACTCATACCACACAAACCAGATGATCTGTCTCCACTGCCTGCTCCACAATTTTAGCTCAAGTTTTCACAAAAATAAAGCACTCCCAGGAAACCCAACACATCACTTGATGAAGCACAGCTGAAGCACACCCACTTACAAGAAAACGCACTGTAGCTAACCAGGGCATACCACTAAATAAGCACTGACCCAGCCCAAGAAACCATCTTTGTTCCTCAAGTCTGAAAATGACCACTGAAAAGCTCAGGAACAGAGTAACTCATTAGAAGAATCCCCTTTCATCCCTAAACAGTAGAAAGGTATTGCCTCTAATGCCTCTGCCTAGTAATCTAAGTACCTGGGGCAATGGGTCTACTATCTATTATCTCAGGCCTATGAGGTTCTTTGGCAAATAACTGGCACACAATCATTTTGCAAAAATCCTCTCTTTCCGAATGCTGTCAGAACTTCTTTGCATTATTGCACCAGATATGCTTGAATTAATACTAGAGAGACATGGTTTTTACTTTTTAGGCTGCTCTGTGTGTTGTATACTATTGAATATGCTAATTGAGCAGCAGCCACAGAAGCAACGAGAATAGATTCATCATGGCAGAGATTGCTATCTCTATTCCTCCCAGGAAAGGACTAATGTGTACATTTGCCTCTGAACTGTCTTCCCATCATTTGCCAATGGCCTTGGAGGGATGGTAGGAAAAGACTGTTAGGAACAACAGTTTCCCTCCTACCATTTACAGAAACTGAAATTGTTCAAAACACACTTAGCTCTCCCCATTTCATTTTTCAAGCACTGTTAAACTCCCTCCCCCTTCCTTACTTGTCAACCATCTATTCAAGTTCTTCAGTAAAAACATTTTAACAGCTTCCCCTTACCTAAGGTTTCCAACCAAAGAAAAATACCTTTGTGGGGGAAGATACTTTAGATGTCTAAGTAAAATATGGAAAAGATCAAGGGTCTACATATCAAACAACTTAAATTTCATGTGGCATCAAGTCATTTTTCCTCTCTGAAAGACCTGCCATCTAAGTTGATTTTTTTTTTTTGGGGGGGGGGGGTGTACCAGGGACGCTTAACCACTGAGCCACACCCCAGACCTTTTTATATTTTATTTAGAGACAGGGTCTCGCTAAGTTGCTGCTGAGGCTGGCTTTGAATTTGCAATCCTCCCACCTCAGCGACCTCAGCCACAGGGATTACAAGCATGCTCCGCTACATTTGGCCTAAGTTGATTGTTTTTATAAATTATTCCCTGATTGGTTTATTCATTTATTTATTTATTTTAGTTATTTATTTTTTCTTTTATATATTTATTTTATATAACGTCTAACTATGTGTGGGGCATTGTTCTAGTTAAGCATCATATTTCACTGAAACAAAAACATTTCTGTTTTGGGGGAGCTGATAGTCTAGTGGGGACACAAACAGCATCATAAGTAAAGTGTCATTCATGAGAATTTTAATTTCAGAGGAATCATGTTACAATTGAGAAGAGACTGTCATGGGTAATTGATCTCCTGAAGCTGCACTGACTGATTCATGTTGCAAACTTTCATGGATGCAGTAATTATCCTTAATTGCTAATTTATAGGGCATAGAAAACAAGTCATATGGTTACTGCTTTATCCAATTATATTAATAAAATGACATATTCTAGAAAACCAATCTTAGGACTACCTGATGCAGCAGGAAGTTTGTGAAACCAGCTGTCACAATGAGTCCAGTTTGATTGAGGTTATGGATTAGACAATTCTCAGCTCTGCCAATAAAGGCTGCAGAGAGATGTGGTGTGATTCAAAGCACCTGGCTTCAGGGCATGAGTCAGGCGGCTACAAAGGCTGAAACAAGGCAGCTGAGAAAGAAAATGGGGGCTCAAACTGTTCAAACCCACTTACAGGTTTACTGGGAGATTTACCTACAGTGAAACACTATCTGGGCAGCCACTAAAATGTTGCCCAGCAACAGGAACACCACATTAAATCTTCACTAGATTCTGATAAGTGATTTGGTGTGCTTAACTCTTTAATTCCCAGCTACTGACAAGAGTAGACAGAAATCTTTCACAAAAACCTAGCTTTGCTATATTTACAGCAAAGAAAGTGACTGTAAATTCTTAAGTACATTAATGCAGTCAGCATTTTTTCCCAGTCAAGAGAAATATCTTCTTCAGCTGAGGATCATCTTATTACCCCAGCATTCTACCTGTTCAGATAAAATGGGCAAATGGCAACAGCTATACCTGCCAATATGAAGAACCAAGATAAAGAATGAGGGTTCAATAAAAGGCCCCAAACTAATCCATACATTTATGGTCAACAGACTTAACAAAAGTGCCAAGAAAATTCAATGGGAAGAGTAGTCCTTTCAACAAAAATGTGTCAAGATAACCAGATATCCATAAGCCAAAGAATAAAATTTGACCTCTACCTTATACTAGATGCAAAAGGTAACTAAAGAAGGTTCAGAGGCCTAAATTAAGAGTTAAACCATAAAAGTTTCAGAATTTTTTTTTATAAATGTAAAACTTATGACCTTGCATTAGGTGATAGTTTCTTAGATCCTACACAAAAAAATACAAGCAACCAAAACAATTTTAAAAAGGACAAATTGGACTACATCAAAATCAAAAGCATTGTGCTTTAATGAACATTTATTAAGAAACTGAAAAAATAATACTTGCATTAGCTAGTTTGATAACTATCTAATATCTAGACCAAAAAATCAGAACAATAAAAAAAATGATAATAACCCAACTAAAAATGGGAGAGGACATTTGAATAAACATTTGAATACACATGCATACAAATAATCAATAAGCACATGAAGAGATGCTCAACATCATAAATCATCAGGGAAATGCAAATCAAAACCACTTCACAGCTCCTGGGATGGCTATAATCAATAAGACAGACAGCCAGGTTCAGTGGCACATGCCTGTAGTCCCATCTACTTGGGAGACTAAGGGAGAAGGATCACTTCAGCCCAGGAGCACAAGATGAACCTGGTCCACATTCGGAGATACCATCTCCAAAAAACAAAGTCAGACAATAAGCAGTGTTGCCAAGAATATGGAGGAACTGTAACCATTGCAGGTTGCTGGTGGTGCTCCTGCTTTGGAAAAGTCTTATTGTTCCTCAAAAATTAAAGTTACCTTATGACTCAGGAATTCCACTCATAGATATAAACCCAAGAGAAATGAAAACACATGTTCACACAAAAACCAGTACACAGATGTTCAATAATACATTATTCATAATAGCCCCAAAGTGGGAAAACAACCCAAATGTTCATCAGCTGATGAATGGATAAACAAAATGTGGCAAATCCATACAACAGGAACATTATTCAGTGGCATATCCATACAACAGGAATATTATTCAGCAGTAAAAAGAAATTAAGTTCTGCATGATTTTACAATATGGATGAACCTTGAAAAACTTATGCTATCAAACAAGGCAGACACAAAAGGCCACATATTGAATGATTTCATTTATACAAAATGTCCAGAATAAGCAAATCCATATAAACTAAAAATAGATTAGTGGTTCCCAGGGACTACAGAGAGAGAAAGAACAGGGGGTGATGGGTGATGGGCAACAGGATAACTTCTGGAGTGGTGAATTATTCTAGAGCTGGGCACGGTGGCACACGCTTATAATCCGAGTGCTTGGGAGGCTGAGGCAGGAGGATCACAAGTCAGCCTCAGCAATTTAGAAAGGCCCTAAGAAACTTAGCAAGAACACGACTCAAAGAAAAAATAAAAAGGACGGGGGATGTGGCTCAGTGGTTAAGTACCCCTGCGTTCAATCCCTGGTACCAAAAAAAAAAATTATATTTTAGAATTAGGCAGTGGTGGTGATGGCTGTATGAATATAATTAAAACCACTGAAATATATACTTCAAAGGGGTCAATTTTATTATGTGAATTATATATCAAAAAATTTTAATGAAACTAGGCATGGTGGTATATACCTATAATAATCTCAGCAATTTGGGAGCTTGAGGCAGGAGGATCACAAGTCTGAGACCAGTCTCAGCAATTTACTGAGATTCTAAGCAACTGAGCAAGAACCTATCTCAAAACAAAACAAAACAATAAAGGGTTGGGATGTAATTCAGTGGTTAAGCATCCCTGGTACCCATCCACCCCCAAAAAATGGCCCAGTTTGATTTCCATATTCTTACAGGTAGATTAGATTTAGTTAAACAATGCTAATGAAAAAAAAAAAAAAAAAAAAAAGTAAAGGCACTGACAGAACAAAGTCAGGCATGGTGACTCATCACAGAATGGGCTATAGTCAACCTAAAAGTCCTCTAGAAATAACAAGGTAGGAAGTCACAAGAAGGAGAGAGAACCTTGCTAAATCTACTAAGCTCTTAAAAGGATGAAAATGGCCAGAGACAATATGGGCTTTTTTCTCAGAAACAATATGACAAGTATTCTATATGTCACACAGAAAGGAGAATCAGAGGTGTCTCTGGGCTAGAATGTCCACAGAGCCATTGGGAAATTTGTAACTACAACACTCAAAGACTGCACGTACAGGGGTCTAGGTCAGATGGCAGAGTAGGAGGCCAAGGACTCTCCTCTGACAATGTATTTTCTACACCTAAAAATACCATCAGGAGACGGGAAAGAAGCTGCTGTAGAAAGGGGAGGCAAGGTTTGGCCTAGTAGATAGACTTTAACAAAGCAAAAATATCTCAAAAAAGATTTTTGAATAAACACAAAAGTAACAATCAAGAACCTAAATTGGAAAATTTTCAGAAAGTATATCAGGAAAAGGCATCCTTACAGCCAGAGTTATTGTCTCCAGAGGAAGAACCATCTCTTGAAAATTAAAATGTCATTTAGACAAAGCAGGCAATCCCCAAAGAACATAAGCTGTTTGGTCTGGGAGGTCTTTCCCAGAACACTTGCCAACACAGCCAGCTTCTTTTTTATTTTTTCCTTTCTTTCTTTCTTTTTCTGGCAAGAGCAAGAGGCAAACCTAAATTAGAGGGCCCCACATTCAATGCCAATGAACTGGAAGCCCAAGACACCTCGTGGCACTTCTGTTCCACTGGCTCGGGATACAACTGTCTCCACACCAGCTGTGTCACAAATGGGCCTCAGTTTGCAAAATAAGGGAGTTTAAATCTCAGAGCATGATCTACTGAGACAGGTCCGATAAACAGAGCAGTTAATCTGGGCTCTTTCATTTTACAGCTGAAAAATCTGAAAGCAAGACAGATGAAATGACTTTTGCCTAAAATAACAAGGCACGTATCTGATGGTAGAGCAAGGCTGAGAACTGAAGTCTCCTATCGTGATGTTCCAACTATGCCACGTGTAGAAACAAGCATTTGGAAGCTAATTTCTCTTTTAAAACAGTATCTGATGTTACCTACCGATTAAATCTTTTTACCAATTAAAAATCTACACTTACATGTGCCAGCAGAGCAGGTGTCAGAGACAAAAATTACGAAGCAAGAAAAGCTTCCATGAGCTGGCCGATCCAAATCAAACTAACATTTACTAAACGCTACCATATGCAAGGCAGTCAAAGACTTAGAGTACAATATTACAAAAGAGCACCAGAACACAAGGGGAAAAAAACCTCACAATGGTAAAAGGTAGGACTGGTAAACTACGGCCTGTTTGCCAAATTTAACTTGTCACGTGTTTCTGTATAGTCCATAAGCTAATTTTTAAATGGTTGGGGGATGGGGGGGGGGTCAAAAGAATATTATGTAATGTGCAAAGAACATGAAATTCAAATTTGCATGTCCATAAATAAAGTTTTATTGGAACATGCCAAGCTCATTCATTTGCATACTGTCTACAGCTACTTTCACACTAGAACAGCAAGAGTTGAGCAGTGGTTGACAGAGACCATATGGCTTGTAAAGCCTAAAATATTTACTACCTGGCCCTTTACAGAATAATTTTGCCAACCCCTGATATGACACATTATGACAACGGAGTGAAATCAAAACTAGTTTTACAGTAATCTAAATAGCAAATGCCCAGAAAAAAAATAAGTTCTGGACAACTACAAGTTATTCAAACTGCTCATTTTTATACTCAGAGGAGGAACAGCATTATATAGCAATAAGTTAGTTTCAGAATCAAATCAATGTCAGCAGTGACATTAGAGAGTCACTTAATTGGCTCGGTTTCATCATTTTCAAGTAAATATATAAGAATAACCATAAGAATTGTTATAAAACCTGCCAGGCACAGTGGTGCCCATCTGTAATCCCAGCAACTCAAGCGGCTAAGGCAGGAGGATCACAACTTAGCAAGTCCCAGTCCCAAAATTAGAATTTTTAAAGAAACGAGGATCTGGGGATATAGCTCAGTGGAAAGCAACCCTGAATTCAATCCCCAGTATAACAACAACAACAACAAAATCATTATTAAGCCTAAACAAGAGAATAAAGCATTTGGCGTAAAACCAGGCCCAAAGACACAATAAATACAAGCTGACAGTTACTAAGAAATAGCTCAAGGGCTGGGATATAGCTCAGGGGCAGAACTCTTGCCCAGCATGCCCAAGACCCTGGGTTCAATCCCCAGTACAGATGGAAGGAAGAAAGGATAAAATGGGGGAAAATAGCTCAACATGTGGTGTGAAGCAAAGACTAGAAGAATATGCACCTCAGAAGATGGCCATTTCCTCTGGGGGTGAAAAAGTAAGCATTAGCTGGGCGCGGTGGCGCACACCTGTAATCCCAGCACTTTGGGAGGCTGAGGCAGGAGGATCGCAAGTTCAAAGCTGGCCTCAGCAACGGCGAGGCACTTAGCAACTTAGTGAGACCCTGTCTCTAAATAAAATACAAAAAAAGGGCTGGGGATGTAACCCAGTGGTCAAGTGCCCCTGAATTCAATCCCTGGTACCACAAAAAAAAAAAAAAAAAAAAAAAAGTAAGCATCAAAATCATGGAAATTCTCCCACCACTGAATTCAGTCAGAATTACCTAGGCATCCTGTAATTTAGTCCCATGATTTATCAGCTAAGATATACACTCTCTAGGAAAGCAGACCTAAATGCCTGTTAGAATCTCTTTCCTCGAAAGTTATAGTATTAAGGTATCATCTCTTAAGTTTGTACTGTACTGAACTTCACACTTGACAAAGTGTCTTGGCAAATACAGCCTCAGACAGTGTAGCCAAGTGGAACAATGGTGATGAGTCTTGGAAGACTTAGACAGTCTTACAAACTCAAGGGAACACTACCCTGAATGTGTGATAGTCCCTCTTCTATAAATGAGAATATTACTACTACTACTGTCTTCTCTGAGCTGTTCAGATTATTAAATGGGCTGTCTGACCACTAGAGTTTGAATATGGATTGTGCCCTCTGAAAACTCATGGGGAAATTTAATCCTCACTGTGAGGTATAAAGCAGATGAGGGGCTGGTGATACAGTTCAGTGGTAGAACACACACTTAGCATGCACGAGGCACTGAATTCAATCCTGAGGCCCCCCCACAAAAGGTGAAATCTAAAGAGCACAGAAACATAGCCCAACTATAGTGCTTAAAGGTAGAGCCCTGTTTTTTTTGGGGGGGGGGGTGGGGGGTGGGGGGGGTGTAGTAGAAGCAGATAAGATCATCAGGTAGAAACCCATGACTGAATACTGGTGACTACAGAGGGAAAGACAAACATACACACACACACACAAGCACACAGCCCTCCCTAGATACGGTTGCTTGATGCTCTATGCCATCATCTCCAGGCTCTGCCAGGCAAGAAGGCCAGAACCAGATATGGGCCCCCAACCTTGGTCCAGAACCATAAGCCAAAATAAACTTTTTAATTTTCCCAGTCTGTGGTATTGTGTTATTAGCAATAGAAGATGGACTGATATACTATCTGAAGTCCAGTAGGTAACTCAATAAATGGTAAGGGGATGTTGGTCACTCATTTCCTTCCCAACTCTCCACGCCTCTCTCTACGCCTCTCCATCCTCAAAACGTTCTGGGGAAGCAGGGCAGAAACCTTTATCCTTACTTTACAGATGGAGAAACCACGGCAAAGGAAGAAGATGGCTTCAAGCTAAAACACAGGTTTCATTGTTGCACTTTCTAATAAACCCCAAATACTCATAAACCCAAATATACAATGAGAACCATAAGCCAATACTGATGAGTTATATAAAAGACCACCACCAGGCCTGTACCTCAGTCCCTGCAGTAGGAACTGGTCCCATCTCCTAGAAACCAGTTTCAAGACTCTCTCCAGGACAATGGTCCTCTGCGGAGCCAGGTTTTTGCAACCTCATGCTGAGCTCTGCTGTTGCCAAGGACCCAGGAGATCAAGACATATTTACTTAGAAATAGGACAGTGAAACTCAGGAACAACTAATCACGCCCAGCTACCTACTAGCTCTATCCACTAAGAGGGCATAAAAACCTGATGCTCAGCCAGATGTAATGGTGCACACCTATAATCCCAGCAACTCAGGAGGCTGAGGCAGGAAGATATCCAGTTCAAGATCATCTAGGCAACTTTAGCAAAACATTGTCCCGAAAAAAAAAACAGAAAGGGATGGGGATATAGCTCAATGGTAAAGCACCCCTGGGTTCAATCCCCAGTACTGAGGGGGGAAAACCCTGATGGACTGATCCTGGTCCTTAAAACTCTTCTCTTTTGAAAAGAACAAAAGCTCCCTAAAGAAACAGTAAATTCCAGGTTTGGGTCAGGAAAAGTACATTATGAGCTAGGAACATCTTGCTGTGTCAGAAGTAAAAAATGAGCTTAAAGAATGATGGGGGGGGCGGGTGATGAGGATAAAAGATGGTGGAATGAGCTGGACATCATTACCCTAGTTATATGTGTGACTGCACATATGATATGACACTATATTGTATACAACCATAGAAATGTAAAGTTGTGCTACAATTGTGTGCCATGAATCAAAATGCATTCTGCTGTCATATATACCTAATTAAAATAAATACATTTTTTAAAATAATTAACTTAATCCTATATTCTACAGTAGATATTAAGATAATGTATTATTAGGATATGCAAATCTTCTTTTAAAAATATTTATTTTTAGTTATAGCTGTACACAATATCTTTATTTTATTTTTACGTGGTACTGAGGATCAAACCCAGTGCCTCACACATGCTAGGCAAGTGCTCTACCTCTGAGTCACACCCCCATGCAAATCTTTTAAATGATTATAATAACGTACATATGTCTTTTTTTCTGTTACGATAGAATAAGCACTTCTATAGAAATACAGTTAAATTTAAAGATCAAAAGGATTGAAAGAGGGCTTAAAACGGGTGAAAATCTAACTGGTCATTCTTTAGCCTTTTGCCCAAAGACAATCTTCCATTAAAAACAGGCAAATCTTCAGCGACAGAATGCAAACCAGCGGCATCAAGGGCTAGAGGTATCTGGAAAAATGAAGAGTGACAGCTTTTGGAAGCAATGAAGATGTGACTAATTAAGATGATGGTTGCACAACTCTGAATATATTAAAAAACAGAATTATATTATTTACATGATGAACCACATGAATATAAATTATATCTTAATAAAGTATTATTTTAAAAAATGAGGACCTATCAAAATGATAAAGAAGCCAGCTTAAAAAACTCTCATGGACCAAAATTGGGACAACTTGAAAATCAAAATAATAATAATGGATTATAATCTATTGAATGAAAAAATGTGTAAGAGAAGGTTCTACATTATAGTAGGACAACAACTAATGGATGTAGAATCAATGATACAATTAGAAGATCATTATTTGGTAACAATCACATTAATAATTCAGGCAAGAATCATCAATGGTGCTACAACTGGATGAGTATTTGATAAAGATCAAAATATTTGCATAATCTCAAACTACCTTCTCACAGTCAAGCACAGAGGCACATGTGTATAATCCCAGCAACTGGAAAGGGGGAGGCAGGAAAACCTTAAGTTTAAGGCCAGTCACCAACTCAGTAAGACCCTTTCTCAAAAAAAACAGGTGGAGTGAGGACTGGGGATGTAGGTTCAGTGGCAAAGCACCCCTGGGTTCACTCCTCAATACCCCCCCCCCAAAAAAATCATTTATACATACATACATACACACACACACTTTCACAAAGTATTAATTACATGTTAATTATTAAGTATATGCTACTTATCAAGTAATTAATGTAAAAATATTTATTGCTGATTATATAAAATACTTGTAGCCTAAAATTTCATTGAAGAAACCATCTTAAACAAGTAACTAAAGTTATCTACATCAGTAGTAATGGGACTATCAATGCAATGTGCCTCAGAGATACAATGCACTGAAGAGAACACAGCATTATTTATGATATTCCTGGCAAAAATGCATAACTTTAATCATGAGAAAGCAAGACAAACCAATGCTGAGAGACATTCTATGAACTCGCCAATGACTCTTAGAAAAATGTCAACAATGTAAAAATGAGGAACCACTGCTAAGTGAAGGAAGCAAGAGACATGACAAGTAGGTGATCCTGGATTGGATCCTGCACCTACACAGGGCACTGTTAAGAAGTCTGTAGGTTGTAGGACAGTATTCTATCCGTGTTAATTTCTGATCTTTATAGTTACACTGTGGTCATGTGGAAGTGTATCCTTGTTTTTAAAACAACACTTAGAGGCAGGAACAGTGGCACACACCTGTAATCCCAACAAGCTGGGAGGCTGAGGCGGGAGGATCACAAGTTGAAGGCCAGCCTCAGCAACTTAGCGAGACCCTCAGCAATTTAGTAAGACCTTGTCTCAAAATAAAAAGGGCTGGGGAGGTAATTCAGTGGTAATGTGCTTCTGGTTCAAGCCCCAGAAAAACAACAAGAACAAAACAAAACAAAAAAAAACAGAAATATTAAAAGGTAATGGGTTATCATATCTGAATATTATTCTCAAATAAATCTGGAAAAATTACAGTAAAAAGATTCTGTATTTGCAAATTTGCCTACTCAATATAATTTATTTGTAAACCCAAAATCAACAGTCTCAGCACATTTACTGTCATTCATAAGCATGCACATGCAGAATAGCAAAAATATGAGTGACCGGGTATCTTGTCCCAACAGACAACAAAGCAATGCTCTCCTTTCTTGTTTCAGCTCTAACACAATAAGCAAGTGTTCCTTTCATGGTCTATTTAGTTAACATGTTTTTTGCATCTTGGTGTTTTTTGTTACTTCCATTGTTTAAAACGGCCCTCAAAAAGTAAAAAATAAATAAATAAAATAGCCCTCAAGTGTAATCCTGACATGCAGTCTAGTATTCCTAAGTGCAAAAAAGCTGTTATGATATACCTTACAGAAAAAAATGCATGTGTTAGATAGGTAAAAGGCACAAGTTATAGTGCTACTAACTTAAAGTTCAATGTTAAGATGTCCACATTATATATTAAACACGGTGTCTTTAAACAGAAGCACACAGAGAACAAGATTATATACTAATTGATTGGTGAAAATGTCACCAGAGGTCCAAAGGATCCTAACACCCTGTATTGCCCCTGGCAGCAATGGTTCAATATTCGCTAATTCAGTGTTTGCAATTTAAGAGAACATTAAATATTGTGAATAGTGACTGTACTTATCAAACAGAGAGGATGACAAACCAACTGGGGACTTGAGGTAAAGGGGACAAAGGAGTTATCCGTACCATTCTTCCAGTTGTTCTCAATGTTTGAAAACATTTCAAAATCTACAAAATATTTTTTTTAAAAACACCTTTTTAGGTGTTAAACATACTGCAGGCTATTTTAGAGCCTCAATGATAAAACACATCACTAGAACTAGATCTCACTGGTGATTCTGTAACTGTCCATCTCCTTACCCTTTCCCTCCTTCTCCATACATACACAACTTCTAAGACAGAATGCAAACCACAGCTGTGTTGCATGACCCACATATTTCACTGTAATCCATTCACTGCTTCATGTTCTTCCAAATGAAATGTCAGAAACTTTCATAGAATTCAAATCTTTTCCAAGTGCACTATTCAAGACTAACACCCCCCAAAAATACTTTCAGGTTTTAAGGGAGATGCCAATTCCTTCCTATGCCAGTTACCTGGCGGGTATTTTTTAAATCATATATAAATTATAGAAATGTAGTAGAATTAGGTTTTATAGCCAGGCATGGTGGTACATGCCTATAATCCCAGCTACCTGGGAGGTTGAGGCAGGAGGATCATACGTTGGAGGTCATCAAGTTTTATTTTAAGACCCTGTTTCAAAATGAAAAATAAAAAGGCTGGGATGTAGCTTGGTGGTAAAGCACCCCTGGGTTCAACCCCCAGTACCAAAAAAAAAAAGAAAGTGGGGGGAAAAGAATAAGGTTTTATATTTAAAAATCAGACACCCTTAGCCAGTGCATGACTGTAATCCCAGCAACTCAGGAGGCTGACGCAAAAGGATTGCAAATTCTAGGCTAACCTCAGCAACTTAGCAAGGCCCTAAGTAATTCAGTGAGATCCTGTCTTAAAGTAAGAAGGGACTGGGGATATAGCTCAATGGTAAAGAGCACCCCCCCCCCAATTCAATCCCCAGTCCAAAAAACAAACCAAAACAAAAACAAAAAAAAGGACACCCTTAACGTCTCCAGTTTTTGAGAAAGTGATCAAGTTTAGAATTACAGTTAATGATAAGTTTTTCTAAGAGGCAAGAACACTATTTAGTGTTTGGGTTTAAGTGAAGATCTGCAATCTTGGCTGCAATCCCTTAATCCCTGAGAGTCAGTTTCTTTACAATCAGGAAGAAATCAGATTATCGAGAACAATGCCAGAGTCCTCCACTCTAATTTAGAAGCAAAGGGAAAAGATGTTTTAAGAAGTTCTCTAAATTAACTTACACAATAACTGGTTTTTTCTTTTCTTTCCTCCCAAGATTTCCTGCATCTTTGGCCTTCTCTGCATCTTTGGCCTTCTCCGCACTGTAGGCTGTCTAAATGCAAGGGCAGTATAGAAATATTTTCATGTGGAGGGATCAGGAAGCACCTCTACTGCTAAGCAAGTACAGTTTCAAAGCATGGAACCATTAACTTATATCATTGCAGTCATGATGGCCACAGACTGGAGAAAAGGGAAAATAAATCAGTTGAACCCCATCAACAAAAACAAAATTTGAAAGGCAGAACAGAAAGCCTCTGAAATAAATTACAGACCAGCAATGACCTGATAATTTGTTAGAAACGCACACCTCACACTCTATCCAGACCAAGTAACTTAGAATCTGCATTTTAACAAGATCCCCAGGTGAGGGCTGGGATTGTGGATCAGTGGTAGTAGAGTGCTTGCCTGACATGTGTGAGGCACTGGGTTAGATTCTCAGCATATAAATAAATGAATAAAATAAAGGTCTATTAACAACTAAAAAATATTTTAAAAGATCCCCAGGTGACTAGTACGCTCCATTAATTCCCTGACTCTACTAACTATCCAACTACCTGGCTCAGAAAATTTTGTTCTCCAGAAAATTCAGCTTAAACTTTGTTTTGGTAAAGAGTCCTTCCCAATCCACAGACAAGGTGAACTTACCCTGCTGTATATATTTTCTGGTACTCTACACTTCTCCCCCATAGAACCCATCACAATATGAAATCATGGTATAAGCCTGTTTTACAACAGGCTTCTCTGGGTTGGAAGCTCTGTAAGGGTATAAAATACCATTCTCTCTTATTCACCATGGCAGGCCCAGAACAAGACCAGAAACTAAGTATTTTCTTTTTTAATAAGTGAATGTGTCTCAATTACAGTGTTAGACTCTGGAGCAAGAGGACAAAAACAATTAAGATATGGACCTTGTTCTTAAGCAGTTCACAGCTTAGAGGACTTTGTGCGAACTAACATGAGCAAAGCCCCTAGAACATGTGCTACATTCACAACTGCTTTTCTTATTTCTCTGCCAAATGATAACAGGTAGCCCAACTGTTCTCAAGGCCCTCTGCTCCCACAGCATGAAGGGCAGGCCAAGAATGTCTTTGGCAACTGCTCCCTCATTTGGATCCTCCATTCCCAGGGTACAATTACCTTGCCCAACCTTCTCTTTCTGCCCTAACACAACTCTAACTTCCTTTAGCATCACTTCCTTCTCCCCTAGGAAGTTCATGTTATTTCTGGCAACATTCTCTCTAGCCTCTTCCCTCATCAGTTCTCTTATTATGAGATGTCGAATTTCCCTTGTTACCTCCTCCAAGAATGTCTTGCCTAACTCATTTCTAACCACTCAATTGATTATTTCCTGTGAGCTGTCAAGCCTACTTTATTCTCAACAGAAACCACTCAAATCTATATCCCTGGCCAATTTGGAGAATCTCCTAATTAACTGTTCAATATTCAATTGTCTTCCCACTTTCCTCAGTCCCTTCTCAGATCTCCCAAAAGGATATTTGCTGATTGAGCAAATGCTATCCTCTTTTCTCAGATTATATTCCCCATGATTCTTATATTCTTTCTTGATTAATAGACAAGAATCTCTCAGTAGATTTACTTCCCAAAGCCTATATCAAAAAACCATGGTAATGAAAACATATTTAAATGCTGAAATTGATAGCAATGAGGTGGTAAAATTGCTTCCTTCTACCTCTGGAAATGCAGTTCAGAGAAATGGAAGTTGATGGGCTCAGAATACAACATGATGTGGAAGAAGGTGCTCAGCGGAAAAGGCACAAGCAAGCTTAGGCCACCATTTCACCAGAACAGTCTGACGGGCTTAAAATCCAACCTGCCCCTCCATAGTAACAGGGAGAAAACAGCTACTGCCTACTAGCTGCTGGCTAGTAGCTACTAGCTGCTCTCCTCCTCACAGCATCATCATCATTGCATTCTGGGCAAAATGTACTGTATAAAACTCAAATCATAATCAATTGATAAAAAGGAAACAGGGAACCATTATACCAGATACAGCTAAATGAAAACATACCAGATGTGCCAGGTGCAGTGGCGCACACCTGTAATCTCAGCGAGAGGAGGCTGAGGCAGGAGGATCAAGAGTTCAAAGCCAGCCTCTGCAATTTAGCAAGACCCTAAGCAACTCAGCAAGAGCCTGTCTTTAAAAAATTACATCAAAAAGGGCTGGGGATGTGGCTTAGTGGTTAAGTTTCCCTGGGTTCAATCCCCAGTACCAAAAAAAGAAGGAAAAAGAAAAAAAACACAGAGATTTTAATTATCAAAGAGAAATGGAAAAGTGATTGCATTTACCATTCCTCAGGTTTGTTTCTATAAAGTCATGTGCATTTTTTCTCAAAATTCATGTACAGCAATAGAGATACTAGATTACTAAGCATAATACTCAGTATTATTCATAATGAATCATCTCTAAAGAATGTCTAATATTTATTTTGGTTTATAAGCAGAATCAACAATAGAACTTGAGTTACTAAGTCAACTTCTAAGTTACCCATGAAAAGCATTAATTTTTTCAATTTCTTTACAAGCATGTTTGGGAACTTTTCCTATTTGAAATGCTGATAGACAATTTTAGATGTCAAAATAAAGTACAAATCACAAATCTACCATAAAAATTTCAGAGTCTTTTACTCTCCTGATGCTATGAATACCATCCCAGGATTCTTCTTACACTTAAAATCATAGAAAGACTATAATAAAAAAATAAAAGCCAAAGTCCCTAGTCATCTAATGCAGCTGGTAATTACAAAGAGAACTGCTCATTCCTTTCCCACTATGACAGGCTCTCCAAGCCCAGGCCATTCTCCATCATAAGGTACACATCTGCATACTTTCTTGAAGAGTTAAAAAGTGCACACTTCCTTGAGAAGTTAAACAGATGGCTATGTGACCACCATTTGGAAACTGCTTGTGATAATCTGTACTGCGAGCACTGCCCATAAAATAAACTATGCATCTTTTTTTTTTTTTGGCAGGGGAGGTACCGGGGATTGAACTCAGGAGCACTCAACCACTGAGCCACATCCCCAGCCCTATTTTGTATTTTATTTAGAGACAGGGTCTCATTGAGTTGCTTAGCACCTTGCTTTTGCTGAGGCTGGCTTTGAACTCGCAACTCTCCTGCCTCAGCCTCCCAAACCACTGGGATTACAAGTGTGCGCCACAGCTCAGGGTTTGAGCATCCATTTTTATTAGAACGTCCACAAAGTTGTTTTTTAAACAAACTTACTCTATGCTGTCACTAAAGCCCAGTTCTGCAATTCCCTTTTTTTGGAGATTCTCTCAAATGTATGAAAGTTAATTAAATTCTTGAACATATAAAGCACAGAAATTATAAACGGAAGTTTATGGATGGCTCCAACTCCTGGGACATCATTACTATGTTTAGTGTCATGCCATCAACCATTTTCTCAGATAACCTGAGTCCTGAGCTTATTATCTCTTTGCACTGCCTTTCAGTTTTTTAAGAGAAGTACTTTCATTAAGAGCACTGATAAGGGACTGCCTAAGAATCAAGTGAAAACCAAGCAGTACAGGCTAGCAGCCCCACACTGCCTGGAGAGAATGGAAAGTTATTCCTCCAGAGCCAGGATGCTGATGACTAATACTAGGGAAGGACAGCCCTGTGAGCTGGGCCGGTGCCCAGCAGAGAGCCAACAGGAGGTCTCAGGGGATTCTAAAGCTCTCACCAGAGAGGAGTTTAACAAGATAACTCAGCTTTTAAGTAATAGAGGCTGCCTCCTAGCCTCTGGGCTGTGAAAGGGCTCACCTGCCAAGAGCAATAACACAGGTAATTACTGCACACAGAATAATATATCTCAAAGGGATTCCAGGACCCAGGAACTAGCTTCCCTCCTACCTTACATTACACACAGGGAGGAATATAATGCACTACTTTTTCTCATTAAGACCTGGGACAGTCTCCTAATGGGTAAGCAGATAAATTTCACTTGGCACAATAATTCAGTTTTGGTTGTTGCCAAAAATAAAAACGTTCCTGGTATTAAGCAGTATAAGACAATGAATGTCCCCTCTCCTGCAACACAATTCTGAGGTTGAAAAGTTCACTAAGTTCACATTAGTGTATTCCAGAGACTGGAAACAAAAACTCTAAAGCTCATTTCTTTTTCCTTTCAGACTTTACAGACTTCCAGCTGCCCTGAGTCTTTAGGCAAGTCGCCTTAACCTTGCACACTGAATCCAGGTTGCATGTCCAGTATTCCTACTGGTACTCAACAGTTTCAATTGCCCTTTTTCTTATCCATTTATTCCTTTGTCTCTGTCAAGACACCTGTCACTTGTACCATCTTCCCAGGAAAGTTGTTTTCTAAACAAACTGCTCTAAAAATATCACATCTGGTTTTTCCAACCCACCCACTTTTTTTTTTTTTTTTTTTTTTTTTTTTTTTGGGTACTGGGGATTGAACTCAGGGGTAATCAACCACTGAACCACATCCCCAGCCCTATTTTGTATTTTATTTTAGAGACAGGGTCTCACTGAGTTGCTTAGCACCTTGCTTTTGCTAAGGCTGGCTTTGAACTCTCTCTCCATCCTCCTGCCTCAACCTCCCAAGCCACTGGGATTACAGGCGTGCTGGGCCCAACCCACCCACCCTCTAAAAAACCACCAGTATTTAATTTTGCAAGTTCCTCTTTCCACTATAAAAAAAAAAAAAAAACTACTTGCCACTAGTTATCAGCCCAAAGCTTTACCCAGAATCAAACACTGAGTCTGAAGCCCCAAGCCTAAACTACTTGCCCCTCCCCCATAAGACTCTCTTGGCCATGAGACCTTCCTCTCAGGCCATGCCCAGGAGACTTAGATTGGTCGCTGGGAGCTAGACCACCTTACACTCTCTTTCTTCCCTATCTACCTGTGTTACTAACCCCAATCTAACTGTTATCATACATTTTATCACTCAAACAAGGACGCTTTCAACAGGCTACTACTGATAATTATTCCAGAAAAACAGGCATGAACCACACAGTCCTAGGCAGACTGGGAGACAAAGCATCACCCTGTCTTTACAATGGTGCTGAGGCCCGGTAATGTTCTTCCTTGCACAAAATGAATTCCTGCTGATTCAACAAACTGCTCTTCCCTGGGAGAATGGCAGTTTGGGGAATTGGCAACAAAGACCAGAAACAGAATTACCTAGTTCCCCCTTAGGGCAAAGAAAATATTACATATTTTACATTGTGGTGAAAATTCTTTTCTAAATATATTAATTGCAATGTTGATAAGTACTTTTCTTGGGAGGGGGAGTATGGGACAAAGAGCCAGAAAAGAAACCTTTGCCTGATGTACTTTAGCCTATCCAGTCACGTCTGTGCCACTGACTAAAAACTAGTATTCACACACACAACTACACTTTTTTTTTTAATATTTATTTATTTGCTTTAGTTGTACACAATGCATTTATTTTTACGTGGTGCTGAGGATCAAACCCGGGCCGCGCATGTTCTAGGCGAGCGCTCTACCGCTGAGCCACAACCCCAGCCCCACAACTACACTTTTCTACATGGTACCTAAGTTTGCTTAATCTTTCCTAAATAACAATTCGCTTGTTAATGAATCTGATTTCAAAAGATTTATACACTTGCCAGTTTCCACTATGCTCGGGATTCCCAGACTTAAAATTTACAGACCAGTGAAGTTTCCCTTCTCACACCTGCACCCCCATCCCCACCCAAAAAACAAAAACAAAAACAAAAAACCTTAGGGATGGATGCATTATCTACTGCTTATAACTAAAGCCATTTCTTCAAACTGAATGAATAACTTTAACATCACAAGAATTTGCTCTGTCCTTATCCCTCTTGTTTCACCCAAATCAGTTCCATTTTCTTCCCCATCTATCTTGGGGAATGTATGAAAACACTGCATGACTAATATCAGCTAATAGTTACCAAACACAAAGTGCCAGACACAGTACTGGGCACCATACCGTACATGCACTCTCCCATCAAATTTGCAACAATCCTATGAAAGGAGCCCTATTAGTTCCATTTTACAGGCAAAGGTGGTAAAATTACTCACCTGAGGTTACACAGCTAGTCATTAGTGAAGCTAATGGTTTAAACCACAGCTAGAATGTAAGTTCAGTTCTGCTGCAAGACACAAAATTTATTTGTTTGTTTGTTTGTTTGTTTGAGAGGGTGTTTGGGTATTGATCCCAGGGGCACTCAACCACTGAGCCACGTCCCCAGTCCTATTCTGTATTTTATTTAGAGACAGTGTCTCACTGAGTTGCTTAGGGCCTCGCTTTTACTAAGGCTGGCTTTGAACGCCCAATCCTCCTGCCTCAGCTTCACATATCTATTTCTTAAGTGTGGACTGTTTTAAAAAAGAAAGTAAAAACTGAGGTGGTATATGAACTCTATATATACCAGCATTTAGTAATATTTGCACAAACTTAAGAACAATTTCCTTTCAATTCTCTTTCAAGGATTCTTATTAAATCAATAAGAAGGTTTCAGTTTGGTGCTAGGAAACCACCTCTACCACCAACTAAACTTCCTTGTTAGAGTATGCAGACTCAGTTCAGAGACCTCTGCAAAACAGCATCTAGCTAAAATTTAGTAATGCTTTGTTTTCAGTGTGAGGGTTTGTTTTTTTTTTTTTTTTTTTTTTTTTTTTTCCTAAAATACTTTCCAATTATGGCAAGTAACACTGGTGGAAAAAGACTCCTTTGACCAAAACTTTAATGAGTCCTCACCTTGATGAGGACTGACCTTGAGCTTCCCTCTCGGTCCTTGCAGAATGCAACAGACAAAAAAATTCTGTGAAATCAGTTTAGCAAAAATCCCTCAGCTTTGGGCTGGGGTTGTGGCTCAGAGGTTCAGCGCTCACCTAGCATGCGTGAAGCACTGGGCTTGATCCTCAGCACCACATAAAAATAAAATAAAGGTATTGTGTCAACTTACAACTTAAAAAAAACATAAATATTTAAAAAAAAAATCCCTCAGCTTTGGTATGCTATCACCCTAGCCGCCTGCTGCAAAAATCAAGTCTGTGAGAAACCCCTCATTCTCAATGCTTCATCTAAGTAATTTTCCATCTGATCCCACCCACCCCCACTCACCCCTGCTCCTAGGTTATAAATCCCCACTTGTCCATGCTGGAGTCACAGTTGAGTCCAGTCTCTGTCTTCCCCCACTGCAAGACACTGATTGGCTTCCCTTGAATAAATGTTGGCCTTACATCTTTAACAACTGTCACAATAACTTTTTCCCTTAACAAAGACTTTATATTCTCACCATCAAAATTAAAGTTGCCTTTGTTTTTTTGTTTGATTGAACCCAGAGGCACTTCCCTGAGCCCCAGCCCTTTTTATTTTTTATTTTGAGACAAGGTCTCTCTCAGTTGCTTAGGGCCTTGCTAAGTTTCTGAGGCTGGCTTCCAACTTGTGATTCTCCTGCCTCAGCCTCCCGATTACATGGATGTGCCACCACACACAGCTAAAGTACCTTTTAAATTAAATTGTAAACATAGTCAATTGTCAAAACTATTTCTAAATATTTAATAAAATAGTCTGATATTCTAGAACCATAGCAGGTGTATACACACATCTGAAGCCTGGGAAACTATGGAAACCAATACTAAAACCAGTATGAATGGTTCCCAATCCTAAATTCTGCAGAACAGATTCCCTGCCTAAAAATAACAGCATTCCCGTGCCATCATGCTCTCTATCACCTACCACCCTAAAGAGGAATGCTAATTGTTTCTCTTCTGAACTCACACCAACACTTCTGACACCAAATGCATAGGGATTACCTACACCAAGCAATTCTCAAGTTCTCTATAAACACCACCTGGGTGTTCTACAATTCAATTCTGACACCATCTACTTGGGAGTTTGTGTCCAAATCCACCTGTTACAGGCACAGTTAAGTCTGACTCCAGTTCAGATGACCACTTGCTTACAGGCCTGTCTTCTGACTGACCTGCTGTAAACTAGGGTTCTCAGCACCCTCTTCCCACTTTGGCTAATTCCCTAACACAAATCACAAAATTATGGAAAACAGTTTACTCACTAAGCTACTGAGTTCTTAAAAAAGGATACAACTCAGGAACAGCCAAATGGAAAAAATACATGAAGTAAAATGTTGGGGAAGAGGTGCAGGCTTCCTGGTCCTCCCTGGCTGAAAACTCCAACATTCTGACAACCAGACCTCCATCCTTGGTGTTTACAAAGTCACTCATTAATATAAACTAAGGTATGGTAGCAACTGGCTTGTTATGACTATCAAAACTTGCTTCTTTTATCTTTTTTTTTTTTTTAATCAAAATAAGAATTGAACCCAGGGCCCTGCAAGCGCTTTAGAACTGAGTTACATCCCAGCCAACTTTTACCTTTGTCATTCTAATCACTTTAGAAATTACAAGGGTTTCAGGGGCTCAGTATTTCTTACATCACCATGTCACACACCTTCATTGCCTTATTTAAGTGGGAAATAAAGAGGAAGAACTATGGCCTGGCAGCAGAAAAAAGTCAAGTCTCTTGTGATTTTGCCTCTCACATCCACTTGTCATCTGTGCTTTAGGGATTCACAAATTTCCCTTGTCACTGAGCTCTCTAGAACCCAGTAAAAGGGCAAGACCCATTTTGGTAAGATGTTTGCATCACTGTGACCAAAATACCAACAATAACAACTTAGAGGAGGTAAAGCTTAATTGGGGCTCAGTTGCAGAGGTCTCAGTCCACAGACTGGTGACTCCACTGCTCTGGGTCTAAGGTGAGGTGGCATATGACAGAGGAAGTCCCAGTGGAGGAAAGCTGCTCAGCTCATGTTGAGGGTCAAGGAGCAGAGTGGGGTAAATGGCAGCAGGGAGGAACAATCCCTTCCATGTCATGCCCCAGTGGCCACTTCCTCCAGCCATGCCTCACCTGCCTACAGTGACCACTCCAATCCATTCAAAGTAGGATCTCACAATCCAGTCATTTGACCTCTGAGCATCTCTGCATTAATTGGATCTTTGTGGGGGGCTCCTCATATCCAAATCATAACAGCCCCAAAGGGCCACTTGAAGCCCGGTACAATGGTGCATACATATTATCCCAGTTACTCTGGAGGCTGAGGCAGGAGGATCAAATTTAAGGCTAACCTGGGCAACCTGCAAGACACTGTTTCAAATTAAATTTTGGTGGGACATATACCACAGTGGTAGAATGCTTGCCTAGCACTGAAGCGGCCATGGGTTCAATCCTCAGTATGGGAATGGAGGTTGGTGCTTTTTTTCCTCAAAGGCACTAAGACCCTGGAACACCTGGGGGTCTTCAAGCAACTAACAACTAGTTAGTATAGTTACTGGGTCCCACAGGCTCACCCTGCAATGCCTAGAAGAGACAACGTGGCTTTTAAGAATTGGGATTATAAAACTACCACACATAAAAAATAAATTAGTTGATAATGCAATGTTAAGTTATAGTTTACCCTAAATTTTATCTATGATGACACCTGCAAGACATAAACAGATAAGTATAACATCCAAGCATTACCCAAAACACTGACTGATTATTTTTAAAAAAAGGCACCCTAGACTGTATCTTTAGGGACCTATCTTAGAGAAATTCTAGCACAAGAGAGAATGAAGATGTATAAAATAAAGTTCTGTGCAGCAGTGTCTAGAATAGTACAAAGCTAAAAACAACACACATCAATAGCAACAGTTAATTATAATACATCCAAGCTACAGAACACCACTCAGCCATTAAAAAAAGGTTGCCAGAAAGAGAATATGGTCCCATTTCAATTTCTAAAAAAAAAAAAGAGAATGAGTGTCTGCATGAAAAATTTTGGAAGTAAACATACTGTCAACATTTGCTTAGGGGAATGAGAATGAAAGAAAGAAAAAATGACTTGGCAACTTGGTAAGGCTGTCTCAAAATAAAAAATAAAAAGGGCAGGGGATGTTGGGGATGTTACTTGGTGGTAAAGCACCCCTGGGTTCAATCCCCAGTACTGCAAAAAAGAAAATAAATAAAAACAACTGAGGTTGGTAAAGAGGGCAAAGGGAGAGAAATTTTTGTATTTAACTTTAAAAATATTTCTATGCTGTTTTAAAAGCAAGTACAGAATTTAAATATAAAAATAACTTAAATTATTAATAGTGAATGGCATCCACCAGAACATTCTAAAGAAATTCCAGGATGAGATGGAAAACTGTTGAACAAAATGAGAAAAAGCCACCAAAGAAACTGCAAATATGACCCTTAATGAGGACTTCATAAATCTTATAAGAAAATTTTATTCCCATTTTAGATAAGCCTGTGGAATAAAAAGTAAAGCATAAGACTACCAAGCAGAATATTCTGGGTCTTACTATTATTATTATGAATGAGGCTTATAAATAAGAAATAGGATCTATATATACAGTTGAGGCAAAAGGCCCAAGTATCAGACTCTAGGATTCGAAGAAAAGAAAGGACCTTAGAATCTTCATATTTGCAAATGACACTAAAGACTTCCATTGCAATATTGTGCCAGGTTATTGGTGCCAAATTATAGGAAGATCTTGGGAATCTATGCAAATACAAGGAAAAGTGGCAGATGAGTGTTAAAACAGGCATATGGCCTAAATCAGGCACATAAAACAACAACTTCTCCGCTGTCAGTTATGACCCAGGAATAGGATCTCACAGTCACTGTAAATGGACCCTGAGGACAAGAGCCCAACATCAAGCTACAGATTAAAAGCAATGCAAAATGTCCTGGGAACCATCAAGACAAAAGCCAAAAAGAGAGGGAAACCACAGAATTCTCACCTCAGAAAATTCTCGTGCACTAACCCAAACATACATTTCATTTATCATTAGTGTTGTGCCCCTTCAACTACATACAGTAAAGAAGTTAAATAAGATCAACAGGTCTCAAACACCAACTCCAGATCAATCCCAATTAACTCTTTCAATCACCTAGGAGTGGCTTTTCTAAAAATACAGATTCCCTTGCCACTCCAGAAATTCTAAAACAGTGCCTCTGAAAGATCCTCCAGGTGGTCCCAATGCAATCCCATTTAGGAAATCACTGGGATTCTTTCACTGGCTCCATATATACTTCCAGAAAAAATTTTTTTTATATTTATTATTTTAGTTGTACACAATGCCTTTATTTTTACATGGTGCTGAGAATCGAACCTGGGCCGTGCACGTACTAGGCGAGCGCTCTACCGCTGAGCCAAAACCCCAGCCCCCAGAGAGGATTTAAGATGGCTTACTATAAAAAAATAAACTCAAAAGTTAAGAAACCATGTGAATGTACCAAGAACTGATTAAGAAGGGCTGAGGATGAAGCTCGGTGCAAGAATGCTTGTTTAGCATGTGCAAGTCCCTGGGTTCTATCCTCAGCAATGAAGGGGGGGAAAAAAGGTTAAGATGATACTTGCACATAAAAAGGAAATTAAAAAGATCTGGTAAAATGAAAAAAATCTGGCCTCCAAGCAAGAAGAACAGTGTTCAGAGTGCCTCAATTGAGAGCTGAGCAAAAGAAAACACTCCCCATGAGCTAGACACCCTATAAGTTCCCTCCTCAACCTCACCTTCTCAAGTCAAGGCCTGCTGTGCAGGAATCAAGGTGTTCTGAAATGCAGGAGAGAATGGGTAGATAAAATCCCCTGGTCACCATGTGCCTCTGGGTCACAAGCAATCACTCACACTAGTTTATTCTGATTACTAAAAAGAAGTATTATTTCCATTCACCCCCAACCCTCCATTCAGTCCTTTAGTCTAATTCATATTCTAGCTCTCTGGTCTTCTACAAGAAAACCATACTTCAACTAACCCACTTTCAGGAAAAAAAAAAAAAAAAGGCAAAGGGAACAGAAAGGAAGAGAGAGCATGCTTTACACAAGATAGGCAGCAATTCAAAGTCAAGCCTACCATAAGGTACGAGATTTCTGAGCTTTGTTTCAGCATGCCTAAAAGAAATGTAATACAGGGGTTTTTATATAATCACAGCCTTATGGGACTAAAAGATGCTTAGAGACAATGAGTTGAGTCACCTCATTTTAGAGAAAAGTCGTTCAAAGTGAAATACCTTACCCAACACATAACGCAGATGGAGAGCAGCAGTACCCAGGTCAGAGCTTGTGTCCCCTAACTCCTAGGCCAGTGATCTCTACTCTATAACATGCTACTTCTCAGGGACAATGTTAATAAAGCAGATTTATTAATTTTAGGCACAGGTTCCAGAAACCTCTTTAAGTCTTCCTATTATATGTAAGGTTGGTATTATAAGATCGTGCCGAGCAAACCACTTCCTAGACACACACATACAAATATTAAAAAATAAAAAAAAAAACTTAAAGCACTCAAAATTTGTTGAGGCATAGAGAGAAGACAGCCATTCATCATATATAAATGGAAAAAAGTACAAATCACAATTATTTATATCACAAACTTCAGGTATCTCACAAACGGCATCTGAAAATGACATGGAAATTTTCATTAGTTTTATTTTTTCCTGTAAATTGCTTAACTTCCTAACTTAAAAAAAAAGTCAACTGAAACTACTGTTCATTTTTCTTAGACATTAAAGATAAGTGAGAAAAACATAACATTAATTTATCATATTGAATCTCACTGAAAGTAAGTGAAATCCCACGACACTCCATCTGCATCAAACACTCACAACCTGTGATTCCGCATCAGTTTCTGCTGTAAAAACAAAAAGCATATGTCAGTCTCCCAAGAGAGGAAGCTGCAAAAACTGGGTGTGTATTCATCACTAGCAATAAAAGAAAACACTCCATAAGCGCAGTGAAAGTGAAGTCCCTTCATTTTGTTCCCTTCTCCTAGCAAGGCACAGAATTTCCTATGATATTTAACTATGCTCTTTTTTTTTTTTTTAACATTTATTTATTTCCTTTAGTTGTACACAATGCAATGCATTTATGTTTACGTGGTGCTGAGGATCGAACCCGGGCCGCGCACCGCTGAGCTACAACCCCAGCCCAACTATGCTCTTCTTGAAGAATGAAATACATTCAAAGACTAGACCCCACGGGCTCTAGCACAACCCATTAGAATCACACCTGTCGGCCAGATAGCTAGCCATGCTGAGAAATGAGTACAAAATAAGCTATATAGCCTCCTAACCTGAATTCAAAACCCTGATCAATTATCACCTTTGAACTTACAACTGGAAACTAAAATTCTCACTTGCTGCCCAATTCACCCTCCAAGTAAACTGGCATAGTCTTCCCTAAATCATCTGCCCACTTATTACCAGCAGGGGTCACTGGCCTCAAAAGACATCCCCCATGCTAATAAGCCATGCTGTATATGAGCTGGTTCCCTGCTCTGAAACCTGCCACTTTGCTTTTCACTGACACTGACATTTCAAAGTTTGCTAGGCTAAAAAGTACCAGCAAAAAGTAACAGAGCAGCATTAAATTCCATGTACTAACAAAATGCTAATGGGAGTATAAACACAGACAAGGTCCAGACACTATTAACTCTTACCGGGCCTGCTCCTGGCATTACTTTTTCATCCACATCCCCTTCATTGGAAGATAGTGACTTGGGAATACACAGGACTAACAAGAAGTCAGAAAACCATGTTTTGGTCCAATAAGAAACAAACATGACTAAGAACAAGTTTTATTTTGTTTCTTTCTTACCCATCCCCCATTCTTTACATTTACTCAGTGGACTGAACATCAGCTATGGATCTCACTGGGATACCAGAACAATGACCACCACCGCTGCTTTTTTTCCTTTTATCATACTTAAACCTGTGTGTTACATAATAAGTCAGTTTAAACCTGCACCATTTGTGGGATACTGAACCTGAAGAAATTAAAGAGTTACTACAAAAATACTAAAGAACAATCATCAATGGAAACCCCAGGGGCTTGGCTCTTGCTGTTTCCTCTGCCAGAAACATACTTCCCTTTTGGCTGGTGTGCTCTTTGATGTCCATCAGGTCTCAGTGCAAATGCCATCTTCTGAGAGACTTCTTTTCCTAAACACACTATCTAAAGACACCACCCCCTCCCTCACTTGCAACCACTCTGTCCCAGTAAAATTACTATCTTACATGCACTGCCATGCTTTTTTCTCATCCACATCTTTATTGTCAGAGCCCTCCGTGAGGCATGAGGAAACGAATCTGATCTAGTTTTCTACTTGTTTCTCCAATGTCCAAAGAGATCTTGACAGGCAGCGGATGATCAATAAATATTTGTTCAGCAAAGAAAGGAAATATAATTGTTTATCATTCTATTTCACTACTTACTACACAGCACCACTACTTTTAGCATAACTAGAGCCAGATGGATGCTTCCTTTCCACAAAAAATGACAGAAAACCTTTAAAATACAGTAATAACTGAGTGTTCCTTTACTTACAATCCTGATTGAAAGCAACCACACTTACATGTTAGGAAATGGGCAATTTTAAGTCTATAGGGAAAAGCCTTTCATCTTATTCTACTTCTTTGCAAATGGCCCTTCTAAAACATTGTTATTCAGCTACCATATCTCTTAATGGTAGAAAAAGAATATCTGAAGTAACAGGAAAGGCTTTTTTGCTTTTTTGCCCCTGCATATGCTAAGTGCTCAGAGAAAGGAGCAGATCAACAGACCACTCTGTCCCCACTCAACACATACTTCTTAGTTCAGAAACCTAAGAAACATTTAGTTATAATGAACTAAATTATAGGAAGCATTTCTTACAGGCTGTACACTGAAGAAATTTCCACTAAGCTACTCAGCAGGAAGTTTACATTTTGCTTTACAACAAATTGGCAGCCCAACTCCTATGGAAGGAAGGAGAAAATTATGGCCATCTCCTCTTTTAAGTGTCCCTTTGCCTTAGTCACCCAGTAGGAATCATGGTTCTTAGTATAACACCATGAACTGGCAGAGGGATTCCTTTCCCCTTCTGAGGCAATTAATGAGGAGGGGTTAAGTGTGAAGTAAAATAGGAACTGAAATTTGGCCTTGTCCTCCCTTTTGACCTTCCACACCATAAGCAGAATAAAATACATCATTTTCATGGCTGCTTCTGATAAGCACAGAAGACCTAAGAATTGTCACCAATGCATTTTACTGTTTCAAAAGTCACCCATGTGCTCCTACTAGAAGAAACATGTAAACATGCCAATTAGAAGGGAAAGTTAGGGCTGGGGTTGTGGCTCAGCGGTAGAGCACTCACCTAGCACGTGTACGGCCCAGGTTCGATCCTCAGCACCACATAAACATAAATGCATTGCACTGTGTACAACTAAAGCAAAAAAAATAAATATTTAAAAAAAAAAAAAAGAAGAAGAAGAAGGGAAAGTTAGTTCATTATAACTTCTTTAAAAAAAAGTATGTTCACTTCAAAAAAAAAAAAAAAAAGTAAACCAGGGCTGGGGGTATAGCTCAGTTGGTAGAGTGCTTGCCTTGCATGCACAAGGCCCTGGGTTCAATATCCAGCACCAAAAAAAAAAAAAATTAAAACAGGTCACTAAAACAAGACAAAATAGCCATCTCAAAGTAGCTAAGTGGGTGACTAAATTTTACACTAAATACCTCAAGACTTCTACCAATCTTATCTATATAACATCTATTGACAATATTCTTTTGCAGCTAAAGAATGTCTACCAAATTATTCAAATTAACCCAGAATTGGAATCTTTCAGGGTTTTGAGAAAATAAGATCTGACTTGACAAAGACATTTACTTATCCAAGTTTTATTTCCACCCACACGTTTGCTAGTTTCATCCCAATTCAGAAAACATAAATCCATCTTCAGCCTTTCCATTATCCCCACTGACTTTCTCAGTAACAAGATATCTCCAAAATGCTTATGCAGACTTACTACTCACTTCCTCTTTAAACACATTCCAAAACTAACTCAGTCCCTTCACCCCCACTCCCTATAACAGACACAGTCCCTACTGTCACCATCATTTTTAAAAAACAATCAGTGAAAGATTTTTTCAACTTGTTTCCCAAGTTAAAAATTAAAAAAAAAAATAAAAAATAGCCAGGACTCACTGGGATGACAAGGCAGAGACCAGAAGAAACTTGCACCCTCCACAGCCCTACAACACTTTTTTACCAAAAAAGAGGAAGGACTATTCATCTTCACCGCAGCAAACCTCAACCCTAGACCATTTCACACCCTCAGCTCAGTCTGAGTTCACAGGAATCCAAGGGCTCACACAGAAATGCACACATCTCGTTAATCAGTGTTCCAAATTCTGTCCTCTCCCAAAAGCAGGGTCTCCTGTTTTCCTATTCATCCAACTATTTCCTTCTCACTTTCCTGTCACTGAACTCCATCTTCCTTTTCAGAGTTCTTACAAAGCAGTTCCTAGTACCACTGGAAACAATTACTCTCCCGGAAAATACAACTTTGCTTAGCAGAAGTGCTTCATACAGAGCAATTTGCCAGTGGTCGATTTTTCATTCCAGACAAGGCACAAATCTGCCTGTAGCTCCCTCCCCTAATCACTGCCTGTAACTCACCCACCCACCCCAGCAGTGCAATCTAAGAATGGCACAAACTGCTCAAATCACTGAATTTTTGATGAGCATGGTGGTGCATGACTGTAATCCCAGCGGCTCCGGGAGGCTGAGGCAGGAGGATCACAAGTTCAAAGCCAGCCTCAGTAACTTAGCAAGGCCCTAAGCAACTTAGCAAAACCTTGTCTCAAAATAAAAAATAAAAAGGGCTGGGTATGTGGCTCAGTGGTTAGCACCCCTGGGTTCAATCCCTGGTACCAAAAAAAAAAATAAAAATAAAAATCACTGAATTTTAAAATGCCACCTTCCAGACTCAAACATCTTCTGCACAACACTCCTATGCACACAAAGACCATAAGCACCAAATGAAGTCACTTACCATAATAGCAGCTCTTGGACAAGACAAAGAATAACATCTAATCTTTCCTCAACTCAATTACAGTCAGCTTCACTTTCCTGCAATTTGCGGTCATGCATCACTGACTCCACCCTTCATGTTATAAAGTAGTACCCTGGAGTACTGGAGTCAAGAGGCCTCACAGCATGATGTTTTAGAGCTTGTGCTCTGGCAGACTGGCCTGGATTCAGGTTCAAGCCTCAGCTCTTCCTCTTTATACCAATAAGAAAGTGCCTGTCCTTGGATAGACCTTTCTTTCTAAAGCTCAAATTAGACATCTGTAAAATGTAACCAACAATCCTATGATTTGTTAGGTATTTTAAATGAGATAATATGTGCAAAACATCTAGCATAACACATGACAAGTGATTACTGATATTCAGTACCCATAGGAGTAATCTGTAAACAGGTATGGTCACCTCATAGAATCCAGATGCCCTGGAAGCCTCCAACACTGGTGGAAGCAAAAATATGTTCAGCTTCAATCTACTCCCATCACACAAAAGAGGGGATCTTTAAGAAGAATTTGGGCATTAACAAGGAGAAAACTAAAAAATCCACTCTAGGCTGACAATTCCAATACCAGACAGTCAAGAGATACTTTGTTCCTATGATAAAATCAGTATAAATGAAAAAGTTAATGAAACAGGAGACACTTTAAAATAATCCTTTCATGGGTCAGGTCAAAATTTCAAAGAGAATATGTGGACCTTAGAAATTCTCTTCTCATTCAATTTCTGATTAATTCTGACTATTATACACAAAGAGAAAAGGCAATATTGAATATTCCATGAATCTCAGCTGGCAAAAGATACTCCCTAAGAAATTAATACATGAAAATTAAGGGGAGGGCTGGGGTTGTGGCTCAGCAGCAGAGCACTCGCCTTGCACGTGCACAGCCCGTGTTCCTTGCACGTGCACAGCCCGGGTTCGCTGTGTTCGATCCTCAGCACCACGTAAACATAAATGCATTGCATTGTGTACAACTAAAGTAATAAATATTTTTTTAAAAAAATTAAGGGGAGGGGAGAACCCTGAAATCAAATTTACACACACAGACACACAAGCTGTAGAACACTACAACAGGAAAAACTGTGGAACCTGGGAGAAAGTGTCAAAAGGATCTTTGCCATTCCTGATGAAAAAGTCAAGAACTGTAGTCTAAAATGAAATCTAAAGGTTTATGGTCATTGCAACCAGACAACATGATAATCACTAAGAAATGTCAGGTTCCAAAATTTGGGAGGGCTAAGAAGAGGACAACCGAGGGGGGCCAATGATAAAGCAGATCTACATTACAAAATTATCATGGAACTAGGGATGAACCTTGCAAGGTTAAATCAAAATTCAAGAATATAGAAAGCAAAGGCATATAAAATCAGGCAGAATCTAGTATTAAGAGCCTGGACTAGGAATCAGAACACCTGGGTGTTTTTCCTGGCTCCAACCCTTACCATGTGCCCTTAGGCAAGTCACTTGCCCTCTTTAAACTGTCTCTTATACTTAAGGGATGGGGAAACGATAATGATCATTAAGATTCCAGCTGCACTAAAAATTTAAGAGTCAAAGGACACAATGATCAGGAGCTCCCACGCCTACAGACTAGACACAAGATATGGAGGGGAAAAAGAGGACCACAGAGTGAGAAAACTTGGAGTATGTAACTACGTGTCGGTGGAAACGGAAAAGCTTCATGATGGCCAAGTACCCCTAGGGTTCCAGGAAAAAGAGGATGTCAGGATCTTTAAAAACTGCAAACTACTCAGCACATGTCAAAATGGACCGAAAGCGGGGGATGGGAGGACAAATATCAACGAACTATCTTCGTTAATAAATCAGTAATCGATCTGTCCTGGTAGACAGCTAGGAGATCCGAAAGCTGCGACCACTAAAATCACTGTGCCCCCTGATGCCTGGGTATCCAAAAGGCAAAGACCAAGAGGAGCTCATGTCCGGTTCTGTCTAGTGAGAGGATTCGGAGGATGGGCGGAAAGTGAGAAAAGGGGACACAGGAAAAGGGATCTGGAGATCATGCAGGCTGGCAGGAGGGAGAAGAGGAGTCAGTGTCTGACTCCCGCTCGAAGGCGGCAGAGGGGTCCAGGTCCGGGGCCCCGCTCTCACCATCTTGACGATGCCCCGCTGCACGGTGGGGACCGCGGGTCCCCCGGAGGAGCCGCCGCTCTGTGCGGAGGAGGCCATGTGTGGAGCTGGCAAGGTAAGCGAGTGGAGCGGCCGGCCGGACTGGAGGTGTCAGTGTGGGTGTCGGCTTTGGTGAGAGGTCGCCGAAAAGAGCGGCAGGCGAGCGACCAGCTGCGAGCGAGGAACTAGACCGACGCGCCTGGCGCTCACTGGAGCAGCAGCGGGACTAGGAGCAAAAGAGGAGACGCGATCTCCGCCGCCGCCACACGTTCTACTCGCCGCGCAAGCGTGCCAGAGCGCCACCGCCCTCTGGCCAATTAGAAGCCTAAGCCCGCCGGACCTCAAGCCAATAGGCACTCTGCTCACGGAGCCCCGCCTCTTGGTCCCAAAACCGGTGGAAAGCTCCAGGAAGCGCTGAAAGAGCTGATTTGCGGTGACGGGCTAAATATGGGGCGGGACTTCCGGGGCAGCCCGAGTAGGTAGTGTCGGGAGGTGTAGTGGGAAGGAAAGGACACGTCAGCATCTGGCTGTGAGGCGCAAGGGGCCATGGGAGTCCCGGAGGCGGAGTCAACCTCGCCCTCCTCCTGGCCCTTGCCCACAAGTGACCCCGCCCTCGAGCCCTGCCCCTCAGACGTCGGAGAAGCCCAGGTGTACGGCGGCAAATCAGGTGGACGCTACCAGATTGAGGAATGGCGACAAGGTTCCCAGAACCACCGCGGCCAAGCCTGGAAGTAATTTCTATACCATCTGCCCACCGACTTCCTACATTTCACCTCGGCTGACACTATGGAGAGAACTTGGAAGTCGGAGCATTGTGAAAGATCCTGCAGATGTTGGCCTTGACTCGGAACGCGGCAGCGTGCCTTCTCTGCGGTCGGGAGTTTGTCTCTTGTCGCTGGGGGTCTAGCGCTTGGTAGCTGCTCTACTAATGTTTGTCGAAAGAAGGAATAAATGTCGCCTAAAGGGATGACGTGTTCTCTACACAGGGGAGAATGACCTCCTTCGGTCTCTTCCCTGCAGCTCCTACTGAGGTTAGGAAAAGCCTTGGTAAGCGCGCTCCCTGATCCGGAGGAAACAAATCCTGCCTGAGTGTGGTGAGCGCCTCCAACCGCCCTGTCCCTTCTCCTAGCCTCAGCGTTTTGAGTAAAGAAACAGCGAGAGGGACGTGAGAGTACTTAAGTGAATGTTTAGCGATAACTAATTTCGTCGAGCGCCCACTGTGTGGAGCCAAGGACCTTACGTGTAGTACGGCATTTAATTGTAAAGCCTTCCTGTATATTGAAGTCACCACTTCCCTTGTAGCTTTTTCAAGAAAAGGTTGCTTATTCTCCCACATTTCACGTATTCCAAGGTCAAGTTTTGTAGGCAGCATCTTCTTAGCTCTCCAGTGCCCCTTTCATCCCATAAATTCGATACTCTCTTCAAAAATAAATAAATCTTCGTGGAGACACGTTCCATTTCATTACACCCCTCTCCATCTGATTCAGGTTGTCCTCTACCTAGCCCAGCTCCTACGTTGGCAATTCTATGAGATTGCAGGTTCCTGGTACACACTCTTCTCTACCTAATGATCCTGAGTAACTTCAGTATTTGTGAGCATGACTTATCAATACTTTAACTTCTTGGCTCCTTGACCTTATCTTCAGTGAACATAACCTTTGCACCATTTAGCCTCCCTTTCCAGGGCAGCTGAATAGTATAACTTCTTGACTGATACTAAACCGAAACACCTTCTTCTCTGATCCTGATTGCTATTCTTTCTCCCCACTCACCCAGTTAATTCCCCTTTACCTTATATTGGTTGTCTATTGTGTAACAGTTGACACTAGCTGTCAGAAATAATGGCCAAAATGTATTGAACACTAAACATATGTACTAACAGATTCCCTGCTGAATGTTTTTATCTACATTGCATAATTTAATCCTTAGAAAAACCCTATAAAGTAGATATAATCAAGCTCTCTTTGAAGAAGGAAATTAATTTGTTTTAAAAAAGGTAAACAACCAACTCTACGTCAACAGCTTAAAGGATTGAGTCAAGGTTTGAACCCAGAACTTTACCATAAACATTGTGTTCTTAGGTTAGCCTGCTTCTAAGGTAGAAAAACATGCTGCCTCATCCTCAGCCTGCACCAATAGAATCCAGAAGCTAGCATAGTTTTCACCTCCAGTAAGCTTCCTTTGGGGAGACAGAAGAAAACACTGAGATGTTAACTTCCTTCCTCCTTTCTCCCAGCCCACCTCCAATTTCAACCACCCGCTATACCATTAACCTGGAGTTCTTTCTAAAATATTGTTTTCATTCAGGTCAGCCCCTCCTTAAGTTTCAACTCCCTAGCACATAGCCTAGCACCCTCACCACTTAGCCCTGACTTCCGTTTCAACTTTTTCTCCTGCTCCTCCTCCTCCTCCTCTTTTGAAGTTTCAAAATATATTTATTTGTTTGTTTTGTTAATTTTTTTGCAGTGCTGGGCACACAACCTAGGGTCTCATGTATACTAGGCAAGCACTCTACCCCTGAGCTAAATCCTCTTCCCCTGTATGTTTATTTGAAAGAAAAACCTCACCAACCCAAGTTATCTAGATCAGTGTAATCTACACTAACTTTCTGCAGTGATGAAAATGTTCTATATATGCTCTGTTTAACCCGATAGCCACCAACCACCTGTGGCTAATGAGCACCTCAAGTATACCTAATGCAACTGAGGAAGTGAATTTTTACTGTTTTTTTAAATTAATTTAATACACATGGCCTAGTGACTATGGTATTGACTAGCTGATTAAATTTTAATCTTGCTGTCATGTCTATTAACATAATATTCTACATAGGATTTTTTTTTGGGGGGGGGGTGATGCTAGGGATTAAACCCAGAGGCACTTTACCACTGACCTATGTCCCCAGGCCAATTTATTTTTTATTCTGAGATAGGGTCTCATGAAGTTGCTTAGGGCCTAAGTTGCTGAGGCTGGTCTTGAACTTTTGATCCTCCTGACTCAGCCTTCACAGGTATGAGCCACCACACCCAGTTTACATAGGTTTTCAAGTTATTTCTATGTGCTTCATGTAGTCCCAACTTGATTAAAATGCACAAAGACATAAGCCAACATTTTAAAAAAATTTTTAGAAACAACAGAACTTACTTTGTAATATTAAAAGTAGAATTCAGAACCAAGCATGGTGGCACATGTCTATAAACCCAACAACTTGGAAATCTGAAACAGAAGGATCACAAGTTTGATGCTAGCCTGGGCAACTTAGCAAGGTCCTTTCCCAAAATTTAAAAAATAATAACAAAAAGTGTTGGGGGTGTCACTCAATGATAAAGCACCCCTGGATTCAATCCCCAGTACCAAAATTTTTAAAAAAATTATATAAACCAAAGGAAGATAATACACTCTCCAATTAGCCCTATCTTAAAAGTAACTCATTCTAAAGGATTTATGAAAGTGTAACATGCATTTATAAAATTATATGCTTGGGACAAAGGTTAAAAAATTTTAGTTAATGGATCAACTTTGTACCCTATCCTTTTGTCATTCAGTGCCAAGTCCAACATTCTTTCAGTTATCCCAAATGTGACTAATCAATGCCTCTGCTTTGTCAGTAGCCGTGGATAATTATATATTGATTTGCTGCTGCTATAGCTATTCACTTTGACCACTGAGTTTTATCACTGTAGACTTTGCCACACAAATTTCTAAGGAAAAAAAAAAAAAGAAAACATTAGGAATACTCCAGCCAATGGCACCACCTTGATGATAGGGCAGGATGTTGTTCTGTGTCTCTGTAAATGGAAATGACCAAGCAAGGATGGAACTTAAGGATTTCTTTCTCTCTGTCCCCAGAATCCTGAGGTCAGTGGCTAGCATACTCCAAATTAGGAAAGTTTCATCAAGTAACAGCAAACTACATTCATTATAGGATAAACGTGCATTCCCCCAACCCACAGATCAAGAAGTTGGAAGTATTTGTTTAGAGGCTCAACTATCTCCATATGCAGGCATCTCTGCAATTTTCTTGGCTTTTCCATAGCAGCAACAGAATAACTACTTCAGCTCCAGGCACTAGACGAAAAAAGAAGAAAAGAAGTCAAGAAGAAGGAGAAACCAGTGCCAGAAATATCTGTCCATTTTTATCAGGAAAGCAAAAGTTTCCCCAGAATTGTCTGTCATAAGGCCTCTTCTCACTGCAGGGTGAGCCAAGATGGCATTTAGGTTAACAATGTAGAGGGAATCCAAAACAATTGTTAAGGTGCCCTGAGCACTGGACCTCTTCTTTGCTTCTGGTCCCATTCCACCACTTTAGAACTCTCTTCCATTTCTAAGCCCCATTCCCTCTTTCAAGGTACAACTGTGACCTTCTCTCCAAAACAAAAAAAGCCCAAAGCAGTCAGACTTGCTCTTTCTGGCCCAAGGCCCCCATCTCCAAAACCTACCTTTATAGAGTATGAAGTCAAAGAGCATGGGCTCCCTCCAGCTCATCTTCTAATTGTGGAAAGACCTCCTGTCTACTGAAGGACATATCCTGGTTTGCATTGCCCTAAGTTATTTACTTGTTCCAGCAGCTCAAACCACAGTAGAAAACTCACCCAAACACACCCAGAGCTCTCTGTCCCTGTGTTTTTGCTCCCCCGATTGCTTCCACTTGTAATGACCTTCTATAGCTCAGTTCCGACCCAGCTTGTCCCATAAAAATATTGTGAGATATCTCCAAGCAGAAGTGACATCTTCCACCCCTCTATCTTCAGACCCTTGGGATGATAACTTTCTAGCATTGTGCACTATATTCCCTGTGTCATAGTTATTTGTATAATATTTGAACTGGCCTGTAAACTTTTTGATAAGCTCTTAGAAGTCATGTTAGTTTTTGTGTTCCCTATGGACCTGGCACTGCCTTGTAAAGAGTCAGAACTTGATACATCTATTTTGAATTGAACTAAAGTCAGTTTAATTGTCTGCAAGGGATGCTGAGATGGCCTCATTTACCTTCTCTTCACATTCCATATATCCATTATATATTCTTTGTGTTTCCTGGACATTGAACCTGAGAATATTGGAGATATTAAGTGGGCAGGTTGGAAATTATAGTGAACTATTATCACTGGACAGCTCCAAAAATAGAATAGTTCATTGAGTCATGAGTTTTATTTAACTCTTCCCAATAATAGTCTGTGTCTCTGCCTCTTCCTGAATCCTGGAAATCACACATACCTTAACTTTAGCCTGCTCCTGTGTATCAGAAAGAACATGCTAAGCTGGACATGGTAGCATATGCCAGTAATGCCACCGGCTCCAGAGGCTGAAGCAAGAGGATCGCTCTTATGAGTCTTGTTCTTATGAGAACTGGCAAGTTCAAAGCCAGCTTCAGCAACTTAGCAAGGCCTAAGCAACTTAGCAAGACCATATCTCAAAATAAAAAACACAAAAAGAGCCGAGTGCGGTGGCACATACCTGTAATCCCAGCACTTGGGAGACTGAGGCAGGAGGATTGTGAGTTCAAAGCCAGCCTCAGCAATGGCAATGCACTTAGCAACTCAGTAAGACCCTGTCTCTACTAAAATACAAAAAAGGGAAGAAGCCGAGCATGGTGGCGCATGCCTGTAATCCTAGCACTTGGGAGGCTGAGGCAGGAGGATTGCGAGTTCAAAGTGAGCCTCAGCAATGGTGAGGCACTTAGCAACTCAGTGAGACCCTGTCTCCAAATAAAATACAAAAAAGGGCTGGGGATGTGGCCCAGTGGTCGAGTGCCCCTGAGTTCAATACCCGGTACCAAAACACACACACACACACACACACACACACACACACACACACACACACATGTCTGGGGATATGGCCCAAGTCACACTAGCTTCAGAAACTAAAGAACCAACAACTCTTTTTTTTTTTTTTTTTTTTTTTGGTACTGAACCCAGGTGCTTAACCACTGAGCAACATTCTCCTTTTTAATTTATTTTTTACTTTGAGACAAGGTCTCACTAAGTTGCTTAGGGACTTCCTAAGTTGCTAAGGCTGCCTTTGAACTTGCAATCCTCCTGTCTCAGTCTCCTGAGTTGCTGAGATTACAAGCATGCACCAACATGTCAGGCAAATACCAACAATTCTTAAGTGTAACTAATAGCCCAGGATGGTGACTTTCCTCATGTAATCTTCCACCAACTAAGGCTAGTGTCAGTTCTCCTCATCTATTAATAGGGTTTTCCAGAAAAACAGTTCTCATTTAAAGTCAAGAGCAAAGGAAGAGGCACCATGTGATGATGCACGAATATTTTGAGGAAGAGGAGAAAGATATGGAGATAGTCACATTGGATATTCTCAATCTTCTAAAGAGGTGGGAGGACTAAGGAATCCGAAAACATCATAAGCCCCTATGGCAGCAGTGACTCTGATGCCCTTTTCAGGGAAGATAGTACCCTGAAATCACCAGAAGCTGATAGGAACTAATGTCAGACCTCTGAGGTGGGTGGGCCATGCCCACCAGGACAACCAACGTCAGCTGTTAGAGCTAAGGGACCAGAACAACCAAGAGAAAGGAAAACAATGGTCAGGAGTACAAGGGCAAACCAAGAAGTAGGGAAATAAGCCCTAGGGCTTTGTGAACAGCTTGTGTGAACTTTGTGTGAGAGTAGCTGGAACATGGGGTAGGGCAGCCATCGTAAAAGACCAAAGTCCAGGAAGACAAGTCATTGCTGGGAGTCAAAGGGCAGGGGTGGGGCTGAGGCAAGAAGCCAGGGTTTGGGTGACAGATAGAAGGGGCACATGTCCACTCAGTGGATTTCAGGATGGTGGTGCTAGACCTCCCTGAGATTAATTTTCCCAAAGGAGAACTGTTCAAGTAGAGTAACAATTTCAGCCACGTTCTACACTTATACCACAGAGACACCAAGAAGCTGAAAACTCATCTCTCTTTCTTCTTTCGCCCAAGTCTTTGTTTCAGCATCCCAGAGTGGGACAAATTCCAATAAGAGATGGTTTTATGAAGCAGCAAGATAATTCTAAAATTATACTATACCCGTTATTTAGTAAAGAGCAGTTAGTAGAGTTTGCTCTCTTCAGAGTTTAGGATGTTGCTTTATGCTACAATTGAAACAGGCTAAAGAACCATAGAGTTAATATGATGTTTATACACCAGGAAGGAACAAAGGAAGGAAGAAAAGGCAGGCTCTTTCCCAGCATAGGGCTTTCATGCTGTTTCCTCTGCCTGGAGCTTTGTCCCTGAAACAGGGAACAAAAATAGACAAAATCTTTGCCTTCTGGGAGCTTACATTCAAATATCAGATACTCAGGATGGAATTATTTTAATTCATTTTGAATTAGAAGAACTTGTAACCAAGACAAAAATTAAAAAGATAAATTAAGTTTCTATAATTCTGATTGTCTGATCAAAGGAAGTATATTGTTTCATGAGAAGAGAAACAGTTCCCTTGACATTGAATTCTAGAAGGCTTTCATTACATGACTATCTAAAGAACAATGAGTAATATAGCAGGCAACATTTATAAAAGTTTTGTGAAATGTGCAGAAATGCATATTTTATTAAAAAGATTACACAAGGGGCTGGGGATATAGGTCAGTTGGTAGAGTGCTTGCCTTGCATGCACAAGGCCCTTGGTTCAATCCCCAATGCTGCCAAAAAAAAAAAAAAGTTTACACAAAAACCTAAAGGAATACTGTTGGACTGTAATTCAGTGAAAAAAATCTTGTGGTAGCCATTATCATAAGAGAAAAAGATCTGCTTTAAAAAAATAAGGCCGGGCTGGGGTTGTGGCTCAGTGGTAGAGCGCTCGCCTAGCACGTGCGCAGCCTGGGTTCGATCCTCAGCACCACGTAAACATAAATGCATTGTATTGTGTACAACCAAAGGAAATAAATGAATATTTAAAAAAAAAATAAGGCCAATTAAAAACAGCATATTACAGTGACACAGCCACTTCAATGTTTATAGCAGCACAATTCATAATAGGTAGGTTGTGGAACCAACCTAGATGTCCCTCAGTAGATGAGTGGATAAAAAAATGTGGTATATATACAAAATGGAATTTTACTCCGCAATAAAAGAGAATAAAATAATGGCATTTGCAGGTAAATGGATGAAGTTGGAGAATATAATGCTAAGTGAAATTAGTCGATCTCAAAAATCCAAATACCGAATGTTTTTCTGATATAAGGAGGCTAGTTCACAATGTTGTTGGATGGGGGTACATAGGAGGATTAGAGGAACACTAGAATGGTCAAAGGAAAGGGAGGGGAAGAAAGGGAGCAAGGGGGGGGGGAAGAAGAAAAAAAAGTTGGTGGTTGAATGAGATGGATATCATTATCCTAAATGCATGATTGAAGATCTGAATGGTACTTATATACTTTGTATACGAACAGTTGCATGTAAAAAGATGCTATATATGTGCATTATGAATTGTAATACATACTACTATTATAAAGAAAAAAAAAAAAAAAAGGCCAAAATATTTAGTTCTTTTCTTCCAGGTGCTGATATCAACCAAAACATGTAAGAAAGAGAAAATAAAGAACTTAAAATATTCTAAGTGAGTTAAGTGAAGAGGATAATATTTAGGCATTCCCCAGCACATATCACCTTGGTAAGGGAAGTTGGACAGAGAAACTCTAAAACTGAATTCCTTGACCTGACATTCTTCTAACCCTTCACTCAAACCATCCAGGACATCTTTGTAAATTGGTTCACAGTATATGGAGAATAACCTGGAATATTCACATGAGTCTTTTGACCTGGTGGTTCTGTTTTTGGGAAAACTCAGGGGCGGGTAAATGTCCTAGCACAGAATAGGAGGAGCTCAAGGCAGATATTATGGCGTGGGGTTGAGAGTAAGGGCACTAAAGTGTGACTCTCAGGGTATGAACTGTTTGTGAAACATTCTTCCTCTATAAAATGGGAATGTAGTAGTGCCTGCCTTACTGGGTTGATGTCATATTATATGTGATGATAATCAAGGGGCTACTTAAAGTGCCTGGGATCCATGGAGCTCTGAATAAGGTTAATAAGGTCAATGATGGTGATGATCTTGAGAATTTGAGAATAACTAAGAAAACTTAAGGTACATAAACACAATGAAATATTAGAAAACTGTTAAACTGACATGTTGGAAACTATATTTAAGTAAAGCACAGTATAAAAAGCCAGAACACAAAATAGTTTTCATTGTATTTGCAAAGAGGTAATAAGACATTCGTACAATTAAAAATAACCCAAGGAAAGAAAAATAACCCAACAGCAGGGGATGTAGCTCAATGGTAGAGAGCTTGCCTAGCATGCATAAAACTGTGGGTTCAATCACCAGCACTGAAAACAACAACAAATACAACAAAATTTTTAGAGATGAAAACAGAATTTAATGTTCTATTGACTTGTTGGGTGATACTTGTAGGGCTTCTGGTGAATTATTTTCAAACTAGTTCTCAGTACCAGGATATTAATTTCTCAATCTTTTTATTGTGAAATATAAGACACAGAAAAGTGCTCAAAACAAAAATGTACAGTTTAATGACTTATTACAAAATGAACAACAAGATAATTACCATGCAAGCCAAGAAATGAATGACCTAACTGCTGTCCTATCTAAGAATGCATCCTGAAACACTATAACTTTATTTTTTTTTTAAATTATAACTGGGTGGGGGTACTGGGGTGGTGGCTCAGTGGTAGAGTGCTTGCCTAGCAATTGTGAGGCACTGGGTTCAATTCTCAGCACTACATATAAATAAATAAAGATAAAAGTTCTATCAACAACTAAAAAAATAAAATAAAATAAAACTTTATAACTGGTGCTGGGGATGTAACTCAGTTGGTAGAGTGCTTGCCTAGCATGCACAAGGTCATGGGTTCAATCTCCAGCACCACCAAAAAAAAAAAAAATTATACCTGGAGCTAGACACCCTGGCACACGCCAGTAATCCCAGCAACTTGGGTGGCTGAGGCAGGAGAATCTCAAGTTTGAGGTAAGGCTGAGAAATTAGTTTTGTTTTTTAAATTTATAATGCAGAAGGCCTATGTAGCTCACAATCTTGCTGGCTCCACTGCATAGTACTGGCATCACATGGTTCTGGTGATGGTCTTACTGGAAGAGTCCTGAGCAGATATGGGGTATAATATGGGGTTAGAGGGAGCTCATGTCAAGCCTGGGAAAAATATTTGTCTCAAAATAAAGTAAAAAGAGCTGGTGATGTAGCTCAGTGGTAGAATGCTCCTGGGTTCAGCACCTCATACTGCAAAATAAATAAATAAATAAAATATATAACTGGAATTAAGCAACCTGGCTTCCATTGTTCAGCTCATCAAGAGATTCACACAGATTGTTTCATATAATTGTCATTTTTTTTTCATCTTCATCATTGTCTAGTAGTCCATTGTAATTAATACACCACCATATATATTTATCCGTTCTACTGTTGATGGACATAAGACTTGTGAAAGCCTGTGTTTTCCAAAGATGACCACAACATCATCTCTCAAAACACATGTTCATTTTCAAAATGACCTTGACATTTCTCCCATTAGGAGGTGGAATCTACATTCCTTCATCTTGAATCTGGGTGGGCCTTTACTCTGCCTCAGCTAATAAAGTACACTAAGAATGGCTTCTGATGCTAAGTCATAAAAATGCTGTGTACCGCCGGGCGCGGTGGCGCACGCCTGTAATCCCAGCACTTTGGGAGGCTGAGGCAGGAGGATCACGAGTTCAAAGCCAGCCTCAGCAATAGTGAGGCACTTAGCAACTCAGTGAGACCCTGTGTCTAAATAAAATACAAAAAAGGGCTGGGGATGTGGCCCAGAGGTTGAGTGCCCCTGAGTTCAATCCCTGGTACCACAAAAAAAAAAAAAAAAAATGCTGTGTACCTCTACCATGGTCTTGGGGATGCTTGCACTTGGAAACCTTCACCTTGATGTGAGAGAATCCAAACTACAACGTGAAGGGGCCATATGCAGGCACTTTGGCCAACAGGCATATGTTCCTAACAGATAGCACTACCAGCTGGATGTATGAGTGAACCAGCCTTCAGCAGATTCTAGCCTCTCCCCATTGAGTTACAGCCTTTGAGGCTTCCCAGCAAAAGCTACAGATAATGAGCTAAGATAAGCAATCCCTTACGGGCTTTTTCTGAACTCATGACCCACAGAATTTGTAAACATAAGCCGGGCGCGGTGGCGCACGCCTGTAATCCCAGCACTTTGGGAGGCTGAGGCAGGAGGATCGCGAGTTCAAAGCCAGCCTCAGCAATGGCGAGGCACTTAGTAACTCAGTGAGACCCTGTCTCTAATAAAAATACAAAAAAGGGGCTGGGGATGTGGCCCAGTGGTCGAGTGCCCCTGAGTTCAATCCCCAGTACCAAAAAAAAAAAAAAAAAAAAAAAAAGAATTTGTAAACATGGAGGTGGTTGTTTTATACCACTAAGTTTGACATATTTAATTCACTGCAGGGCTGCATCCAATTTTTAGCTATTTCAAATAAATATTTATGTGCATGTATTTGGGAAGAGAATATCTAGGGATCATAGGTTGTGAATATGTTTAATTTAGTAGATAACATCACAGTTTTCCAAAGGAATTGTACTGATGTTGACTCCCATCTTCAGTATATGAGAGTTTTTTAAATATATATATATTTATTTGTTTTAGTTGTACACACTGCCTTTATTCTTACGTGGTACTGAGGATTGAACCCGGGCCACGAATGTGCCAAGCAAGCGCTCTACCGCTGAGCCACAACCCCAACCCCAGTATATGAGAGTTTTAATTCCATGTCCTCCTCAATGTTTGATACTGTTGGTCTCTTTTAACTTCAACCATCCTGAAGGATGTATAGGAGGATCTCATTGTGGTCTTAATTTGCATTCCCCTGATTTATAATGAGGTTGAACATTTTTAAATATGTGTATGTCATATGGTCATAAAGGTATTCTTTCATGTTATCATCTAGGAGCTTTATATTATTGGCAGTTCACATTATTAGCAACAATTCCAAGAGGTGCCATAAATTTCACTTCATTTGTCTTCCCTCAAGTTATCTTTTAGAATTATAGCCATTTACATCTTACCTAAACCCATAATGATATAGGAGAGTAAGAAAGAATCTAACCCTGAAATATTTTCCTTCTCCAGATCTTAGAAGTTCTTACTACAAACTAAGTAATAAAATCAAAATCTTAAAGCCCTAAAAACATGATAGGATGCTTTTAACACTTTATTCTTCAAGCAACCAATTTCAACTAAGTCATTTGGGATCCAGCTTCTACAGAAGCCTGAGCCTGCCTATGTCACCCACTCATGCTGGTCACCTCACCTCAGCCCCCTCCCCGTAAACAAATTTTGCTTGAAGCTGTGGCTCTCTGCTTTTCTCACTGTAAGTCAAGCAAATGTAAATTTTCCAGTGCTATCCAGCCCTGTGACAGATCCAGGTGATTAAGAAAATTGTCTTTTCTGAACTGGGGGGTCTCCAGATTCAAGGGCAAACACTAGGATGTTTGTTCATTTTAACTGTCACTAAAGATATTTCCATCTTGGTATTCGAGTTCTCCTGGGAGAATTAGGATGGACTCTCTCTCAGAGGTTACTACCTATGGAATTCCAAGAAAGATTTATAGCTTGTTCTTCTTTAAGGTATAAAGCCAATTTATTATTCTTAACACAGACAAGTGGGAAAATTTGTTCAGGTACCTTAATGTTTACTACTACACAGATTCTGCTAGTTATTCACTTCCATTTTTCTTTCTTCTCTTCCTCCCATTCACCTATTCTTTTTTTTTTTTTTTTTTTTTTTTTTTTTTTTTTTGGTACCGGGGATTGAACTCAGGGGCATTTGACCACTGGGTCACATCCCCAGCCCTTTTTTTTTTTTGTATTTTATTTAGAGACAGGGTCTTACTGAGTTGCTAAGTGCCTCGCCATTGCTGAGGCTGGCTTTGAAGTCACAATCCTCCTGCCTCAGCCTCCCAAAGTGCTGGGATTATAGGCATGTGCCACCACACCCGGCTCACCTATTCTTAAATGTCTTTGTTCTTCCTCTAAACAAAAAAAAAATTTAATTAAACACCCTCCAATACAAAAATTTCACTCCAGGCATTATTTTCCTCCATCTCACATCAGTATAAAAATTGTCTAGGGCAAGAGAGATAAAAGGAGTCAGAACATAGTGGGAGTATAATAAATGCTCGCACAAAGCTTGCAACTTGTTAGAAGACACATGGTACTGATGAACTTTTGCCCAACAAGGTATTCCTGTAGTGCTTGGGTGCTCAGAGAGGCCCCTACTCCCCTCCTGTACCAGCCTCCACAGAGAGGGCATTTCTCAGTTCCCCATAGAATATGGTGCGGGGCAAGCATGCTGGTTTTATATTTTATAGTGCTAGAAAAGAGCCCAGAAGTTCAGCTTTAATTACTCATTTGGGGAATAGTATTGCTGCTTTTCTGCAGGATGTAGTCCCTGTTGCCCTGTTACTGGCCAATACAATTCAGATTGCACCCTGGAAAGAGAAAAAAATCGCTTGTCTTCAATGACAGCATGATTGATATTTCCAGTGTTATACTGTTCTAGCCTCAGATCAGAATTCAGAAAGAATGAATAGGAGTCCCATGTGACCATAAAACAACATCCCAAAAAAGTAGCAAGAGTCTCTCTGATTTGAGTATCTTGCTTAGCCTTGTTTTGTTGCATAGCATCTCAGTGTACCTGCATAATCCATATATTCATAAATTTTAATAGCTAAGAATCTTCTTGTTGTCTTTTTAAATTCATTATTTTAGTGCTTTTCAAAGCTTTTATTTTTTTCCACATTTTTATTGATGCACTATAATTATACATAATAGTGGGATTCATTGTCATATATTCATACACACACACACACACACACACACACACACACACACACTGTGACAGTATAATTTGGTCAAAATTGTTCTGCAGTATCTTCCCTTTCCCTCCGCTCCTGCCTCCCCCAGTCCCTTTCCTCTACTCCACTGGATTTCCTTCTATTTTCATGAGACCACCCTCATACCTATCTTCCCCCTTTTTTCTATCTTGCACATATGAGAGAAAACATATGACCTTTGGCTTTCTGAGTTTGACTTATCTCACTTAACATAATGTTCCCAAATGCCAACATTTTCCTGCAAATGACTTAATCTCATTTTCTTTATGGCTGAATAAAACTCCAACCATATATATATATTTATATATATATATATATATATATATATATATATATATATCTCACATTGTCTTTATTCATTCATCTGTTGACTGACACCTTGATTTTTCCATAATCTGGCTATTGTGAATTGTGCAGTTATAACCATGGGTATTCATGTATTGCTATAGTATAATGACTTTAATTATTTAGGATAAACATGGATGAGTGGTATAGCTGGGTTATATAGTGGTTCCATATCTAACCTTTTGAAGAACCTCCATACTGATTTCCATAGTGGTTGTACTAATTTATAATCCCACCAACAATGTAAAAGTGTTCCTTTTCTCCCATGTTCTCTCTAATATTTATGTATTTATTTATTTGTTTTTGGTAGCAGGAATTGAATCCAGGGGTGCTTAAACATTGAGTCACACCCCCATCCTTTTTTTTTTTTTTTTTTTTTTTGAGGCAGGGTCTCACTAAATTGCTAAGGCTGGCTTTGAACTTGCAATTCTCCTCTCTAAGCCTCTCAAGCCACTGAGATTATTGGGTGTCTAAAACTTCCAGAGACTAATAGAACTAACCTAAAATGATATCTAAAAGCACCAACAAAAACATGATGACCAGTTCAAAGTGTTGTTGGCCTAAATTTGAGTGGTCCACAAAAAGGACTTCTGGTGAGGGTAAGAAAATGCACATGAAGACAGACAGACACACACACACACACACACACACACACACACACACACACACACGGAAAACACCATATGAGGATTTGAAGTTATGCTGCCATAAGCCAAGGAATTACCAGAGGCTAGTAGAAAGATCTGAGCCAGATCCTTTCCCAGCACCTTTAGAAGGAACATGTCTTTGCTAACATCTTCCATCTCAGACTTAGGGCCTCCAGAACAGTCAGAGAATAAAATTACATTGTTTAGCCACTCAGTTTGTAGCACTTTGTTATGGCATCTGTTGCATACTAACATAGCTTCCTATGATAAAGAGGAAAAGGTGAACTAGGGTAACTTTATTCATAAGAAAGTTGAGGTCCCACATGGGGGGAAAAAAAAGAAATATTTTGGCCTAAATCTCAGTTTTCCTGGGCAATGCATTCTCCTCCACACACTCGACAATGGTGCCAACCCCCTCCATCGATGGGGCAGGACAGATGAAGCCGAAAGTGAAGAGGATAGAGGTTCCCATCTCTTCTCTCTCCATCTTCCTCCCACATACTCCTTCCTGCTACTCCAAACTTTCCCCCTTTTGTCTCCCACCCCAAGAATGTTCAAGACTGCAAGTTAAGGACTAAGAATGGTTGGGAGAGGAAGATTTAGAAACTATGAGGCAAGATTCACTTTGGCATCTGAATTTCTCTATTTTGCCCTTATTTCTTTGTTGCCATTCTAACCAGATTAGAACTCAGGGGAACTCATTCTCTAGTTCAGAGAAACCCAAGCCTCTTATGCAGTCAGGCCAGCTGCCATTGCCTGTTGGAATTGCTTAGCATCTCTTTAGGCCAGCTGGTGAGTTTTTGTTGCCTTGTCTTCTCATCTCATGTGGGGCTCTTCCAGTACTCAAATATGTGAGCCATGACCTCTAAAGGAGTCTGATCTTGTTTCATTGACTGACACCTTTATATACTTACTCTGCTTTCACCATTCATCTCCATAGATTGACATATTCATTATTGCCCAAGGCTCACAGACATCTCTATTCTTCCCAAAACCTTCACCAACCACTCCACAAGCAATTTTGATTTTTTTTTTTTTAGATCAGGGTGATAAAGTGGAGGGAAGTAGATGCATGCATATAAACTCAATTTTTTAAAATATCATGCTAAATGAAATAAGCCAGACATTGAACGAGTAACTATTGTATGATCCCACTTATATGTGGTACCTAGATTAGGCAAAGTCATAGAGACAGAAAGTAGAATAGAGCTTACTAAGGGATGAGGGGAGGGGGAATGGGGAGTCATTGCTTAAAGGGTACAGAATTTCTGTTTAGGATGACAAAAAAAGTTCTGAATATAAATGGGGGTGATGGCTGTACAACACTGAAAACATACTTAGTGCCACTAAATTGTACCCTTAAAAATAGTTAAAACTTTGCCACAATTATAAAGAAAATTCCAGAGGTAAAAATCAGCATTCTTTGCTACTGATCCAACATAACTATTATTTTTTCTAGACAATTATGTTAGATTCGATCTTTTTACTGGTTATTTTAGCATTCTTTCTTTTCTCAAGAGGAAGAAGAATTCTAGTCTTAGACCCAATTTCCTCTAATAGTACCAATAATACCCAAAGGACTTGACTCTGTTGGGTTCAGAGCCAGAGTTTTCAGTTCCTTCCCTAGAGAAAGTCAGATGCACGGTGAGAGAGGGTTGTTAAGAAATAGTGTTTGGAGGAGACTGATGCCTCAGAGCACTCACTGCTGCCCTGACTCCCCAGACCTGTCTCTTCTTTTTCCTCTCTGAGTGCAGATTCCCCTTTCAGTTGCACTGATCAGGTTCTTGGGGGGGGGGAGGTGTGGAGATAAAGGGAGTCTGGATTGCTGTCCCACAAAATGCAGAGTACTGGGAAGATTCCAAGGAGCTACCAGATCTGCCAAGCTAAGTGCTTGATGCAGTTAAGGAGCTGAGGTTCAGCAGCTCTGGTGAGCTTTCTCCCAAGCACTGTTTGGTTGGAGTAGTTATGATTCATATTCAATTCATATTCAATTATGAGGAATATTAAAAAAAAAAACTAAGAGAAAGAATTCAAAGGACCAGGATACTAAAGAGAAATCAGCATAGCTAGGTGGAGATAGCATAGCCATGATTCTAAACGCTGAAGGGTAGGACAAGAAAAGAGTAAAAAGAGTCTTTCTCTCAACATTAGTGATGGGTGTCTTCCAGGAATTGGGGTGGTGAGAAAAAGAAAGAGAGAGATAGAAATATAGAACAGTCCTAGGAAGGCTCAGATTATGAATTTCAGTTTGGAACTTCAGAGCAAAGAGCTAGTTTGATCTAGAATTGAGAAGTGAACTGAGGACCAGTGAGGAGGAATTAGGTGAACTGAGGATTAGGGCGCAGGGGATGCCAGCTGGACTGGTAACAAAACCTGGGACAATTGGTCATTCAAAGCCTGTTATTGTGTTTAATGGTGCCAAGCGAAAGACAGTAATAGGACTTCATTTATAATTACCTGTCTTTACATACCTTGTTCTCTAGGTACTACAAGGCTTCTGTCAGGCTGAACAGGTGTTGTTTTGGGGGCCTTTGTGGGTGTAATAAAGATGAACAGGTATAGCTTGGTATTCCTGATACAGAGGTAGAATTGTTATCTGCAGGGAGTGAGTTTTCTTTCCCATGTCCTTTGGGTCTTGCTAAGTAGTGAAAAGTTACCCATGCTGGATGGAGTACTGGGTTTTCCTACTCCACTAGGGCTTGTTACAGACTTCTTTTCAGTGATGGCTAGAGAAAATAAATCCAGTCCCTTCTCACTCTAACCTAGGACCAGGTCAAGTCTCCATGACCTTCAGGAAGAATACAGGCAAAGACCACGAAGCATTAGTAACTTATACTTCTCATTTATTTTGCTTTCAAAAATGTAAAGTTCTGGTAGATTTCAAAGGGATAAAGAGCCATCCATCCAACTATCTGCTAAGGCAAGGTCACTTTAGGTCAGAGAAAAAATTTCATAGGATAGGTTAATGAGCCTGGCAACCAGGAGGGCCAACTGAAGAAGCAGAGACACAGAAATGACAGAATCCTGCCATTCCACTCCTCTGTCTATACCCAAAGGACTTAAAATAAGTGTATTATAGTAACATAGCCACATCAATGTTTATAGCAGCTCAATTCACAGTAGCTAAACTGTGGAAGCAATGTAGATACCCTTCAATATATGAATAGATAAAGAAACTGTGGTATATAAACACAATGGAATATTACTCAGCTTTAAAAGATAATAAAATTATGGCATTCGCAGGTAAATGGATGGAGATGGAGAATATCATGCTAAGTGAAGTAAGCCAATCCCCAAAATCCAAAAGCCGATCATTCTCTCTGATAAGTGGATGCTGATCCATGATGTGGGGACATGGGGAAAATGGAGGAATTTGATGGGGCAAAGGGGAGCGAGGGGTGAGAAGGGAGGATGGGGGCAGGAAAGATGGTAGAATGAGATGGTCATACATGTAGTACATGTATGACCTCACATATGGTGTGATGCTACATTGTGTACAACCATAGAAATGTAAAGTTGTACTGAAATTGTGTACAATGAATCAAAATGCATTCTGCTATCATATATACCTAATTAAAATAAATACATAAATAAAAAGAAATGACAAAAGTCCAAAGTTAGGGTGGGGAGAATGGTGTGGGAATCTCCTAGACTATAACTACTGAACTCAATCAATACATAATAATATTAGTCACTAGTGCATAGTACTAGTTATAATAATAATAATATCAAACACTTACATAGAATGTTCTTACATATGTTAACTTATATAATACAACAACCCCAAGAGGTAGGTATATTGTCATTTCCATTTTATAGATGTGGACAAATAAAGCACAGAGAATTTTAAAATGTAACCTTAAGATGTAAGCTGTAAGAAGTCATGGATTCTAGTTATTTTAATTCAGTGTTATTGTTCCAGTACCCAGCACATGTTCAATAATTATTTGTTGAATTAACAGTTAATGGATCCAAGATCATGCAGATGGCATGGTAGGGCTGGAATAGGAACTGAGGTTTGATGGTTCTAGAAGTCCCACTGCTAATTATTTAGATGTTGTTATAGGAGATGAATTTTGTGTCTCTCAACCTGAGTTACACCTGCTTGATAAACACTTCACCCCGAAACCTGGCTATCTACTTTCTAACTCATTTTATGAGCCAACATTACTCTAATACTAAGAAAAATACATTATAAGAAAAGAAAACTGCAGACTGATATCTCTTATGAATGTAAATGCAAACAGCTTAAACAAAATATTAAGCAAATCGAATCCATACTGTATAAAGATAATTATACAACATGACTGCATTTGTCAACTTTTCATCACTGTGACCAATATACCTGACAAGAACAATTTAGGGGAGGAAAAGTTTATTTTGGGCTTACCCCACCTGCCTACATTTACCACCCAGTAGTACATTCAAATAATTATAGAGCTTCAGTCCATGTTTGGCCAACTCCATTGCTCTGGGCCCAAGATGAGGCAGAGCACCATGGTGGAAGGGCATGGTAGAGGAAAGCTGTTCAACTTATGGCAGCCAGGAATGAGAGAGAGAGAGAGAGAGAGAGAGAGAGAGAGAGAGAGAGAGAGAGAGCATATGAGGAGGCAGAGACAACGTATAATCCTTAAGGGCATGTCCCCAGTGACCTACTTCCTCCAGCCGTCACCAGGCTGGGACCTTCTTGGAAACTGAGGTAGCACAAAGACCCTCCCCCCTTCAAATCCCAATACTTGCAATCAAGTCAGAAAGATTTCAGATATGTCATTCAGAATAACAGGCATGAGTTTACTGAAGGAATAGGAAAAGGGAAAGGGGTCACTTTCAAGGAAGAGAGTGGGTCCTCTCTGAGAAGAGAGGGACAGTGTGCCTTTCCTGCACTCCAGTCTTATTAGGGATCCCAGTGAAGTTTCCAGAGAGTTCCAACCAGGTCTGCCTCTTGACTTTTTACTGACAGCAAGATGACATCAGACTTTCAAGTCCCTACTGCCATGATAACTCTAGATCACTGTGGCCCATGCTGACTGGTTCTGATGGAATTTTAGCCATAAATTCTTACAGATTTTATGGGAATTATCTTTTATATCCCTGAGTTTCAGGATCTGGTCTGTGAAAAAGGTCACAAAATTCTTCCTCTTCAGGGTAACTTGAGTTTCTTTTATTGACATTATTTTGGGCCTGCATTTCTCCTGCAGATAACCAGTAGTTTGCTGAGGAATGTGACATATCCTGTCTACTTAAGCCAGCGGCAAGTCAATCACTTCTTGGAAAAGAAAACATGTGGGAGTCAGCACGGTGGGCCCATTTTATAGAATTATTCCCTTAACCTTGTGTACCCACCACTTGCATCTGTCTGTCCCCTGTCATAGCCCTGCTCCACCTGCCTACAGTTACCACCCAGTAGTACATTCAAATTATTAATCCATCAAATGGATTAATCTAATGACAATGTTACAGCTCTCATCCCTGACTAACAGCCCCATCTTTGAACCTTGCTGTATTGGGGACCATACTTCCCAAACATGAGCTTTTAGGAGAACACTTCTAGATTCAAACCATAACAATAAGTAGAATTTATTCCAGGAATGAAAAACTAGTAAAACAACATTTAAAAATCAATTAGTTTAGCCCACCACATCAACAAACTAAAGAAAAATAAATCCTATAATTATATAGATTGATGTAGAAAAAACATTTAGCCAAATGCAATCCCACTTGTGATAAAAAATTATCAGAAAACTATGAAGAGGGAACCATGAAAATGGACTTTCCTGAACTTGGTAAAGAACATCTACAAAAAACCTACAACTTAGGTTCAACAATTGTAACAAATAGACTACTCTGGTGAAAGATATTGACAATGACGGAGGATATGTATGAGAACACATATATGAGAAGTCTTTTTACTTTCATCTCAATTTTGCTATGAATCCAAAACTGCTTTAAAAAATAAATTCCATTAAAAATACATATTACTTTGAATAGAGAGGCTTTATATTGTAAAGATAGCAATTCTCCCTCAATTAATTTGTAATAAAAATTTTAATTTGCCAAGATGATACTAATGCTCAACTGAAAAAGAAATTAAAGCAAGACAAATAAGAAAAACTCTAAACAAAGAGTAGTTCTTCCAGCTATTAAAATTGTAAGTTTGAAAGGATAGTAGTCACATGAAAATAAACAACAGAGGGACTGGGGTTGTGGCTCAGTGGTACAGCACTCGCCTAGCACGTGCACGACCTGGTTCGAGCCTCAGCACCATGTAAGAATAAAGGCATTGTGTACAACTAAAACCAAAATAAATATATATTTAAAATAAAAGAAAATAAACAATAGAGCAGAATGAAATTTCTAGAAAATTAAAAAAGAAATAACCCTACAGCTAACATCACTTAATGGTAAAAAACTGGGCACTTTCCCATAATTGAGAATAAGGCAAGGGTGTTCCATTCCTATTTAATATCATACTGGAAGTCTTAGCTAGTTCAATAAGAAAGACATGATTGTCAATGTATTAAATTTAAAAAAAATCAAACAGACAACCAAAAGCCTCCTGAAAAAACATTTGTGTGTATGTGCGTGTGGTATTGGGGAATAAACCAAAAGCTTCACACATATCAGGAAAGCACTCTACCTCTGAGCTATATCCCCAACCCAATTAATGAGCAAGTATAGCAAGATCCTAGGATACAAGTTTAATATGCATAAGTCAATTGTTTTCCTTTATGTCAGCAATACATTATTAGAATTTAAAAAATTTTTTAAAAATACTATTTAACAAAATTAAGAACCCAAAAGAGTGAAGTTTTTAAGTATAAATCTAACAAAAAATATGTAGAGGGTCTATATGGGGAAAAGTACAAAACTCTGGACTGGAGTTGTGGCTCAGTGGTAGAGCACTTCACTTGGCACACGTGAGGCACTGGGTTCGATCCTCAGCACCACATAAAAATAAAATAAAGGTATTGTGTCCACTTACAACTAAAAAAATATAAAAAAGTGCAAAACTCTGATGAAAGAAATCAAAGAAGATCTAAATGAATGAAGAGATAGTCCATTTTCATGGATTGGAAATTGTCTATTATTCCCAACTTGATCTAAAGATTCAGTAAAATTCCAATCAAAATCCCGGAAAGCTGTTTTGTATAGATTACCATGAGTAAGTCTTTTCAACAAATGTTCAACAATTGGAACATATGCAAAAAATAAATAAATAAATAAAACCTAGACACATTTAACAAAAATTATCTCAAAATGGATCATAAGCCTAAATGTAAAATGCATAACTACAAAACGTCTAGGAAAGAACATAGAAGAAAATCTATGTGGCTTTAGGTTTGGTGAAGAGTTTTAGACAGAAACTAAAAGCATGACCAATGGAAAAAAATTAGTAAATAAAGCTTTGTTAAAAATTAAAATTTTTGCCCTTTCTGTCTCTGCTGCCGCCATGGCACCCGTGAAAAAGCTTGTGGCAAAGGGGGAACCAAAAAAAGAAGCAGATTCTGAAGTTCACCCTTGATTGCACCCACCCTGTAGAAGATGGAATCATGGAAGCTACCAATTTCAAGCAGTTTCTCCAAGAGAGAATCAAAGTGAATGGAAAAGCTGGGAATCTTGGCAGAAGGGTTGTGACTATCAGAGGGAGCGAGAGCAATGATCCATATAATAATGGATTAAAGCTGGAGAGGTCATGTTTATTTTAATGTAGATACAAATGTTTACATATAGGAATATTTATAGATATACATGGGCTAGTATGCATACATATGTTTCTTTGTTCTGTCATCCGAGAGAACCCAGAAGTACTGACACCCCATTAGCAACAAGCCAACCAGTACCCAGATCTTGGTTTCTCATACCATTGTCCAATAAAAAGGACTAGAGCTCCTTGGATTAATGGCTGATTCTAGGAGTGGGGCAGAAAATACACAAGATAAACCTGGAGTACCCTGCAATATCAGAAATCAAGGAAGAACTATGGCAACCCCCGCCCCAAACAAAAAAAATCAACTAAACCCCAAGGGGGTAATGTCAAAGGGACATAGGAACCAAGAGAAAGTTGCCAATGGCCAAAGAAGGAAAAATTTAAGAAACAAAATAAGGTAGCATATGGGATTATTGCCTGGGATTGTGGCTCAGTAATAGAGTTCTTGCCTAGCATGCATGAGGCCCTGTGTTTGATTACCTAGCACCACCAAAAAAGACCCTGTCTCAAAAAAATAAACCAATAAAAGCAAACCTATGGATTTCAAACTAAAAAAAATACATTTCCTTATAAATAAAATAAATCCATATTGATCTAAATAAATTATTGAGCAAATAAATAAATAGCAGAGGAGACAAATCTCCACAGCAGAAGAAATCCAAACGATCTATGTAGACACCCTACTCTCAAGTAAGTGGAACACAACTCCCTAATCCTTAAGTATGAGGTGTGCATAAGGACTTCCCTCCAAAAAGTACTGCATGAAAGGTGGGTGAGAATAACTTCAGTGAAGAAAAAACTGACAAACACTACCTCATACAGGTAACCAAGTTCAGCATCAACAGCAATAAATCATGTTGACATTATGTGTCCTTAATATATGTGATAGATAATACTGTACCTCTTTGGTTTTCTTCCCCCAGATCCATAAGCCCAGTCTAATTACAAGAAAAGCATTAGAAGAAAAAAGGGAGGAATAGAGAGAGGTTGACTGATGGGTACTAAGACAGGTAAGGGCTAAGAAGTTCCGGTGTGCTATGGCACAGTTGGGTGACTAGAGATAATGATAATGTAGTGTACATTTCAAAAAGCTAGAAGAAAGGATTTTGAGTGTTTTCACTATAAAGAAATGATAAATATTTGAGGAAGTACATATGTTTAACTTGATTTTAACATTATACAATGTATATGTATCAAGACATCACATGGTGCCTCATTAACATGTATAGTTTTTGTGCTCTTATATACTAAGTTTTAAATGTAATAAAAATTTTAAAATGATCCCAAATGAGGGACATTATTTAAATACTTAATTCCTCAAAGCTGTCAAAGTCATCAAAAACAAGAGAAGTTTGAGAAACTGTCACAGCCAAAAGGAACCAAAGGAGACAGGATGATTAAGTGTAGTGGGATATTAAGAGAAGCTGAGGAAATATGGAGAGTATGAACTTTAAGTAATAATAGCATCAATATGTTATTAATTATAATATACCATATTAATGTAAAATGTTATTGGGGAAACTGTGGGGTATATGGCCATTCTCTGCACTATCTTCAAAATTTCTCAGTAAATCTAAAACTGTCCTTAAAATATAAAGCTTATTAAAATGAAGTTTATTTTAAAACAAACAACAGGTTCTCTGCCTCCCCAGACCCTCTGCCCCATGCAAGGTAGGGCAGAGTGGGGTGAGTGCAGAGTTGGCAGTTCCCAGGGAACCAACTGAACTACAGTTTCCCAGCTCCAGCTTGAGTCTGAAAACCCCAGACCTGGAGCAGCCCCTTTCCACCCTGGGGGATGTGCGTGCAGACCCAAAGAGCAGGCACTCTCCATGGGAGGCTGGCAGAGTGTCATTGACTGCCCTGGTCTGCTGTGGTTGCAGGCATTGTGTCTCTCCTGACAGCTCTGAGCTGGCTCTTCATAGTCTGCCCTTCACATCCCTCTGGGCTTCTTGCCTGGCTTTCCTGTGCCCTTGGTTCTAGCCCCCCAGCTCCCCAGGGAGTTCATCTAGGGCAGTACAGATTCATTACCCCTCTAGACCCACCCTAGTCCTGAAACAAACATGAAGCAGCCTTGAGCTCAGAGGTCAGGAACTCATTGAGAAAAGGTGTATATATTGGGGGCGGGGCATATTTTTTGGTGTCCTGAGTTCAAAGCCCTCGTTAAAGCTTTTCGTGTGTTCTTCACTCCTTTCCTGGGGTGATCAGAGGGAGGGAGCTGGGTCCCAGCCTTATAAAAGCTTAGCAGAAAATCACGGGATTGGCAGGCAGAGATAGTTTTGGTGTTGGAGTAGAATTTGGGTTGGGAGAGTAGGGTGGCTGCATAAAACTTTGAGGGTGGGAGATGCAGCTTTAGTATGAGGGACCCAAGCTCAGGAAAATCCGGGGAATGTAAGGAATCCCCGTGTTTTTGTAGCAAGGGAATCACCTGGACTTTACAATGGGAGGTACCGGCGCCAGAGAGTAGTTTTGGATAGGTGGCGTGCGCTCTGGAAGGCTGAGTGCTAGCATAAGATGGTGCTCTCTGGGAAGAGGGAAGATGGACGTTGGGACTTTGCAGCCTACAAAAAATCACCATAGGGAGGGGAGAAACAGCCTGGAACTGGTGTCACCTCCCCCAACAGGTGCCCAGAGCCTGTGGTGAGGTGTCAGAGGAAAGTCAGCAGGTCTCTGCGCCAGCCGCGCCCTATCATTCCAGCTTTTACGCACGGGCTTAGCTCACCTTCTAGCCCCGTGAGGAAATCAGAAGAACTCCAACCACCTCTCTCCTGAGGTGAGGACTTTTTCCACAGCCACGAATCTTTGTACCAGAGGCTCCCAAGGGCAGAAGAAGCCAGCGATTAGGGCTCTGCATCTGGGGTGAGGGACAGGCTGGAATGGCCAGGGCTGGCCCAGGAGAGGGGCGCACAGCCTGGCTGGCGGGTGGCAAGACCTTTGAGTTAATGTATAATTGTGAGCAGATGGCGGGGGCTGGCAGCAGCCTAGGGCCTGGGCCTAGCTAATGAGGGACAATTAGTCCCAAACCCGGTGGGGGCAGTTGAGAGAGTCAGACAGTGAAGGCAGATATTTGCTTCTCAAACAGTCTGGTGCGCCGGGCAGAGGGCTGAGCTGTGGAGCCTTTGGGCTTGCTAGGCCCCCCGCCAGGGCCCTTTCCCTCTTTTCCCTCCCCCCATCACCTCTGGGTCGAAAGCTTCTGTTTGTTCAGACCCGAGAGCCAGCCATAAAGGCGGAGGGAGAGGGTAGTTTATGGGGGAAATCGCTGCCACCACCATCTGCCAGGGCTTGTCCTTTCTCCCCCCCTGACACCCCTATCTCCACCCTTATGCAGCTGTCTATGGGAATAGCCAGTCAGGACATGAGCCTTGAGCCTCCAGATGCAGGGGCAGATTCAGAGGGGCAGGTGTGAGCAGAAAGGGGGGACTAAGAACAGGGCTACCCAATGTCTTCCTGGGGACCTTTTTTCACTAAGGCATGGCTGAGTGACCAGAAGTCTCCAGCTGCCCTAAGATGGAATGGGCTTTGCTTTCACTGGGCATGTGCTGTCCTTCCTACAGTGCTGAAACCACTGCTACAGTCTCCCCTGGGCTCCAGGGCTCTGGACCAGCCTGAGGATGCTGGTCGCAACTGGAAGAGGAGGGGAGTATGTGTCAGGGTAAGGTGGAAAACCCACTTCTGGGATACATTTGGCCTTTGAGAACAAGAGTTCCCAGCCCTAGGATCAAGATGACTGTACGATACCCACTCCTACCCACCCCCAAACCCAAAGCATTTACCAATAAGATCCATTCTTCCCGCCTCTGACTTCTGGTTCTAGTCTTATTGCCCTATACCCTGCTTATTTCAGCCTGATTTCTACAGTGGAATCACAGGATCTGAAGTGTGGAATGGACCCAGAGGGCTTTACTTGTTGGCTTCTGCACACCCTGCAGGGATCTGACCAAGACAATGATAGCAACAGAACTTTCAAGTGCTGGAGGCTGTGTTCACTTCCAGCAACGCACTCACTCCAAAGGGACAACCCACCCAGCTACCAGTGCCCTCATTCTAACAGTGACCAAGATAACCTATGGTGTCTTTTGTGAGAAGATTGTTATCATTAATGACTCAGAATCTGAAGGCACCAAATCCCTGATGAGACACAGCCTGATAGCGTAGGAAGAAGGAAGAAGGAAAAACAGGTTATGTGCCTCCTCATTAGCACGCTGCATGTATCTCTAACTGTCGGAGGCTCATTCCCACCACAACTATAGTTTTCAATGCTCTGAAGTCCAGGATCCCCCTGTTTCCATGAAAGACCTCATCCTTGGTGTCACCTCAGTCAAACAGCCAGTTGGAGCATTGGTGAGAACACTCTCTGGGGAGAACTTGTGCTATGAGACACATGCTCTCCATCCACCCTTTTTCTCTCAGAGCCAACTCAGTCCATGTTTATACCCACTTATCTTTTATAGAAATACACACATGACCCACGTGTTGGCCCCAGAGCCCAGGCATGTACATTCTGGTCAGAAGCTATATCAGCGTTTCTGGAAGAGTCCTTTGTGCTTCTATGCACTTAAAACTCTGGCCACCCAGTCTGAAGTTCCCCATCTTCCATGTTCTTCATGTCCTTCAGGGGTGCTGATCCTTGCATGGGAGCACTCTGAGGTCAGGGGGCCTACATGAGAATGGCTCTGTACCTGCTTCATGTTGGTAGGTGGACCCAAGGTGGGCTCTGAGGACTCCCCACAGAAGGACACAGTGGGTCATTGGCTGTGGTTTGCCCTGCCTCAGGGCCAATGTCAGTCAGCCCCAAGCACACCTCCCTCCTCCTCTCTCCTCTGCTCATGGCCTGTGACATCACTGGCTGCTCCCAGAAGGCTGCCCTCTGCTCCCGAGCACAGGCTCTTTGTAGCTCTGGACCCCCTGGCAGGACTGAAGCAGGAGAAAAGTGGAGGCTGTTACCAGGACCAGACCACCAGCATCCCTGGAGCCTGCAGGGGTCTCTGGAGCCCAGCACAGGATACTGAGACCTCCTGCTGAAACTCTCACTTCATTTCCTCCACCCAGGTAGCTCACCTGCAGGCTCATTGTCTGCTCTGCCTCCCATGCTGTCTCCATGTCTTTGTGTGGCCAACCCCAATTCCCACTCCTCTCTGTTCTTGCAGCTATCCACCCTCCCTCCCCTTCAACCCTCTATCCTGCTTTCCCATCTTTTGAGCACCAGTTATTTTATTTTTTTAGACAAGTCATTGAGAACGTTGGGAATGTATGAGGAGGCTGTTGGAAATGGGGTTTCTGTTTGTAATTGGGAGCATGATTCATTTTGGTCTGGAGATCATTTAGATTTGAATATTGATTCTGCATTTCCACAGCTGCTTTGAGCTCTGGGTCACTTAGGAGGACAGAACCCTGTTAAGGATTGAGAGTTTGGCTAATATTCTGTGCCCTCATCCTCCTCTCCTGGCATAGCCCTTCACAGTCCCAGCTTGACTCTCTTCTCTCCATTTCTTTGGTAGCAGCTAGCTAAAGATGAAACAGGGGTAGGGGCAAAGAGTCTCAGGATTAGGAGCCAGAGATTTTGATTTCTGGCAAGGAACTGGCTTTTAAACTTTGACTCTTACTCTGAGGGGCCTCTGACTTATTGGAACCCCAATCTGTGCCTCTTTGGAAAAACCTCTGCCTGCCTTCCCAACCCTGTGGGAAGATAAGAACTGGAGGGGGAGTGTATCTCTACCTACTTAGGAAAAAAAAAATCTAGCTACTAAACTTAAAACAGTAGGAGCCAAATTCTATACTGTTTATAATTTGTTCTTTCACCCTTGCTAGTCTCCTTTCTCTGCTGCATTGTAATCTCTTGGGGAGCACAGATCTTGCCCCTTTTCTTTTTACTGCCTTCCTACTGAACGACCAGCAATGTGCTCATGCTTATGACCTTATTCAGCAAATAGTTGCAGATGAGTTAACTGGGCTGAAATGGCATGTTTATTACAGGAAAGTTTCATGTGTAAGCTGTTTCCAAGCATCACCTCCAGCCTGGCCATGATTACAGGCATGGAAAGAAGCAGTTTCAGCTGAGTGTAGTGGCACATGCCTGTAATCCTAGAGACCTGGGGGCTGAGGCAGGAGGGTTTACAAATTGAAGGGCAGTTTAAACAACTTAGTGAGACCCTGTTTCAAGAAAGAAAGAGGAGGAAAAGGAGGAGGAGGAGGAGGAGAAGGAGGAAAGAAAATAACTTCAACTTCCATTAATCATTAATGGATGATGAAAGCAAAAAGACATGGTGGCTTATGGCTTATGTCCCTTGCTCAGAGACTCTCTTGTGCTCAAGATGGTTGTCAGCAGACAGCTCTCTCCCTCCCTTCTATATTTCTTCAAGAAATGTTAGTTCAGCCGGGTGCGGTGGCGCACAGCTGTAATCCCAGCACTTGGGAGGCTGAGGCAGGAGGATCTTGAGTTTAAAGCCAGCCTCAGCAATGGCGAGGCACTAAGCAACTCAGTGAGACCCTATCTCTAATAAAATACAAAAAAGGGCTGGGTATGTGGCCCAGTGGTTGAGTGCCTCTGAGTTCAATCCCTAGTACCAAAAATGAAAAAAGAAATGTTAGTTCAACGACTATGTCCCAGAAAGGTCATCTCTGAAGGTGAAGTTCTACTGTGAGATCTAGCTCTTCAGGGTTAATAGGAACCAACAACTTCAACAGATTAGAATCTGCTAAGAGTGCATTTTCTAGGAGAAGTTATAACTAGGATTGTTCATCATTACTTTCAGCGCGTGCTACCAGAGCTCACTGCCTGGTAGGGCAGACCTGAGCCTGACATTTCCCCAGAGTTTCTTAGAAGCTCTGAAAGGAAACATAGCTCTGAAAGCCATGAAAAAACAGGAGCAAGCCTTTCCCCCAAAGTGCTCTGAAGGAAACATTTGCCTGGTGGTTTGGAGAATTAATCCAGGACTGCCTGGTAGTGAAAGTGAAGCCCTGAACTTGGGGACTCGGGTTCTCTGGCTCGAGTGTGTTTGCCAGGGGCTGGGGAGGCTAATGAGCACCCAGAGACTAGAGTTGCCTGTTTTGAAAAGAGAAAGCAGGAGTATTGGGAAACATCATCCCTTTCCTTCTTCTCTCCCAAACTTATGTAATGGATATTTAGGAAATGAGATTCTTTTTAATCCTTCCTTATTCAGAAAGATCCAGTCCTCAGCCAAACCTATGATTTTCATTGTGTAAGGGTTTAAGTAAAAAGAATTCTTTTTTTTGGGGGGGGGGGGATACTGGAGATTGAACTCAGGGGCACTCAACCACTGAGCCACATCCCCAGCCCTATTTTGTATTTTATTTAGAGACAGGGGCTCACTGAGTTGCTTAGTGCCTTGCTGTTGCTGAGGCTGGCTTTGAACTGGTAATCCTCCTATCTCAGCCTCCTAAACCGCTGGGATTACAGGTGTGTGCCACCATGACTGGCTAAGTAAAGAGAATTCTGATTCTATGATTTGAGCCAACCTACAGGCAAATTTTTGAAATCTGACCCTCTATAACAAAACATTACATCCCAAAACCATTTCGAGCAAAAGACCTTATCCAGATAATCCCCCTATTATTGCAGGCCCAGCCTTAAAATAGGAATAGAAGCTCCCAGAAGGACTCTCCAATCTTCCAAGTTGGCTTCCTGTCCTCCTGCAGGGAGGGTCACCTGGAGCATGCCCCAGGATGGTAAGAAACCTGAGATAAATGGGAAGAATGGGGCTGGGGTTGTAGCTCAGTGGTAGAGTGCACTTTGCACTCATATGTGAGGCACTGCGTTTGATCCTCAGCACTACATAAAAATAAATCAATAAAAATAAATGTATTGTGTCCATCTACAACTAAAAAAATGGGAAGAAAGGGGAGGAGGAAGTTCAGAGACAGAGGAGTATTTCAGGACTTTGCTTTCATCAGGATGATTTCTTCTGCCCTTGGCCAATGTTCTGGAAGAAGTTTTTTCTAGTCATTCTCTCTATTCTACCCTCCTTTGCTTAGCTCAGGAGAGTCAGCACAAGACTCTCCTGAGTTAATGAAAGATTTGGTCAAAGAACAAAGATTGACCTGTGAGCCAGCTCCCAAGAAAAGTGGCATGTTTTGAGGTCTTGGGATCAGGAAGGGAGAACTCTCCTGGAACCAGACTTATACTATGGTCAGGAAGGAGGGATCTGAGAGGCTCTCTGCCAAGGTGAATGGGGACTTGGGAAGAGGCAATGTGTGGATGCTTTCTTCTCATGCCCAGGGATCAGCAGCATGAATCAGCTGGGGGGACTTTTTGTGAATGGTCGGCCTCTGCCTCTGGATACCCGGCAGCAGATCGTGCAGCTAGCTGTCAGCGGCATGCGACCCTGCGACATCTCACGGAGCCTTAAGGTAATGCCAGAACCTTCACCCAATGGTGAGGACATGAATCAGTGCGAGAAAGTCCCTCTGCAGGCAAGAGTCTGAAGTTGTTACAGACTCTGAGGGTCTTTGGGGCTTGGGCTACTTCCTCTAAGTCCCTTTTGAAGGTTGGTAAGGGGAGCTTTAGGAACACAAATGTGAGGCCAGACTCTCAAATCCATGGCCTGGTCCAGTAAGCCTTGCTTTGCCTTGTAGCCTCCTTCTGTCCCAGGGTCACTCACCCTCCTTCTGCCCATCATGTCTTAACTATCCTTGCTTCTCACCTGATCCAGGTATCAAATGGCTGTGTGAGCAAGATTCTAGGGCGTTACTACCGCACAGGTATCTTGGAGCCCAAAGGCATTGGGGGAAGCAAGCCACGTCTGGCCACACCCCCTGTGGTGGCTCGAATTGCCCAGCTTAAAGACCAGTACCCAGCTCTCTTTGCCTGGGAGATCCAACGCCAGCTTTGTGCTGAAGGGCTTTGCACACAGGACAAGACTCCCAGTGTAAGTGACCCCCTCCCTGCCCTGCGGCTGGCAAACAGGCTTTTGTTAGGGGAGATCGAGATCCCTTTTTATTGGCAATGTGGGTGTCCCATGCTGGGGGTGGGGTACCTGCATCTTCTGGCCCATAACTTTCTCTTCTGAAAAGTGGTGGTTTGCAAGAGAGGTGAGAAGAAAGCATGGGGAGAGAGAGGAGGCTGCCCTTGGGAGTGAGGTGTGGGTTGAGACAGAAGGCATACTGGGGGCTATCCTCAGATGCAGTCCTAGGTCTGTACACCATCTCCCCCCTCAACACCCCAACACTTCCAGGTCTCCTCCATCAATCGAGTCCTGAGGGTGCTACAGGAAAACCAAGGACTGCACTGGCCACAGCTCAGGTCACCAAGTAGGTTTGGAGTTGTCCCCCACCCCCAGGGATAATCAGAGCCAAATCCTCAGTATTTTATGGCTCTTAAGACATTGTGTGTGTGTGTGTGTGTGTGTGTGTGTGTGTGTGTGTGTGTGTGTGTGTGTTGTACTGGGGACTGAACTCAGGGACCCTCAACTACTGAGCCACATCTCCAGCCCTATTTTGTATTTTGTTTAGAGACAGGGTCTCACTGAGTTGCTTAGCACCTTGTTTTTGCTGAGGCTGACTTTGAACTCGTAATCCTCCTGAACTCGCAGTCCTCCTGCTTCAGCCTCCTGAGTCATTCTTTTTTTTTTTTTTTTAAATATTTATCTATTTGTTTTAGTTGTACACATGCCTTTGTTTTCACGTGGTGCGGAGGATCAAACCCCTAGGCGAGCGCTCCACCGCTGAGCCACAACCCCAGCCCTTGAGCCATTCTTATTCTCTTTCTTTCTCTCTCTCTCTCTCTCTCTTTTTTTTTTTTTTTTTTTTTTTGGTATTAGGGATTGAACCCAGGGGCACTTAACTACTGAGCCACATCCCTAGCCCTTTTTGTATTTTATTTTGAGACAGGGTCTTGTTAAGTTGATTAGGGCCTTGCTAAGTTGCTGAGGCTGGCTTTGAACTTGCAATCCTCCTGCCCCAGCCTCCTGAGCTGCTGGAATCACAGGCATGTCCACTGCACCCAGCTCTCATTCTTTTTTGGATCACCCTCCCAACAACCCAATAAAGAGAGCCTGGTAAAGAGCTTTATTCTCTCTTGGCAGAAAAAAAAATTGAGGTTCAGAGAAGTGGGGTGACTTACCCAAGGTCATCAGTCTGTTGCTGGCAGGTCATGGAATGGAATCTAGGTCCCCTAGCTCAAAGGTTCACGGGATCTGCTGAGGAAGAGGCAGGACTGGGTCTTCTATACCTTCCCTGTGCCTTATATGTAGCCTCTCAGAGTATCTTCATGTTCTCTAGGATTGTGCAAATTAGGACCAACCCTTCTGCTGTTCTCCCCAAACACAACCATGTACTGAGTACACTTCCCACCAAGCACCCCTGAAGTAACCCCCAAGTATTGAATGCTTTACCAGCTTGGCTCTCCTCTTATACCCATGTTGTCACCTAGCTGCAGTGCCAGGGACTCAGGCATCCCATCTGATCAGAAAAATCACCAACACAGACCATCTCAAAATATTGTTGTCCTTTGCAGCTGTCTTGGCTCCAGGTCTTTCCGTTCCACATCGTGGCTCTGAGGCTGCCCAGGGTCCCACCCCAGGGGCCACCCACCGGAATCGGACTATCTTTTCCCCAGGCCAAGCAGAGGCATTGGAGAAAGGTATTGGTCTGGGGTGGATGGTGGGGCAGAGGGTCCTTGTGTGTGAGGAGGGGGCAGCAGCCTTGAGGCCTGTAGCTAAAGGCTGAGAAGTTCAGGCTGCAGGTGGCTCCTGTTTGGGAAGGTAGTTTAGGGTTATATTAGGTGGGGAGTGAGGCCTGATGGGGAGACCCAAGTTTTGCTCCCTCCCTGCGCCCTCACTATGTGAGCCTCCATCTCTGCAGAGTTCCAGCGTGGGCAGTATCCTGATTCAGTGGCCCGTGGAAAACTGGCTGCTGCGACCTCTCTGCCTGCGGACACGGTGAGGGTGAGTGAGTTCCATGATACAGGGTGAACCAGCCACAGGGGGGAAGATTCTGTATTGGCCAGAGTACAGTGCAAACTCCTGTACTGGCCAGAGCTAGGATTCTGGTGAAGTAGAGAAGGGGGCAAGAAGGTGGAAATAAACTTGTTTGGAGCAAAAATCAGAGATGAATCCCTCTTTGTTCCCTGTCTGATTGTTCTTTCCCACCCTAAGCCTTTCAGTTGAAGGGGACAGGCAGCAAAGGTGAGAATAGGGAGGAAGGACATCAGGATAGAAGAGGGTTCTGCATTCTGAGTCCGGGCCAGGTGCCTCAGGTGACAGCAGCAGGTGCCAGGTGGCAGACAGCACAGCCAGTTACATGGTCCCTATTTTCCTTCAGGTCTGGTTTTCTAACAGAAGAGCCAAATGGCGCCGACAAGAGAAGCTGAAGTGGGAAATGCAGCTGCCAGGTGATTTCTGTGCATATCCATCTATACATCCTTCATTCCCTCCCATCCATCCATCCATCCATCCATCCATCCATCCATCCAACATTTACACAGTACCTCCCATGTACCAGGCTCTGTGCTGGATGCTGGGCATACATAGTTCCTACTCTTAAGGACTGAGATGTTCCCAGAACCATCCCTGGGATTTAGTCTTATCTTTCTAAAAAAAGGCAGTTCATGGTTGTGATATCCATCTCCTCCCATCCCTGCAAGAAGTTGCTGCCTTCCCTCGAACCCCGCTGGACTGAATCCCCATCTTTCTCCACATTCTCTCTGCTCCCAACCACAATCCCTCCCTCTGAGTGGATCCACCCTCACCTTGTAGGTGCTTCTCAGGATCTGACTGTACCAAGAGTGTCCCCAGGGATCGTCTCTGCACAGGTACTTGGGAGGAGAGGGGAGTTTGTGAACTGGGAAGACCGAAGGGCTCACTGCCTCCCCCAGTTCTGGTGAAGGCCTGAACTGGGATCTACGGCCCCCCACAGCCCTTACAGTGCACCCTTACAGATAGTGCCATTTCCTAGTCTACTGTGTGAATGGCACCTCTGGAGTTGTGCAGGACACAGCCTGTGGGAAAGGTGGTCCTGGGGTCCCAGGCCTTTGAAACATTAAGCCTCACTGCCAGCTGAGGGTCTCCTTTGGCTTTTTCTAGCAGTCCCCTGGCAGTACGCCCTCAGCAGCCCTGCCAGCCCTGGAACCACTGGGTCCCTCCTGGTCTCAGCTGTGCTTGCAGATAGCACCAGACAGGTATCTGAGTGACACTCCTCTCCAAGCCTGTCTCCAGCCCTGCTGGGGTAAGAATGGAGGCCTGACCTCAATCCTACAAGGTGTGGGGAGGGCTGACTGACTCCTAGACCCACAAGAATGCATGGATCTCCAGTTGGGGCCATTGAAGGAACCACAACATAGCTTTCCACATTCCTTGCATGATTCACAAAGTTGGGGACACTAGTACCCCCTGAGTCTATAGTAGCACTGAGAGCCACAGTGGGTGAAGGGAAGTGGGATTGGGATCTGAGTGTATATATTCAGGGTAGGGAATGGATGTGTCAGCCCTTCCCACTCAGTGACTTTGAAGAGAGGATGGCAAGCTCAAGCTCAAGCTCCCCTCTCTCTGTCCTGCAGGCTACTTGCCCCTCAGCTGCATTCCCTGATTCCCTACTTCCTTGCCGGTCCTTCTAATGTCCCCATCACCAGTCTTGGTGGCCCTCAGGCTCTTTTCTGGCCTGACTCCCTGCTATAATAAAACTTTAAATTAAGCAAGAGACCCAGAATGTGGAGATGGGGTAGGATCTAATGCCATCTCGCCCATTGTCCTCGCCATCTTGCCTACACAGATTGCCGTGCCTTCCTCCTTCCTGTGGCTCCCCGCTCCTGTGTGGACCTTGCCTGGCCCTGCCTCACTGCTCCTCCTGCACATCATGTGATTGGAAGGGCTAGAGAGGCAGCACCAACCCACTACTCACACTGGCCTTAAGAGGCCTCCACTTGGCAGTAATAAAAACACATTTTAAATTAGTAATATTTCTTGTTGCATTGTTTTTCCTGTGAGCACCAATATGCCCACCCCAATATTTAACAATTACATGTGCCTATCTACCTACCTACCTATCCAGTGTTTATATGTATATATCCAACCAATGTATTTATCTACATATCTATGCATCTATCTACCCCATGTATGATTCCATATATACGTATGTATGTTTCTATCTATCTATCTATCTATCTATCTATCTATCTATCTATCTATCTATGTGTTTGGCTGATCAAAGTTCTACATATAAACTGGGCATGGTGGTGCATTTCTGTAATACCAACAGCTCAGGAGGGTGAGGCAGAAGGATTGCAAGTTCAAAGCCAGCCTCAGCAACTTAGCAAGGCCCTAAGCAACTCAGCAAGACTCTGTTTCAAAATAAAATATAGGGCTGGGGATATAGCTCAGTTGGTAGTGTGCTTGCCTCGCATATGCAAGGCCCTTGGTTCAATCCCCAGCACCACAAATAATAATAATACTAATAAATTAATTAATTGAGAATTAATTAATTAAGTACACAAAAGTGCTGGGGATGTGGTTCAGTAGTTAAGCATGCCTGGGTTCAATCCCCAGTACCAAAAAAAAAAAAAAAAAAAAAAAAAAGTCTACATATACATGTGTGCACACTCACACACTGATATTATATCCTGGCATTTTATTCCTAAGTCTTCCAGCAAGCATCTCAAAAAAAAAAAAAAAGGAACTTTTCTTACATAACCACAATACCATATTCACACCTAAGAAAATTTATTATAATTCCTTAGTTTAAAAAAATAGACATCAATTCCCTAATGCACGTGTATTTTTTGTCATCATGGCAAATAGAGTAGAAATGGCATTTTTCATAACCTGCTTTTCCATTTATACATGCTCAAGGTCATGTTTGATTGGTTCTTCTTGGCAATAAGTTCTGAATTTTCTCAAGTCTATCCCACTGCAGAGAAAGCTGTAGGACCTTCCTGTGGAATCTTGGGATGTGGGGAAAGGGAGGAAAATAGAGAAAAGAAGGTGAAGAAGGGGATATTCAGAAAGATGAATGAGCTCATATCTCCAAATTATTTCCCTTTTGAAGGTCAGAAGACAAATAGTGATAGTGCCAAGAGGATTGGGAATGGGGGAGTGGGGATATGTTTGTTTACTCCCATCTGGGACAGGTACTGATCCAGAGGTTGTCACTCAAGAGATCTTTTTATTAACAAATAACCCAAAGCTGTGCTTTTCAATAACTAGTGACCAGCAACATGTGGCCACTTAAATGTAATTCACATTAAATAAAATAAACCGTTCAGCTCCTTGCTCTTACTAGCCACATTTCGAATGCCACAGGTGGCTCGTGGCTACAATACTGGACAGAAAAGATTATGAAGCATTTCCAGCAGTACAGAAGTTTCTATGGGATAACAGTTCAAGAATGTACCTTACAGTGTAATAGAGCACACCCTGTCACTGCCTTGCCTTCTCTACTTTCAAGTGGGTGGTCCTGCTGAACAGAACTGCCCAAGGAAATTGGCAAGATTTTATGGGGTGACAATCTGCACAGCACAGGATGGACATCAGCAATGAAGCAGTTGCCTCAGCTGAGGCCCCAGGACTCCTTTAGGCAAAAGACCAATGACCACGTATGGGAAACTGGGCATAAGATTGTGTGTGTGTGCATATATATACATGTATATCCCCGTGCACACATGCCTGTGCATCTGAGCATGTATATGTATTATGGAATGCTGAGGAAGATATTCTGCATTAGATGACTTCCGAGGTTCTATCTCTTTAGTTAGGACTTTTTGGTACCGAAGACTGAACCCAGGGGTGCTTAATCACTAAGCCACATCCTGAGCCTGTTTTTATGTTTTATTTAGAGACAGGGTCTCACTGAATTGTTTAGAATCTTGCTAAGTTGCTGAGGCTGGCTTTGAACTTGTGATCCTCCTACCTCAGCCTCCCAAGCAACTGGGATTACAGTTGTGTGCCATTGTGCCCAGCTAGATAGGATGATTTTTAGGCAGAGTTTCACTATGTTGCCTAGGCTGGTCTCGAGTGAACCTTTTGCCTCAGTCTCTCAGGTGCTGGAACTACGGGCATGTTCCATATGCCCCACAGAGTCCTGTGCTTAATGCTCTCCAGAAAAGTAGGTGCCTTAGTCTTGCATTTTCAACCTTCACTTATTAAATTAAAAATTTTTTTCTTAACTTTTGTAGAACTAGGGATTGAACCCAGGGGCACTCTACCACTAGCTATACCCCCAGCCCTTTCATTTTTCATTTTGAGACAAGGTCTCCCTAAGTTCCCCGGCCAGTCTTGAACTTGCCATCTTCCTGCCTCAGCCTCCCATGTAGCTGGGATCACAGGGGTGTGCCACTGTGCCTGGCAAATTCTCTTTAAGTTTCTTAAGGAGAAATATACTTACAGACTTAGGTAATTTTCTTCTATCCAAGCTGAATCTCTCTCATATTCTGGTTTTAGCCTTCTCTTCTCAAGAGACTTAAAAATCAGACATGTATTATGGTATGGGGCAATTTTCCCAAAGTGGAAGACAGGCATCACTGCTGATGTTTAGAAATATTTTAGGAGTTGTGTGGCCACTGCTTTAAATAACAGCGAGTTAGAAGTTGAGAAAACTGTTCCCTTTTCAACTTCTTTTCAAATCTAATTGCATCAAAAATTCCATTTTGATTCATTTAGTACCTCTTTAACAGTTGTTAAACTCCCTTTTAAGGAGAAAAGGGAGCCTTGGGCAGGGGGGGGGGGGGGGGAATCTAACTGGGTTTGATAATAACATTTTGTTTTCATTGTATTTATTTTTATAGTCAGTTTCTACTTATGGCAGGTCATTTTGTTTTTTTGCTTTATGATAGTGATAAAAATATTACTTTATAAATAAATGTATTTGAGTCTGTGTCAATAAACAAACATTAAAAGGGGTCTTTGTTTGGTAGATAAAGGCCCAAACTAGAAAGACAGTGCAGGAATAAATGACATTTCCTGCTTTGCTGGAAAGAATAGTGAACATCAGGGTCAGAAAATTTGAGTTAAAGGTGAGCTCTTTTGCCATTAGGCATGGGACTTTAGGCAAAGAACTTGAGCTCCCTGCAAAAGATGAGATATGGTAGAGGAAGAACGGTCTGGTCCACTTCACTGGATCAAAGGCAATGATAGGGCAGGGAAGTCTGTTGAACTGCATGCAGTAGGGGGAGGTGAGAGGGTGGGCTATACAGGTGCAAAGTGTTATTACCATTACCCTATGCCCATAGGATGAACAATCCTTCATATGATGTTCTGAACTAAAAGGACATTTAAAGTTGTATCTGGTTTCTGAATCCTTCAGGGCAAGACTGGATCCTCATGAGATCACTGGGAAAAGATAAGTGGTTCTGGGTAGTGATGAGGAGGATGAGTGGAAGAACTGGTTACCATTTGGTCTCCCTTCTCCTGGGTGGAACTTTTACAGTAGCCTGGAAACTCAATCTCCACCCTCAGCCCTACCCCTACTCCCTTCTGAGTCAGATGCACACAAGGATTTTTTTGGGTGGCCTGTTGTGATGTATTGTTGCTCAAAACAGGTGTTTTGCTAAACTGGGTAGGAAAACTTGTGTAACAGATATTCTTCTCTTGGATCTTGACTCTGGGGTTCCTGTTCTGATTAGTGCAGTAGTTTTTTTCTGGAGGATTTGGAGTTTGGCAGGTGGCATCCTGTTGGCCTAGGAGGGAAGAGGAAACAAACACTTTTAGTTGTCTGTCATTTGTAGTCATTTCTAGCTTTTAGGAGAATATTGGGTAAGAGCCTAGGGGGGAAGAGGGAAAGAGGGAATAAAATGATTTGTCCCATCCTTCATGAGAGATAAACACCAGACATGTGAAGTTAGCTTACAGGAAAAGGCAGATTTTTTTTTCTTTTTTTTTTTTTAGTGGTAGGGAAAAAAACAAAACAAAACAAAAAACACTTCCCATAGAAGTTCAAAGGAATACCAAAGTCATCAGGAAAGATCATTTACTAAGAATTTGTCTTTTGTTGGTTTTGTTTTGTCTTTTGTTGCTGGGTTAGATCCCAGGGCCTCAAGAATGCTACGTGCATGCTTTACTGTTGAGCTACACCCCTAGCTCTGATTTATTAAGAATTTGAACTGGATCAGAGACTTCTGGTAGAATGAGAGTGTGCTAGGTGCCAACTTTCACCAAGCATTTTGCATTCATCATCTCGTGCAATCTTCATAACTATCCTACCAAGTCAATATTAGGTTCCTATTTCACCCACAAGAAACGGGCTCTGAGAAGTTCATTTGCCTAAAGTCAAACAACAAATTTTAACTGATAAAAAAACCCTAAGAGTCCAGGTCTGAGACTAGAAATGACCACTATACTACACTATTAGAATGTCGGGCTTGGAAGGAACCTGAAAAATTTAGTTCAATAAACTCTTCATGAAATAGTTAAGAAAGCTGAAGCCTGGTGGAATTTCATTTTATTTTTCTCAGTTTGGCCATAGTAAAGGGTTTGTGTAGAAAACTGGCAGAAAATGGGAAATATTGAATACATACTCAGAGTCCATATTTAGATGCAGATTGATATTTAACCTTCATAATACTTCTGGAGTAGCAGTTCCCATTATACAGGGATCACGGGAGGCTTCAAAATGTGAAAGCAATTTCCCTAAGGTCACTGAGCTAGCTTACAAGCTCACTAGCTCTTGATTCAAGGTCTGTCTGATGTCAAAACCAAAGTGCTTTCTACAATATCCTGTGACTTTCCAAGCCAGGAAAGTGAGACTAGTTGTGAAGGGACAGGACAAAGTGCAACAAGGCACCCTGGATTGTTGTAAAGGAAGAACAGTAAAAGGGAAGCTGCATGTTGGGAACGTAAACTCACTCTGAGTGAAGGGATGGGGTGGGGATGGATCTGGGAGCCAGGGAACACTGCTGAGGAGCAATGAGAACAGGAAAGGCTTTTGATGAAAAGTCTGGGACTGCCAGGGTCATTATGAAGCAGGAAGCACTCAAGTGGCATTGCTAAGAAAGTTCTCAAAAATCAGCAGAGTTTGATGAAGGGAGCAAAAGAAGCAAGGCAGACATAGTGCTGAGGTCTTGAACCTGAGCATCTGGGGGTTTGGCAATGCCTGAGATGATCGGAAAGAAAACAAGATGGTAGAAGAAGAGAATCATTTTAGGAAAGGGGGCTGGGGAGCTGATTTCAGCTATGCCGAAATTGAGGGACTGGCAGGATGAAGTTGACTTAACTTTGCTCCCTGCAGGAGAGAGATGAAATTAGAGTTGCAGAGGAGGATCGGGTCTAGAGATAAATATTGGAGAGCCAGGGATCCATGGGATAGGGATAAAAAGTGCATAGAACAAAAAGCATATCTTTTTTTTTTCACCTACACACACCCTCAAAAGTCACTCATTTATCTCTCAAATAGGGCAAATTCTGCATCATATAGAGGAGAGGTAGGCAAGTACACCTCACTCTGTTCCCTCAAGGTTTTCTTGGAAGCACACTTTAGTGTGGCAAAATCGAGATATGATTTCTTCTCTCCTCTCTAGATAATCTAAGTTTAGAAGTCCATAAGGAGTGGCATGGACTTGGAATATGTCTGGAGTTAATCGAATCTTGGACAGAAGTCAGACCAGTAATGCATTTTGGTGTCTCTATTACACACCTCCCCATCCTCCTCCCCACTCTCCTCACCTAGTCCCAAGTCCCTACCTACTCTCTCCTTACCTAAAATTCCCAGATACACTCTTTGGTAATATATCTTCACTGTCTGCCACTAGGGTGCCACTTCGGTCTGCTCGTATGTAAAAGCCATTGGGTGCCAGCACTGTGAGCAAGTTGCTTCCATGAAGTTCTATGCAGAAGTTGAGGGCAAACTTTCCCCAAGGGCGGAAAGAGCCAAAGGATGTTATAGACCAGAAGGATCCACCCTGTGCTGGGGAGGGAAGAGCTCAGGTCAGTGGGCTGTTTGGAGGGGAGTCCTCCAGCAGCGTAGCCTCTGAGGGGGCTTCCTGGAGGCATGCTACCCTCCCCTAGTGGCCCTATCCTGCTGGGTTGGCAGGCCCTTCTATACAAATGCAGGAGGGTCAACAAGAATTCCACTGGTTCCTGGTCTGCCAAACCACTCTGGAGTCTTAAAGTGTGAAAACAAACAAAAACTCAGTGTTCCCCTTTCCTTCTTTCTTTCCTTCCTTCCTTCCTTCCTTCCTTGCCAGGGATTGAACCCAGGAAAACTTTACCACTGAGCTACATCCCCAGCCCTTTTTATTCCTCATTTTGAGAAAGGGTCTCTCTAAGTTACTTAGGGCCACCCTAAGTTGCCGAGGCTGGCCTTGAACTTGGGATCCTCGTGCCTTAGCCTCCCAACTCTCTGGGATTACAGGCATGTGCCACCGTGCCTGACTTGGTTTTCCCTTTTCTTATGAGTGATGAGCAGACCCTGAGTTGCCACTTAAATCTGGGCTAGGGCTAAAGCAGGGGCTGGATGTGAACCTCAGGGTGGGGAAAAGCAATCACCCACCCTGGAAGTGGTAGATGCCCTGTCGGCAGGGCAGGAGGTGAATGCAGTCAGGTTCATCCATATTGCACTGTATGTGCTCATGCTCTGATGAGGAGCCCACATACCCATACCGACCTCGCAAAACAAGGAAAGGGCGGTTGGCAAATCGAATCCCCAGCTCCTCATTTGGACCTGAAAGAAACAGGGAGGAGACATTTGGATGGGCTGTCTCTAGATGTTCCCTAGATAGAAGCAGAAGGGGAACCCTAACTGAAGGAGGATATTGTTACTATCTTAACATTTAGTGAACACCTGTTTCATGCCAGGTCTTGTGCAATGTTTGTGAGAGCACCTAACACAGTGTGGAGCCCAAGAAATTTGAATATTCCTCTATCCTTTGGGATTTGCTAATCTATCTAATGCTCATGACAACCCTGTGAGGCAGCAGAATAGATATATTCATTTTTACAGATGATAAAACTGAGGCTCAAACTGGTGATTTGCTCAAGAGATAACAAAAATTCAGTGAGTGAGTGGTTATGTGGACTTAAATCTTATGACCCAAACTCCAATGCTTCCAATGCCTTAAAAAAAAAGTCACATTTCAGGTCCTTGATAGAGCATCCCTGGCTTGGAATAACCTGGCAGTAGAGCTGCCCAGCTCACCTGGAACAGTGGCGTGGGCCATCAGCAGGCCATTAGCAGCAATGCCCAAGAAACGCCCATTGGAAGACTGAAGGATAATCTTGCCACAATTCCAGTGCACACGGAAGAAGGTGTCAGACTCCATTGGATGCCCATCAGCTATCACTGACCTGTGGCGCCGCTAGATACCAGAGAACAGGAACCACAAGTAAGGACCCACAATTTAAGCTTTCTTCCCATCTTTTTATTCCTGGACCTCTTTGCACATCCTACCTAGAGCATGCTTTATGCTTTCAGATCCTTTTGGAAGGCATGTTGTGACCTCAGCTGTCCCACTTCCCCTAGCCTGTATTGTATCTCAGACCACAGCATAAAAAGAGGGACCAGGATATCATAATGGAGAAAAACAAACCTTGGCCCTGACTCCAACATCATTTTGAAATGGATCATAGATATAAAAGAGAGTTAAACTGTAAACACCTAGATGAAAAGTTTAGAGAGATTCTTTGTAATTTTGGAGCAGGCAATGATTTCTTGGTACCAAAAAAATAAAAAGTAAATATTTAAAAATTAACAAACTGGACTTCATTAAAATTAAAAACTTGCTTCTGAAAAGACACCATTAAGCAAATGAAAAGAAAAGCCACAGATTGGGAGAAAATATTTACAATACATATGTTTGTCAAAGGACTTGAATTTAGAATATATTATTATTCCAGCAATGAATGGGCAAAAGATTTGAACAGTCAATCCCAGCACTTGGGAGGCTGAGGCAGGAGAATTTTGAATTCAAAGCCAGCCTCAGCAATGGCGAGGCACTTAGCAACTCAGTGAGACCCTGTCTCTAATAAAATACAAGAAAGGGCTGGGGATGTGGCCCAGTGATCGAGTGCCCCTGAGTTCAATCCCCGGTACCAAAAAAATTAAAAACAAGATTTGAACAGCCACCTTACAGAGGAGATATGCAAATGGCCAACAAACACATGACTGATTAGAAATGATGACTGTAAAGTACCCTCAATCTAAACCCATAATAAGATGTCATTACACACCCACTAGAGTGTCTATAATTAAAAAGACAGGCAATATCAAGTGTTGATGAGGATGTAGAACAATTAGAACCCACATGAATTGCTGGTAAAAATGCAAAATAGGATAGTCACTTTAGAAAACTGACTCTTTTTTGTGGTACTGAGAATTGAACTTATGGGTGCTTCATCATTGAGCTATATTTCTCCCCTTTTTAAATTTTGAGGTAGGGTCTCCCTAAGTTGCTGAGGCTGACTTTGAACTTGTGATCCTCCTGCCTCCCAAGTTTTTGGGACTTTAAGCTTATGCCAGCCATTGTGCTGGCTGACATTTTCTCATAAAGTTAAATGCAGATTTATGACCCAGTAATTCTATCTGTGGGCATTTACACCCCAAATAAATAAATAAATAGGCTCAAAAAAGACTTGTATACAGGTTCTCATAGCAATTTTATTCATCATAGCTCAAAGTGGAAACAACCCAAATATTCATGGACAAATGAATGAATAAACAAATTATGTTTATGAGTAGTATTAGAGAATTCTAATAAAAAAAGGAATGAACTACTGATAAACACAAGAACATGGGGTGAATTTTAATAATCTTGTGCTGTCCAATAAAAGTCCACATACCATGTAAGTCCCTTATATGAAATTCTAGAGTGGGCAAGTCTAATCCATAATAGCAGGACACAGATTAGTGGTGTGGGAGGGTCAAGGGGGTAGAAGTGACTTTTTATGGTGGTAAAAATATTCTGTAACTTGAGTGAGAAGCTTTGCCAGGTGTGGTGGCACATGCCTGTAATCCTAGAGGCTTGGAAAACTGTGCTCTTTATATGTAATATGAGGCTGAGGCAGGAGGATCGTGAGTTCAAAGCCAGCCTCAGCAACAGCGAGGTGCTAAGCAACTCAGTGAAAACTTGTCTCTAAATAAAATACAAAAAAGGGCTGGGAATTGTGCTGCTATAAACGTTGATGTGGCTGTGTCCCTGTAGTATGCTTTTTTTTTTTTTTTTTTTTTTTTTTTTTGGTACCGGGGATTGAACTCAGGGGCACTCGACCACTGGGTCACATCCCCAGCCCTTTTTTGTATTTTATTTAGAGACAGGGTCTCACTGAGTTGCTAAGTGCCTCGCCATTGCTGAGGCTGGCTTTGAACTCGCGATCCTCCTGCCTCAGCCTCCCAAAGTGCTGGGATTACAGGCGTGCGCCACCGCGCCCGGCTTGTAGTATGCTTTTTTTAAAGTCCTTTGGGTATAGACCGAGGAGTGGGATAGCTGGGTCAAATGGTGGTTCCATTCCAAGTTTTCCTAGGAATCTCCATACTGCTTTCCAAATTGGCTGCACCAATTTGCAGCCCCACCAGCAATGTAACAGTGTGCCCTTTTCCCCACATCCTCACCAGCATTTATTGTTTGTGTTTTTGACAGCTGCCATTCTGACTGGCGTGAGATGAAATCTTAGAGTAGTTTTGATTTGCATTTCTCTAATTGCTAGAGATGTTGAACATTTTTTCATATATTTGTTGATTGATTGTATATCTTTTTCTGAGAAATGTCTGTTCAGTTCCTTAGCCCATTCATTGATTGGGTTGTTTGTTTTTTTGGTGTAAAGGTTTTTGAGAGCTTTATATATCCTTGAAGTTAATGTTCTGTCTGATGTGCATGTTAGCATTTGCAGGTAAATGGATGGAGTTGGAGAAAATAATGCTAAGTGAAGTCAGCCAATTCCAGAAAACCAAAGGTTGATTGATTCCTTTGCTATGATGATACTGAATTATAGTGGCAAGGGAGGGGGGGATGAGAGAAATGAGGAATGTTAAATAGAAAAAATGGGGGGAGGGGAGGGAAAGGGGCAAGGGGATAGAAACAATGGCAGAAGGAGTTGGACATCAATATACTAAGTGCATGTATAAAAACTCAAATGGTATGAAAATACTTTGTGTAAAACCAATGACTTGAAAAACTGTGCTCTTTACATGTAATATGAAAGGAATTGCACTCTAAAAGCATGTATAACAAATTAAATTAAATTTTAAAAAGGGGGGGCTGGGGATGTGGCTCAGTGGTTGAGCGCCCCTGAGTTCAACCCCAGGTACCAAAAAAAAAAAAAAAAAAAAAAAAATCTGTAACTTGTGGCATGGTTGTATGGGTCTATACATTTGTTAAAATCTTCTGAATTTTATACTTAAAGTGGGTGCATTTTAGGTTACATAATATATTAAATACAACATATATATATGTAACATATGTGTGTTATATAATTAACATGTTCAAATTTTGCCTCAATAAAGTTAATTTTTTAAAAAGAGGGTTAAAATGAATGTTTATCAGGCCAGGCCCTCCACTGCTCATTTTGCCATCTGGTCATCTGCCTTGGAGAGGGAAGAAGTGTGTCTAGAAAGGCAGAGCACAGAGCTTATGGTTTCTTGCTTTGAAAGCCAAGGTCTTACCTGGGCTAAGTAGTAGCCATTGGCTGAACGAAGCTGCAAGGTGGGGTTCTCACAGTCACATTCAAACTGGAACAATGACATTGGGGTCAACTGCTCAGAGGCAGCACACACCTCAGCATCTGTAGAGGAAGTGTTTGTCGTTAGAACTCAAGCCTGCCCCCTCCTTCATGCCTATTGCTGAACTTCCCCCTACTTTCCCTCCTCAACCTCCATCGCCTATGTTGGACCATAGTCTAACTCAAGTGACTTTTCCCCAAACCACCACATCCCTGCTTCTTTGTCCTGTGCTACTCTACAAGAGACCCCCACTTGGGACACCAGGATCTTTCTGATGAGCAGATTCAAAAACCCTTGTGAATGGTGGCATATGCCTATAATGCCAGCTACTCCAAGAGGCTCAGGCAGGGGGATCACAAGTTTGAGGCCAGCCTAGGCATCTTAGTAAGACCATGTCTTAAAATAAAAATTCATTTAAAAAGGGCTGGGATATAGCTCCAACGGTAGAGTGCTTGCCCAATATGCACAAGGCCCTGGGTTCAATCTCACTACTGGAGGAAACAAAACAAAACCCCCCTGTAGATCCCACACTCATTTCCTCTTTTCAACAGCAGGTCCTCCCTCCCTCCATGGCTGTGTTGGAGCCCGCACTTGCCGTAGATGACTGAAATGAACTTCCGGGACTTTGACCTGAGGCTGACCCAGGTTGGGAAGTGCTGTAGGATGAACCACTCCTGGCCCCTCATGGGATTGGAGCCCAGGCCCAGGAGCAGATGTGTGCCATGTGGATATAATGTGCCCCCTTCTCCATCACACAGTGCCACAAGCCCTCCAGGCCGCACTTGCATATGAAAAGCTGTCTGTGGTGATGGTTGGGCAACCAGCCGGTCTACATGGGACAAGAAGTGGTGTGTAGAGGTCTCCAGGTGGTAGCATCCATCTTGGAAGTGCAACAAGAAGCCACATTCTTCCAGGCAGGGGACTGCCGCATCCACCCAGATGCGGCCCACAGTGTGGTCAGCCCGGGCGTAGCTGCGGTAGATGGGGCTGTACAGGGTCACATGGACATGCAGGGCTGGCCGGGGGGTCCACATATGGTAAGCTGAGAGGACCTGGGAGTTGCAGAACACATCCTCACCATCGGACTCCAGATAACGACCAGAGATTATGCACTGGAGGGTCCACTTGCCATTCCGGTGGAAACGGAGTAGGAAGCATCCGTGGTGGCTGTTCTTTGGCCGGCCATAGCACACAGTGCCATCTGCCTCACAGAGAAGGTAGAGACCCTGCAAGCTCTTTAGTCGTACCACAGCCTGGGCCTCATGTTCATTGCTAACCACTAGCTCCCAGGTCTGGAGGCATGGATGGTGCAAAAAAGAGGGAAATCAGTGCTGCCAAGTAACTACACTGAGAAATCCCACAACCATAACCCTTGTTATTACCCCTGCACTTACAAAGACCAACCACCTTCCCCTCCATGTCTGCCCTCCTTGCTGTCAGCTCTTCCACTCTCCCAACTAATAGTAATAGAAAGATCTCTGGGCCACTCCACCATAGGGTTCCTCAAGATCTAAAGAGAAGTTCTAGATGCTCATCTCTAGCTAATCGAAGGTAAACCTCTTTCTCCCTTCCTCGATTCCATCCTTCAACACCTAATTTTATAAGAAAAGCTTTGGTTTAAATTTTACTTCTTTTGTCTTTACTGTTGCACCTTGATAGCACACTCAACTAAAACCTCCATCCCTACAGGCAATCTCCCCAACAGGGCAGGAGAAAAGCAAGAGCCTTTATAGGTAGGCTCAGCTCCAGGGAGGACAGGAGTAAACTGCTGAGATGCAATTGCCTGGTTCACTGTGGTCAAGTTTATTATAAGGTAGAGTACTTTGCTCCTGCCTCACTCTGGCTCCCATTCCAGAGATGCCTATAGTCCTCTCTAAAATGGAAATGGAGTCTCTGCAAGTACTTCTAGAACACTCCATTTTCAAACTACAACCAGAATAGAAACATAGGCCTTGCACTACAGTCCAACTGGTCTAAGTTCCCCTGGATGCACACTGTTCTGCCTTCAGCTGGGCTCTCCACTTCTCTTTGTGATGACACAACCACCCTGGGCTGGGACGGAGAGTAAGGAGCAGTCAGAACAGGGCAAGGCAGCCAGGCCAGGGCTGAGGCTTCACCTAGGGAAGGAGATGGAGCAGTGGAGACCCATGAGCAAAAGCCTGGAGTAGAAGAGTCTTGGCTAGGCAATGGCAGGGACTAGGAAAGGTGATTAGATTGAGAGTGCACCCTCTCTGCCACACACACACACACACACACACACACACACACACAGATTGGCTGTTCGGAAGGTTTGCCTTGTTACCTGTTTTCTGCCTAAACTCTTTGCAGTAGTTGTGACTGTATTCTTACATGCTTCAAAAGTGAGGTAGGTTCCTGCCCAGTTGAGGAGCCCAATCCTTAGATCCTCTGCCTTAGGATGTCTGTTTGTCCACTCCATTTCGTCCATGGGGCTGGTGCCACAGATGATGATTCTGACAGGCCCAGCCTTCCCCCCAGTGGTGAGGTTCCACAGGCCATAGGGCCCCGAATAAGGCCTGTAGTACCCAACAGAAGATGTTCCCAGAGGGAACTTCTCAAAAGGCCTACGGCCTGGCACCTCTGTGACCCGGGAGCATTGTGACTATGATGGCTGCCTCTTATCCTAACACAGTGGGGAAAGGGCACTGGCCCAGCACCATCAACCCATGGCCCAGAGGAAGAAGGTCTAGAGCCTCTGGCATTTGCCTCCCTGTGTCATTCCAGGCAATGAGGTAGGCTGAGCTAACTGGGAGTTAGAACCATAGCCTGCAACTTTACCCACGTCCTTCCGTTTCTTTACCTGTTTCTCATTAATGGGATAGAAATCGACCTCTTTCTTCCCAGAAAGTGGGTTCTGTCTGACTCCCTTATGGTTTTAAGTATATTTTTAAGTTCAAGATACCCAAGAAAAATCCATCAGCTTTTAGAGCCCTTGGGAAGATTAGGCCAAAACATCTTCAGAAGTTGGTTTGTGGGGAGTTTGAGGAAACCCTAGATAGACAACCAGGGAAGATGGAATTATTCATATTAGTTTGAAAGGGCTGACTCAGGACAGGATAAGGGGAGTGGGTGGAGGAGCTGCCAGCACCATCTTTACCAACTCCCAGTAGCACTAGTGGGCAGATCAGCTGGCTGGGCAGACAGCCAGAGCTGCCCGTGAGGATACCAGCCTTTCCCTATAGAGGCTCTGTTGTTCAGTGGTCTTTGGGATACTTCTTGCAAAACTCAAGGAGAAAACCTAGCCCAGAAACTAGAGAAAATAACAACATGGAGAAAATGGGAGAAAGATGACAACAACAAATCATGGCAGTGTTGATGGGTTCTAAGCCTTGCTGAAATTGAAAGGGAGATGGGCAGAATCAGCCCTCAACCCAATTCCTTACACGTGTTTTGATTCCGTGTAGATGGGGACTTATCAGGTATAGAGTCCCAGTGGTGCCTAGCAAGGAACCATAACCCCTAGACTCTTACCAGTGTTTTGTAAAATAAGGCAATTAGATTCTGGCCAGTGCCTGAAACATCTGGTTAATTTTAAAGATGGATATTATTGGGCCTCAGACCAGTTCTGATGAAACATTTTCTGAAATGTGCCTTGGGAGATACACACACACACACACACACACACACACACACATATATATGTGTATACCAGGGATTAAACCTAGAGGCACTTAACCACTGAGCCATATCCCCAGCCCCTTTTTAGTTTTGAGACAGGGTCTCACTAAGTTACTGAGGTCGGCTTTGAACTTATGATCCTCCAGCCTCAGCCTCCAGAGCCATTGGGATTACAGGCATGCACTACCACACCCAGTAGGACCAATATTTTTAACACACATTCCCTTCACTGTGTGTAAAGCAATCGTGAAAAAGTATTACTCTGTATAGCTAGGATGGGTAGTTTACTGAACCAAGAAGGTAGATTCTGTTATGGGCAGCTAACATTCCTTGGAATAGTGGAAGGAATGAAATTCCCTCTACTGAAAACCCTACAGTATTTCCAGTCCAAGAATAAGGAGGGTGAAGCTGGATTTGATGAGTGTATGTGTACATATGTATGTTGACCCTACAGCCTCAGCTGCTTTGAGTCCCCCCCGTATTGTCTCTTTGTACCCAATGAATCCAGCATCCTGCTTCTAGGTTACAGACAACACCAAGTACAAACCACAGCAAATTTATTACTCAATATCCAGTTCCACATCATAGCACCACCCGGAGCCCTCACTTCCCCCCACCCCCACAACCTGGCCCCAAGGGTACACCCAAAACAGAAAAAACAAAAGTAAACCCAGATCCCTGCTCCTCCTCTGGATGAGGGGGCCTTGGCCAGGAAGCCCTTCCACAGGTCCCAGCAGGCAGGACAGTGGACCCCTCTATGCCCAGAGAATGAGGCTCCAGGCTCCAACGACAGAGAGAACATGCAGGCAGGAGCAGGAGCAGAGGCCTGTCTGTGGGGAAGAAGAGTGAGAGGGAAGGGCACTGCCTGAGGAGCCCCGGAGTCTGGTAATCCCGGGGATGCACGCGGGAGCTTCCGGGCAGCAGGGGCCTGCCCCTGGCGAGTTAACGCTTCGACAGCTCATGGGACAGCCAGTCTAGCCCATCATACAGGCCTGTGCCTTGGGTGGCACAGGTGGCCTGGACGTACCACTGTGGGAAGAAGGAAAGAAAGAGGTCAGCAGCAGGGAAGAAAAGGGGTGTTTTTATATCCTTGCCACAGCCTGCAGCTCTGCTGTGAGAGGCAGGGCATAGTGCAAGGGGGGGCAGGATCCTCACCGTACGGCTGCGCAAGTGCTGTAGCCCCAGCTTGTCAGTCAGCTCGCTCACAGGCATGGCGTTGGGCATGTCCTGCTTGTTGGCAAACACCAGCAGCACCGCATCCCGCAGCTCATCCTCCTGCAGCTGGGAGGGGAAGAGAGAGGGTTGAATAACTGGCCCCACTGAGTCCCCAAGTTCCCTCCTGGTGGCTGCGTTGGAAAGCCCCCACTTTCTACCTTCTAGTTTCTCTGTTGGAAAAACATAGTTGCATGGTAGTCTATTGCTGAACACAAGATGGAGAGCTAAAAATAAACTCGAGGCCACCCAAACTTAAGTCTAGAAAAGGTCTTCTAATTTGAAAACCTGCCCTAGGCAAAATGACACAATTTCCAAGTGGCAAAAGCAAGAATGTGAGGTGCCATTTTTCACCACCTCTCTCTACCAACTTCCAGACTCAGATGTAAAGGCATGAAAAAATTCTGTCCTATGCCAACAGACAGACACAACATGTTATACCCACAAAGAAAAAAAAATCACATTCCCGGCCTCTGATGCCTGTGGGTAGTTCCCAGACTTCCACACCACCACAGAGTTTGTTCTGTCCCCAAGCCCAAGGCTCAGTTCCTAGGATGCTGGGTACCTACCATCTTCTGGAGTTCATCAGCAGACTCTTGGACCCGCTCTCGGTCATTACTGTCCACCACAAAGATGAGGCCCTGGGTGAGAAGGAAGAAAGGAAGGAGAAGCAATCACTCCCTCCTGGGTCATACCCTAATCTGGCCCACTCTCTCTTCTCCCATCTTTAGTTATGTCAGCCCTTCTCATCTGGTAAACTTCCACTAGGACTTTGCACAAGTCCTGCCACATAGAGAAACCCCTGAGAGGGATACAGCCTCGAATCTCAGAGGAGGCAGTCTATCTAAAAGATGAACAAAGATTAGGGAAAGATACTTGATGAGAGCTAAATCCAGCAGTGTGGCCTCAGAATACTGCTTCCCAGAAGTCTAAGGTGGCTAAGTCTCAGAACAAGACTAAGATGAGTTCTGAAGGATGAGCAGAGTCTAATAAAGAGGGTAGCAGTGGGTTTTCCTGGTTTATGGACCCTGTCTTAGCCAAAAGCTCAGTTCTCCCAGACCTATTAGTTTTTCCTTTCTCGGGGTTGGGGACTTCCCCCCACACTCCACCTGAGTGTTCTGGAAGTAGTGCCGCCACAGAGGCCGAATCTTGTCCTGGCCTCCCACATCCCAGACTGTGAAACAGATGTTCTTATATTCCACTGTTTCCACGTTGAAGCCTGCAGATAATGGGGGTGGGGTAGGGTGGGGTGGGTGAGAAAAAGTACTGAAAGGAAGGAATTCACTAAAAGCTACTCAGATCTCAACAGGGTTACAAAACCAGAAGGCAATGATCAAGGCCAAGGGAAACAGGACCCAAGAGGACTGGCTGTCAACAGATGAGGCGGGGCTAGGCCACATCCACCCCGCCTCCCGCACCATCCGGCAACGTAGAGATACAGTGACCCACTTCTCAAGTAGCAATATCTGGTGTCATGGTCAGCTCCAGATAAGGGCCTCGTCAGAACTAGGGGCAGACCCGGAGAAGGCCCGCCGCGGCGCTCCCAGATTCTCCCTGCCTCACCCTGGGGCTCACCTATGGTGGGGATGGTGGTGACAATCTCCCCCAACTTCAGTTTGTACAGGATCGTAGTCTTGCCAGCTGCATCCAAGCCAACTGCAACAGAGAGGGGCACAGGGATGGATATGGGAGCGAGGGAGCCCCCTAGAGACGAGGGAAAGGTAGAGGCCAGGACAGCTGATGGTGATGGGGGCGGAGAGCGGGAGCGCCTCCAGGTGCGCGCTGTTCTCTACCTTCGGGGCCTTGAGGGCAGTCTGGGTGGCTTGCGCCAACTGCTGCCCCCAGAGTGGGCTGGGGATGGGACAGGCCTGGGAGGTGAGGGGCACGGGAGGAAGGCCGCGCTCCTTTTAAAAGTCGTCTCCAAGGGCGGAATCCTCCCTTCTTAGCAGCCGGGCTGGAGCGGAGGAAGCTTCACCCCACCCAGGCCCGCAGCTACGGGTTTCAGGCCCCGAGGGCGGCACTGCGGACCCGGACCGCTTCAAAGCAGAGGCCTCGGAGGGTTAGGAGGTGGGTGACTCGGGGTCAGAGAGCCAGGTGAGCCGGGCTGGAGGGACGCGGGGGCGGGAGTGCTGCGCGGAGGCCGGCGCCCTGGTCCGGGCCGCGCACTCGATCTGCCTCACCCATGAGGATCCGCATCTGCTTCTTCCCGAAGATCCGCGAAAAGAGCGCGGACACGGTGAGGCCCATGGCGGGGCCCGGGGGCGGGGGCGCGGGCGCGGACGCGGGGTACGGGCTGGAACCTGCCGGCCGCGGGGGGATGGGGCGCAGCAGCAGCAGGAAGAGGCGCCGCCGCCTCCGCGCGTCCCGGCCCTGTGGACGTCACGCGGCTCCGCCCCCTCCGGGCCCGCCCCAGCCCCGCCCCCAGGCCCGGTCGCCGGGCGGAACTGAAGCTGTACCAGACTCCGCGGCCTGACCTAGTTGCCCCTTGTTTCTACCGCGTCTGTCTTGCATGTGATCGTTGGACCCGCAGCTTGAGGTGGGCTGAGTAAAAGCTCACAGTGGACCCCACCCCAATCTTTGGTGGCTGGCCGCTGGGCTTGGAATTGTTGCGTCCAGACCACTCTGGGCCCCGGTTAAGTTCTTGGGAACTAGTAGTACCGACCTTTTGCACCCCCTTCTTTAGAGTGTTTGAAAGCTGTGTGCAGGGATCTTGGTATTCTCTTTTACCCTTTCCACTCTGGCTGAGAGTTCTGTGTGCAGTAGGTGCCTCCACGACTTGTGGAAATCGCGTGCTAGCTTTCACGGTTCCTTAAACTGCCTAGTTCATAGATGACCAGTCAGCAGAACCAGTGGAAGATTCCCAGCCTTGGACAGAGTGATTGCAGACCAACTACTGGAGAACTCCACTTGCCTTCATCTCCCTGGGAACACTTCCTTTCTGTCTGGGACCAGGAAGACTTCCTGAAGTTCTCTTTGCCAGACTTGCGGACCTGGATTATTATTGCACATCTATCCGGGACTTTTTGAGAATCTTGTTTTCCTAGACGTAAAGAGCTTCATATGTAATGTCATTTTAACATCTAATGATGGTAATTTACATTTATGTGCTTCACCAGTAATTGTTTGATGGAACTGGACTGATAGGTCGTTCAGTAGAGCAAGAGCAGGTGTTATGCCTATTCTAGATTCCCAGGGTCAATCGTCTATGAACTAGAGGTGAGCTGACCTGGGAGTCTGAAAACTCTTCACTTATTCAACAAATATTTATTAATTGCCGGCACTATTTCAGGCCTTAGGTCAAATATCAGGTCTGCTATTTTTTTGAGGATTTGCATTCAACGATCCCCGCAACTTTTGTCATTTTCTCATTTATAAAAAGAGACATATTTGCCCTAACTTAAGGGGTTATGGTGAAGATTAAAAGGAAGAAATGATGCCACTGAATGTTTTGTATAACCTCTGGATGTTATTGAGGCTACTAAAAACCTGGGTCTAAACAGACCTCCAGCGCCTGCCCCATTCTGATAGGGAACCAGGTGTGTGACTGCATGACTTTCTTTTTCACTCTTCAGTCATAGACTTAAATTCTGAAGAAGGCTTTTATAAAGTCAAAGTATACATTCAAAGACTCCCAATCTAAGAGCTAGCCAGTGAACAACTCAGGTCAATTTTACATCCTAAACTGTTATTAACCTCTTTTTCCATTCCTGTTGTCACTAACCTATTTTACTACCACCATTTTCCATGACTGAAAGAGTCTCATCACAGGTTTCCTGCCCCTACAATTGCATACAAGTCTACTGATGTCCACCTCTTGAGTTTCAAAATCCTTCAATGCCTTACTACCACCCAGGATAAAATCTAAATGCCTTAAGTTGAGTTCCTACCTATAGTGCCAGCCCCATTTGTTGTCACTTCCTTCCCATACCTTAAGCTACTTCCTTGAGATGATTCTTAATGCTTCCTGGGTTAGTCAGGTTCTCTAAAAGCCCAGAAATCCTTGCAGTCTTTTCTACCTGCCTGGAATGCTGGTTTCCATCAACTCTAATTAGATGGGCAATAATTATTCATCCTTCAAATCCCCAAATATTTTCCGAGACCCTTTGGGCCTCCTCTAGATAGGCCTCCCTCCTCTTTGAATATAGTCATACATACTGTATGATAGCAGGACCTGCTTATTTGCATGTCGGGACCCTTAGTAGATTGTGAGCTCCCGAGGGCAAGGACGTGTCTCTTCATGATGTTATCACCTGGCACAAAACTTATTATGATGAGAATCAGTCAGACTAATTGAGACAGGATTTCTAAACTTGTTGTGTGACCTTGGGCATGTTACTTTTCTTCTGTGTGCGTTAAGTTTCCACACATAAAACAGTGCTAATGGTTATTTTAAGATTAAACAGCAAAACTCTTACGAGGCTCCTGGACTTATAGCTGGCATTCAGGATGGATCCTTATAGCTACAGAGTGCCCTCTATAAATATCTGTTGAATCAATTCAGCAAAACTAAGAAAGGGCACTATTATAGCGTTTGCTAATTAGATGCCAAACGTTGTGAAAGAAAGGGATGCGGTTTTTGTGGTCTTAAAGAGAGTGAGCTCCAAATAGTTGGATGCAAGGTTCACTTAGGTGTTTGGGAAGAACGCAGTGCGACGTCGCCCCCTGTCGCTTGCTGATCGTAGCCCGAGGGCAAGGGCGACCTTACTAAACCCTCACTCCTAGGTCCCGGACTTTGCTGGCTCTGCTCTACCCAAGGCCTGTCCAGTGCGGCTCGCCTTTGGGCTGGTTTTTCAACAGGCCACCTTCCACCCACCCGCTAAAGGGGCTCCGCCCACCTCGCGCTCATGGGGGCGGAGCCTTTGCGTCGAATCGTCGTCACTTCCAGCGGACCCGGAAGCGCCACTGTCGGCCGGCTGTGGTAGTTAGGAAGTCACGATGGGATCCAGCTCGGCGTAAACCCTCGGCGGACGGTGGGCCGAGGGGGCGGGCCCGGGCTGCGGTGGCCCCGGACCAGCGGAGAGGGCGGAGCGGCTTTTCAGCCAGTGAGGGCGAATCTGGGCAGTGCGCTCGGGTGGTGCCAGCGGCGCCCCGCCTACGGGGTAGGACCCGCTCCCGCCCCTGCCCCCGGAGCCTGGGACCTACCGGGCGCTTCTGCCAGACTTGCCACCGGCCCGCGTCGAGTTCCGGACCGCCCGGTGCAACGCGTGTGTGGCTTAAGGTCAGACAGCCCAACTTGCTGCGTTTCCAGCCCTAGCTCTCGTCTTCGCGGCCCTCTTCCGGGCCTTCCGAACGCTGACGTGGAGCAACCTGCTGGGAACCCCCATGGAGAAGTTTGGGATGAATTTCGGGGGTGGCCCAAGCAAGAAGGACCTATTGGAAACCATAGAGACACAGAAGAAGCAGCTTCTCCAGTACCAAGCACGGCTTAAGGATGTTGTCCGCGCCTATAAAAGCCTGCTTAAGGAGAAAGAGGCGCTAGAGGCCAGCATCAAGGTGCTGTCGGTTTCCCACGAGGCGGATGTAGGCCTTGCAGGTGTCCAGCCTTCAAGTCTCACTCTTCCTGACTCAGTGGATGACCGATGCTCCACTCACAGCGAGGATAGCACTGGGACCGCCACCAGTTTAGATACTGCAGCTAGTCTCACTAGCACCAAGGGCGAGTGTGGGGTAGAAGATGACAGATCAGCCCGTGGACCACCAGTTCCAAAGTCCGAAGAGGCCAGTGGATCAGAGAGTGGCGTTAGCAGTAGCAGTGGAGAGGGGCTTTTTGCTGGTAGTGAGGTGGACAAAAGACTGCACCAGCTGAAGACTCAGTTGGCTACTTTGACTAGCGCTTTGGCTACAGTCACCCAGGAGAAGTCCCGCATGGAGGCTTCTTACTTGGCTGACAAGAAGAAGATGAAACAGGACTTGGAGGATGCCAATAAAAAGGCAGAGGAGGAGAGGAGCCGTCTGGAGGGAGAATTGAAGGGGCTGCAGGAACAGATAGCAGAAACCAAAGCCAGACTTATAACTCAACAGCATGATCGAGCCCAAGAGCAGACAGACCATGCCTTGATGCTGCGTGAGCTCCAGAAACTGCTGCAGGAGGAGAGGACACAGCGCCAGGATTTGGAGCTTAGGTTAGAAGAGACCCGAGAAGCCCTGGCAGGGCGGACATATGCTGCTGATCAGATGGAAGGATTTGAACTGCAGACCAAGCAGCTGACTCGTGAGGTGGAGGAGCTGAAAGGTGAGCTGCAGGCCATTCGAGATGAGAGGAATCAGCCAGACCCCCGGCTGCAAGAGCTTCAGGAAGAGGCTGCCTGCCTTAAGAGCCACTTCCAGGCTCAGTTGCAGCAGGAAATAAGGAAGGTAACTATCCTCTTCAAACGTTAGTCATTTAACTCAATTAGGGTTTGTCTTCTCCTTTAGTAGTTAGAACTAAGTGACTGCACTATCATTTCTGATGGCTATCTAAAAAATTCCACTAGTGAGTCCTGGGAAATACTATTCTGTATGGTGTTGATAGTATTCAGAGTGTCATTCCAACATGATATGGAATTTCTGAGTGGCTGAGTCTAAGCCAGACAGTTCTGAGCCTTGGGGTGTTGGCATCTTACCAGCTAGTTGTTCTCTGTGAAGCAATATAGTAGCAGCTGTACAATGAAAGGTAGTATATGTATATATGTAGAGATACATGCCTGTAGGCAGAGTGACTGAAGGGGGCAAAGAGGATTTTTGCAGAAGAAATAACCTCTTGTAATTTCTCTCAGTCATCATTTGCCTGTTTTGGAAAAGGGCTCCTTTACAGTGCTTCCTGTCAATGTAGAGAGAAATCCAACTCAGTGTTGAACTTCCAGGAATATTGCAAGAGGAAAGAATGTTAATGATTTCTTAATAGAACTTGGGGAACCACATGATAGACAACAGGAACATACTTTATATGTGAACTCTGTGGGAAATGGAAAACTAAACAGAACAGCAGAAACTATACAAAAGTGCTTAATATTAAAAATCTCCAGTTGCCATTCTTATCAGGCCACCCCAATCCTGTGACCCTATTTCTCCCCTGTCCTGCTTTATTCTCCCAAAGTTTGCTGTGGGGCTTTATGGCTTTTCTGGATGCATTTTTGTCTCTTCCCTTCTTTTGCAGACAGCCCTTGCAGAGGATCAGCTCCGCCAGCAGTCTCAGGTGGAAGAGCAGAGGGTTGCAGCCCTAGAGAATCAAATATCTGAGGTGTCTGAACTGCTGGGCACTTACGAGAAAGCCAAGCAGAAGGACCAGCTGACTATCCAGAAGCTGAAGGAGCGTATTCTGCAGCTGGATCTGGAGAATAAGACCCTGGCTCTTGCAGCCTCTAGCCGGTCCCCTCTAGACAGCCATGGAGATGAGTCTAGTCTGGATGTCAATGTCCTGAAGGATAAGATGGAGAAGCTGAAGAGGCTGTTGCAGGTTGCAGCCAGGAAAAGCCAGGTGACCCTGGATGTAGAGAAGCTCTGTGATCTGGAGATAATGCCCAGCTCCGAGGCTGCAGATGGGGAGAAGGCCACTGCACTCTACTACCAACAGGAGCTGAAACAGCTGAAGGAAGAGTTTGAGCGCTATAAGATGAGGGCTCAGGTTGTGCTGAAGAGCAAGAATACCAAAGATGGCAATCTGGCAAAAGAACTGGAGGCAGCACAGGAACAGCTTGCAGAGCTGAAGGAGAAGTATATCTCCCTGCGGCTGTCCTGTGAGGAGCTTGAGCGCCAGCACCAGCAGGAAGCTCAGGACTGGAAGCAGGAGCTGGCCCGGCTGCAGCAGCTTCACCGGCAGCAGCTGGAGCGCAGCCAGCTGGACTTCAGGGACCGAACACTGAAACTGGAGGAGGAGCTGCACAAGCAGCGGGACCGGGCCCTGGCTGTGCTTGCTGAAAAGGACTTGGAGTTGGAGCAACTGCGTTCCATGGCTTTGTCTTCTGGGTTACCAGGACGCAGAAGCCCTGTGGTCAGTGGGGTTTCCAGGGATCCAGCTGACACATCTTCCCCAGATAGCCTGACCCAAGCACTGCAGCTTGCAGCAGCCAATGAGCCCACTTTCTTCCTGTATGCTGAGCAGTTGGCCCGCAAGGAAGTGGAGATCACATCCCTGAGGAAGCAGAAGCACAGGCTGGAGATGGAGGCACACCAACTGCAGGATCGGCTGCTGGAAGAGGGGGAACGGCATCGAGAGGAGGTGGGAGCCTTGCAGAGCCACATTGAAAAGAACATCAGGGACCGGAGCAGGGAGGGAGCTAACCTGGAATACCTCAAAAACATCATCTACCGCTTCCTGACCTTGCCTGACAGCCTGGGTCGCCAGCAGACTCTCACAGCCATACTGACCATCTTGCACTTCAGTCCGGAGGAGAAACAAGTCATAATGAGGCTCCCAAGTGGTGGCAGCTGGTGGCTTTCTGGCAAGAGATGATACCATTTTCACTAACACCTGAAATCTCTGTGCCTCTTTTATGTGGGAATAGGCAGGTTCTGATTGCTACTGCCTCTTTTGTGTTATCATTTATTTCTTCACTGTGTTGAACTTGGAGGATTCTTCAATGTGGGATGGGATTCTCTGCCAAATGCCATTAATGCTGCTTTATCCTGGGCCTAGGAAGATATTGAAAGTGTTGGGACAGCATCTTCTGGTGGTGTGTATGTGAGGGGGGAGTGGCGGGTGAGGGAGAGGTTAGGACCAGAGGTGGAAGTTTGGGGAAGTGGTGAGAATCTTTTAAAATACTATATTTTGTTTTAATATTATGATCCTAGTCCAGGGCTAGGAGTAAGTGTGACTCCCAGGGGGAGTTTAGTTAATTTCTGAACATGTACAGCCACCAGCTGTTCACTCCATCTCATTACAGTCTGAGTTTGGTCCACTACTGCCCCAATTCTCTGGGGACATAAAGCCAGGCTGGAAAGTTTGAAGTACTGACAGGTTATCTAAGAGTCCAAAGGGCCAAGGAATAGTGAGTTCATCCTGGAACTGGGAAGTCTAATCTAGATAGGCTTTGAATGACATGCAATCCAGACAACACACCACTTGTTGTCTAGATCAAACCTAGAGAGGACCACGAGCACTAGTTTGATTGGGGATTTTCCTGAATGACCAGCTTTGGGTCAGGGCTGGGTTAAAATAGACTTTTCTCCCTGGTCCTTGCCTTACTCCATGTTGGACTGAGATTTTGAGCAAATGACTTCCTATCTTCCCTTCAATATTGTATTTTCATTAAGAAATAAAACCTAGCTTCTTACAGAAGCTTTGTTCCTGCTTGGATAAAAGTGTTTCCTGCTGAGAGTTGCTTCCAGATGTTTTTGCTTTTGTAGGGACAGGGAAGAGATGTGCAGAAGATTCCAAAAGGATGCCATGACCCTTACAGGAAAGTGGTAGAAGTTCAATTGATGCTGGGTTGGGGTACTTTCTTCCCATTGGGTCATGACATAAATAGATTAATTCTGCTCCTTAAGGAAAGATGCCTTGTTATTCAGGCAATGGAAAGGAGGCTCTCAGAAAACTTGGGTCCAAACAGTATCAACTCCCCATTCTGCTCTTGATGGATATAGAGATCTTTGGACCTGAAAGACCAATGCTTGGCCGCTAACTGGACTGATATCTGTTTTTCTATTATTTGGTCATAAAGGCCTGTTTTGTGAGGGTTTGAGGTGCAGAAAACAGGTTAACAACATTGTCAGTGGGAGGGCAGATGACCCGGATTATCCACAGTGAGCAGACTTAAATGGAACAGAAGTGATGTGTTCTAATGATGATAACAAACTATGAAATTATTAAACCTGAGTCACTTAACCTGTGTGTTCCTTTATGATGTCTGTATATCTGGACACAAAGAGTATGAATGTAAATGTGAATGAAAAGGCTGGAAATAATTAATTATGTTACTTCATGAACTTAAATCCAGGAAGGAATACCTCAGTGCTTTAACCAGCCACTTCGGTTATAACACAAATGTCTTGGCCTCAAATTGTGTGTGTATGTATTTGGGTATGAGCAGCTACAGTGGAAGAGACTTTCTCAGGGTTTTAATGGGCAGGCTTGATGGTTACAAAATTACTGCTTCAAATTGTAGGAGTAAGTTTTTTTTTTTTGTTTCCCCCAAGCAAGCTCTCTTGTTACGGAGCCACATCCTCACCCCTAGAAGTAATCTCTTTATAAATGCTTTATTACCCACAAAAATCAGAATTCATGATATCCCAGAAAAGAATCTTAGGATATCAAGCTAATAATAATAGACTATCTTCATTTCCTTACCTTTCCCCATCTGTATCTGGGATTGTTGTTATTTCCAGGTAGTTGTGGTCAGAATAGAAAAGATCCAAGGTTATGGCTGCTTTTCTAGAACTGAATTCCTGTGCTTTTTGACTTTTTAAAATAATACCAACATGGCAAAGATGCAGTTCAATTTCTGATTTGTAATTTCTTGTTAGACAAAATTAATTTTATTTTAAAATAAAGATTTCATTACTAATAGTCTTATAACTAGTAATGTTAATATATCCATTCAAGTTTAAGCCATTGGTTATTTTCTATTTTGTGTGGTATTTTTTTGTTCTTTTTTAAAAGTAAGTTTGATACATCAAAATATAAAAATTGTCAGGTGCAGTGGCATATGCCTGTAATCCCATCCACTCAGGAGGTAAAAGCAGGAGGGTCACAAGCTTGAGGCCAGCCTGGGAAATAGACCTGTCTCAAAAAAAAAAAAAAAAAAAAAAAAAAAATTTAAAAATTTGGAAAAAGGAAGAAAAAGGACTATGGGTATAGTGGTGGATTGCCTGTGGGTTCTATCCCCAAATACCACAAAAACAAAACAACATAAAAATTATACGTGTTAATGAGGGTGCCATGTGATAATTCTGTACATGTATGCTTTGTGTAATATTTAAATTGGGTTAAACATCTATTTCTTCAAACATTTGTCATTTCTTTATGATGTAAAGATAGAAAATCTAGCTTTTTAAAACATACTGTACATTATTGTTATCTATAGTCAAGCTAATGTGTAACAGCACACCAGAAGTTATTACTCCTATCTAATTTAGTACCCACCAATCAGCCTTTCCCTACCTCTCCCTCCGTGCCATTCTCCAGCCTCTGGTGACCATCATTCTGTCTTTTATGTCTGGCTTTATTTTACTTAATGATCTCCAGTTTTAATCCATGTTACAAGTGACAAGATGTCATTCTTTTATTATGGCTGAATAGTATTCTGTTGTGTATATGTGCCACATTTTCTTTATCAGTTGATAGATACTTAGGTTGTTTCCATTTCTTGGCTGTTATGAATAGTGCTTTAATAGACATGGGAGAGCAGTTGTCTCTTTGACATACTGATTTCCTTTTGTATGTATACCCAGCAGTGGGATTGCTAAATCATGTAGGAGTTCTATTTTTTAAAAAATATTTATTTATTTACTTTAGTTGTACACAATGCAATGCATTTATGTTTACGTGGTGCTGAGGATCGAACCCAGGCCACACATATGTGAGGCGAGCGCTCTGCCGCTGAGCCACAACCCCAGCCCCAGGAGTTCTATTTTTAATTTTTTGAGGAACCTCCATGTCATTTTCCATAAAGGCTATACTAATTTAAATTCCTACAACTGTGCAAGGGTTCCCTTACCTTCACATTCTTACCAGCACTAATCTTTAACTTTTCTAACAGGTTTTGAGATGCTACCTCATTTTGGTTTTGATTTGTATTTCCTTCATGATTAGTGGTCTTGAGCATTTTTTTCATATACCTGTTGGCCACCTGTATGTCTTTTGAGAAACATCTATTTGGGTATGTTGCCTATTTTTTGATTGGGCTATTTGGTTTATTGCTATTGAGTTTGGAGGAGTTCCTTATGTATTCTGGATATCAACCCCTTGTCAAAATATAATTTGCAAATATGTGCTCTTCTGTAGGTTGTTTTTACAGTCTGTTGAGTGTTTTCTTTGTTGGGCAGAAGCTTTTAGTTGGATATAGTGCCACTTTTCTACATTTGCTTTTGTTTCTTGTGCTCTTGAGGTCTTATCCAAAAAACTGATGCCCATTCCAATGTCATAAAGCATTTCCCTGTTTTCTTCTAGTGGTTTCAGATCTTACATTTAAGTCTTTAACCTATTCTGAGTTGATGAGCGATAGGGGTCTAGTTTCATCCTTCTGCTTGTGTACGCTCAGTTTTCACAGCACCATTGATTAAAAAGACTGTCCTTTCTTCGATGCATGCTCATAGCACTTTTGCTGAAAATCAGTAGGCCATACCATGGGTTTACTTCTAGGTTTTACTGTTTCATTAGTCTATATGTCTGTTTTTAATGCCAGTACTATTCTGTTTTGATGACTACAAGTTGGTAGTGTATTTTGAAATTTTAGGTAGTGGAATGCCTCCTGCTTTGCTCTTTTTGCTCAAGATTACTTTAATTTTGTTTAGTATTACTAATACAAATTTTAGTATTTTTTTCTAGTTCTGTGAAGAATGTCATTGATATTTTGATAGGGATTGCATTGAATCTATACATCACTTTGGGTAGTGCGAACATTTTAACAATATTGATTCTTCCAATCCATGGGCTTTCTGTGTATACTCTTCACTTTCTTATATTAATGTTTTATACTTTTCATTTTCTTTCTCTCTTTTTTTTTTCTTTAACATAAATTAATCCACTTATTATAGGCCAGCGATGTCTCAAATGACAGAGCTTCTACCGGTCTTGCAGTTTCTTCAGTCTTTTGATGGCTGACTTGATTGTGATGGCATAAGTGGTGGTTATAGGTACAGGATCCCTATAGCTCTTCTCTTCATCCTGGTTTTGCCCTAGAAGAAACAATTGAATTTCGTGTGCTGGCTGATTTTCAGTTTATTTTTCACCATTTTCTGGAGGGAGCCATCATAGTGGATTTCCTATTTACTAACAATTCTGACCTTCTTGGAGTGTTTTGCCTTGTCATGATTTGGGTCTCCGGGTCAAACCTAGGGGCTAGCACATGCTAGGCAAATGCTGTACTACTGAGCTACATTCCAAGTCCTTTTTAAAGGCTTTATTTTGAGATAGGGTTTCACTGAGTTGCTCATGTTGGCCTTGAATTTGCAGTTCTCCTGTCTCAGCCAAGTAGCTGGGATTACAGGCTTATAGCACCATGCTTGATGAGGTTATACTCTTCATTGTAAAGATCTTTCACCTCTTTGAATTATTCCTAGGTATTTTATTCCTTATAACTAATTGCAAATGGGATTACTTTCTTGATTTCTAGTTCAGATAATTTGCTATTGGCTACTGGTATTTGTATGTTGACTTTGTATCCTGCAAGTTGGCTAAATTTGCTTATTAGTTCCAATAGTTTGTTTTTTTGTGTGGGTTTTTTTTTTTTTTTATATATTGCAAACAATGACAATTTGACTTCTTTTCTAATTGGATGCCCTTTATTTCTCTTGCCTGATTGCTCTTAGTAGGACTTCTACTACTATGTTGAATAAAAATGGTAATGGTGAAACTGGGCATTCTTATTTTGTTCCATATCTTAAAGAGAAGACTTTCAGCTTTTCCCCATTCAATATAATATTAGCTGTCAGGTTACTATATATGGCCTTTATTATGTCCTTATATGCCTAATTTATTCAGTGTTTTTATCATGAAAGAATGCTTGTATTTTTCAAATGCCTTTTATACATCTATTGAAATCTATTACATACATAGATGCTCCCGTATCAGGTGCAAATATATTTTTCATCTGGTTTTTGTGATCATTCTGTTAATGTGATGTATCACATTTATTGATTTGTATATGTTGAGCTATCCTTGTATCTCTGTGTGAATCTCACTTTATGATGGTGAATAATCTGTTACGTGTTTTTTTATTAGTGCATTGTAGTTATACATAATATTGGGATTTTTTTTTAAAAAATAATCATGCATGCATAGAATATAATTCCCTCCACTTTGGTCATCCCCAGTATTTCCTCTTTCCTTCCTCACTCTCTCTGTTTGTTGCCTTCTACTCTACTGGTCTTCCTTCTATTTATGGATTTTTAAAAAGTAGTGCTTATAAATATACATAGGGTGAAATTAATGTCAGTAATGTTTTTGATGTGCTATTGGATCAGTTTACTAATATTCTGTTTAGGATTTTTGCATCTGTATTCATCAAGGATATTGGGCTATGGTTCGTTTCTTTTTTTCTTGTGTCTTTGTCTGGTTTTGGTATTGGTGTAATGCTGGCCTCATAGACTATGTTTGAAGGAATTCACTACTCTTCAGTTTTTGGAATAATTTAAGGAGAATTGGTATTAGTTCTTTAAATGTTTGGTAGAACTAGCCATGAAGCTGTCTGGTTCTGGGCTTTTCTTTGACGGGAGGCTTTTTTTTTTTTTTTTTTTTTTAAACTAATTGAATTTTATTACTTATTGTTGGTCTGCTAAAGTTTCCTTCCTTCTTTCACTGGGGACATCTTCCACTGAGCCACATCCTTAGTCTCTTTTATTTCTTATTTTGAGACAGGTCTTACTAAGTTGCTTAGGGTCTTGCTGAGGTGCTGAGGCTGGCCTCAAACTTGTGATCCTCCCAACTTAGCCTCCCAGCTTGCTGGGAGCCACCATGCCCATCTCAAGCTTTCTATTTCTTCGTGATTCAATCTTGGTAAATTGTACATGTCTAGGAATTTGTGCATTTTTATAGGTTTTCATATTTTTTGGTGTATAGTTTTCATAACGATCTCTAGTAGTCCTTTATATTTGTGTGATTGTAGTGGCACTCCCTCCTCCACAGAAAATCTTAACTAAGCTTCTCCAGAAATCTTTATCATAATTGATTTTAGGACCAAAAGCAAAAGAGTCTCTACAAAAAAGTTCAGTGTAGGTAAACTACCTATTTTCCTGTTGCTCTATTTTACTTGGCCACTGGCCTGGAAGAAATCTGCACTCCAGGTGCTGAACACCCCTTTACTAGTTTTTCAAAAACATTTATCCAGTATAGTAGTTTGTAGAAGTATGTTTGCAAATGCAAAATGTGATTTAAAAAAAAAAAAAAAAAAAAAAAAAAAAGATCCTTTAACAAGGCCTCTGGCCTTGAGCTGGGGCTTCACAGAGATGTCTACATTTCTAAAAGAAGTTACCAATTGGGCTCTGTGGTAACAGCTGGCAGGGGGAGGAAAGAAAGGGGAGAAGAAATTCTCCCCTTCTCAGTTGTTGTTTTTGAAGGGTTAACTTGCCAAGAACAGTGAAAGAAAGCTGCTTTTATGTGAGCTTCTGCAGACTGTGAACTTGTGAGCCCCTCCCTTTACATGCTGAGTATAAAAGTTCTGAAACAACCTGAACTCTGGGTTCAGGGGATTAATTGATTACAGTGAAAGCTGTACCCTCTGAACCTGGCTGTAGCCAAATAAAACTGTTTCCTGCTATCTTCAGTGCTTTGCCTCATCTGTCCCCTACAATATGATAGCATTTGTCTCCATTTCATCTCTGAATTAACTTAGTCTTCTCTCTTTTTCTTAGTCTAGCTAAGGGTTTGTCAATTTTGTTTGTTTATTTATTTTTTGAAAGAACCAGTTCTCTGTTTTGTTGATTGTAATTGTTTTGGTTTCTCTTTTATTTCTGCTCTGATCTTTTTTATTTCTTTCCTTCTAGTTATTTTTCTTAGTTTCTAGTTGCTTGAGGTAAAGTGATAGGCTGTTTGAGATATTTCTGCTTTTTCATGTAGGTGTTGATTGCTATAAACTTTCCTGTATCCCACAGATTCTGGTATGTTGCATTACCATTTTCATTTGTTTCAAAGAACCATCCTTCTTGCTTTCTTCCTTGATTCATTGGTTGTTTAAGAGTAAGTTGTTCAATTTCCATGTATTTGTGTAGTTTCCAGTTTTTCATGTTATTGAATTCTGGTTTTATTGCATTGTATGAAAAGATGCTCAGTATGATTTCAGCTTTTTAAAACCTGTTGAGACTTTTTTTTGGTGGCCTATCATCTGGTCTGTGCTGGAGAATGTTCCACATACTGATGAGAACATGTATTCTGTAGTTGTATGGAATGTTCTGTAGATGTCTGGTAGATCTATTTATCTGGTTGAGGATACAATTTAACTCTGCTGTTTCCTTATTGAACTTCTGTTTGGATGATCTGTCCTCTTGTATAGGAGTCTACCTCTTTCTTTAGATCTATTAATATCTGCTTTACATATGTAGATGCTTCAATATCAGGTGCAAATATATTTCAAATTGTTATTTCTTCTTGCTGAATTACTCCCTTTATCATTATATAAAGACCTTCCTTGTTTAATTTTTTTTAAAAAATATTTTTAGTTGTCAATGGACCTTTATGTTTTTTATTTATATGTGGTGCTGAGAATCAAACCCAGTGCCTCACACATGCTAGGCAAGCCCTCTACCACTGAGCCCCAGCCCCAGCCCCACTTGTTTCTTTTTATTGCTTTTGATTTAAAGTTGATTTTATTTAAATATGGTGGTTTCTACTTTTTTATTCCACTTGCATGGGATGTCTTATTCCATCCATTTATTTTTCAGTCTATGTCTGTATCAGTGGAAGTGAGTTTCTTATAAGCTACATATAGTTGGGTCTTGTTGTTTTATCCATTTAATCAAACTATCTTCTTTTTTATTTTTTTAGTGCTGGGGATTGAACCCAGGGCTTCATGCATCCTAGGTAAGCTCTCTACCACTGAACTACCCATCAGCCCACTCTGATTTTAATTAGATAATTACATGTATTTACATTGAAAGTAATTATCATAGGCAAGATCTTAATATCTCTGTTTTGTAGCTTATTTTTAATTTCATCATAGTTCATTTCTTACTCTTACAGTCTACTTTGGTAGTTAAATGATTTACTCTCCTGATTCCCTGTTCATTATTTGATTTGTGGGTACCTTGAATCTTTAAAAATCTATCTTTTGATGATAACAAACTATTTTGAAATGATTGCAACTTAACATGATTGTAAAGATAAGAAACAAGTAGGAAAATATACTAGCAAAACTTCAGACTTCCATTTCTTCCAATATTTTGAATTTTTATGTCCCATTTCACAGCTTTCTATATTGCTTATCTTTTGACATTATTATGTTATTTAATTGTTTTGTTTTTAGTCTTCCTACTAAAGATATGAATGGTTTAGAACATTCTGAATTTGTATAGTTTCTCTTACCCAGTGAGTTATATACCTTCCAGTGTTTTCTTTTCATGAATATCTCTTTCAGTTTGAAGAACTCCCTTTAGTATTTCTTGTAGGCCAGGTCTGATGGAGATATATTCTTTCTGTTTTTGTTTGTCTGGGAATGTATTTATCGCTCCTTCATTTCTAAAGGATGACTTTGCTGTGTATAGTATTCTCAGTTGGCACTTTTTCCCCCTTCGTGTCACTCTTGGCTTGTGAGGTTTCTGCTGAGAAGTCTGCTGTCAGGTGAATTGGGACACTTAAATGTCTTTTGTTTTCTCTTGCTGCCTTGAGAATCTTCACTTTATCTTTTACCTTTGAAAGCTTAATTATAATATGTCTTGGGGTAGACTTGATTGAATTAAATTTGACTGTGACCTTTGATATTTCTGTCCCTGGATATAATTTTTTTCCAGGTGGAAATATCATATGTATTTATTTTCATGGTAGCAAAGTAGCCTCAATTTCTTTACCTGAGAGTTGGCCCATACTGGTTACCATTTGGTTGGTTTCTAGTGCCTTTCCATTTGTAATGTCTTCCCTTCTTTCACCATTGTGCTTAAGGTGGGCCACAAAGTAAGTTAGAGAGGGAACTACAAACTACATTTCCTTAAATTTCATTCTTCAGGAAGCCTGCAACAATATACCTTTTGAGAAATTCAGGCTTTTTTTTTTTTTTTTTTTGGAACCGGGGATTAAACCCATGAGTGCTTAACCACTGAACCACATCCTCAGCCCTTTTCATATTTTATTTAGAGACAGGGCCTCTCTGAGTTGCTTAGTGCCTCACTAAGTTGCTAAGGCTGGCTTTGAACTTGTGATCCTCCTGTCTCAGCCTCCTGAGCTGTTGGGATTATAGACGTGTGCCACAACACCTGGCAAATTCAGGCATTTTTGAAAAAGAGAAATTTCTCTACAATGTATAAAAATTATATAAAATGAAAATTAATTAGAAAACTGAAGAAGTATCTTCCTACAGAAGTATATTATCTTTCAGGTCATCTCTCAAGATTAAAAAAAAAAAAAATCTCCAAGTAATGACTCTTCTTTTTTCTATGTACTGGATATTTATATCCCTTAGGTTTGGGAAATTTTTTTGTTATGATATCTTTGAATAATCTTTCTACTTTTTTGGCATTCTCAAATACCTCTTGAACCCCAATAACCCAAATGTTTGCTCTTTTAACACTGTCCCAAGATTCCCATAAACTTTCTTCATCCTTTTTTTTCTTCCATCTGTGCATTTTTTAATAGCCTGTTTGAACTCACTCATTCATTCTTTTGTTTGCTCTATCCCACTCACTACTGATGACTTATATCACATTTAAAAATTTTGCTTAGTGTATTTTTCGACTCAATGATTTTTTTGAAATTTATTCCATTTCTTTGTTATGTTTACCGGTTAGAGTATTAAAGATTTTTTCTTTCTTTCTTTCTTTCTTTTTTTAGTATTTATTTATTTATTTTCTAGTTGTACACAAGGCCTTTATTTTTACATGGTGCTGAGGAAACCCAGGTCACGCATGTGCTAGGCGAGCGCTGTACCGATGAGCCACAACCCCAGCCCCTTTTTCGGTTTTCTTGAAGCTTGTTTAGTTTTCTAAACATCTGTTTTAAATTCTTCACCTGAGAGTTTGCCCATTCTGGTTACCATTTGGTTGGTTTCTAGTGCCTTATTTTGACCTTTAAATGAGGTCATGATTTCTTGAAAGCCCTTGATGCTTGGTGTGCAGTGTCATTAGGGCACTGAAGGATTAGGTGTTTATTCCAGTCTTGGTCATCTAACTTTGTCTATGCCTGTCTTTACAGAAATTCTAAACTGGCTACTTATTTTCTCTGAGCCTGTAGTCACTTCTGCTATTTTAGCCTAGATGGCACTCTACATGCAGGTTTACCTCCAGGCCCACTGTAGTGTGTTGTTATTGTTTCAGCATAAGAGGGTGATCCAAGCACAGGTTTGTCTCAAATCTACATTTGATATGTTGCTGGACATGGACCAGGTTCGTATTTCAAAAGGGTAGTTCTTATTCCCAGGCCTCTCCTTGGGGCTTGGGTAGGCTCAGACACCTTTTCCACAGCCATCAGCCTGTGGTCAGGCACTGGGGGATTCTTTCTGGCTCTGGGCAGAATTACATGTCTGGACCAGCCCTAGGTTTCTGTGCCATGCCTGTGGCCATCAGTACTACGAAATCTTACATACCCTGAGCCCATCCATAGCCTGCCATGCCTGGTACTTCCCAGGGCCAGGACACTAGTATGGACTGCCTACTGCTGAGGTAGACTTGTGGCCCAAGACTGCTGCAGCCTGCCACCAGTAATGGAATAGAAGTCCAAAAGACTGGGGCTGCATTTCTCTGCCTTGCATGGGGGCTATTACTAAGACTGTCTATGGGCACTGGTCTGGGGCTGGGCTCATGATCTACCCAGTGTTAAGTTTCATCAGCCAAGCTCTGAATTCTAATGTCCTACTGTCATTAATAAAGTCTTGCTCCATGCTCTGCTGTCGAAGGTTGGGGTAGTGTTGGTGAAGGTAGTCTTTTGGTTACTAAGGTTGACATTAAGCTGGGTTGTGCCTTAATTTCACAGGCCCAAGGACCTGCACACTGTCAGGTGTGCACCCAAGATCATGCCACTGTTTGGCAGCGATGCAGACTGAAATACATGTGTGTCCCACAGGGGTGCAAGTCTCTGGTGCTGGCACAAGTCTGGAGGCTCCATCTGTGGCCTGAGGATAGCTGTGCTGCCCAAGGTTGGGGGATAGGGGATGGAGAAGTTCTATGGCTGCCAAGGTTAATGCTAAGCTTGGTTACACCTTAGTCTCTCACCCTCAGGGAACCACACAGTCTGAAGAGGGGATCCCAGACCCACTCAAAAGCTGGCAATAAGGCAGTCTGTCCCATCTGTATGCAGTTTCCCATTTGATGATATGGGCTGGTCTAGAGGCTCCTCTGTGAATTCTGGCCTATGTTTGGGGCTTTCAGTTTTAACTGGGTGCTGTGTCTCATAGTGCTGGGTCTGGCACTAGACTCTAAGATAAAATCCAATATAAATTGGTGCCCTGATCCCAGCAGGTGGAATTTTGCTCACCACTCTTCCTGGACCCCCCTCCAGGTTGGAGGAGTGGTGGTGGAGCCAGTCAGCCTCCTGGATAAGGCAGTTTCAGCAGCTCAGTCCATGAGTATAGGTGTGGTGATAGGGGTTGTAGGGCTCTGCCTAGCACTGGGTTTCACTGAGATAGTTCGGAGTTTCAAGTCTAAGACCTGGACTTAATTCCCTCTCTGTTCTCAAAGCAGGAGGCATCCCCCTCCACCTGCACTGTGCTGCTTGGGGAGGTGAAGCAGGCAAATGTTTCCTTATTGTTATCTTCATCTTTTCTTATTATTATGCTGGCTTCCTTAGCTCTTGTGAAGGGAGTTTGATGTGTGAGTAGCTGTTCAAATTAGTGTGTCTGTGGGGAGATAGTTGCTGAATGATCTCAGCTGCCATCTTGCTTTACCTCCCTCTGATTAATAATTTTAAGATTGCAAGTGCTCCCAACTGCACTACAACATTGTGTTCCTTCCTCCCCTTAAAGACATTTAGAGCCTAAAGAAAGACAACATTAAGAGATAGGCATAACTTCAAAGCTCCTTGTCTCTGCACCTGTTTCTCCAAAATAAGCTTTCCAGTTATTTGACTGATTTGCCTGTCATGGATACATTAAGGAGGGTAGGGAGGAGAAAGGAGGTGGGGGGAGAGAGAGACAGAGACTGAGGGAGGGGGGGAGAGAGAACAGGAGGGAGAGCTCAATAAGGAGAGAGAGAGAGAGAGAACTAGGTTCAAAAGGAGTCGGAGAAAACTAATTTGTCCTTATACCCTCATCCCAGAATGCCAGGCAGTATATGAAGTGTGTCAATAAGGTAAGGAGACTGAACATTACTTAACTGTTACCCTGCAAATCAGAGGAGGATGGCTGTGAAAGAGATGGAGGGTGAAGGTGGAGGGAAGGCAGTCTGATCACTCAAGGGTAAGGGTTTTCTGCTCTCCTTTTTGTCCCTGCTGGATACCTCCAGTCTGGGGAACAAGCATGCTTGTCATGCCCTGGGTGCACTGAAATTCCTATCAGTTACCCAAACTCCAAGCCTTGTTTCCTGAAGTTACTACTCCAGGGTGGGTCTTGCTAATTCCTGTTGAGTACACCAGCCTCCACATGAGTCATGTACACCTGTTTTATCATTTACTCCTTGTAGGTGTCTCGTTTCACAGACATTAAATTTGATGATGATTGTGTAACTAGTAGATATTAAGTTTGATTAATCCCAAAGCCTGCTCAGTCTAGGTGTGCACCTGCCTCCTCAGCACCTGGGAGGATCAAGGCCTGTCTACATAGATTTCTAGGGCTGGAGAGATTGATCTGTAGGTGAAACTAGGCTGGATGGGTTAAAAAATGAAGCTTGCGGGGCTGGGGCTATGGCTTAGTGGTAGAGCATTCATTTCACATGTGTGAGGTCCTGGGTTCGATCCTCAGCTCTACATAAATAAAATAAAAGTATTGTGTCCACCTACAACTAAAAAATATATTAAAAATAATAATAAAGGTTGCTACACCATAGAGTTGAGCAGCAAGAGTGGTTCTTCATAAGAGCCCCAATGCTGCTGTGTCCTCTGTTTATTGATAATTGTGAATTTTAGAACTTGGATCATTCTAACAATAAAAGGGAGAGTGGGTACTGCTATTGATACAGTGTGTTTCAATGATAATCTCCGGTAAATCTGGGAAATAGTTTGGGAATTAGAAACAGAATCCTAATAAATAGGCCACTTTACTCAATCTTCAACCAACTTTACTTCCCTCCTCCTCCTCACCCCTGCCCCCAGGCAGCCAGGTTATCTCATATGGGTGGTTTTTGTAGCAAGACCCACAATGAAATCCTAGTCCAATCTCCTACAGCTGTGTGACCTTGGCAAATCACTTAATCTCTCTGAGTTTACTTTTCTTATAATGGGGATAATTCTACCCGTTTCATGGTTATATGCTCAGATTAAAGAAAAACTAAGCACATAGAGAGCTAGCACATGGGTCTGAAGTGAAGTAGGTGCTAGAACAAACTTGCTCCTTTGTCCCAAAGAATGTTAAGTGGCAGAATTAGAAATCCAGAAGACTGGGTCTTCTGGATTTAAATCCAGTGTTTCTTAGACAAAATGTTGCTGTAAACAAAAGGACAAATAGCTGTCTTTGCTATGAGGCTGACTGCTGTTATTTTCTCTGTATTAATCCTCACAACAGTTTTGTTTTGCAGGTAAGGAAATGGAAGCTTGGCAAGGTGAAATGAATTGGCCAAGGCTCAGAGCCAGTTGGGGCAGAATCGGGAATCAAACATGTTTATATGAACCCTGTAACCCAGGCCCTCTCTGCTGTCTGGGCTGTCTCCCAGCAAAGGGCCACCTGGAATATTGAAAAAGTACCACACTCACTGAGAACTTTAGAAAGGGGCTAGCCCTGCAATCCCGTTCAGGTCTGTCCCACTTCCATTTTCCCATAGCTCATCAGAAGTGGGAGGCGAGGTTCTTGGATGGACTGCTAGTGCTGTGTGGAGTGGGCATTTGCACTGTCCTGGGCCTGGATGCCTTAGGCAAAACAGGTTGGTGAGCCCTGGCTTACCTCAGCCCTGGCTTGCTGTACCTCAGGCCCATACTGGCATGGCCAGCTCCACCACCATGGCCCATGCTAGCTGTTTCCCCTCCAGGCTTCCTGGGCTGCTGCCTTACCACTGCTTCTGGGATGGGGAGTAACGGGCTGGCTGTGTGGCTCAGCTGCCAGGGAACAATGTCAATGCCTCATGTCCCATTCATCTTTGTTCTCTCAGGACGTTTCATATCCTTGCACATAATAAGTAAATAATAGCCAAATGAATAATGAAGGGACTGAAAAAGTGCCAATATTATACCTTCAGAGTGAGAGATTTAATGTTACTAGTCTTGCTTAGCATACTGGGCTGCTTTCCTGCTAGTTACTCTTCAGGAACATTCATGGACATGCTGTTTCCTTAAGTCCCCAGGACTATGCCTAGAGTCATTTTTGGGTAAAATTATTTCCTTTGGATATTAGAGGAGTTGGGGAACTAGATATGGTACCATTACTGTATTCTCTTCAGAGCTAACAGGAAGATCACTGAGAAAAAGAGCATATAGGATGTGGCAAGTGCTGAAGCTCAGATGCAAAGCCAACTATGGGGCTCAGGTCTCTTTTGAGACAGGGTCTTGCTCTCTTGTCCAGGCTGGTCTCCTGGGCTCAAGTGATCCTCCTGCTTCAGTCTCCCAAGTAACTGGGACTATAGGCATGTGCCACTGTGCCTGGCTACTGTTATTCCTTTTTGTTTTTTTAGTTTTAAATTTCTTTAATTCTGGATTAACTATGCACTTGGTTTTTTAAGTCTTATTTTATTGGTTCTTTTTAGCTATACATAATGTTAGGATTCATTTTGACATAATTATAGAAGCATGGAATATAATTTGCTCTAATTCAGTCCCCAGTACTTCCCCTTTCCCTCCCCTCTTCCCTCCCCTGGTTTCCTTCCCTCTATTCTACTGATATTTCTGCTATTTATAGGTTTTTTCTTCAAATTAGTGTCTTGTGGATGTACATTGATGGTGAGATTCACTGTGGCATATTAATATATGTACATAGGGAAATTAGATCAGATTCATTGCACTCTTCTTCCCTTATCCTGTTCCTCTCTATCCCCTCAATCCTCTTCATTTAGTCCACTGATCTTTCTTCTGTTTTGATGTAATCCCATACCCCTCTTTACTTACTCTCTCAATCTCTTTTCCCCCTTATTTTGGACTAGTGTCTGCATATCAGAGAAAACATTCTAAGGTCTTACTCTTTGTTGTTGTTATAAACAATAATAATATGGAATGGTTCACAAATTTGCATGTCACCCTTCCACAGGGGCCATGATAATCTTTTCTGTTTCAATCCAATTTTAGAATATGTGCTGCTGACGTGAGCACTCTAAGGACTTACTCTTGATGAAGACCCAGCACTAAAACTTGATCTCAAGAGAATTAAGGACTTTCTTCTCAAATTCTTCCATGGATGTAGTAAAGGTCTTGGCAATTGGAATTTTGTCTTCACTCTGATGCCTAGACTTAGTCAGAAACAAACCAACAAAAAGTCAGTTTTTAAAAATGAGTTGGTTCCTTAGGCTAGCACCCAACTTTTGGAGAGAGACTAGTCAAGATATGCTTGCCTGGAATGAGGTAAGAGGAGAGAGAGTGGCACAATCTTTTGATGAGTCTTCTAGTGAGGTTTCTGGGCCCTCCTCTTACATCTTGGTCATTCCTTGTATATGGCTGGGGGTCAGTGAGTCCTCTTGATATGGAAGAAAAGAGCACTTTCAGTAATTAGCAAACCATACTGTGGTGGCACCTGGTTCCAAAATCACTCACATCAGCAACCCCTGGTCATTCAGCCATTGGGATGACTTAGGTCACATCTGTAAACCAGAAAGTTGACTCTTGTGATCGATCTTGTGATATTTCAAGTGGCAGTGTCCAACTTGGCCAAAAGGCCTAAGGAATCAGAGCCTGATCCACAAATCAGAGAAGATTGACTAGACTGCTATGAGTCATGCTGCCTCTACACCTCTGTATTTATTTTAGCTCTAAACTCTGTACACTGAGAGTGGGATAGCCAGTGGATTATGAGGGCGAGAAGACAGGGGATGATCCAAGATGGTGATAAAAGACTCCAGGATATGAGCCTGGTCACGAATGATGGTCAAACCTGCCAGTGAATTAGGTGGGGAAATACATCTCACCCAGAGGTAAAGCATGGAGCCAAGACCTGCACTGCACAAGCCCAGTTAGCTTTGATGTGGAGGGAGGGTAACATTTATGGAATCACAGAATATTAGATCTGAAAGGGATATTAGAGCTTGTTTGGTCAGGTTCCTCCTTAACAGAAGAGGACAGCAGGATCTACACATGACAGATTGGCTGTATCACAAGTGGGGCTTAGTAGTGCAGTAAAGGCTTTTATCTAGGATGATGGGCAATGGCAGGGTGGCAGGCAGAGTGGGGCATTAGATGTGGTGGGCCTGGGCCAGCAGAGCCACACTAGACACAGGGAGGACTGTGGGTGGTAGTTCCATGGATGTGTGAATCTTCCCAGAGATATCAGAAGAGAAAGGGGGAGACCAGAAGGATGGTGCTATTGATGGAGCCAACTAAGGACAACTTACTTAGAAATTCCCACCTGTGAGTGCTAGTTTATATACCAAAATTTTAACCTACCCATAGGTAAGGCCTGGAGCACTTACATTATATCACTGTTTATCTGTCCATTCAAAAGACATGGTGAACTCCTAATATATCCAGGGACTGTACCAGGCCTTAGAAATGCATCCTATCAATGTTAAGCACAGAATATAGGTAAAAAATAATGATTATAATTCAGAGTGGCAAGTGATATAATGGAGGATTACAAGAATGATACAGGACATTGAACTCAGTCTGCAAGGAGTCAAGAAACTAATGAGAATGTGATGCTTGGACCAAACTTTGGAAGATGAGGATCAATTGGTCTTGGCTACTTGCATGAGCAGCATTGGTGAGAATGGGGAGGGCATGTGTAGCAGAGATAGCAGATTAGCTCATTTGTTCCAGTATCCTTTTGACTCAGCTTCCTGAGCTGCAAAAATTAGGACTCCAAAAACAATGTCTGTAATTTCCTCTTGCAACTAGGTAATGGAGGTAATTAAAGCTTCACTAGAGGTTGGAATTAGGAACAGAGTTGAGTGGGTGGCATGAGAGGCCTCCATTGTGCTGATGTGGCTCCACCAGAAGCACATGGCATAGAGCCAACAGGCACTGTGTCTTACTGCTCCCCAGATCATGGGAAAGGGTGTGTGACTTCCAGACTCCGAGCAGAGCAGCAGGGAGAGGATGGTTCCCATCTCAGAGAAGAAAAAACTGCCTTTAGGGCATATCTGGGTGGAGAGGTCTAGAAATGAGTTGAAAATAGAGTTTAGTAACTCCAGAGCATCCCTGTATATACATACACATTTTAGAAATCATGAATTTATGAATTGAGAATATCTACAAAAACATTAGTTTTGATCACTTGGACAAGATGTCTGATTTTTTTCACTATAGTTAATATTTATTTTTTGCCTTGCAACTAATAAATAATCTATTCAGAGACACTTAAGCCCATGCAAATATGCCACTCCTCACCCTCCTCAGTTTAGCATCTACTTATAATAAGCCACTCTTTACCATGATGGTTGCAAAATGATCGTTCTCAACTTAAGCTCTATGGCTGCATTTAACTTTGGTCATGAGCATCCTTTAAGCAACTGCCCTACCTTCTTCATCACCTATTTGTTTACTTATCCACTTACTATAAGCACGGGCTGATGGATTTCTGTCTTTCAACACTTAATAATTCATTGTTTTACTTCATTATTTTGTGGTCCTCCAGAGTTACCAGCAGCTTAACTTGGAGGACATGGACAGATGTGATGCCCTTTTAAAAGGGTTTAAAAGGTCATCAAAGCCGGGTTGGGGGGTGGGATATGGTGGCAAAACCAGATCTAGTTGTGAAATGAAATTATTGCATGAATGGTGAGACTCTACATCCTGTACAACCAGAGAAATGAAAAGTTGTGCTCCATTTGTGTACAATGAATGGAAATGCATTCTGCCATCATGTATAACTAATTAGAAAAAATAAAAATTTAAAAAATTTAAAAAATGTTATGGTAAGAAACCAATGCCTGGAGAAAGGGTCAGTTCTCCTCTCTCAGCCTTTCTCCAGGAAGCCTAATTAACCACGGGTTAATTAGGATTGTAAATAACTGCCCTAGGAGTCTGACTACTTCCTCTTAAAAAATGTAACAGATGTCTGTGAAAAGAGCATTTGCTTCTTATCTGTTTCTGTAAGCATACGTTATGTCAGAGACCTAGCACAAGGCCTTCAACCCAGTAGAGTTGGAACTTTTTTTTTAAAGAGGAAAAAAAAAAACCCAGTGAAAGGATGGGTCTACAATGATGCCAAATAACCTATAAATGTTGTGAGAAACTTGGATCAGGGCTCAGAATTTGGAGTTTTGTTTTCCTCTGGGCCCACCAGTGTAAAATTAAGTTTGGAGTTCTCCTCAAAAAACAAAACAAGGGCTGGGGTTATGGCTCAGCAGTAAAGCGCTCGCCTAGCATGTGTGCGGCCTGGGTTCGATCCTCAGCACCACGTAAAGATAAAGGCATTGTGTACAACTAGAACAAATAAATAAATATTTAACAAAACAAACACGAGGGCTGAGGTTGTGGCTTTGTGGTAGAGTGCTTGCATAGTGTGCATGAGGCACTGGGTTCTATTCTCAGCATAAATAAATAAATAAATAAAATAAAGGTCCATTGACAGCTAAAAAAATATTAAAAGAAAAAATACAGAAAAAGACCAACAGCGGAGGTGGAAAAAAAATGGCGGACAGCAGAGACGCACTCTTGGGAGACCGTCACTAAAAGAGGCTTACCGGGAAGATTGAACACATTCCTAGCAACACTCCCGCAACTGGAAAGAAGCTGAGACATCCGCACACATCTAGATGGTGAAATACAACGAACTCCAGACTGCCCACGCGCGGAGTCCAGTGCCAGTGGCCCACAAACCGAACCAGCATTAGGGGCGCAGCGGCCGTGGTAGCATTGCAGTAGGGGAAGTACAGACCATGGCCTCCAACGGCGCAGAATAAAAAGCAGCGGCCTCACAGACTTCTTTTGCATAAATTGCCGAATGGAACCTGCATGCCTCGGAGTGACACACAAGTCCATGGTACTGCTGTTGGGACCGGGGAAAGGAGGGGTGCAGCTGACTGCAGACATCCAAGGACCAGTCCAGGGCCCGGAGAATAGCACACACCTGTGTGAGACCGCGCAGGCAGCCTGCAGGGAAGGGCCTGCCTGAGGCCAGTGCAGCAACCACGGGGGCGGGCGTGGGGAATGCGAGCCTTTTGGATGAACCCTTTCTTGGTGCTGTACACGTACTGACACCCTCCCACCCCCCAACCATTATTCCTCTGTGCCAATCTGCCGCTGGCCGAAGCTGCAGATTAGACTCCACTATGACTGTCTGGGCGGGATCCTGGACAACTGGCTTAAACTGGAAGGGCTTCCCAGCCAGGGTCCTGTTGTTTTTTTTTTTTTTTTTTTTTGGTACTGGGGATTGAACTCAGGGGCACTCGACCACTGGGCCACATCCCCAGCCCTTTTTTGTATTTTATTTAGAGACAGGGTCTCACTGAGTTGCTAAGTGCCTCGCCATTGCTGAGGCTGGCTTTGAACTCGCGATCCTCCTGTCTCAGCCTCCCAAAGTGCTGGGATTACAGGTGTGCGCCACCACGCCCAGCTTGGGGTCCTGTTTATTTGAGACTTATTCCTGGGTTCAACTCTGTTTGTTTTGTTGTTGTTGTTCTGTTTGATAGTGTGATTATTTGAGTGTCTGTGTTCCTCTTTCTTTTCTTCCCTTCTCACTTTAGTCTCTTCTGCCCTCATCATATCTATTTACACCCTGTCATTGTGTACTCATCAGAGGCGAAAACAAGGTATACGCAGAAATTGGGACTTCTAGGCCTGGGGCAATTGAAATATACAGAAAAGCGGTGTTATATATAGTTTACTCTCTATTTTTCTTGACTCAGTTTCTCTCTCCTTTCTCGTACACTAATTATTACTTCTTTGTTATCTCTCATTGTTCCTTTTTATTTTTTCTTTTCCATCTTTCTTTATTTTTCTTCTCTCAAAGGCTAAATAAGTTTGGTTTATATATAAATCGTTCTTTCCTCTAAATCGCTCACTCCATTCTCTTTCCTCTCCTGTCTGCTGATATTAAACCACTTCCATAGAATTCTATTTTTATACTTCCTAAGAAAGAACATCTCAGTAACCTCACTTGCTTCTTCTTAGACATATCATCTCTGTATTCAATACTGAAACTGTAAACCCCAACGCAAGCATACAGAGTAAATTGGAAACAATACCTGAGTTAACTAAATCTGTATATTGTGATCAAACTGGGATTTGCTGTAAAAAAAGTGTTAGAGCTTAAATTGTAAGGTATTTATAAGGGGACCTGACAGCATTGTACCACAGGAGAAACATAAGGCTATAAGGTGAAATCGAAATAGGCAAGGTCCCACAGTGCTAGGAGAATAGACACATAAGCATTATGAAGAAGCAAGGGAAGAAAGTGGCTGAAATGAACCAACATACCCCCTCAGTAGATTCCATGGCAAGCACAGCTGGTCAAATGCCAGAGACAGAATTTAGAAATTACATATTCCAAATGTTTATGGATCTTAAGAATGAACTAAAAAATGAGATGAGAGAGCAAATAGAGGCGGTAAAAGAGCATTTTGACAAAGAACTCCAAAAACAAATACAAGAAGCAAAAGATTACTTCAATAGGGAGATAGAGATTCTAAAGAAAAACCAAACAGAAATTCTGGAAATGAAAGAAGAAATAAACCAAACTAAATGCTCAATTGAAAGCATCACCAACAGATTAGATCACCTGGAAGAAAGGACCTCAGATAATGAAGACAAAATATATATCCTGGAGAAAAATCTAGAGGACATGGCAAAAGTAGTAAGAAAACAATAACAGAGCATTCGGGAATTATGGGACAGCATAAAAAGACAAAACTTAAGAGTGATTGGTGTTGAAGAAGGTGCAGAGTTTCAAACCAAAGGAATGAGTAATTTATTCAATGAAATAATAGCAGACAATTTGCCAAACATGAGGAATGAATGGCAAAACCAAGTTCAAGAGGCTTACCGAACACCAAATGTACAAAACTACAACAGATCCACACCAAGGCACATTATAATGAAATTGCCTAATATACTAGGCTAGGAGAGAATACTAAAAGCCACAAGAGAAAGGAAGCAGATTACATATAGGGGGAAACCGATCAGACTATGCTCAGATTTTTCAACCCAGACCTTAAAAGCTAGAAGATCCTGGAATAGCATATTTCAAGCTCTGAAAGAAAAGGGATGTCAACCAAGAACCTTATATCCAGCAAAATTGAGCTTTAGATTCGAAGATGAAATAAAAACTTTCCACGACAAACAAAAGTTAAAAGAATTCACAACCTGAAAGCTAGCACTTCTGAACATCTTGGGCAAAATTTTCCATGAAGAAGAAGAGAAAAATAACAATGATAATCAACAAAGGGAGATAGTAAACTAAAGAAATTACCAACCAGAGGAGAATCCAAATCAAGCTAAATACCATAATACATTTAAAAATGGATGGAAATAAGAATCACATCTCAATAATAACCCTGAATGTTAATGGCCTAAACTCACCATTCAAAAGACACAGATTGTCAGATTGGATTAAAAGAAACAACCCAACAATTTGCTGTCTACAAGAAACACACCTCATAGAAAAAAAGACATCAAGCGATTGAAGGTGAAAGGCTGGGAAAAGTCTTATCACGCACATGGGCTGCGGAAGCAGGCAGGGGTTTCCATTCTCATATCAAATAAGGTATACTTCAAGCCAAAGCTAATCGAAAGGGATAAAGATGGATATTTCTTACTACTTAAGGGAACCATTCATCAACAAGATATAACAATTATAAATCTATATGCCCCAAATAATGGAGCACCTACATTCATCAAACAAACCCTTCTCAAGTTCAAGAGTAAAATAGACCACAACATAGTTATTCTAGGGGACTTCAACACACCTCTCTCACCAATGGATAGATCATCCAAACAAAAGCTAAATAAAGAAACTTTAGGCTTTGTTTAAAACAATTAATAACTTAGACCTAATGGACATATATAGAATATTTTATCCCTCAGTAAGCGAATACACTTTCTTCTCAGCAGCACATGGCTCCTTCTCCAAAATTGACCATATATTATGTCACAAGGCAACTCTCAGCAAATATAAAAAAATAGAAATACTACCTTGCATTCTATCAGACCATATGGGATGAAATTGGAAATCAATGATAATACAAGAAATAAAAAAAACTACTCCAACAGCTGGAAGCTAAACAACATGCTACTGAATGAACAACGGGTTGAAGAAGACATCAAGGAGGAGATTAAAAAATTCCTAGAGGTAAATGAGAACACAGATACATCGTATAGAAATCTCTGGGACACTATGAGGGCAGTAGTAAGAGGAAAATTCATTGCACTGAATTCCTTCATTAAAAGGAAACAACAACAGCAAATAAATGACTTAACATCACACCTCAAAGCACTAGAAAAAGAGGAACAGATCAACACTAAGGCAGTAGAAGACAGGAAATAATTAAAATCAGAGCTGAAATTAATGAAATTGAGACTAAAGAAACAATTCAAAGAATTGACAAAACCAAAAGTTGGTTCTTTGAAAAAATAAATAAAATTGACAGATCCCTAGCAATGCTAACGAAAAGAAGATGAGAAAAAAACTCAAATTTACTAGCATCCGTGATGAAAAAGGAAATATCACAACAAACACCTCAGATATACAGGAGATAATTATAAATTACTTCAAAAACTTGTACTCTAATAAAATAGAAAATACTGAAAGCATAGACAGATTTCTAGAGTCCTGTGAATTGCCCAAACTGGAACAGGAGGCTATACACAATTTAAATAAATCAATTTCAAGTGAAGAAATAGAAAATGCTATCAAAAAACTACCAACAAGAAAAAGTCCAGGTCCTGATGGGTTTATAGCCGAGTTCTATAAGACCTTCAAAGAAGAACTAATACCGATGCTCTTCAAATTATTTCAAGAAATAGAAAAAGAGGGAGCTCTTCCAGACACTTTCTATGAGGCCAATATCACATTAATTCCAAAGCCAGGCAAAGACACAGCCAAAAAAGAAAACTTCAGGCCAATATCTTTAATGAACATAGATGCAAAAATCCTCAACAAAATTCTGGCAAATCAGATTCAAAACCATATCAAAAAGATAGTGCACCACGATCAAGTGGGGTTTATCCCAGGGATGCAAGGCTGGTTCAACATTCGGAAATCAATAAACATAATACATCACATCAATAGACTTAAAGATAAAAACCATATGATCATCTCAATAGATGCAGAAAAAGCGTTTGACAAAATACAACACTCCTTTATGTTCAAAGCTCTAGAAAAATTAGGAATAACAGGAACATATCTCAACATTATAAAAGCTATCTATGCAAAACCTCAAGCTAACATTATCTTAAATGGAGAAAAATTGAAAGCATTCCCTCTAAAAACTGGAACAAGACAGAGATGTCCCCTCTCACCACTGCTATTTAACATAGTACTGGAAACTCTGGCCAGAGCAATTAGACAGAGGAAAGAAATTAAAGGGATCCAGATAGGAAAAGAAGAGCTCAAATTAGCACTATTTGCTGATGACATGATAATATACCTAGAAGACCCAAAAAACTCTACCTGAAAACTTTTACAACTAGTAAATGAATTCGGCAAAGTAGGAGGATACAAAATCAATACCCATAAGTCGAAGGCATTTTTGTACATCAGTGACAAAGCCTCAGAAAGGGAAATGATGAGAACTACTCCATTTACAATAACATAAAAAAAATGAAAATACCTGGGAATCAACTTAACGAAAGAGGTGAAGGACCTCTATAACAAAAACTATAGAACACTAAAGAAAGAAATCGTAGAAGACCTCAGAAGATGGAAAGATCTACCTTGTTCTTGGATAGGTAGAATTAATATTGTCAAAATGTCCATACTACTGAAAGCATTATACAGATTTAATGCAATTCCAATCAAAATCCCAATGACATTTCTCAAAGAAATAGAAAAAGCAGTCATGAAATTCATTTGGAAAAATAAGAGACCCAGAATAGCTAAAGCAATCCTGAGCAAGAAAAGTGAAGCAGGCAGCATCACCATACCAGACTTTAAATTGTACTATAGAGCAATAGTAACAAAAACAGCATGGTATTGGCACCAAAACAGACTAGTAGACCAATGGTACAGAATTGAGGACACAGAGACTAATACATATAATTTCAGCTATCTTATATTAGACAAAGGCACCAAAAATGTGCAGTGGAGAAAGGATAGCCTCTTCAACAAATGGTGCTGGGAAAACTGGAAAGCCATATGAAAGAAAATGAAATTAAACCTGTATCTCTCACCATGCACAAAATTCAATTCAAAGCGGATCAAGGATTTAGGAATTAGACCAGAGACAATACACCTAATAGAAGAAAAAGTAAGCTACAATTTCCAACATGTCGGATTAGGCTCTAAGTTCCTTAACAAGAATCTGGTAGTGTAAGAATTAATACCAAGAATTAATGAATGGGATATATTTAAGCTAAAAAGCTTCTTCTCAGCAAAAGAAACAATCAGTGAGGTGAATAGAGAGCCAACTAACTGGGAACAAATATTTAATACATGCACATCAGATAGAGCACTAATTTCTAGAATATATAAAGAACTCAAAAAAACTTGACACCAAAAAAACAAATAATCCAATCAATAAATGGGCTAAGGAATTGAAAAGACACTTCTCAGAAGAAGATACACGATTAATCAACAAATACATGAAAAAATGCTCAACATCACTGGCAATTAGAGAAATGCAAATCAAAACTACTCTAAGATTTCATTTCACTCCAGTCAGAATGGCAGCTATCAAGAACACAAACAACAATAAATGTTGGAGAGGATGTGGGGAAAAAGGCACACTCATACATTGCTGGTGGCACTGCAACATGGTACAACCATAATGGAAAGCAGTATGGAGATTTCTTGGGAAAATGGGAATGGAACCACCCTATGACCCAGCCATCCCACTCCTGGGTCTATTCCCAAAGGACTTAAAAACAGCATATTACAGTGATACAGCTACCTCAATGTTTATAGCAGCACAATTCACAATAGCTAGGTTGTGGAACCAACCTAGATGTCCCTTGGTAGATGAATGGATAAAGAAAATGTGGTATATATACACAATGGAATTTTACTCAGCAACAAAAGAGAATAAAATAATGACATTTGCAGGTAAATGGATGAAGTTGGAGAATATAATGCTAAGTGAAATCAGTCAATCTCAAAAATCCAAATACCGAATGTTTCCTCTGATATAAGGAAGCCGGTTCACAGTAATGTTGGGTCGGGGTACATAGGAGGATTAGAGGAACACTATAATGGTCAAGGGGAAGGGAGGGAGCAAGGGGGTAAGGGGGAAAAAGTGGTTGAATAAGACGGATATCATTATTCTAAATGCATGATTGAAGACTTGAATGCTGCGAATATACTTTGTAGACAAACTGTTTTGTGTAAAAAGATGCTATATATGTATAATATGAACTGTAATACATACTACTATAAATAAAAATTAAATAAAAAAAATACAAACAAAAAATCTTCATTATTTTGGTGCTCAAATTCCTCCAGGCTTTATGAGTATGAGACCCTTCTGACTCTGTCTTCTTGTCACAGGCCTCCATCATTTTGGCGAGCCCTTTCTTACTTTCCAGCATAAATACGTGTTTCTGGTTCATCTCATACTTTCTGTCCCCCAGTCATGAAATCACCTGTTTGTCCAGGGAGGCCTGACTTCTTCTAATGGTGACTAGTATTTGAAACCAATATAATGGGCACTGTATGAGCACATTGCTAGTGAGGTGTCTTTGTTTCTAGGTCCTTGCAGTGGACAGAACTAGGAAATTTGTGCATGTATTGTGTATATACATGTACATACATATGCATCCCTGTAGCTATACACATACACATTTTAGAAATCATGAATTTATGAATTGAGAATATCTACAATTCTAACCCACTTCCACAGAGCTTTTCTTTACCATCTCCCATTCTATATTTGGATTTCATTGCTTCCACAGCAGGTCCCCTGAGATGGAGTCCTTTCAGTGTTTCATTAATATTAAACTTCTCATTAACAGTTAAAAATTAGGTAGTGAAAGTATAGAGAGACAGATGAGGAACAACCAGGAAGGGAGTGTGTGTTAAGTCCAGGGAGAAAGAAGTTACAGTCCCATAGAATGTTATTTGAGAGGGGTTCCATGGGTGAAGCTGTCTAGAAAGAAGGTTCAAGTAAAAATCTGGAGCTCAAAAGAGAGTTCACAACCACAGATGTAAATTTTAGAGCCTTTGCTCATTCATTGGACAAATATTTATTAGACTCTTACTTGGACTGGCATTGGTGATACATAAAGTGGTAATAAGACAAAGCTGTCATGAAGCTTGTCTATTTATTGCACAGGATATGATTTCAGATGGTGATAGGTACTGTGAAGAAAACAAAACAGAACATTTGATGAGAGAGAAATGAGGGATGAATGGGATGATTCAGTGCTTATATAACTTTGTTAAGGAGAAACTTTTTAAAATTTTTCAATTTATACTGCTTTGTATCCTGTTATTTTTTTTTTAAGTTAACATAGTCATTGATAAAGTACTTATTTGGTGTATATTCTTTGCCAAGAACTGTGCTGGGCACTGGGCAGGAAGTAGGGGGAAAAGGAGATATGGTTCCTCTAAAGGTCACTGTGTTATGGGGAAGACATATAGTAAAATGAATAACAATATACAAAGGAATGATTATCACACATATTTAAAGGAAAGGATAAGTTACTACGCAATCATTTACAGAAATTCCAGGTGGACCTTTGATGCTTATCTCTCCAGGACTCATTTTGTCTACTTCCTATAATCCCAGTTTGGGTTTAGATTTGGGTTTAGTGACACATCCTACACATAACTCTTAGCATCAGGGGAGACTCAGTCCTGCCTGGCCAATCAGAACATTACTTTTCCATAGCACCAAAGATGGGTTTTTAAAATAGGAATATGCCTGGAGCCAAGTCATCCAAAACAATAAAACTAAACTTTTGGACGAGTAAATCCATTCTTCCTATTTGATTTGAATGTAAAAGAGGAAGCTGGAGCTGTTGCAGTTATCTTGACACCATGAAACATGAGCTTCTCTGAGGATAGAGCCAACATGGAGGGGATGAGGCAAAGAGATGGTAAGAGAAGTAAGTCTTGGTACTTTTCAAGGCCAGGACCAAGCCTAAAGCTAACTCTGGGCTTTGTAGTTACCTGTGCCTGCTTGAGTTGTTACTTGTGAACAAGATGATTTGGAACATAAATGAGTCAGGGAAAGTTCTCTTAGGGAAGAGACAAATAACATGAGACTTGAGAGATGAGTAGGAATCAAGCTGACTGGAGAAGTGGCAGCAGAGGAAACGGCTCTGCCCAAGGAGCCTCAAGCAGGCGAAGCAGCAGAATGTGGGAGGAACAAAGGGAGGCCTGAGTGCAGGGAGAGCACCAATCACTAAACGAAAATGAAGCCCTTTCCATACAGAAGGTTTCAAATGTGTTAAAAATAAAGAGAACAGAATAATGAGCACCCTTGTACCCATCATCCAGCATCGACTGTTACTAACTAGGCCATGCTGTTTCACTTATACCTGCATCTCATATTCCTCCCTGACTTCTGGCTGGGTTATTTTTAATCACAATGGAATACATTTTTGAAAAGGTGACACTTAGGATAAAATATAAATATCTGAGGATAAGGAAGCAGCCATTTGAAGATTTTCAGGAAGAAGATTCCACACAGAAGAAGAAATAAGTACAAAACTCCTGAGATTGGTACAGACTAGAATTTCTTGAGAGACACAAAAGTAGATCAGGGTGACCCCAGTGGAAGGAAAGAAGGAGAATGGGATAAGAGTTGAAGTCATGGAATTAGTCTCATGGAGGCCTTGGGGTCAAGGAAAGGAGTTTGGATTTTATTTGAATTTTGAAGCCCTTTACAGCAAAGGACACTATCTTCTGGTTTACCCTTTAAGAAGCCTTCTCTGGCTACCATTCGGTTGATGAAGTAGGAGGTCAAGAGTGGACCCAGGTTTCATCTCTGGGTTACATTAACTACTCTCTCTGTGCTCCATTAAGCCTAGCAGTGATCACATGTCTTGCTGTTGCCAGCCTAGTAGTACTAAATTGTCCCTTGTGTTTTCCCTAAATCTTGCCGTATTAGGGTTCTCTAGAGGAAGAGAATCAACAGGAAGTATGATTATAAAAGGGGGATTTATTAGATTGGCTTATACAACCAGAAGCTGGACAGTTCACAATGGCTGTCTCCAGGCCAGAGAGCTGGAGGAACAAGTAACTGTGGAGTCCAAGGTGCTGATGACTCAGAACAAGAGGTATCAACAATGCTATTCCAGTCAGAGACAGAGGCTTCTGGAAACCCCCTGGAGAATCACTGGCAGAGTCTGCTTTGGAAGAGTGAAGAAGCTGGAATCTGATATCCTCAGGTGATTGCAACAGTAATCAAGAACCTGTTCAAGAAGAATTGAGCTTGCATCTGCTGCAGCTTCCTTGTTCTTCCAACTTTTATTCCATCCAAGCCTCCAACCTATTGGATGGTGCTGCCCACACTTAGGGAGGATCTCCACTTCAATTCACTATTCCACATGCCAGTCATTTCTATATACAACCTCATTGACACACCCAGAAGCCTCTTACTCTTCTGCATCTCTTTTTTTTTGTGTGTGTGTGTGTGTGGTTACCGGGGATTGAACTCAGGGGCACTCGACCACTGGGTCACATCCCAGCCCTTTTTTATATTTTTATTTAGAGACAGGGTCTCACTGAGTTGCTAAGTGCCTCGCCATTGCTGAGGCTGGCTTTGAACTCGCGATCCTCCTGCCTCAGCCTCCCAAAGTGCTGGGATTACAGGCGTGTGACACCGTGCCCGGCTTTCTTCTGCATCTCTTAATCCAATCAAGTTGACAATTCAAATTAACCATTACACTTGCCCTGAAGAATGTCCTGCAAAACATCCCTTTATTCAACTCTTTCCATGACCCAATTTGAGGGTACCGTATACTTCCTTCTAGGAACCTAACTTATGCTGGAGTCATTGGAATATAGATGATATGAAAGTTGTGGGCCTCAATGAAAGCCATGGAGGACAGATCTTGGGGCACATAACTTTTAGAGGTGGGCAGGGAAGGAGGAGTCATCATTGGAGACCAGTGAGGAAAGGCCCGTTAAGTAGAACTTGAACCACGTAAGTGTGGAGTCACCAAATCCCAAAGAAAGCACATAATGGAAGGAGAGGTCGCTGTGTAAAAGGCTATGGGAGTTCAGGAGAGGGAGACTGAGAACTGCCATCAGAATTGGCAACCAGTAAACTTTAATATGAGTGCTCATGTCTTTGCAGAACTCAGATGCTTTAATTTCTGTTGGAGCCCCCCCTGCTTTAATAGGATTTGTGGGGCCTTGCTTGCTTTTCCCTTAGCTCATTCCTCCAGCTCCAAGTCCCTGCCAGTCACCTGCTCCTCAGCCTCTCTAAGGCTGTGCACCAGCTGTGGCCTCCAGGGCGTGCGCCACCACGTCCAGCTCAGAAATGTTAGCACTTTAGCGCTATACATGTTAAACAGTAAAACCACAAAAAAAAAAAAAAAAAAAAGCACAAGAATACAAAAATATGCCATTAAATATACCTCGAAAAAATACTTGTTTACAATATGACAGCTGAGGGGAGGCAGAGTGTTCAGCCTCATCTGAGGACATACACATTGGTGACTCCAATTTGTCACCATTCTGTGTGTGTTCATGAATGACCTTGAAACACCATGAACATTTATTTATCTTGAGAGTTACAAATAAATGTCAGCAAGTAGGCAAATTCATAAATACAGAATCCATGGATAAAGAGGATAGACTATTTTCAGAGCCCCTCCTAACTCACTCACTAAGATCCTCTCCATGCTATGTTGGAATCACAAAAGGTCCATCACTTATCATCTATGTGACCTTGGGTTAGTTACTTAACCTCTCTGTACCTCAGTTATATCATCTGTCTTATGAGAGTAGAAGTATTACTTATAGGGTTGTTGCAGGAACTAAATGAGCAAAGTCATAAAGATAGCAGTAGGATGCTAGTCAGTTTCAAATTGTTATAACAAAAATCTGAGATAATGAACTTATGAAGAGAAAAGGTTTATTTTGGCTCACAGTTTGGGAGGTTCCATTCTATGATTGGCTCCATTGCTTTGGGCCTGTGGCAAGGCAGTACGTCATGGTAGGATCACATGGTGGAGTAAAACTGTTCACCTTATCAGTCAGGAAGCAAAAAAAAAAAAAAAAAAAAAAAAAAAAAAAAAGAGGGTCTCACAATCCTCTTCAAGGATATATCCTCAGTGATCTAAGGACCTCCTAGAAGCCTCTTACTCCCCAAAGCTCCACCACCTCCCAGTAGCACCATCCTTGGACCAAGCCTTTGGGGGACAGTTCAGATTCAAATGCGTGGTAAGCAGTTTGTGTTAGCTGATTGCTTTAGTCAGTTATTCATTGCTGTGACCAAAATGCCTGCAAGAACAACTTAGAGGAGGAAGAGTTTATTTTGGGCTCATGGTTTCAGAGGTTCAGTCCAAAGTTGGCCAACTCCATTGCTCTGGGCCCGAGGTGATGGCAGAACATCATGGCAGAAAGGTGTGGTGGAGGAAAGCTGCTCAGCTCATGGCAGCCGGAAGCAGAGAGAGTGGTAAGAGCTAGGAACAAAATATATAAGCCCCAGGGCATGTCCCCAGTGACCCATTTCCTCTATTCACTTCCCACCTGCTTACCCAGTAATCCCTTCAAACTAATAACCCATCAAGTGGACTAATCCACTGATGAGGTTACGGCTTTCATAATCTAATCATTTTACCTCCCGCATTAATACAGGAGCTTGGGTGGACACCTCATATCCAGGTCATAACACTTACTACTGTTATCATCACCTTTTTGTCTCTGGCACTAGACCATCACCGCTGTGACATGCTCTGAGACTTCTGGGAATGACGACACTAAGAGTTCACATCAGGTGGCGGCACTGCTCTCAGTGTGTCATAGTGAGCACTTCAGCTGGTATTTTGGATAGTGTTAGTGGTGGTTCCCATTATTATCTCCTTTTAAAAGAAGAGGAAACCAAGGCACTAAGGGCTAGGCGACTTGTCTAAGGTCACAAGACATCAGATCTCACTTGCACTCTGGCTATCTCACTCCAGAATTATGAATCCTGGTTTTTGTTTATGCGGAGTTAAATAGATCCAATTCCTCAGTCTACACTCAAATTCCTTTCACAAACATGCATCTTCTTTTAAAAAGCAATTTTTAAAACCACTTTACAATAGTGTTTTTTTTTTTTTTATTTTTGGTACCGGGGATTGAACTCAGGGGCACTCGACCACTGGGCCACATTCCCAGTCCTTTTTTTGTATTTTATTAGAGACAGGGTCTCAGTTGCTAAGTGCCTCGCCATTGCTGAGGCTGGCTTTGAACTCACAATCCTCCTGCCTCAGCCTCCCAAGTGCTGGGATTACAGGTGTGCGCCACCATGCCTGGCACAATAGTGTTTTAAAAATCTTTTAAACCCACCCTGATTCAGTAGCAGTTTTAATTTTGATGTTCCCTTCGGATGTCTGTCCACAGGGACACTTTTCCTTGTGCTACCTAATTGTGACACTATGCATCACAACTTAGTATTATGGCTTTTAGTTGAGATTATCTTGTAATATGTGTTCATTTTCCATGTATCTGCATTCCCTCATTCTGGCCTGTTTAATGGCTTTACATAAAGAGAGGGAAGCAGGCTTCTCTGTCCTGCTTCTATGACTTTACTAGCCATTCCCTCCTTTGCCTCTCAATCTGCTCACTCCCCCTCCACCCTGCTGAAAAGACAGTGACAAACCCTTATAAAGTGATTGCTAAGAGGGACACATGGTGTTGCTTATATCAACCAATGACAATAGTAATGTCATCTGATTTCCAATTTAATATATGCCAGGTACTGTATTTACATGTATAAACTCATTTAATCATCAAAATAACCTAATGAGGTAAGTATTAATATCATCATCCCCACTGACATCTGAGGAAACTGGGGCAAGAAACGGTTAAATACCTCATAACTTACCCAGGGTCACACAGCTAGCAAAGGTAGATACAGGATTTGAGCCCAGGGAGTCTGGTTTTGGAGACCACGTATTCTTAACTGTTATGCCACAATGCTTCTCATGGCTAAGCTTAAAATAACCAATCCAATATTGTAGAGGGAGTGGGAACCAGCCTCCCTACCACACCATGGTAGGGTTTCCCTTTCAGGATTCATTATTTAATGTATGTGTGTATTTACCAATAGGGCCTGGAGGTGGGGGAGGGGGCCTCTTTTCACCATGACATCCCTGTGTATAGTGCATAAAATAAATATGCCCTTCGATAGTTTTTGAAGGAAAAAAGGGAAGGAAGGGAGGGTGGAAGGTGGGACATAAATTGGAGACTGGGTAGGATGATGATAAGTTATAGAATGTGCATATTTGTACTGTGGGCCAGAGGGTTGGCTTTGAGGAGCTGCACACAGAGTGGGATCCTGTATTTCAGGAGTTCAGAATGGAATGTACCAGAGGGATGAGCTCAAGCCAGTGAGTGTTAGTGTCGATCAATTGGTGAACCCCTGGCCTACAGGGCTGGGCCAGAGTTTGGGAGAGGGTAGAAGATGGGTGGGAGGGGAGAGCAAGTTAGGAGTAAATCCCCCAGGAAAGAGCCTGCAGCTCCCGAGAGTTCCCTTTTCCCCTGAGAAGCATGTGTGGGTCAAAGGTATGTCTAGAGTACAGTGGACCTGGTGCTTACCAGAGTTTGGGTCATTGTCTACAGGCCTAATGGTGGAAAGTTTCCATGAACCTGGTTTCTTGGAACTCTTTCTAAGTGCAGCAACAGAAGGCCTGCCAATGTGCAACTCTCCTTAGCAAAGTGGGCTTTTCGTTTCTAGCACTGTGGGACTCGAGTTCCTAATAAAACAAAAAAAGGTGAGGACTCTTTCTGCCATTATCTGTCTCTGGAACCATCATTGTGACTTATCATTTTTATCTGTCAACAAAAGGGAGCAATGTCCCTTTTTTTATGTAGCTTCTCAGAGTTATTGTGAATAAATCAAACAATGTATTTAAAGTCCTTAGAAAAGTGTAAAGTGTTATATCATGTAATGATTATGAATGCCTGCCATCATGTATATTGGATCAAATAATACAATGATAAATTAACTGTACGTAAGTGCACTGTCACCTAACCCCCACCTCCACCCCTTGTTCCTCCGTCCCATTATCTTCCAAAAGAAGTAGGTTGAGACTTTCAAAATTAGTGTGAAAAAAAAACATTATTAGCATATGCATTAATTTTCTATTGCTGCCATAGCAAAGTACCAAAAACATAGTGACCTTCAAACCTTATAAATTTAATGACTTAGAGTTCTGGAGGTCAGATGTGTAAAAGGGTCTCACTGGCTAAAATCAAGGTATTGGCAATCCTGTGACCCATCCTGGAGTTCAAGGGGGAGAATCTGATTCCTTGCCTTTTCCAGTCTCTGGAGGCTGCTCACATTCCTTTTCTCACAGTCCCTTCCTCCATCCTCAAGGCTGGCAGTGTTACATCTCTGTGCCTTTCTTCCACTGTCACCCCTTTTTTGTCTCTTCTGCGTCTTTCTTCTACTCTTAAGGACCCTCGTGAGTGCATTAGGCCCACCCAGATAATCCAGGATAATCTTCCTATTTTAAAGTCATCCAATTAATAACTTATTCTCCTTTGCCTTGTAACCTGTCACAGTCACAGGTTCTAGGGATGGAGACACCGACATCTGTGTCTGTGGTAGGGGCTATTTCTCTGCCTACTACACCATATGTTGTATCAGTTTTCCATTTGGAAAGAACTTTGGCAAAAGTGAAAATGGAAAATAAAAATTCTCCTTTACTTGCTTCAGGTACTACTCAATGAATCCTAGCAATATTCTTTTTTGTGGGAAACCAGCAACACCTAGTGTCTCTCCAAATAAATTTCAACTGAAAACTTAAAAGTTTTCTGTAATTAAGCTTAGTGACTGATGAAAAAAGGAGATCCTAACTGCTGCAAGAGGGAGAAGGCTGGCGATTTTTCTATACATTCTTTAGATTTATTCTGAGCCCCTACAGTTGCTTATTCATCCAGAAGTATTTAAATTAATTCTTCCTGGAGCATGACACCATACTGAACTCTGGTAGGCACAGAAGAATAGGAATGTGATCCTTGTTCTTAAATGGCTTTTAGATTTATAGGGCAGATAAAGATACACCCTGGTGATGAAACCAAATGTACTCACAAAACACTGAAGATTTAAGGGCCAAATATACCAATTATAATTAGGATTCATTGTACAAACACAAAAAGAACCGTGAATTAAATATCAGAGAAGCTTATTTCATGCTCTTGTGAAATAAATGATGCAGCTACTTTGGAAAGCAATTTGACAATTTTCTTATGAAGTTAAGTATAGTTATCATATGACCTAGCTATTCTACTCCTAGGCTTATATCCAAGATAATTGAAAACATATTTCCACACAAAAAACTTGTGCACAGAGTGGAAACAACCCATCAATTTAATCAACAGATAAGCAAAATATGGTATATCCAAACAATGGGATATTATTCAATGCATAAAAAGAATGAAATATTGATACATGCTACAACATAGATAAACCTTGAAAATACTATATGAAGTAAAAGAAGCTAGTCACAAAATGCTGTGACCATTTCATTTATAAAAAATGCAAATTGATTGATACAGAAATCGGATTAGTCGCTGCAAGGGGCTGGGATGCAGAAAGGAGAATAGGGAATGACTGCTAATGGGTACGGGGTTTACTTTTGGAGTGATAAAGATGTTCTGGAATCAGATAGTAGTGAAGGTTGAACAGCTCTATGGATACAATAAAAACACTAAAAACCATTAAATTGCTGGAGAGTGAAATTGATCAAATTATGTTGTGTGTATATACAAATATGTAACAATGAATCCCACTGTTATGTATAATTCTAATGCACTAATAAAATAAACAGAAACCAAACCATTACATTGTACACTTTCAGTGGATGAATTGTTTTTATATGTGGATTATATATCAATGAAGTTACCAAAACATTTTTTAAAAATATTTATTTATTTGCTTAGTTGTACACAATGCGGTTTATTTTTACATGGTGCTGAGGATCGGATCGAACCCGGGCCGTGCTCATGCTAGGCGAGTGCTCTACCGCTGAGCCACAATCCCAGCCCACCAAAACATTTTGAGAGGAACAAGGATGACGAATAATCAGAGGACATGAACAAGAGATTAGAAGATTACCTCCTATTGGTTTTTGGGCTCCCAGGTTCCCTCTCCAGGCCTCAGCATGGTCACCTTCTTTCCTAGCTTCATGCTCCTCTTTTTTTTTTTAATATTTATTTATTTACTTTAGTTGTACACAATGCATTTATGTTTACTTGGTGCTGAGGATGGAACCCAGGCCGCGCATGTGCGAGGCGAGCGCTCTGCTGCTGAGCCACAACCCCAGCCCATGCTTCTGACTCTTGAGGGTGTCCACACATGAAAGGCCTCTCTGGCCTTGGGGGAAAAGTGTCTTTGGTGTTCCTGGCCCAGATTGCATTGGGAGGGGCTCTGTGAGCCAATCCATTCCTGTGCCCCACCACAGTTTGCCTGTTTGAGAAAAATCTACAAGCTAAGCAACAGCAGGAGCCATCAGAAGCAGGGGGAGGAAGAGGATCCTCCCCTTGAGCCTTCAGAGGGAGCCTGGCCCTGCTGACACCTTGATTTTGGACTTCTGACCTCCATTACTGTGAGACAGTACATTGCTGTTGTTTTAAGCCACCCAGTCTGTGGCACATCCTTATGGCAGCTCTAGGAAACTAACAGGTTTGGTGAGGATGATGCCAGGAGGGTATACAGTACTCAGCCAAATGTGGTCCTATGAGGGTCCAAGGCAACGGGGATTCCTGCCCCCTGAAAGATCTGCACCAGGCTGAAGGGTGAGGCTTCATACTTGTGATATGGTCCAAAAACTCATTAGTAATTAGTGTAGGTGATAAAATGGATTACCCCACCTTCCACTCTGCACAACAGTGGGGATTCCTCAGGGGGATTTCTTTGTGAAATTCTTATATCATTATCTAAGGGAACCAGAAGGCATAAATCTCTCCTACAAAGACCATCCCGTGGTTCTAAGGTTTGTGCCCACTCTTTCTTCTTCTCTAGTGGTTCCCCTTCCAGCCCCTCTCTTCTCAGATCCTTGACCTGCCCCATCACTGTGGCCTCTGACACTGTTAATCATCTTTCTTGAAACTTCTTTCCTTATCAGCAATACTCTTATGTCTTGGATCTGTAATGTCTCCAAAAGCTCATATGTTGAAGGTTTGGCCCCCAATTTAGCAATGTCTAGAGGTGGGGCTTTTAGGGAGTGACTGGACCCCAAGGGCTCTGACCTCATTAGTAGATTAATCCATTGGTAGCTGAATGGACTCCTGGGAGGAGATAGAAAACTGTGGGCAGGTGGGGCATAGTTGGAGGAAGCAGGTCATTGGGGCATGCCATTGGGAACTGTATCTTGTCCCTGGCCCTATCCCCTTTCTCCTCTCTCCCTTCCCTTCCTTCCCTTCCCTTCCCTTCCCTTCCCTTCCCTTCCCTTCCCTTCCCTTCCCTTCCCTTCCCCTCCCCTCCCTTCCCTTCCTCTCTCCTTCCCTTCCCTTCCCTCTCCCCTCTTGACATTGCTTCTAGGAGGCAGATAACACATTATTTAGAGCCTGTTATCTGATTCACTGGTTCTGAGTCCTGTACCTTAAGTCTACACCACTTCCATGTCCATCCCCTTACTTCAGAGTCCAGACCAGCAAGTGTGTCCATGAAATCATAAGGAAGCTTCTAAGTCTGCAATGATCTAAGGGCCACTTTAAAATAAAACTTATGGACCCAGAAGTAAGCTGGGGAGTTGAAAGGTGGATTAGAACCCATGTAATAAGATCTATTTCCACATGTGGTATAATTATCTAATTTCAGTATTCCATTGCTAAAGATCTTGAAGGCTTGATGCTTGAGGCTCTAGAATATATTGATAAAGATATATGGCTGGATAATACTAGCTATTTCCCTTGGTACCTTAGCACAGAGTTTGTTGTAGAGACATCCAGTAAGGATTCATGATGTGCCCTCAGCAGCTCTGGGCTTATTTCTGGCACTTGGGTCTTAATTAGGTAGGTTTTGACTCATCATTATTTAGTTACTCATTTTTCTTTAACAGAGTATTTGGTTGTTTTATGCAATTACAAGGAAGAAGCTCACAAAAATCATCACATTACAAAAGAGAGATGACAGAAAAGACCATTAACTCTCTCTTACTGTACAAATCCCAGCAGTAATTAGGGACTTAGGTAAACAGCCCAGCTTACATTATTTAGTCGACAATCTCTAATAACAGTAGCAGCAGTGTGGTGCATTTTGTTCTTCATAAAAGCAAAAGTGATTAGTCTGCTATATAACCTAATCATCTGAAAAATGTAATTCCCATAACAACATTTGTTATTACTGCCTTGTTAAAGGGCAGATTAAAGACAGAATTTTGACACATGAGATTTCACTGCTGCACACAAGCCAAAAGGAGTGTTTCCTCCACTAGGGGGCTGGTACCTGCTGCCGACACGGGGAGTCCTTCCCCTGATGGCAGCGGATCAGATCTAACTTCAGCAAGTTCTTTCTTCACCAGCTGGATGAATTCTAGCTGCATAAGCTAATTCTTTTGGGGAAAGAGTGGTTTTAGAAAGATAATTAAAGTTCATATGAGAGATTTGAAAGGATTTAAAATTTTTAATTCAGCAAACAATTCAAAATTTACTGGGCTCCTCGGATGTGTGAAGATGTGGGCTGGATGTTAGACACAAAGTTAGGAAGATTCTGCTTCTAGCCTTAAGGAGCTTCTTTGTAACCCTGGACCATTAGTCACTGATGTCTTCAGTTTTCCTCCTGGGCACTTGGTCACCTGTTTGGAGTTAGGTGTGATCATGTCCTTTGCTTTAACCTATAGGAACTGTTATGGATGAATGTTGTGTCTTCTCCAGATTCACATGTTGAAATGCTAACCTCCAATGTGATGGTGTTAGGAGGTGGGGGTCTTTAAGAGGTCATTAAGTCATGAGGGTGGGGCCCTAGTGAATGGGATCAGTGCCCTTATAAGAAGAGACACAAAGAGCTTGTTCCCTCCCCTTCCGCTCTCTTTCTGTTGTGTGATCAAACCATCAGAAAGGGGTTGTCTCCAAACCAGGAAGAAAGTCCTCGAAAGGCATCAGATCTGTCAGTGCCTTGATCTTGCACATCCAGCCTCCTGAACCGTGAGCAGTAAATCTTTTTTTTGTTTAAGCCACTCAGGCTAAGGTAATCAGTTATAGCAGAGAGTGATTCTGGTGGCATTCCCTTCTTTTTCTTTTCCCCTTCCTAACAAGAGACTAGTGAGTTTTCTTTCTATTGTATTGAATCCAACCCATCCTACCTGTTGTGGAACGTAAGTTAGACTTCCCATCTCACCTGGTGGTGGACAAGGAAGGAGAGGACCGATGCAGAAGCATAGCAATTGGTGCATAACAGGCCTTGGCAAAGGGTATTTTTATTCTCCCTTTGCCTTTTAAAATTTCATGAAAAATGTGAATTCTTATTTTGCAAGAGAAAGTGGAATCTGTGTGTATTTTTAATATAGCAACATGTAGAAATGTTTACATGAAAGATTTTTTCATTTTAGGGTTGAGTAAGAGTAGGTAAGATTTTATAGTTACAGTTATTTGATAGCTACTAGTCATCTCCTAATATTTATTCTCCTCTTCTATCTTGGTAATAGCATCTCAGTATTTAAGTGGGCAAATTGCTGTCTCAATCTAAAAGGCATTTGCCATGCTGCCTTGCAGCTGTGCATCATCATATGACTAATAGACAATGAGATGTTAAAAGGAAATGTGCAGGATTTCTGTGAAGATTTCTCTTCAAGCAGAGGGCACCCCTGTCTTTGCTGCATTCTGTTGCCTGGGATATAGGTGCAGTAGCCAAAGCTCCAGCAGCCCTCTTGGGCCATGAGGATAAGGGCATCCTTTTAGGATGTTGGATAGTAAGCCAGAAGGTGCCTGGGGTCCTTGGTTACTTAAGGGAGTATCGTATGAGTCATGGACTATCTACTTCTGGATTTCTTCTAGATTTAAGAGAGATAAATTTCTAATTTGTTTAGGCCATTTTTTATATCTTTATTTTTTGTTTATATATCTTTATGTGGTGCCGAGGATTGAATCCAGTGCCTCACATGTGCAAAGCAAGTGCTTTGCCACTGAGCCACAACCCCAGCCCTAGGCCATTATTTTTAAAAATTTTTATTGGTGCATTATAATTGCATATAATAGTGGGATTTGTTCTGCCATGTTCATGTGTCCCTAAGGTAATTTGATCAATCTCATTCCCCAGTACCTTCCCTTAGCCTTTCCTTTCCTCTCCTTCCTCCCTTAGCCACTGTTTTTAAATTTTATTTTTATTGTGGTAAAAACAAATAACAAAATTTACCATCTTAAGTATTTTTAAGTGTACAGATCAGCATTAACTATATTGATATAAGCTACTGTGATTTTGAGTTTTTTGATTTTACAAAACCAAACCTTATCCTAACTAAAACATAGTAGAACCTCTTTTGGTTGGCCTCCAATAAATGAACTTATTAAATTGCCAGCACTTTCCATTGCCTTAATAGTGACCAATCATAACTACTTCATGCATGCTCCTACTTATTAAACTATTCTCTAAGACAGTGGTTTTCAGAATTTCATGTACATTAGAGCCCTCTGAAGAGTTTCTGATGCTGGTACATCTGGAGTGGGGCCTGAATATTTTACATTTCTAAAAAGTTCCTGGACCTTGATGTTGCTGTTCTAGGATATCATAGTCTTTGGTTCCTGTCAGCAGAGCTGAGTGTTACTGGGGATCAATTGTGTTTGTTCTTAACTGTTTATATGTATTGTTCTGATTGTCCTTGTGAGTTCTGGTGGAATCACAATGGGTCTCTGAATCCTGTAGTGGGGACAATGATGAAGACAATGATCTTCCTAAGTTTGCTTAAAACATTCTTGACTCATCATCAAACAAATACTTATCATCAAAGGGAGTCATTGTACTTTCATCTAGGGCCCCAGTGAGATCTACATAAAAAGTCACAAAAACATTCTCATTTCAGCTAGTTATATCTATTCAGAGTCACTAGAAATCAATGATGGGGTGTATTTTCTTGCAGTGAAATAGTTTGTCTCCAAATAATCAACAAACATGGGTGTTCCCCCTCCCATTTCCTTGGTGGGATTAGGTTTGGAGAATTTCAGATGGTTAATATAGGTCTTAAAATATCAGAACCATTTTTCTTTGTACTGTGTTGCTGTAATAAATAGGACCACCAGGGGAAGACTCCAAATAAATTGTTTGGAATATATGGGGGACAATTACATGTTTCCTTCCCTGGAAACAATTGGATCTCATATTCCTTTTCCTGTGTGTGTGTTCACCATTTACTTCACTTCCTGTCTCCCTGACTTCAGCCATGGGAGGCGGGGATTCACTTCCAAGTTACAGAGTTCTGTTATCCCATTTGTTTTCTCTAGATAATTCTCAGGATGGTGATGAGGATTTGGTTGTTGATGGTGAACACCTACGCACACTTTGCATAACTTATTAGCTCTGTAAATTTCTAGGTAAGCATGTGACCAAGAAGACCAGGACCAGTGTATTATGATCAGAGCCCCTTGGTAGGCATGCCCTTTCTAAACTTTATATGTGATGTAATTGGAGCTGCATGATGGTCTTTTGTTTCCAGGGTGGGTTTGACTAGCAGACAGCCCAGGTCTTTTGAGTTCCTCTCTCCTGGAGCACAAGATTGATTCCAAACAACTGACTAAAATCATTTCTGGCCGCTCCCTCCTGCAGATGACTGGTATCTGCTGCAGCTGCCTGTGTTTTCAGCACTCTCCTGGCCCTGCTTGTCCCTCCCTGAAGAGGCAATTGCACATCTTGCTGCACACAGCCTACCTTTGTGCAGCCGTTCCCTTCTCAGTTAAAATGTTCTTGGCACACAAAAGCAGACGCTGAGGGGAACAGCTCAGGGCCGAGAGTAAGGGCAGCTTGCAGGCTGCAGGGCTCCACCGCGTCTTCTCCAGGGGGACCTCGCTGCTAACCCTGCCTAGGAAACTAATGGAGCGTTCCTAAGAAACCCAAACTCCAGCTTGGCTCACCCCAGCTTTCTCCCTCACCTCCAGACCCCCAGGTGAGACCAAAGCGAACCAACTAACCCTGCAAATAGCAGACAACACAGTCGCTCCCTGTAAGAACGTGGGCTTGCACCATGATGATAGTCCCAGACTTCCACCTGATCTTAGCATGTTTTGGTTTGTGGGAAGAATTGTGGTTATCACTGTTTTCCTGTTTACCAGCACTTTATTTTCTGGTGGTAACATTAAACATTTCCTCTGGGATGGGGTGGAAAAAAAAAACAGGTATAAATTTTTACAAGTGCAAGCTACTTTGGCTTAATTCAGTGAGAGTGTTCAGAAATGCTTCCTACTAGCCAGGTTACCCCCTGCAAGGATCAAAATATCGAAGAATGGTGGCTAAGAGCCAAAGGTACAAATGGGATGCTACAATTTGTGGGGGTCTGTTTCAGCATTTATATTTAAATATATTTCCCTCCAAGAATTTTTAATTGGCGATTTTGCCTTGAAATGGTCCGATAAATCAGATAGGTAGCCAAACCGAGTTATTTCACTTGGTAACCAAGCTTTATTTCAGGGCTTTCTTTCCCCTGCGGTTCTTGCCCCGAAGCGATCTGTAAAGCGAACCTACTCTGATACAGTTTGAAAAGTGCATTTTGTACTTGGCTCTTTCTTTGATCGAATTAATCTGGGCCTTTTTGTAGTTCTAAATGAGGCCTATGGGCTGACAATGTAGCTGTTTAAAGGGGATTTTAGGGGATAATAGCCAATGCAAATAGTGCCATGAGAATGGCAACTTGCTTTTGCACTTTCAATCACATAATAACAGCAAAGAAAGCTTTTAAAATGAATTGAAATTTTGTGGCATGCCATCTGGGATTATTTGGGGAAACAGTTCTGAATACTGCAGTTGGGCTAAAGAATGGAGGTAGGGCCTGCTCTTAAGCTGACATGTTTCAGATGGCAACCTTACGCTAACTGTGCAAAGTTGGCTAGCATTTTTTTTTTTCTTTCTTTCGGATTATCTGCAAAAATTCTCTTTGATTGCTGGTATTTGGGTCTGAAAAACTTTTCTATTGTTGAAGAATTCAATTCAACCCCTGCAGCTGCTGATCCCCTTATTGTCCCCCTCGTTATGTGTATGCGTCTCAGATGAATGTAGCCAAGCCTTTTAGTGCCTTAATAGGTGTCTACATAAAGGTCATTTCTTCTGCCATACTTGTTTTAACAAAAGTTTATACACAAACAACAACCACAGCTAAAACATTCACGTTAATCAATTTCCTCTTGATGGAGGATGCAAAAACTGCCTCAGGCCATGGCTGAGGCATGAAAAATGTTTTCTGTGTATGATGTTGTAAAGCAGAAAATAGTTTAAGCAGTTTCATCAAGGGCAAAGCATAATCGTTTCCGCGCAGTTTCCAGCAGAGATCATCTGCTCTGGTGCTGGAGTGTACATGCAGCCATACTGGGGTGAAGGTTGAGGGCAGAGAGGGGTTCAGGGCTGAGTCGAGTCAGTTAGTGTTTTGCTTTTTCCTTGATGTTGATTCTGCTTTGGGAGCTGTTCTCCATGCACTGCTGGTGACTGTCAGCTATTGACTGCCTTTGCAGGAAAGGATGCTTAAGTATAGCAGAAAATTGCATAAAGGGACACAATCAGGTATCTACAATTTGCAAAAAATAAATTATTTCCTCCCCTGTTATACAAAAGACAATCATAGCCTTTCGGTTTTCAAACCCTAGGAAAGGTTGCTTTTAGGATGAAATAAATGGTGAAGATAATAACCACCGATGGTTAACATGGGTGAGCACGCCGAACTGCTAACGCAAATGCCAGTCAGGGGAGAGACAGCAAGAGTTTCTAAGGGTCTTTAGTGTTGTTCACTCTGCTGCAAGAGGATTGCCCAGCACAGTGGACGTCATGTGGGAATTACAAAACTCTGGCCACGTGGGGATGGGATGGAGGAGGCCCACCCACCCTGCCTCCCAGGAGCAGCCCCAAGGAGTTTGCCTCAGCTGCTGGCTAATTAAGAGACACAGCCACATTCTGTGATCCATCTCAGGATGGGGCCTAGTACCCAGTCCTTCAGGAAGGAAAACAAACCAGCTGCATGATGTCTGTAGGCTGTTCACCTCTGTGTGTGGGTTGCCTGCTCATTCATCTTCTAGGCTCGCAGCTGAGACTTGAGAGGTGAGGATTCAAGTCCTAAAATGCCTTGGGGGGGTTTGTGAAGGCCAGAAGGCTCTGTGATTTGGCCTCTGCGTGTGTTTCTACCTGTTGCCACTCTCAGCTGAGGGTCTTCCCTTCACCCACACGGTCAGGATCAGGGTTGGGGGCCACAGCTCCCAAGTGCTAAGGATCATCTTAGTGGAGCCACTCAAATCTCTCCCACAATGACTTCTCAGCCGTTTGGGCTGGACAGGTGCTCTGCAAACTTCATTGAGCACATGGATGACTGGGGCATCTTGTTACCATGCAGATTGATTCAGTTGGTGTAATGGGGCCCCAAATATCAGCATGTCTAAGAAGGTCCCTGGTGAGGTTAGTGCTGCTGGGGGCTCTATATTCTACCTGGAGATGAGGTACAGCTCGCACTGTCTCAGAGCCGAAGTATCTATCTATAAAACAATGGGAATAAAAATGCCCATGGATGCACTGAGGGAGATCTTACCTTCTCAACTCCTGTAGCTTTTGGGGGAGATTAGAAAGGGCTGAGGACAGTCCAGTTTTACCACCATATTCTCCAATTTGTCTTGCACTTGATTTGATTCTTCAGTTTGAAGCAGGAGAGACTGGTGAATGATATTTGGTCCCAGTCTTGATCCTTTCTGTACTATTCACTCATTTTTGAAGTTACCAAATATATATATCAATGCCCACTCTACATGAGCCCTGTGCTAGGTGCTGTAGGTATGCCGTGGCAGGCAGATCTTGTCCCTGCCCTCCAGCAGTTTATAATCCAGAGCCTGGAGCTGGCTACTCACTGGAACCCCTGGGGAGTTTTTACAGTAATAAATACCTGACCACTCTCTGCCTCCTTGCCCCCTCCCCTCCCCAGAGAATCAAATTTAACTAGTTGAGGATAGGTCTCAGCCTTCAGCAATTTTTTTTCCTTCTTCTTCTTTTTTTGAGACCAGTCTTGCCATGTTGCCCAGGCTATCCTTGAACTTGCAAATCTTGCCGTAGCCTCCTCCCTGATGGCTGAGATTACAGGTACACACCATTGCATCTGGCTCATCAGCATTTTTGAGGAGCTTCTCCAAAAATTCTAGTATACAGTCAGCACTGAGAACCCCTGGCCCAAAGAATTAGATATGTAGGAGGATGAGGGTGACATTGTGAGAAGAGCTGCCCCAGGTACAGACTCCCAAGCTGGGGAGAGCAGTGGGATGACCACGGGACTCAAACTCTCTTTTCTCGGCAGCCTGTCTTTCCAGAGCATCATGCTCATTACAGCAAGGCAGGAAACAGCAAGGTGACCATGTGTGCAGCTCAAAACCTGGTAGTGCTACAACATACTCACAGGTGGTGATATCCTGGCTCTAAGTCATATAATGTGGTGTCTCCCTGGCACCAGCTTCTTTGCTTTTCAGCTGAGGTTGATTTGGTGCAAAAGAGAGACAGGCCTCCATTTGTTGTAGTAAGAGTGACCAACTGTTCTGGTTTGTCTGAGACTGAGGGGTTTCCCAGGATGCAGGACTTTCAGTGCTGAAACCTGGATGAATCACTCACCCTAGTTCTAGTGCAATGACTTTTACTGCAGACTTTCTCAAAGCACAACTCGGAAAAGGAGAAGTTAACAAATTTGAGCTTACTAAATTAAAAACTTCAGCTTTGAGAAAGTATACCGAAAGAGGATGCAAAGCTATAGACTAGGAGATGTTTTCAAATCATATATCTGCTGCAAGGCTTATACCTAGAACATTATATTAAAAAATTTAAAAACTCAAAAACCAAACAATCCAATTAGAAAATGGGCAGAGACATGAACAGACATTTCGTAGACAAGGGTACACAGATAGCAAATAAACACATGAAAAGATGTTCAGCATCATTTGCTGTTAGGTAAGTGCAAATTAATACCACAATGAGGTATTCTTAAGTGGTCTATCAGAATATCTGAGATAAAAAATAAGGACAATGCCGTATGCTGGTGAGGATGTAGAGAGAAATGCATAACTAGTGCATTGCTAGTGGGAATCTAGGGTGGTACAGCCATGCTGGAGGCCAGTTTGGCAGTTTCTTCAAAAAGCTAAAGATGTAACTACCACACACCCTAGCACTTGTACCCTTGGATATTTATCTGAGAGAATTGAAAACTTATGTTCACATCAAAACTTGTGCATGAATGTTCATAACAGCTTTATTTGTACTACCTAAAAACTGGAAACAACCTAGATATCCTTCAACTGGTAAATGGTTAACCAATGGTATTTTTAGATAAAACCTTTCAAAATGTGCAGTTGGTGGAGAAATAAAATGAAAGGAATCTTTGGAGGTAAAAAGGCTGAGATCGACTATTCCAGTGCTTACTAGATCTGCATTGATTTTGGGGTGCTACTTTCAGTGGGTAATCAGCCCATGTGGAGGGCTGGGTAAAAAAATACATTCTCACAGAAACTAGAAAGACATAATCACTGCACAGACACTAAGCAAGGGAAAACATACAGGCAGAAAACACACAAACAGTGAATATACTAAACATACTAACACCAAGAATTTAATGTGAAAAACCAGATTATTTCTAGGAAATAGCTGATACAATTTCAACTCATTATCCTTCTGTGTCTATATCTCTACAGTATAGTGATAACTAATGTTTGTAACACTGATTCTGAAATATTATTGGATTTTGAAGTGCTTTCTTAATTATGAAGCATATTATAATGTCATTATAGGTAGCTTCTACTATATCTCAATTTTCCAGAAAGTAGTCATCTAGATACTCTCCTAATAGCACATCTTTACTAAATGTTCGAAGATCTGGAACAAACATTCCCTCTCCCCTGGATATTAGGAGTTGAAGTTACCTGGAGAAAAGAGAGCTTATTAGCTACTTGTTACACTGCTAATAGAAGGGCTCATCCATTGGCCTAGATCATTTGTTAGGTTGTACCTTTGGGTCCTAGCATCTTGAAGTACCAAGCTCCCTTGGGTTGGTCATGCTGAAATGGCACTGTACTGGTGTCCCTCTCCTGTAGCATAGAGATAATAACAACTGACTTCAATATAGTACTAATTAAGTGTCAGACAGTATTCTAAGTGTTTTATGCATATCAACTCAGTTAATTCTCCTTATAACCCTATGAGATAGGTACCATTCCCATACCCATTTTATTGATGAGGAAAATCTGAGGCACAGAGAAGTTAAACTGCCCCAAATCAAAAAGCCTAGCTGGCCTATGATCCCAGCAACTTGGGAGGCTGAGGCAAGAGCATGGCAAGTTCAAACCCAACCTCAGCAACTTAGTGAGATCCTGTCTCAAAAAAAAAAAAAAAAAAAAAAAAAAAAAAAAAGCTTAGCAGAATTCAGCTCATCTGGCTCTGGATGCCACTCTCTTTTGAAAAAGCATGTAAATATTTAGGTTTTATAATAGATCATCTTTGAATGCCATAATATCAATTTTAATTTTGATATCTCCAGAATTTCCTGGAATTTGTTTTGGCTTCCTTTTCTGAATAAATTTATTTATTATCTGTCTTACAACAAATCCCAGGGACCTACATGCAATGTTCCAGTTTGACAAATGGTAGTTGCAGTAGGTTGCATTAATTGCAGAGTCTTACAGGTGGCAAAACAAAATTAAGATGAAGTTATTCTAAATGTCATTGTGCATCTCAACTGTTTTGATGGCCTGTACAATTAACCGGTACTATGGATAATTGTTGAATTGTATCATTTTGATGTATTTGAGATCATTATTCAAAAGAAAGTGTCATTTCTTTATATTCACTGGTGGATGTGGGCACCTTTGAAGATGAAGAACCAACTAGCTGTAGAAACCCTAATAATTTTTGGAGGAATTATCTGAAATTGGATTCAACTCTTCAGCTTCCCCTAGTTAGGCTGACCTGTGAACACTAGGACATAGATATTTTGTGGTATATTCCTGGGTTTGGAGGGATTTGAATAGCCCTAGATTTGATCACAGACTTGTATTTCTTGGTGAGGCATATGTTTCAGTCAGCTTCTTTGTCACTGTGACCAAAAACCCTGACAAGAACAATTTTTAGAGAAAAGCTTATTTGGTGCTCATTGTTTCAGAGGTCTCAGTCTATAGACAACTGACTCCATTGCTCTGGGTCCAGAGTGAGACGAAACATCATGGCAGAAGAGTGTGGTTGAGGAAAGCAGCTCAAGACATGGCTACCAGGAAGGAGAGAGCGAAAACAGAGAGGGAAAGAAAGAGAGAGAGAGAGAGAGAGAGAGAGAGAGAGAGAGAGAGAGAGCAGGCATGAGCGTGCACGCATACTCTGCTTGCCAGGGACAAAATATATACCCCAAGAGCATGCCCCCAGTGATCCACCTCCTCCAGCCACACCTTGCCTGACAAGTTACCACCTAGTTGATCCAGTCAAGTGAATTAAGGCACTGATTAGGTTAAGGCTCTCATAATCAAATAATTCCACCTCTAAACTTTCTTGCATTGTTTCACACATGAACTTTTTGGGGACACCATATACCCAAGCCATAACAGCATATATTCATTAAAAAAATAAAGTGAAGACTCATTATCTCAGGACTAGGTCTAAGAGAGTTTTCTTGCAGGAGTTTATTGTTACTTTTGGAATTATTATTACTGAAGCTCTTCTTTAGTTTTATTGTGTTTTGCTGTTTTCTGAGAAAATTGGTAGCTGCCCTGAGGGTAAGTGATATGATTTTCCTCTTTTCTTCACTCTCAACTTAAACTGCCAGCCTAGCTCTGTGGGGGAACTAATGGTTGGTAATTAACTTTTCGATAAATTACTGCTTCTAGAAAAGGGAAGACACCTTGAGCTAGAAGTCAGTCTGTCAGATAAGTGAAAATGTCCCCATAATTTTGTCATTTTGCACATAATACCAGTAATGTTTACTTGGCAGTCTAATAAGAGATGAAATCTCAAGCACATGGACATTAGGATTAGCTGGAAACCCCCACCCCTACCCGGCTGAGCCATCATCAAAGTGTCTTCATCTTACACAGAACATAAGGACAGTGGGAACAGCCCTTGTCTCTGTGGCTTGCCCTTGACTTACACATGCATATCCATCAACCTTGTGACCCACCAGGGAAACCTTAAGTATGATTTAAAAAAAAAGTCCTTGCCAAGAATCTAGCCAGATTATGGAAAGAGATTGTGTGTGTGTGTGTGTGTGTGTGTGTGTGTGTGTGTGTTCAGGAACAACTGAACTACCCCAGTACACCTTACTGGACACCGTATATATATATATATATATATATTTTTTTTTTTTTTTGAGAAGTCAAGGAAGTCAAGCAATATCAGGAGATGGAAAAACAGTACTCAAGTATATACAGTTGTAATGGAAGCATTTTTCAGAATGACCAGTGGACCTCTTCAATGTTTTCTTTTCTTATTAGTTTAACCTCTGCCATGTCAATTTAAGCTGTTATTCTATGTTAATTACTATTTTTGTGAAAAAAAATACTGAAATTGTAATTCTATTAGACATCTCAGAGAATTTTAGAACTGGAAGGGGGCTTGGAGATAATAATAGTTGCAATTACAGCATGCTTACTCTCTGTCGGGGCCCCCAATGGCTGCTATGAAGATGATCTCATTCTCTATAATTTTCGAGGTGGGTGTAATTACCACCCTGTACCCCTTTATGGTGTGAATAAATGAATGAGACCTCGCAAGGTTGTATAACAAGACCAAAGTCCTCCACCTGGAAGAACTGGGATGAAAATAGTACCACTGCTGACTCCAATGTGTGCACTTAGTCTAGGTTATGACTCTCTTGGGGAATGCTCATAGAAAACTCAAGTCAGGAGAAGCTAATTTACCTAAAGTAATATCAACATACAGCTGCTTTTCTGAATTAAGGAGGAAAAAGGAGGGGAATGCCAGGGTAAGGAACCTGGTACTTTGGGGTAGAACTCTATCTTAGGATCCCCTGCTTCCCCCAGCCAATCTCTATCTCTGGAAACTCTTTCACCCCAACAGAACCCAAAGTTCTTCCCATCAGTAAGCATTCACAAAGAAATAACAGCTATAGTGAGATATAATTTATATAACCATGATGTTCACCCTTTTAAAGTATACAATTCAGTTGATTTTAGATTATTCACAGAGTTGTACAGCCATCACCACTTTCTAATTCTGGAATATTTGAGTCACTCCATAAGAAACCCATGCCCATTAACAGTCAATCCCCACTTCCTGCTTCCCCCCTCTCCCCAGCCACCACTAATCAACTTTCTGTCTGTCTGAATTTGCCTCTTCTGGACATTTTATATAAATGAAATCCTATAATATGTGGCATTTTAAAAAATATATATTTATTTGTTTTAGTTGTATACAATGCCTTTATTCTTATGTGGTGCTGAGGATCAAACCTGGGCTGGGCATGTGCTAGGTGAGCACTCCACTGCTGAGCCACAACCCCAGCCCCAAATATGTGGCATTTTGTTTCTGGCTTTTAAACTTGGCGTGTAGTTTTAATGTTCATCCATGTTGTAGCATGAATCAGTTGCTTTTTTAAGCTGAGGAACATTCCATGAATGTTATGAATACACCACATTTTGTTTATCCATTCATCAATCACTTGACATATAGACTGTTTCTACCTTTTGGCTGTTGTAAATAATATCACTTGTTATTGTCTTTTTTGATATAGCTGTCCCAGTAGGTGTGAAGTGTTGTGTATAGTGGTTTGAATTTGCATTTCCGTAGTGATTAGTAATGTTGAGCATCTTTTCAAGTGCTTATTGGTCATGTATTCAGTTGTTTGTCCATTTTTAGTTGGGTTGAGTTGATATTCTGGATACGAGCCCCTTCTCAGATATATGATTTCCTCCCATTCTGTTTCCTGTCTTCAATCTTTCTTGATGGTGTCCTGTAAAGCACAAAGTCTTTAATATCAATGATGTTCAAATTCATCTATTTTTCTTTTGTAACGTGTGCTTTTTATCATATATCTAAGAAAACATTGCCTAATCCAAGGTCACAAAGATTTATGCTGATGTTTTTTTCCTAAGAGTTTTGTGGTTTGAGTTCTTAAAATTAGGTCTATAATCCATTTTGAGTTAACTTTTGTATATGGTACAAGGTAAGCACTTTTTCTGTGCAAATTTACAAAGTGGTTAATCGAGTTAGCTAATATCATTTTGATTACTAAAACTGATGTATATTAAAGAACATATAGTCAATAATTCGTAATTATGTTAATCTGTTAATCTGTTTGTGAAAAATAAAATTTTGGCTCCAGATTTAAGATTGATACTGTAGCGGGACCCCTTTGAAATGAAAAGACCCAACCTGGTTTTCTCCTTCCCCTATTTCCTGGTCTCCATCCCAGCTTTCTCATGCAGAGAGCAGAAGCTGAGAAACTTCTCCCAAAGCCTTGCAGTGGGTGCCAGCAAAGGTTGAAAAATGGAATTATAACATATTTCTGGCTTAGCACAGCCTGGCTGAACTACATATGAATATTTCCTAACTTTTGTTCCTATAAATTGTAACATTTCTTTAGGTTAGCTGCCTTCCCAGTTTTAGGCAAACTGTGATTAAACTCATAGTTAAGTGTTTTCTTATTTCTGATGTGGACAGGTGACTAAATCTAGTCCACTGGGACCCTGGCAGGGCCTCTGGCCTGGGCCTTTGTTACAATCTAGTCCTGTCTTTTTAAAATTTAATTTTCTTGAAGCTAATAGTAGTAAATGTTTTTCGATTCACATATATTAAGCCATTATGGTGGGGAAAAGAAATAATTTTCTAGCTGGGCGCCACGCCATACTCTATATTCCCAGTGGCTCTGGAGGCTGAAGCAGGAGGATCATGAATTCAAAGCCAGCCTCAGCAACTCAGGGAGGCCCTAAGAAACTTAGTGAGACAGTGTCTCTAAATAAAAAATTTAAAAAAGGCTGGGGATGTTGCTCACCAGTTGAGCACCCCTGGGTTCAATACTTGGTACAAAAATAAAAGAAAAAAATTTCTAATAAGGGATTTTTTATTAACATGCAGTCAGATAAAAAAAAAATCAAAAGCCACAGGAATGAAATGTAAGCTTAATTATCATGTTAAAGAAAACAGTGAGTTTTTTTTTTTTTTTTTTTTTTTTTTAAGTTCACTAATCTAGGTCTTGCTTTAGGAATAGACAACTGGAGTCACTATTTAAGTTTGCTGTAGTTCCATACTTAGGCCAACTGCTGAGGGAAAGAAAATGGTGGAAAGGCCTGGAAGGGAAGGATGAGCTACAACAAAGACAGGAGAGCCCTGGAGGGTGAGGAGAGCCAGGCTCAGGAAGCTTCAGTGGCCTGGCAGTTCACATGTTTAGGAGGTGAAGAGTGTGAGCATGGGGAGTGGTGGACTGTGGCAGAGCAGAGAGGACCCCTCTGGCTACGTGGGACTCCATTACAAACCTTTAAACATCCCTGCACTGTTTAAGATAGAAAGGGAGACAGCATAAAAGAGGAAAGAAAGAGACTGGAGTAAACACAGAAATCACAGCAATGAAGGAAAAACAAAGTTTATGAGATAAGCATTTTGGGAAACTGTGGTTAAGTCATTTTAAAGGAGGCCCTTTTTATACAGTCAAAAGCATCATTAAAGATACATACTGGTCCTGTCACCATAGGTAGGATGACCATAAGTGTCAGACTCAGCTCATGCCTTTATCCTGGCTGTCTCTTGCATCACAGCTAGACCAAGGTACAGAGAGGATACAATTTCTTCAAGTGAGGTTTTAGGCATTATTGTTATTGTGTATTTTTCTGCTTATTAAATACATTTCATTCAGCCTTAGCACATCAGATACTTCATAGATCATGTGAAAATCTTTTTTCTTTTATCTTTTTGTTTTCAAAGAATTCACAGCTATAATACAAGTTAGTAGGCAAAAGATCCTAGGTCTTCAACACAGCATTAAACATGTAATATTACTATTGAAAATACTAATTCAGATTGCAAACTCACTAGAATTCAGTTCTACTGAATTGGCTTGGGTTCAGCCTCTGCAACTTGATAAAGGGGCTTGAAATGACTAAAACAAAATGTTGATAGATGCCCAACAATGTGAAACTCTATCAGTGTATGACAAGTTTTTAATTTAAGAACATTACATTCTTTTGTATCAAGTCCTTCGATAATATTAATTTTCAAGAACATTAAATTCTGTCTGGTGTACTGAAGCTGGTAATTATAATGCATAAAAATAGCTGAATAACCAGGGTAGTGCCAATTACTCTGTCACTCATGAGTAATCAATTATTTTTGTGCAGCACAATATAGATGAGGCCTGCACACAAAGTAACACTGTACAGCACATAGATGAAAAATAATTTTCCAAAAGCAGGGTGAGGCACGCCTGAAAGCTTTAACATATTGACTAGAGGGCTTGGTCATGTCTCTTTGAGGAGCGCTAACTTGAATGGTTTGAAGAGGTTTTGGTCCTAGGCTAGCTCATATGTCAGCATCCTAGGAATGCAAAGATGCACAGCTTCTTTGTAGATAAGATGATTCATGGCAAATGGGCAGACCAGTGTCACAATGAGGTATAAGCTGCATGATGAGTAGAACATGTGGAATGGGCAGATAATAAGGTTGATAATGACACCTGTATCAGAAACAGGATTTCCTGGTAAGTTCCCAGGAGACATCCCATGGAGCTAGGAGAGTCTTCATTGAGGCTGGTCCTGTAGAGCCTCTTCTCCAGCTGTATTCTGACATACTTACCAAACCCTTTGTCTATGGAAGCCCTTGGCCTTGAGTGAGCCTCTCAGATGTCTCCAGTACTACCCGCTTCCTCAGTGATGGGCTCTTTTCAGAGTTGAAGCTCAGGAAGAAGCTGATGAAATTTAGTACAGCAAGAAAACTGCTTTATAGGGTGGTTGTTGGAAGTAAATGAGGTGTTTACAGAGCATTTACTATGTGCCAGGCACTTAATAGATATTAGATCATCATCATTATTATTGTCATTAATGATAATTATACATTAGAGCTAATTGCTTATTTCATGCTTTAACAATCTAGTTCCCCTTTATGGAGGACTGTGTAGCCGCAAAGGAGGTACTAGGAAGACGCCTTTTTTTGTAAATGCTGAGTTTCATTTTAGGTTTATGGGAACTTTCCACTAAAATCCCTCAAATTGAAACACACTGAAAAAAGAAAGGTTGGATCAGAGGCACCTGGGAAGATGCAAATTATTCAATTCAGTGAGTGGTGCTTCTTGAGCATTCATGGAGGAGCCCTATGAAAGAGTGGGCTATGATTCTTCCCTCGGGGAGTGTGTAACAGAGTGAGGATGATGGGGAAGAATGCATGCTAGATACAAAGGGTTCATCACAGAAGCAAGTAGGAAGCTATGGCAGGGGGTACATAAGGAAGTGGATAACCAAGCGTTGGAATAATCAGCCCAAGGTGAGGTCAGGGGGAAATTTTCTGGAACTTCTGCTATAAGCAACTTGAAAGAAGGGAGGACCTTGGTAGGAGAGAATGGGGTAGGTGAGATGTGGGTGGATCAGCAGCAGCAAATGAGAGAGCTGGACTCAACCCTCTGTGAAGGAAGGAGAGAGAAGGTAAGGGAGAGGGGCACTAGGTAACAAAAAATCAAGAGTGGAGGGCAAGAGTGAGGAAGTAACTGTGAATAAGACTCTAGGATCCTAGTTATTTTTGCTGCAGACCTACTATGCTGTGATGGGGTATACTGTGAACAAGGCAAAGCCAGGTGCTAATGAAATTTAATGACTAGAAGGGAAACAGAACAAACCACAGGCACAGAGATCAGCTGGGAGCCACCTGCCATAATCTGGGATAAATTTTTTTAAAAATATTTATTTATTTGCTTTAGTTGTACACAATGTGTTTACGTGGTGCTGAGGATTGAACCCGGGGGCCGCGCAAGTGCCAGGTGAGCGCTCTACCGCTGAGCTACAACCCCAGCCCAATCTGGGATAAATTGAGGTGGCCTGAGCTAGGTGGTATCAGAGGGTATTGTAAGTGCTGTAACAGGTAAGCCCAGACTTCCCAGTTGCTGACACAATAAAAGTTTATTTCATGTTGTGTCAAGAGTCCAGTATGAGAGTTCCTGGTAGACAGCCTTCCAAGTACTCCTGCAGAGGCCCAGGCTCCTTCTATCTCATGGCCCCAGGGTCCTCCAAGGCCTGACTTCCCTCCATTCAGCAGGTAGATGGGGAAGGAATCTACCTGCCTGCTTCTTTAGTACTAAATAGTACCAGTGCCATCAGCTGGCATATGCTGGGCAAGAGCTACTCCTGGGGCTGGGGTTGTGGCTCAGCGGCAGAGCGCTCGCCTCACACGTGCGTGGCCTGGGTTCGATCCTCAGCACCACGTAAACATAAATGCATTGCATTGTGTACAACTAAAGTAAATAAATAAATATTTTTAAAAAAGAGAGCTACTCCTGTACCCTCTTCTCCACCCTGGAGACCAGGGACTTGGAAAATATAGTTTCTGGCTGGACAGCTGTTTCCATGTGACAATTCCACAGTGCAGATGAGGAACACAAACCTTGGGTGGTCAGATAGCTGGCTCTGCTACAGCTGGGTCGGTGAGATGGGAATGAAATGAAGAGTAACCCAGGAGCCAGAATCAACAGACAAATTAATTAATCTACTGTGATTGATTAGATATAGTATCTGAGGGAGAGACAGGATTGTAGATGACTCCTAGGTTTCTAGGTTGGACAACAAAGTTGCTGGTCTTTCCTGTTAAAGAAATAAGGAAGAAGGGAGGGAGGCAGGTGTAGGAAAGAAAGGGAAGAGTAGAAATTTGATTTGGGTTATGTGGATTTTCAGATGCCTGGCAGATATCCCAGTAAGGATGACCAATACCTATTAGGGGATCTGAAGGTTAGATAAGAAGACTGTGCTGGAGATGGGGGCTTGGGGGTCATCACTACGTAGTTAGTAATTGACATCATGGAAGAGGATGAGTGCTCTGGGGTCTTTGTCCAGCCAGAGGCAGTGGGATTCAGGATCAGGACTCTTGCTGTGAGAATGGACCAGGGATATGAAGGACAAGAAGAGAGAGGAGCCAGCCACAACATCAATGGAGGGGCGCACTGGATGGAAACAGGGTGGTTGATGAACCAGGAAAGACCATTCTTTAGTTTTTAGAATGTTAAAGCTATAGATATTGGTAGGGAATAAAATCACAGTGCCAAGAAGGGACTTTGAAGGTAACTACTCCTATTATAAGCCTTTGATACATTAGGAGATATTGACTAGGAGAGAGGAGGTAAGGTCGGGGTCAAAAGTTTTGATTTGGGAGTCTCATTATACTTGAAATTAAACTACGTGATTAGGTACAGAGGGTTAGACTGCTGGAGGGCTGGATGGGGAGGCTTTGTGGATTCCCATGTTAAAAGAGAAAAAAACAGAGCATCACTGAAGGAGCACCCTCAGTGGAGGTCTGGGTCAAGCTGGGTCAAAAAGGGAGGAGCAAATGTGAGTCAAGGAGAGACAGTTAGTGGTGTGAGTGGCAGGAAGCACTTTCCTGGGGCAGGTGATGTGTGAATAAACATGTTTGTCACAGTTTACACTTCTAAAACTTTGTAAGTAAAACGGTAGTCCCCATTCATGTAGCTTGTGCTTGAATTAAGGGAGCTGTTACATAGTGGTATTTGATTTTGGTTAAGAATCAAAATCTTGTTTCTTTAAGAGTATTAAAGGTTAACAGGAGGAACCACAAGCATGAGTTTTGCAATCTATTAAGAATGAAGGATGTAACATATCTTAAATGGTTCAGGGAGATTTGATTTAGAAGGAGCTGTTCCTCAGCCTCAGAGAAAGAAGACCATGAAGATTCAGTACATTTGCAGCCAACAGAGGTCAGTGTTGGGATACAGTACACAGCAGGGTTTTAGAATCTTCTCTCCTGTCATACTTGGGGCTTTGATTTAATGTGTGAATTTTGTCAGCTACCTCTCCCCCTTAAAAAAATGTCAACACAAGTATATTATAATGAAAACCTTTCGTATACAGAGAATGGCTTCCTACTCCCTGGAAGTTTCCTCTGATCGTGGGAATGGTGGAAAGCTGATGCTATTTCAATACATCTTTTGCAAGAAACTGCCAGATGATAGCACTTGTGTGAAACTGTGTCTCATAATGAATATTTTAGAATGGACTGGGGTGGAGAGGGAGGGTGTAAGTTAATGGTAAACAATAAATCAGCTGTTAGCACAGATCTTTTTTTTTTTCTTTTCTTTAAGACACAGTCACAGGCTCTCAGTACTATATTTTTCTTCCATCAGGCTCCCTTGTATTCTTTGAAAATTTTATGCGGATTTAAGGATGCAGTGTGCCCCACCCTTCTCACCACCTCATGTCCAGGAGTCACAGAGGCTTCAGCACTGCTGTTTTATGGGGTTTTTGCTCAGCCCTGAGAGGACTGAGTGGGGTAAGCAGTTATTTCTTATTCTTCAGAGAACCTGATACGGTGACCAAGAGCTCATGAGGTGAGGTGGAAATGCACAGCTTACCAGCCTGCTGTTTTTGAGAACATTAGCCCAAGTAGTGACCTGGGTATTAAACTTTGTTTTTCTATTTTTACCCTTATTCCCTTTCTTCCCTCCTTCCCTCTTCCTTCCTTCCTTTTTGTTGGGATTGGACACAGGCACTTTACCACTTAGCTACATCCCTAGCCCTTTTTATTTTGAGTCAGGGTCTCGCTAAGTTGCTGAAGATATTAAACTTTTTAATTGTATGTGGATCTGCTTGCAGAATGAATTCTTTTTGGCCCAGTCTATTTCTTTTTTTGGGGGGGGGGAGTACCAGGGATTGAACTCAGGGGCACTTGACCACTGAGCCACATCCCTAGCCCTATTTTTGTATTTATCATTTAGAGACAGGGTCTCACTGAGTTGCTTAGCACCTTGCTTTTGCTGAGGTTGGCTTTGGACTTGCAGTCCTCCTGCCTTAGCCTCTTGAGCTGCTGGGATTACAGGTGTGTGCCACTGCACCCAGCTCCAGTCTTTTTAGGCATTGTTCCTGTGGACCTGAAAGAGTTGCTGATGGTGTAAGAAACTGTGTGGTGAAAGCACAGGGAAGGAGAGGGGGTGGTCAAGGGAAGAGAAGCTATGCCTTTGAGAACCTGTCACTGTCCCTCTGTCCCATATTCTCATGTTTATTTGGAGAGTTGACCTCCTTGTTGTCTGGCTTCCTAGGTATGACCAAATGCTCTTTTGAGTAAAATTCTGTCTGAAGGATTATAAGTACTAGAGGAAATGACCTTGATTTCCAGGACTCAGTTTACCTAGTTATAATATAGAGATGGTATTTACTTCCTTAGCAGTTGGAAAGACTTGCACATAGTTAGGACTTAGCCTCCTGTAATGGTAATGGCTGAACCTCAGATAGAAACTGAAAGCCTGGCCGATAGATACCAAAGACAGATCTTGACATTACAACAGTACATACTTGGCACCTGTAATTCCAGCACCTCACCCAAAATTGTGGAAGATGTGCTCAGCTCTGATTATGACTAAGAGAGCCAAAACCAGGAGACACAAATTAGAAAGAGCTCAGATTGGACCCCAGCAGTCAAAGGCCAGTTGTGAGTGACAAAGTAATCAAGATTACTTGGTTCCCTTTTGAGCACTGGCCAACAACTGGGGTGGGGTTGTTTGGGGAAGTTGGAATAGGACAATAAAGATTTGCATTTCATGAAGCTAGGAGGTAGATTTGGGAGAAGTTACAACCTTTTGCTCTTACGTTTGCTAGTGTTATGGCCAGCTTTGGGTCATGACTGAAGACTGTTATGGCTACCTGAGCACCAGTCAGTGAACTCAAACCACAGACTTGTTGATTCAAGATGAAGATCATTGCTGGGGTGGAAAATGTTAGGAGCATATGTGTCAGAAATTCCATCCACAGGAAACAGCATAAGTAAACGTGGAATTCTGGGGGACATGACCCCTGTGGGAGAGCACAGGCTGCCTAGCCTGGCAAGGTACCTGGAAGGACACAGTGAAAAATAAAGCTCAAGGTAGTTTGGGTTTAGGGCTTGAAGAACTGTGAAATTTATGGTAAGAAATCTGGTTTTGGCCACGTAGGTGGTGGGAAGTCACAGGAGCCTTGTCAGCAGGGGCAGGATGTGAACAGATCTGTCTCTGGAACGATCAGACAGCAGTGGTCTTATTTTAAGGAGGAGAGGCTGGAGGCAGAGACTCCAGTTTAAAAGAAGGGCATGCTGGGGATATAGCTCAGTTAGTAGAGTGCTTGCCTTGCATGCACAAGGCCCTGGGTTCAATCTCCAGCACCACACACACACACACACACACACACACACACAAAGGAGAAGGGCATGTAAGTGGTCACATAGGGCATGAACTTAGCTGGTGATTACTGGATGGAAAAGAACAATGCCACATGGAAGATATTTTAGGTAAGATTTGGGTTGGTTTAAGAAGTTGCAACATGTATGCACTGACAAGCTAGGTGTCTCTTGTAGCCCTCATATATTGCTTAAAATAAAAGCAGCACCGAATTATAAAACAAGTATAACAATATCAATGTTGTTTTGCTTAATTGAACATTTAAAATTGTTAAGAGAGTAAATTTTATATCACACATTAAAATTTTTTTTTAGTTGTTGATAGACCTTTATTTTATTTATTTATACTTGGTGCTGAGAATCGAACCCAGTGCCTCACACATGCCCGGCAAGTGCGCTACCACTGAGCCACAGCCCCAGCCCCACACATTTTTTTTTCTACCACAACTAAAATATGTTCCAACTGTGCCTTTTCTATTTAAAACTTAAAGCAGGGGATGGGGCTGGGGCTCAGTGGTAGAGTGCTTGCCTAGCATGTGTGAGGCACTGGGTTTGATTCACAGCACCACATATAAATAAATAAAATAAAAGGTCCATTGACAACTAAAAAATATTTTAAAAAAATAAATAAAACTTAAACCATTTTATTTTAAGCTCCAAACCAGCAAGTTAGAAGGAAACATGAGATAACCACCTGCTACTTAGTCACCTTAAATTCAATTTAATCAAAGAGATTGGTTTATGTTGTAGGAATGTGGAGAATGGGCATCAAGAAAGAAAAGGGGACAGCAAAGTGACTTCTTAGGAACTTAAAGGAGATTCCCAGGAGTTCACATTTGATTGGCACAGGGGGCTCCATTCGTGCCATCACGAGGATGGATGTACCCTCATGATAGAGTGGTCTGTACCCTACAGTTTCTCCACATAGGTTTCTGGATCTGTCTCTGGCTTCTGGATCTGTGTGTGCGCAATCATAATGCACACTCTGGTGGCAATAAACTAGCATCAATAATGGTACATATTAGAACAATAATTAATATTTATTGGGGTTTTATGTAAGATTCTGTCAAGTCTTTCTATGTACACTTTAACTCATTTAGTTATCACCATGACCCTTTTAGTTAAGTGTTATTTTCTATCCAATTTTTCAGTTGAGGAACCAGAGTTATGGAGATCTTAAGGACACAGGAATGCTAAGTGGAGAAGTTTGGGTCTGACCCAAATAATCTGATTTTTGAACCAGAAGCTAACCCACCATTTTACTAGAGATAGTAGATGATATTAGAGATAGTAGATGAAGGCTTCAGTAGAGTAGGGCACTCAGAAATGTATACATGGCAAAAATAAAAGCAAATATTCAGTATATGAAATCATAGCTGACTTAGGAGTGGTTTTCTTCCATTACTAAAAATTATATATAATATCAATACACAATTATTTGTAATAGATACAGAAGTATTTCTCCTAATATTCTAATAGTATTTGGTTGTATGAGGATATAAACTGCCTATTCAAGAAGAAGATGTTATTTTTAGTATGCTGGGTAGAGAGTATATAGCTCAATGGTACATAACTTGCCTAGTATGCTGTTAGTAATAAATGCCTTTAAAAATTTATCTGTTTTTAATTGATAAGTAACAATTGTATATGTTCCTTTAATTTTTTTTTTTTAGTTGTAGGTGGACACAATACCTTTATTTTATTTTTGTGGTACTAAGGATCAAACCTAGGGCCTTACACATGCAAGATGAGCACTCTACTGCTGAACCATAGCCCCCAGCCCTGTATATGTTCCTTAAATTCCTTATATATTCCTTCTAATTGTATTTATGGTATGTAATATGATGTTTTGAAATATGTGTACACTATGGAATAGCTAAATCAAGTTAATTAACGTATGAGTTCATATACTTATCATTTTTTGTTGCAAGAACACTTGAAATCTACTCTTACTGCTTTTCAAGTATACAGCATGTTGTTATTTATTTATTTATTTATTTATTTATTTATCAGAAGCTCTGAAGTAGAAATTGCTCTTCAAGACAAATCCACTGAGTTAAAGTCATGGGCTTTCCACAGAGACAGTATTTTACTTATTTTTTAAAAACTATTTTTAAATTTTTTAGTTGTAGGTGGACACAATATCTTTATTTCATTTTTATGTGGTGCTAAGGATCAAACCCAGTGCTTCGTGTGTTCTAGGTGAGCACTCTGCCACTGAGCCACAACCCCAGCAGCATGTTGTTATTAACTATTGTTGCTATGTTGTACAACAGGTCTCTGAAACTTACTCCTGTGGACTAACTGAAATTTTGTGTCCTGTGACCAGCTTCTCTCCAAGCACCCCCTCCTCAACCCTGGCCAACCACAACTGTAGTCTCTGCTTCTGTGAGTTCATTTTTGTAGATTCCATATGTACATGAGATGGTGAAATACTTGTCTTCCTGTGCCTGGCTTATTTTACTTAGCATGACCTCTAGGTTCATCTATGTTGTCACAAATGACAGGAATTCCTTCTTTAATAAGTGCCTTTTAAATTGAAATTTTATTGAGATAATTGTAGGTTCACATGCAGTTGTAAGAAACAATAGAGAAGTCCCTCGTACCCTTTGCTCAGTTTTCTCCATTGGTAACATCCTGCAAAACGCCAATACCTACCTTTGATATGATAAGATCTTCTTTGATATAATCTACCTTTCCTATTCAGATTTCCCCAGTGTTATTTGTATTTATATGTGTGTATTTAGTTGTATGACAGTGTAGGTTTGTATAACAACTGTTCCTGTCAAGATCCTGAATAATTCCAACACCCATCTACCTCCTTCCTGCCATATTCTATCCCTAATCGGTCCTCTTTTCTTCTTTCTTTTCCTCCCCTTCTGGTACTGGGGATTTAACCAAGGGGTTCTCTACTGCTGAGCTATACACCCAGCCCATTTTTATTTTTGAGACAGAGCCTTTTCTCAGCAGCACATGGCTCCTTCTCCAAAATAGATCATATATTATGTCACAAGGCAAATCTCAGCAAATATAAAAAATAGAAATACTACCCTGCATGCTATCAGACCATAAAGGGATGAAATTGGAAATCAATGACAAAACAAGGAATAAGAAAAACTACTCCAACAACTGGAAGCTAAGCAACATGCTACTGAATGAACAAGGGGTTGAAGAAGACATCAAAGAGGAGATTAAAAAATTCCTAGAGGTAAATGAGAACACAGATACATCATATAGAAATCTCTGGGACACTATGAAGGCAGTAATAAGAGGAAAATTCATTGCACTGAGTTCATTCTTTAAAAGGAAGAAAAACCAACAAATAAACGACTTAACATCACACCTCCAAGCACTAGAAAAAGAAGAACAGATCAACACCAAGAGCAGCAGAAGACAGGAAATAATTAAAATCAGAGCAGAAATTAATGAAATTGAGACTAAGGAAACAATTCAAAGAATTGACAAAACTAAAAGTTGGTTCTTTGAAAAAATAAACAAAATTGACAGACCCTTAGCAATGCTAACGAAAAGAAGAAGAGAAAAAACTCAAATCACTAACATTTGTGATGAAAAAGGGAATATCACAACAAACACCTCAGATATACAGAAAATAATTAGAAATTACTTTGAAAACTTGTACTCTAATAAAACAGAAAATGCTGAATGCATTGACAGATTTCTAGAGTCATATGATTTGCCTAAACTGGATCTGGAGGCTATACACAATTTAAACAGATCGATTACAAGCAAAGAAATAGAAGATGTCATCAAAAAGCTACCAACAAGGAAAAGTCCAGGACCTGATGGATTTACAGCAGAGTTCTACAAGACTTTCAAAGAAGAACTAATACCAATGCTCTTCAAACTATTTCAAGAAATAGAAAAAGAGGGAGCTCTTCCAGACTCTTTCTATGAGGCCAATATTACATTAATTCCAAAGCCAGGCAAAGACACATCCAAAAAAGAAAACTTTAGGCCAATATCCTTAATGAACATAGATGCAAAAATCCTCAACAAAATTCTGGCAAATCGGATACAAAAACATATCAAAAAGATAGTGCACCATGATCAAGTGGGGTTTATTCCAGGGATGCAAGGCTGGTTCAACATTCGGAAATCAATAAACATAATACATCACATCAATAGACTTAAAGATAAAAATCATATGATTATCTCAATAGATGCAGAAAAAGCATTTGACAAAATACAGCACCCCTTTATGTTCAAAACACTGGAAAAACTAGGAATATCAGGGACATATCTCAACATTATAAAAGCTATTTATGCAAGGCCCAGAGCTAACATTATCTTAAATGGAGAAAAATTGAAAGCATTCCCTCTAAAAACTGGAACAAGACAGGGATGCCCCCTCTCACCACTGCTATTTAACATAGTACTGGAAACTCTGGCAAGAGCAATTAGACAGAGGAAAGAAATTAAAGGGATCCAGATAGGAAAAGAAGAGCTCAAATTAGCACTATTTGCTGATGACATGATAATCTACCTAGAAGACACAAAAAAACTCTACCAGAAAACTTTTACAACTAGTAAATGAATTTGGCAAAGTAGCAGGATACAAAATCAATACCCATAAGTCAAAGGCATTTTTGTACTTCAGTGACAAAGCCTCTGAAAGGGAAATGATGAAAACTACGCCATTTACTAAGTTACTAAGGCTGACCTCAAACTTGGAATTCTCCTGTTCAGCTTCCTGAGTTACTGGGATTACGGGTGTGTGCCACTGTGCCTGGCTGTTCTCCTTTCCTATGATTTTTTAAATTTCAGGGATGACAAATGGGACAGGTGTGGTGGTACATGACTGTAATCCCAGCAGCTCAGGAGGCTGAGGCAGGAGGATCCCAAATTCAAGGCCAGCCTCACTAATTTAGCGAGGCCCTAAGCAACTAGTGAGACCCTGTCTCAAAATAAAAAATAAAAAGGGCTGGGGTTGTGGCTCAGTGGTTAAGGGCTCCTGGGTTCAATCCCTTGCACACACACACACACACACACACCAAAAAAAAAAAAAAAAAAAAAAAAAAAGAGGAAGAAGAAGAAAAAGATTGACAAATGGAATTAGGGAATCTGTAAACATTCAGGATTTTTTTTTCCACCCAGTCTAATTCCCCTGAGATCCATCCCATGGATCAATATGTATCAATAGTTCATTACTTTTTATTGCTGAGTAATATTCTGTGGTATTCATTTACCATTATTTGTTTAACCGAACTATTAAAAGACATCTGGGCTGTTTTCAGTTTTCACCACCACAAATAAAGTTACTGTGGCTATTATGTGCAGGTTTGCATTTTTTTGGTGCTATATTTTGAACATGAGTTTTTATATCCTTCTGGGATAAATGCCCAAGAGTGTAATTACTGTATCTATGGTGGTTATATATTTGATTTTTTAAAGAACAGCTTGTATTCACTTCCTATAGGTGCTGAAAACTTAGTGGCTTAAAACAACACATATTTTATTCTCTGTAATAAGGGAAAATCTCCCAACACAACATTTTAACTTAATCACATCTGCAAAGTCTCTTTTGCCATATAAGGTAAATATTCAAAGTTTCTAGAGATTGGGACATGGACATCCTTGGGGCCATCTTTCTGTCTACCATACTGCCAAACTGCCTTCCAAAGTGACTGACCATTTTACATACTCACCGCAATGTATGAGTGATCCATTTTTCCCTGCATCTTCACCAGCATTTGATGTTATCACTATTTTTCATTTAGCTTTTCTGATTAGGTGTGGGTACTATCTCATTGTGGTCAGTCCTAACTTGCATTTCACGAGTGGCTAAAGATGCTGAACATCTTTTCATGTGCTGATTTAGCACCTATATATCCTCTCCATTGAAATATCCATTCATGGCTTTTGCCGATTTTTTGAACGAATTGCTCCATTTTATGGTTGAATTCAGATAATTCTTTATATTTTTTGGATCCACTCTTTCAGCGGGTATATGGCTTAGGAATATTTTCTCCTCATCTTTCCATCCTTTTTACCTTGTGTTTGGCAAAGTAAAAGTTCTTAATGAGAGGAGACCCAATGTATGAAGTTTTTCCTTTTATAAATCATACCTTTCATGTCTCATCTGAGAACTTTTTGCCTCACCCTTGGTTCATTTTTTTCTCCTTTTTTTTTTAAGAAGAATTTTCTAGTTTTATGTTTATATTGAATTCCATGATCCATTTTGAGTTAATTTTTGTAGAAGGGATAGGTGCTTTTCATAGGAAAAGACTGGATGATACAAGCATATTCCAGTGTTCTTTGGCTTTGGAAGTTGTGTTCATAGTGTTACCCATTTAGTGTGACTGTCATTTGGTGCCAAAATAGACATCTACTTTGCAGATAGACTGTGCCTGATGGCAGGGTTTCCTTCCACATTCTTTTTTTTTTTTTTTTTTTACTGGTAGATTATAGTTGTACATAATGGTGGGATTTGTTGTTACATATTCATGCATGCACACAATATATATCAATATTATTTGGGCAACATCACTCCCCAGCACTTCCCCATTTCTTTCCCTTCCCCCATCCCTTTCCTCTACTCTATTGATCCTCCTTTGATTTTCATGACACACCCTTCCCTTTTTTAAAACATTGGTTCTTGGTGGCGCACGCCTGTAATCCCAGCACTTGGGAGGCCGAGGCAGGAGGATCGCAAGTTCAAAGCCAGCCTCAGCCATGGTGAGGCACTTAGCAACTCAGTGAGACCCTGTCTCTAATAAAATACAAAAAAGGGCTGGGGGTGTGGCCCAGTGGTCCAGTGCCCTTGAGTTCAATCCCGGTACCAAAAAAAAAAAAAAAAAAAAAAAGGTTCTTTTTAGTTATGCATGACAGTAGAATCCATTTTGACATAATTATATAAGCATGGAATATATATATATATATATATATATATATATATACATATATATATGAATGTATCATTATGTATCATTATAATTCAGACCCTAGTACCTCTCCTTTCTCTTCCCTCTCTCCACCCTCTGCTCCTTTCCCTCTATTGATCTTTCTGCCATGAGCCACAGTTATTTTTTTTAAATTAATTTCTTGTAGATATACATGATGGTAAGATTCACTGAGGTATAGTCATATATGTACACAGGAATATTATGTCAGATTCATCTCACTGTCTTTCCTTTTCCCATTCCCCCTACATTCCCTTCATTCCCTTTTGTCTAATCCATTGAACTTCTAACTGCCCCCCTTATTGTGGGTTAGCTTCCACATATCAGAGAAAACATTTGATCTTTGTTTTGGGGGGGGGGATTGGCTTATTCTACTTAGCATGATAGTTTCCAGATCCATCCATTTGTCAGCAAATGCCATAGTTTTTCTCCTTTATAGCTGAGTAATACTCCACTGTGTATGTATACCAAATTTCTTATCCATTCATCTGTTGAAGGGTACTTAGGTTGGTTCCACAGCTTAGCTATTGTGAATTGTGCTGCTATAAATGTTGATGTGGCTGTGTCACTGTAGTATGCTGATTTTAATTCCTTTGGGTATAAACTGAGGAGTGGGATAACTGGGTCAAATAGTGGTTCCATTCCAAGTTTTTTCTGAGGAATCTCCATACTGCTTTCCAGAATGGTTGCACCAATTTACAGTCCTACCAACAATGTATGAGTGTACCCTTTCCCCCACATCCTTAACAACATTTATTATTACTTGTATTCTTGACAATTGCCATTCTGGTTGGAGTGAGGGAAATCTTTTTTTTTTTTTTTTTTTTTTTTTTTTAGTACCGGGGATTGAACTCAGCGGCACTAGACCACTGGGCCACATCCCCAGCCCTTTTTTGTATTTTATTAGAGACAGGGTCTCACTGAGTTGCTAAGTGCCTCGCCATTGCTGAGGCTGGCTTTGAACTTGCGATCCTCCTGACTCAGCCTCCCAAAGTTCTGGGATTACAGGTGTGCGCCACTGCGCGCCCGGCTGGGAAATCTTAATGTAGTTTTAATTTGCATTTCTCTAATTGCCAGAGATGTTGAACATTTTTTAATATATTTGTTGACCATTTGTATTTCTTCTTTTGAGAAGTGTCTGTTCAGTTCCTTTGTTCATTTATTAATTGGGTTATTTGGTGGAGGTTTTTTTTTTTTTTTTGGTGTTTTTTGAGTTCTTAGTATATCCTAGATATTAATGTCCTATCTGAGGTTCAGGTGGCAAAGATTTTTCTCCCACTCTGTAGGCTCTCTCTTCACATTCTTGGTTGTTTTAATAGCAAAGAGAAATCTAAAACATTTTTTATTCCCCTGGGTGTAGTCCCAGGCTCTTATTCATGTATACACATAAAAGAAATACCAAACTTTATAGTTCTTTTTAGAATAAGACAAGATTCTATGACATTTTTAATCTATGACATCCTATTCAAAAATTGTTTTTCTGTGAACTTGAGAATTGTAACTGATGCCTTATTTGAAAAGAATTTTGTGAACTGTTATAATTTCTTGTTATTTTTATTACCTATTTTTCTGGTTTCAAAAGTGGGATGTGCCCTTATTAGTGTTAGCATCTAATTAAGTTCCATATCATATTGTGGGACTGTGACTTCAGGGTGCTACAGAGGTAAGTGGTAGAATGAGTCTTGGAGAGAGAGATGAGGGAGAAACTTTCAAAAGTTCAAAAACCATCATCTTGAAGAACAGGACCAAAACACAAGATTTTCATATATGAATCCATATCAGTATTAATGCTAAATGGTACTGACAGACCGGTGGAGGGGAGAGTTGGTCAATTTGGCTATGTCCCAGGTTATACCGTAAAGAAGTAAACATAAACTTGTGTCTCCCTCTGAATCATCCGGACTGTTCACTACCATCAACTCAAATAAATCCTTGTTCTGGTTATTTTGTATTACAAATTTCTCATACTCTGCATTTGGAAGGAACAAAGTCGATAGAATATAATATATGCAATCTTCAAAAAGTCAGCGTGGAAAGTGGAGTGGCTTCTGTAATAAATATAGTTACTGGAATTTTAAAGATAATTATGGAATTATTTTACCCTTGGCCCTTGAAGTTAGATTCTCCTAAAATCAATGAGAATACATGCGTGGATCAAAGGCAGAATGTTGACTAATTTCATATGTCAAATTAAATCATCTCACAAACTAGTAGCTACATGTGCTAGAAGAGCTATTTAAAATATATAATCATATCTTTATACTTTTGCAAAAATTATTAGTTTTAAAGGGAATATTTTACATCTGATATTTGGTTGTCAAGAATGTGATAAAATAATATGAATATTATTACAGCATCTATATCTTGAAAACGATGAATGCATAATTTCAAGAACCTTGGCAATGTATCTGGTCCCCACAATTGTAGCCTGATTGTAGATCATCAAATGAAAGGAATAAGCCTTCAAAAAATAAAAAAGTACTATTATGATTAGTCATTTTTCTTTCAAAGCAAAGAGAAAAATAGAGATGCTAATGGAAAGCAGAAGAAAATTTGGCATGAACTAACAATGCAGTTTCCTCATTTCACTTGGTCTCAACTTATGTGCTAGTGGGTTCTCATTCTCAGTGTCAGCACCAAGAAATGTCACAAGGCACAAGACTCCTCCCTCACATGATAGCTCCCTTACACTCCAGGTTCAGATCTGGCGGGACCTCATCACCCCTTCTATATGCGTCTTGAATCTAAAACTAAAGAGGCTCAATGTAAAAATTGCACATGCAAGGTTAATTACTCAACCAGGGGCTTTGCTTTCATCTTTCTGGACAGACCAATCATATTTTCTGATCTTGCCTCACTATCTTTTCCATTTAGACATTTCCAAGACAGGTACACTCTGATTATTTTACTTCTGTGTAATTCATTGAAACAGAGGTTCTATGATTGAAATGAGACTGTGTCCCTGATCAGTGATCAATGACAAATGTTTACTTTAGTCCAAAAGGGCCCACCTTGAGGTCCATGCACATCCGTGGTTTTATTTGGCCATTTGGTTGAGGGTGGTATTTGACTTTCCTGGTAATATCTCCTTTCTGTGAATTTTTTAAGCACGTTGTCTAATTCCCTTTGAGGGATTTTTTGACTCTTTACCTTGGCATCAAAACTGCTTATATCCCTGCCATTTCTTTTAATAGACGGGAAGCCCCTTTGTCCTGGGAACTTTTGTGTCCTCATATGGCATCTAGCTGGGGCCTGCAGCAGACTAGGCACAGGATAACAGTGGCAGGTTGTGTTTAAGTTTTGCACGTATTCTCAAGTCTATGTGAGGCATCTCATGAGACACAGCTGATCTGTGTATGCTGTAACATATCCATGATAGGCCTTTGTTGGCTTGGATTACAGTTGTCAGATCAAAGGGTCTGCTGCCTTATGACCAAATTCTCTGCATTTATGTCTTCAAAAAGAGAAATAGCTATTTTTCCTTTTCCCCTCCTGTTTTTATCTTATACATGCACTTCCAGCTAATTGCTACTTTGTGACTAATCATCAGGGACCTTACAGTTAGAAGGAAATGTGTAAAATTCATGTCCTACATTTGTTATGAGGGAGTCACTTGGGTATCTTTTCTGGAAAAAGAAAATCACAGTCTTAATCCTCTTATTATTAATATTAGATGATCCTTAGAATCAACATGTTATATGGCAAGCATAAAGAAACAGCGTGATATTCTTTCAGAGAAATTTTCTTACACAAAAGCATGCCTCCAGTTTTCATGCAGAAGTATTATATAAATCCAAATTATGATTATTATTATTTTATGTTTTTAATTATTGTTAAAAGTGGGTCTATAAAGCCAGGAAGATTTATGTTTTCCAGGAAAACAGGAAACAAATCTGGCTTTACTAGTCATACCTAGTAGAAAGCTATTAATTTTCTTCCAAGGATAAAATAAGGATTGCAAGTGGTTGTTTAAAAAATGCATTAAAATGGCAATGTGCACATAATTTAAATGAGCCAAGAGCTGCTAATTATTCTGGCATGTGTTCAGTTACTTTTGTACTATTTCTCCTCTAATGTAAACAAGAAAATTCCTCCTAATTGCCCAAAATAGCTTTTAGTAGCTGCTGCTTTTTTCTATTTTTGTATGAATATTGTACAGTTTGCATATTTAAGAAGTAGACACAAAGTGTAATTATTTAGAATATGGTTTTCTAAAAAGAATGCACTGTTACTTATATTTTTCAGCCTTTAAAATCAAATTAAGGTGCTAATTAAGCTGCTCATTTACTAGAGCAGAAAATAATTATACAATGTGTATCTGGAGGAATAAATAGCCTCATGTGCATCCAAATGAGGTAGAAATGGGCTCAGACGTGCTTGTGTCACATGGCACATGAAGCACAATGCATAGTGAAGAAACCAGGACTTCACGATGGTATACTTGATAATTCTCAGAAATGACATTGATTTATGGCTGTGTCTACACTATTCTTCACAGCTCAGGATCTTCAATATCTGAGTAAAATACCGCAGCCTTATTTTTAATTCATTTTATTAGATATTTACAAAATTCAAATGAGCAAATTCACATCAAGTATACTAGATAGGCTTCTGTTTCTTTCCATATGAGGAATTAAATATATAGCTGGAGCTCAGAAAAAACATGTTCATGATGGGGAACCAGATGGTGGACCGAACTCCTTCCCCTGAGTTTCGCCTGAGACACTAATATGAGAAGTACCAGAGAGAGTATAAAATTCCAAGGACTAGCTCCATGACCTAGTAGACCAATGATCTGGAAAAAGATCAGTGCATGGAAAGAGAGAATATATTTAGTGGGGAGACTCTCTTTGGAGAAAATAATGCTGTGAGTCCCACTTTCTCCCCTCAAAGAGGGGGAGCTACTTCTTTCCACATTTGAGGTATACTAAGGAGGACTTCTATGGCACCCAGAGAAATATGATGTGTGGGATGGGGTTTGACTTTGGTGTTGGATATCTATAGGTCAAGAGATGATTAACTACTCTGTTATCAGACATGGGGAGGGATTGGTCTAGTGTTGTTGTTGTTTTTTTTTTTGTGTGTGTGTGTGTGTTTCTTATAAATCCTGTCTCATTATTACTAAAGGACTACTTGTGGGCACTTGGAAGAAAGAAAGAGTCATTTCTCTTAGAGTCTGCCACCTGGAGGGAGTGAGAGGTCTGAGATTATAGAGGCTAGTATACAAAGACTAAGAGAGGAATCCACAGGTTACAAATGCACCCACCTGGAGCTAGAAGCTGCAGGAGAAAGATGTTTAGTGATAGGAACCTTGGAAGTGCACAGTTCCTTCAGATCATGAGGTTATTAGTTGATGTGAAAATGTTTTGTCCCTTCCTTCTTTGCTTGCCATCTTCCTCTTTTGACCCTGAGGACATTGTCTGGGGAGAGGGAAAAGGAAGCTGGAGGAGAGAAACACAAGGCAGTGAATTAGTGAAGAAGCCAACCCACTCCTTTGTCACTCACTGTAGGCTTTCAGCCTGAAGCAGAACCAAGCTGGCAGAGGAGGAGATTTACTGCTAAGTCAAGCCCAGAGTTATAATTATTATCTGGAATTGGGCATTCTAGTTTTTGAACCAAGACTGTTTTTCATCCAGGCTCAAAGAAACATTACCCATGCTAAATAACCTAATGGAACAATGGGAGGCAAAAATAAAGTTTTGTTTTGATTATATTATGATATTTGCTTGAGTAACACTGCAATTTTAAACGTGGTGCTGGGTTTGTGGGAAATAAGGGAAACGTTCAAGTATGTTAAAAAAGAAAAAAAAATAGTTTGTTAAAATTTGAAAGTAGATGGAATGAGGAATAAGCAAATGCAATCAGGGGAATAAGCTTTGGGCTCCAGGCAAGGCAAGTGAATGGAACCTAGAAGGGAGATAAGGCAGCTTCATGTCTAGCGCCCCCTGGCAGTCAGTGGAAGCAGGAGCGAACCTGCCCTGGAGCAAGACAACCTCAATTAGCCCCTCTGGATTCCTGTAGATAGAGATCTACCAAACTCATAATCAAGGATCACCAAAATGACAGAAGAAAAAGCCTTTGTCTCACCATTATGGGAGTCAGAAGAAACAATAAAAGAAGGATCTAGAACCCTAATTGAAATTATTAAATGTAGAATATTAAACGATAACATGAAATGTTTAAAGAAATACCCAGGTATCTCTCAGAAATGAGAAAGCAATAAGGAGCTGTCCAAAATAAGTAGGCAGATATGAAAGAAATGACATAGATTTTCAAAACAGAAACAAGCCTATTGATGATAAATTCTTCTTGATATTTTCCATCCCCTTGTATTTTTGTGTTGCATTATGGGTAAATTTCTTTCATTTCATCTGTAAATAATTTTTTCTTCAATCTTCTAATTTTTTTTAGCCAATTCATTAATTTTTAAAATTTAAGCAACTTATTTTTCTGTTTTGACAATATTAGTTCACTGAATTAAACAGATCTTTTAGACATTGACACACAAATTGCATTCATTAGCATCCATCACTGACCTCATTAGAAAAATCCAAGTTTCAGGTTGCTTTCAAGCTCATGGTGACAAATATGAGTTTTTTTTTTTTTTAAATTCTACTTTTTGCTTGAAAACCTGGATTTTATCATTGGCCACAAATTTGGCCAGTTGTTTTCCTTGAAGTAACAGGCTCACTTCATTTGATTTTGAGAAAATGTCTGCCAATTATCCAAGTCTGAATAGCCATAGTTCACCTGTCAGTCACCATTTTAAGTAAAGATGCTGTTCCATGAAAAAACCACTTACATCAGCTTGCAACTCAATTGCACAAGTGTTTTTCCTTGAGACAACCATCATTACTTTGGTACTCAGCAAATGTGCCTTTTGTACTTTCCATTTTTGTCGCAGAGAATATTAAAAAGACATTGCTCAAAGGTCAAGATTTAATAAAATTAATTTTATTTTTCCTGCTTCACAAAGCACATTGTTAAGTGAAACTGGCATTTTAGAAATTTATTGTGAATGTGCAGCAGTGAAGAACAAAATGAATACTAGCCTAGTTTGGTGCCACTGCTCTGACTTGTGCTAAGGCAACAGAAGTTTTATCTACCATTGCTTTTGCACCGTCAATGTATGTGTCAATGCACAGAAACAGGCAACATCTTGGTACTATTATAAAGGAGATTTTAGTGCTGTCGGTCCTTGAAAGGGTCTTAGGGACCCTGTAGGTTCATAAACCACACTTTGATACTGTATTCTAAAGAATAAGAAAAATGCATCCAGAAGTATGAAATAGAAAAAGGGCTCCGAGCAAAGAAATTGGTAATCAAAAAAATCTTACTTATATAAAACAGTAATATGTTATTTGTGGAATATAAAAATTAGAATTAAATTGTAGACAACAGTAGCATATAAATTGGGTAGGGTGGAAATAGCATTAAGTTAGGGAAGATATTCTGGAAAGAAGGTTATCTTATTAGTTAACTTTAGAATTAAATTTACATATGAAAAATTTAAGGATAGAGAATGTCCAGTTAAAGATTATGGGTTATATGTAGGCACTTACTTTATTTTCACTCTCACCTCTAATCACAGAAATGACAGCAAATAGATATTTTTAAAAGATATAAACATATGCCCTTAAGAAAGGAAGGGGAGATAAAGTTTTTCCTACACACAAAAAAGCTGAGGTAGTTCATCATCATCAGACCTGTTTAACAAGAAGGTTAAAAGGAACTCTTCAAGCTAAAAGGATTGTAATTAGTAATACAAAAATATATGAAACTCACTGGTAAAAGTAAATACACAGTTAACTTCAGAAGACTAATACTGTAACAGTGATGTGTAAATCACTTGTATCTTTGGTCTGAAGAATAAAGGACAAAACTGTTAAAACAATGAGTTATAATAATTTGTTATGAGATACACAAAATAGAAAGTAAATTGTGACAACAGAAATTCAAAATGAGGGGTAGGTAGAATAAAAGTATAGAGTATTTTCTTTTTCAGTGCTGAGGCTCTAACCCAGAATCTCATGTATGTTAGGCAAGTGTTCTATCATGGTGTTACATCTCCAACCCTGTTTTTAAAAATTTTTTGCAGCCAAATTTAAGTTATTATCAGCTTAAAATAACCTATTATAACTGTAATATAGTTTTTTGTAAGCCTCATGATAACCACAAGGCAAAAACTTATGGTAGATATTTAAAAAAATAAAGCAAGGAGTCAAAGCATAATAATAAGAAAATCAATCACAAAGGAAGACAGAAAGAGAGGAGGAAAGGAGCAAGGCTCTACAAAATGACCAGAAAAATAATTAGCAACATAGTAGCAGTCAGTCCTTATGTATCCATGATTACCTTGACTATAAATAGATTAAATTCTCCAATAAAAAGTCACAGGGTGGCAGAATGGATTAAAAAAATAAAAAGGCCTAATTAAATGCAGCCTGCAAAAGACTCACTTCACTAGATCTCACTTCACCTTTAAAAAACATATAGACATACACAGGCTGAAATTGAAGGGATGGAAAAAGATATTCCATGCAAATGGGAAACAAGGCAGCAGGAACAATTGTACTTATACTAAATAGACTAGACCTAAAACCAGAAACTATGAAACAAGACAAAGAAAGTCATATAATGATAAAGGAGTAAATTCATAAGAGGATGCAATATGTGTTAATATATATTCATCCACATCAAACCCATAGATTTATAAATGAAATACTGATAGGTTGGGGGGGGAGAGAGAGACTGCGGTCCAATAACAACTGGGGACTTCAATATCCCACTTTCAGCAATGAAAATCATACAGATACTCATTAAGGATTCCTTGTTCTTAAATTGCACTCCAGACCAGGTGGACCTAACAGGTAAACAGAAATATTTCACTCAATAAGAGCAGAATGCATATTCTTCTCAAGCTTGCATGAAACATTCTCCAGGATAGATTCATATGTTAGGCCACTAGCCTTTTCTTTTTTCTTTTTTAAAAAAATTAATTAATTTAATTTGTTATACATGATTTTAGGGTGCAATTCCTTTCATATTACATATAAAGAGCACAGTTTTCCAAGTCATTGGTTTTACACAAAGTATTTTCATACCATTTGAGTTTTTATACTTGCACTTAGTATATTGATGTCCAACTCCTTCTGCCATTGTTTCTATCCCCTTGCCCCTTTCCCTCCCCTCCCCCCTTTTTTCTATTTAACATTCCTTCATTCCTCTCATCCCCCCTCCCTTGCCACTATAATTCAGTATCATCCTAGCAAAGGAATTAATTGACCTTTGGGTTTTCTTGGATTGGCTGACTTGACTTAGCATTATTTTCTCCAACTCATCCATTTACCTGCAAATGACATAATTTTATTTATGTGCTGAGTAATGTTTCATTGTGTATATATACCAAAGTTTCCCTATCCACTCATCTATTGATGGGCATCGGGGTTGTTTCCACAATCTAGCTCTTGTGAATTGTGCTGCTGTGAACATTGATGTGGCTGTGTCCCTGTAGTATGCTATTTTTAAGTCCTTTGGGTATAGACCAACCCTTCCAAGTTTTCCTAGGAATCTCCATACTGCTTTCCAAATTGGCTGCACCAATTTGCAGCCCCACCAGCAATGAAAGAGTGTGCCCTTTTCCCCACATCCTCGCCAGCATTTATTGTTTGTGTTTTTGATAGCTGCCATTCTGACTGGCGTGAGATGAAATCTTAGAGTAGTTTTGATTTGAATTTCTCTAATTGCTAGAGATGTTGAACATTTTTTCATATGTTTGTTGATTGATTGTATATCTTCTTCTGAGAAGTGTCTGTTCAGTTCCTTAGCCCATTTATTGATTGAGTTGTTTGTTTTTTTGGTGTAAAGTTTTTTGAGAGCTTTATATATCCTTGAAGTTAATGTTCTATCTGATGTGCATGTGGTAAAGATTTGCTCTCATTCTGTAGGTTCTCTGTTCACCTCACTGATTGTTTCTTTTGCTGAGAAGAAGCTTTTTAGTTTGAATTCATCCCATTTATTAATGTTTGGTTTTAGTTCTTGCTCTATAGGGGTCTTATTGAGGAAGTTGGGGCCTAATCCAACATGTTGGAGATTTGGGCCTACTTTTTCCTCTATTAGGTTCAAGGTCTCTGGTTTAATTCCTAGGTCCTTGATCCATTTTGAGTTGAGTTTTGTGCATGGAGAGAGATAGAGGTTTAATTTCATTTTATTAAGTAAGGATTTCCAGTTTTCCCAGCACCATTTGTTGAAGAGGCTGTCTTTTCTCCAATGTATGTTTTTGGCATGTTTGTCTAATATAAGATAACTGTAGATGTGTGGGTTAGTCTCTGTGTCTTCTATTCTGTACCATTGGTCTACTGGTATACTTTGGTGCCAATACCATGCTGTTTTAGTTACTATTGCTTTGTAATACAATTTAAAGTCTGGAATAGTAATGCCACCAGCTTCATTCTTCTTGCTAAGAATTGCTTTGGCTATTCTGGCTCTCTTATTTTTCCAGATGAATTTCATTATTTCCTTTTCTATTTCTATGAGGAATGACATTGGGATTTTGATTGGGCTTGCATTGAAATTGTATAGTGCTTTTGGTAGAATAGTCATTTTGACAATATTAGTCCTACCTATCCATGAACGAGGTAAATCTTTCCATCTTCTAAGATCTTCTTTAATTTCTTTCTTTAGTGTGTTGTAGTTTTCATTGTACAGGTCTTTCACTTCTTTTGTTAGGTTGATTCCCAAGTATTTTATTTTTTTTGACATTATAGTAAATGGGGTGGATTTCCTAGTTTCTCTTTGTGAGGATTTGTTGCTGATGTACAGAAATGCCTTAGATTTATGGGTATTGATTTTATATCCAGCCACTTTGCTGAATTTGTTTATTAGATCTAGAAGATTTCTGGTGGAGTTTTTTGGATCCTCTATGTATAGAATCATGTTGTCTGCAAATAGTGATAGTTTGAGTTCTTCTTTTCCTATCCGTATCCCTTTTATTTCTTTCGTCTGTCTAATTGCATTGGCTAGGGTTTCAAGAACTATGTTAAATAATAGTGGCGAAAGAGGACATCCCTGTCTTGTTCCAGTTTTTTAGCAGGAATGCTTTCAGCTTTTCTCCATTTAGGATGATGTTGGCCTGGGGCTTAGCATAGATGGCCTTTACAATGTTGAGGTATGTTCCTGTTATCCCTATTTTTTCTAGCGTTTTGAAAATGAAGGGATGTTGTATCTTGTCAAATGCTTTCTCTGCGTCAATTGAGATGATCATATGATTTTTATCTTTGAGTCTATTGATGTGGTGAATAACATTTATTGATTTCTTTATGTTGAACCAAACTTGCATTCCTGGAATGAACCCCACCTGATTGTGATATACTATTTTTTGATGTGTTTTTGTATTCGATTTGCCATAATTTTATTGAGGATTTTTTCATCTATATTCATTAGTGATATTAGTCTGAAGTTTTCTTTCTTTGATTTGTCTCTGCCTGGTTTTGGAATCAGGGTGATTTTGGCCTCATAGAATGAGTCTGGAAGGGTTTCCTCTTTTTCTATTTCATGGAATAGTTTGAGAAGTATTGGTGTTAGGTCTTCTTTAAAGGTCTTGTAGAACTCAGTTGTGTATTCATCTGGACCTGAGCTTTTCTTGGTTGATAGGTTTTTGATGGCATCCTCTATTTATTTGCTTGAAATTGATCTATTTAAGTTGTGTATGTCATCCTGATTTAATTTGGGCATATCGTATATTTTTAGAAATTTGTTGATGTCTTCATTATTTTCTATTTTGTTGGAGTATAGATTTTCAAAATAATTTCTCATTATCTTCTGTATTTCTGTAGTGTCCGTTGTGATGTTTCCTTTTTCATCACATATATTGGTAATTTGAGCTTTTTCTCTTCTTTTCTTAGTTAGCATAGCTAATGGTTTATCAATTTTATTTATTTTTTCAAAGAACCAATCTTTGGTTCTGTCAATTTTTTCAATTGTGTTTTTTGTTTCAATTTCATTGATTTTGGCTCTGATTTTAATTATTTCCTGTCTTCTACTGCTTTGGGGGTTAATTTGTCCTTCTTTTTCTAGGGCTTTGAGGTGTAATGTTAATTCATTTATTTGTTGACCTTTTCTTCTTTGAAGGAATAAACTCCATGCAATGAATTTTCCTCTTAGTATTGCCTTCATAGTGTCCCAGAGATTTCAATATGTTGTATCGCTGTTCTCATTTACCTCTGAGAATTTTTTAATCTCCTTTTTGATGTCTTCTGTGACCCATTGTTCATTCAATAGCATATTATTTAGTCTCCAGGTGTTGGAGTAGGTTTTGTTTCTTTTTTTTTTTATCATTGATTTCTAGTTTCATTCTATTATGATCTGATAGTATGTGGGGTAGTATCTTTTTTTTTTTATATTTGCTTAGTGTTGCTTTATGGCATAATATATGATCTGTTTTAGAGAATGATCCATGTGCTGCTGAGAAGAAAGTGTACTGACTTGTTGATGGATAATATACTCTATATATATCAGTTAAATCTAAACTATTGATTGTATTATTGAGTTCTACAGTTTCTTTGTTTAGCTTTTGTTTGGAAGATCTATCCAGTGGTGAAAACAGTGTGTTAAAGTCTCCTAGAATTATCATGTTGTGGTCTATTTGGTTCTTGAACTTGAGAAGGGTTTGTTTGATGAACATGGATGCTCCATTTATTTGGGGCATATATATTTATGACAGTTATTTCTTGTTGATGTATGATTCCCTTAAGTAGTATGAAATGCCCTTCCTTATCTCTTTTGATTACCTTTGGCTTGAAGTCTACTTTTTTGATATGAGGATGGAAACCCCTGCTTGTTTACGTAGTCCATGTGAGTGGTATATTTTATCCCATCCTTTCACCTTCAGTCTGTGGGTGTCTTTTCCTATGAGATGTGTCTCTTGAAGGCAGCATATTATTGGGTCTTTTTTCTAATCCAATCTATCAGCCTATGTCTTTTAATTGGTGAGCTTAGGCTGTTAACATTCAGGGTTATTATTGAGATATGATTTGTATTACCAGTCATTTTAAATTTTATTTAATTCTATTTTATTTTTGGTATTTAGTTTGACTTTATTTCTCCTGTGGTTAGTTTTTCCTTATTGTTGTTCTTCCCTTTGAGGGTTTTCATTGTTGTTTTTCAATTCCTCCTCGTGGAATATTTTGCCAAGGATATTCTGTAGTGCTGGCTTTCTTGTTGTAAATTCTTTTAGCTTTTGTTTATCATGGAAGGTTTTTATTTCATCATCAAATCTAAAGCTTAATTTTGCTGGATATAAGATTCTTGGTTGGCACCCCTTATCTTTTAGAGCCTGGTATACTTTGTTGCAGGCTCTCCTTGCTTTGAGAGTCTGGGTTGAAAAATCTGCTGTGATGTGAATTGGTTTTCCTCTATAGGTTATCTGATTTTTTCTCTCTTATGGCCTTTAAAATTCTGTCCTTATTTTGTATGCTAGTCATTTTCATTATAATGTGCCTTGGGGTAGATCTGTTGTAATTTTGTACATTTGGCGTCCTATATGCTTCCTGTATTTGGTTTTCAAATTTGTTCTTCTTGTTTGGGAAATTTTCTGATATTATTTCATTAAAGAGATTTTGCATTCCTTTGGATTGATTCTCTGCACCATTCTCAATTCCAATAAATCTTATATTCGGTCTTTAGATGGTATCCCATATTGCTTGGATATTTTATTCATGGTTTCTTACCCTCTTCGCTGTGTGGCTAACTTTATTTTCAATATTATATGTTTTGTCCTCATTGTCTGAGGTCCTATCTTCCAAATGATCCAATCTATTGTGATATTATCTATTGAATTTTTAAAATGGCCCATTGTGTCTTTCATTTCAAGTATTTTTGTTTTTTCTCAGGCTCTCTATCTCTTTCTTGACCGGGGTAATCTTTTGGGTCACTAGCCCTTTTTTGTATTTTATTTAGAGACAGGGTCTTGTTCATTGCTTAGGCTCTTTTGATCCTCCTGCCTCAGCCTCCCAAAGTGCTGGGTGTGATCTTGAAGTAATCTTTTGCTACCTGTATTTGTTCTCTTTGCCGATGATTGCCTGTATTTGGTCTCTTATCTCTTTGTTGGAGAGATCAATTTTTGCCTGTATCTGCTCACTTAGGTCATTTTTTAAATTCTGAATCATTTTAATTATGTATATTCGGAACTTCTTTTCCTACATTTCACCTACTGTGCTTTCTATGGATTCTATTGCTGTAGTATCTTGGTTTGTTTGGGGGCATTTTCCTCCCTTGTTTTTTCATGATATCTATGTGTTTTCCTCTCTTGCAGTGTAAGTCTGAGGTATTACTGTTTCTGTCCTATTGTCTTATATCTTCCCTACAGGTTACCCGATGCCTCACTTTTAATGGAAAGATCAATATTACAGCATTCAAAGTACCCAATGTATTGCCATATTTCAGTTATTTTCTATTTTTATATTTATAATTTTGACACTTTAACTATAAATGATGAGATCAATTATCTTCTACCCTTTAGTCAGTATTTTTGTGTGGTGTTCACAGTATCTAATGGTAGAAGGGGGGACTTATGGGTTGGCTAAAATGTTTGTGAGGTAGGATGTGAAAAGATAGAGGTATTAGATTATTTGACTAGTGAGAGGGTAATCATGGGAATTAGGGTGTTAGTAGGAGAGGCAAAAGATGGGTATCCTCATGTAATATTCCCTGTTCCTGGGCCCAGGGCCTGTTCCCTGACCTGTAGGCAGAGGCAGAAAATACCTGTGGCTCCTGAGTGGGCAGGCCAAGCTGGGAAAGCAAGCTGTAGGGCCTAGCTGGAACTCTTGTAGGCTGGGCTTGTTCCCCTGCTGTCCCCAGCTGGGATGGCGTCTCCGAGGTGGGCCTTATTTTTTCTTTTGTGGTTTTAGGTACTGAACCCAGGGCCTTGCACATGCTAGACAAGTATTCTACCACATCCCAAGTCCCATAAAACATGTCTTAACAAGTTTAAGAAGATTGAAATCATATCAAGTATCTTTTTTGACTATAATAGTATGAAGTTAGAAATCATTAGCAGGAGGAATTTTGGAAAATTCACAAGTACATAGAAATCAAATCACATGTTCCCAAACAACCAGTGGGTCAATAAAGTAATTAAAAGGGAAATATAAACATATTTTGAGACAAATGTAAATTTACATGCAACATACCCAAACTTTTGGGAAATAGCAAAACAGTTGTAAAAGGGAAATTTATAGCAATAAATGTCTACTTTAAAAAAGAAGAAATAACTCAAATAAACCTAATTTTGTACCCCAAGGAAGTAGAAAAAGAACAAACTAAGATCAATGTTAACAGAAGGGGAAAATAATGATCAGAGAGGATAGAAATGAAATAGAGACTAGAAAAATAATAAAAAGATCCATAAAACTAAGAGTTGTTTTTCTTGAAAAGATGAAATTGACAAACTTTTACTTAGACTAAGAAAAAAAGAAAAAAAGACTGAAATAAGATCAGAAACAGAAAACGAGACATAACTGATACACAGGAACACTAAGGGTAGTAAGAGACCATTATGAACAATTGTACAATAACAAATTGGATAAACTAGGAGAGATGGGTAGATTCCTAGACACATACCCAGTCAAGACTGAATCATGAAGAAATAGAAAATCTGAACAGAACAATGAGTAAGGAGATTAAATCAGTAATAAAATCTCCCATCTAAGAAATAACCAGGATCAAATTCACTGCTGAAACATTTTAAAAAGAACTAATACCAATCCTTCTCAAATTATTCCATAAAGGTGAAGAAGAGGGAATATCTACAAACTGATTTTTAAGGTCAGTGTTACCCTGATATCAAAGCCAGACAAGGACACCAGAAAAAAAGAAAACTACAGGCAAATATTCCTGATGAACAGAGAGGTAAAAATTGTCAGCAAAATACTAGCAAACCAATTCAACAGCACAGTGAAAAGATAATTTGCCACAATCAAAGGGAATTTATCCTAGAGTCACAAGAATGGCTTAACATGCATAAATCAATGAAGGACAAAACCAATATAATTATGTCAATAGTTGCAGAAAAAGCTTTTAACAAAATTCAGCATTCTTTCATGATTAAAAAAACTCTTTAAGTTAGGTATAGAAGTTGTGCCTCAACAAAATAAAGGCCATATACGACAAAACCACAGCTAATATCATACTCTGTGGGGAAAAGTTGAAAGCTTTTCCTGTAAGATCAGGAACAATTCAATATGCCCTTTCCTACCTCTTGAATTTACCGTAGTACTAGAAATCCTAGAACAGTTATTAGGCAAGAAGAATAAATAAAAGGCATCCAAATTGAAAAGAAAGAAGTTAAATTGTCTCTGTTGGAAGACAATATAACATTATTTATTGAAAACCATAAAGACTCTTCTGAAAACTGTTAGAGCTAATGAGTGGATTCACTAAACTTGTAGGATACAATATCAACATACAAATACTACCAAAACTTTATAACATCACAAAAACACTGTTAATAAATTCCTGCCTTTCTTCCTTCTACTTACTTTTCGACTAATTAATAGCTAAATACAAAAATTAGGCCATGCTAGGGAAGAGATAAAGAGCAAGTTTCCCAGTAATAATCTCATTCCCTGGGTGTGGAGTAAAGGAGAATTCAGTGTGACAGTGTGATGACTTCATTGATTTGTACTATCTTAAGTGTCAGGGGATGATGTAATTTTGTAATGCTATGGTTCTGCCTGTGATTCAGTGTGAAGTTTCTTAATCTGTATGGTCCTAGTAAATGTCAAAGCATGGTGGGCTGAAAATTAGTACAAATCTTGTAAGTGACCTTTTGCAAATTCTATTCTGGCTTGCATAGTTTTTCTCATCTGATCACACACTCTACAGAGTGGAACTCCAAGATGGAGCAAGTGAATTAAATAAATGCAAATAGCATTGGTATCAAAGAAGCCTTATGATTAAAGGTAGAACTCTAAAATTTGAGTAGGCTCTACTTCTGGAAGAAGCTGATTTTACATGGAATGTTATAGATACTAGAAGGGGAAATGGGTGCTGGGCCAGGAAAAGTTGGGGAGAGGGTGGATGCATGTTCACAGGAAGTATAGTGCTTAAAGCCCAGATTTAAGAATCTAAAGGAGGCAATCTCTCCATTAGCTAATTTCATAAGATTTAATATTTTCCTGTGACCAATTCCTCCCACTTGGATTGTGGGATGATGCCCCAGGTCCCACAAAAATTGATGATATGGACAGAGTGGCAAAGCTTTAGGTATTTAGAAGGTCATCTGAGTTTTCCCACATATATCTATAAGGGACATATCTGGATACTTAAAATTCTGTTAAGTAAAATCAACAGGTTATGTTGCCTTTTTCCATGAAAGTAAATGGTACTGACAGGTGCCTGGTATTTTAGCCCTATCTTGTTGTGGTACTTTTAATTTACTATGTATCTCCCTGATAGTTCTTCATTTAGAACTGTACTGCCTACTACTGCAGTCACTAGCTACAGGTGGCTATTTAAATGAATTGATATCAATGAAGCTAAGTTTTCAGTTTCTCAGTCATGCTAGTCATATTTAGTGTTCAATAGCCACCTGTGGCTAGTGGCTGCCAAATTAAACAAGACAGATATAAAACATTCCCATCACTGAAAGAAGTTTAGTTGGTTGGGGCTGATGTAAAATATTTCTCACATCTGCTTGGAGTTTTTAGTTTTCTCTACCCACTAACTGAATCACTACCTGCTGTATGCTTAGACTTTTCTGACAAACACTTAATGGACTTCTCTGTCTGATTTCTCAGTTCTTGCAATCTATTTCATGAGTCTCAGAATCTCAGGGTCATACCTGGGATTCTTTTTTTTTTTTTTTTTTTTTTTTTAAATATTTTTATTTATTTGCTTTAGTTGTCCACAATGCATTTTATTGAATGCATTTTATCTGTACGTGGTCTGAGGATCGAACCCGGGTCGCCCACCACGCGCTAGGCGAGTGCTCTACCGCTGAGCCACAATCCCAGCCCCCATACCTGGGATTCTTCACCACCCAGAATCACTCTATAGCTGAAGTATTTGAATCAAAAAACAAGCAGTCCGTTGTTTTGCTCTCTGATATTCACCAAATCAGTTAACACTGAGTCCTCCAGTTTCTGGACCTCTCTATTTGTTCTCATTTGACTTCTGTGTTTCTTATCCAGCCTGCTGCCCATCCTTTAAACATCTTTTCTCATTATCTTAGAATATATAAATTCTTATCCTTCTAATACATCCTCCTTAATGTCTCTGGTTCCTGTGAGGGAAGTGGATTAGGAAAACTGACAGGGCTCAATCTCTATTGTCCTCTCTTTCACTCTTCCTTTAAGTTTCACTTCTAATTTTTCTCCTAATCCCTCATAATCATCACATCCTACATCACTTCTGTTCTTTCTCTGTCCACCATTTGGAGTTGAAAAGCCTTTTGCAAACTTACTGTTTTTATCGTAAGCAATAACTGATTATGTAATTTCTGTTTATTGTGATAATTAACATTATAGATGTCATAAAAGGAACTATTTGGTTTCATGCTGTATATTGTTTGCATTTGTTGTTCGTTATTATTGTCTTCCCCTAAATGGTGAGGTACTGCAAACCTTCAAGGACAGAATAGGTCTACAGGGTAGATACTCTACTGCTTCAGATCCATACTGTTAGGTGGGTAGACACACAGACAACATGAAAAAGCAAAGGAACAAATTGCCCCAAACAAACCAAGATACTTCCATAATAGAATCCATTGACACCACAGTGGAAGAAATGTCAGAGAAAGAGTTTAGAATGTACATAATTAAACTGATCTACAAGGTAAAGAATGATGTAAGGAGTGAAATCAGAGAGAAAATAAAGGAAGTAAAAGATCACTTCAATAAAAAGATAGAGAGTCTGAAAAAAACAAGCAGAAATACTCAAAATGAAGGAATACATAAACCAAATTAAAAATTCAATGGAAAGCATCACCAACAGACTAGACCACTTGGAAGACAGAGTCTCAGGAAATGAAGACAAAATATGCAATCTTTTAAAAATAAATTAGTTGTAGGTGGATACCTTTATTTTATTTATGTGGTGCTGAGGATCAAACCCAGGGCCTCATACATGCAAGATGAGCGCTCTACTGCTGAGCCATAGCCCAACCCCCAAAATATACAATCTTGAAAATAAAATTGATCATGGAGAAAATATGTTAAGATACCATGAACAGAAATTCTAAGAAATATGGGATAACATGAAAATGCCAAATTTAAAATTTATCAGGATAGATGAAGGCTCAGAGATACAAACCAGATGAATGCATAATCTTTTCAATAAAATAATATAAGAAAATTTCCCAAACCTAAAGAATAAATTGGAAAATCAAATACAGGAGGCTTACAGGACTCTAAATATACAAAATTACAATAGACCTACACCAAGGCATATTATTATAAAAATGCCTAACCTACAGAAGAAGGATAGAATTTTAAAGGCTACCAGAGAAAAGGGATAGGTGACATTTAGAGGGAAACCAATCCAGATATCATCTGATCTCTCAACCCAGACCCTCAAATTTATGAGGTCTTAGAATAATATATACCAAGCTCTGAAAGAAAATGGATGCCAGCTAAGAATACTATACCCAACAAAATTAAGCTTCAGAATTGACAATGAAATAAACACATTCCATGATAAGCAAAAGTTAAAGGAGTACATGCTAGAAAGCCTGCACTATAAAACATACTCAATAAGATAATTCATTATGAAGAAATGAAAAATAACAGTGAAGACCAGCAAAGAGAGGAACTACACTAAAAGAATAGTCAATCAAAGGAGAAACTAATTCAAATTAAAAAACCAAAAATAAATCAAAATGACAGGGAATAAAAATCATTTCTCAATAATAACATTGAATGTAAATGGCTTAAACTCATTAATCAAAAGACAGACTGGCTAATTGGACACTTCACAAAGAAGAAATATGATCAGTTAACAAATATGTGAAAAAATGTTCAACATCTCTAGCAATTAGGGAATGCAAATTAAAGCCACACTGAGATTTCATCTCACTCTAGTCAGAATGGCAATTATCAAGAATACAAGTAACAATAAATGTTGGCATGGATGTGGGAGAAAAGGTACGCCCATATGTTGCTGGTAGAACTGCAAATTGGTGCAACCAATCTGGAAAGCAGTATGGAGATTTATCAGAAAACTTGGAATGAAACCACTATTTGACCTAGTTATTCCACTCCTTGATATATATCCAAAAGACTTAAAATCAGCCTACTACAGTGACTTGCCCACATCAATATTCACAGCAGCTCAATTCACAATAGCTGAATAGATGCCCATCAACAGATGAATGGTGAAGAAACTGTGGTATATATACACAATGGAATAATACTCTGCCATAAAGGAGAATGAAATTATGCATTTGCCAGTAAATGAATGGAACTGGAGACTATCATGCTAAATGAAACAATCCAATCTCCTAAAACCAAAGGCTGAATGTTGTCTCTAATATGGGGATGCTAACTCACAGCAAGGGGTAGGGGGAAGAATAGAAGTTCAGTGTGTTAGACAAAGGAGAATGAAGTAAAGGAAGGGGCATAGAAATAGGAAAGACAGTAGGAAGAATTAGACATAACTTTCGTATGTTCATGTATGAATATACAACCAGTGTAACTCCACATCATGTACAACAACAAGAATGGGAAGTTATAATCCATGTGTGTATAACATGTCAAAATACATTCTATTGTCATGCATAACTAAAAAGAACAAATAAAAAATTAAAAGAGTATAGACTCTATACCAGTGATTTTTGTACATTGAATCACAACCCATTAATGGATTATAAATTTAATTTGGTGGATTTAAAAAAATAAATATTATTATAAATTGACAAATCATAATTGTACATGTGATGTTTTGATAAATGTATACAAGGTTTCATGATTAAATCAAGCTAATTAACACATCACTTTTTTGCCTATTTTTTATGGTGTGATATTTGAAATTTACTTTTGTAATTTTTTTGTATTACAGAATCCATTTTAATTGACTATAGTCACCTTGCTGTGCAATAGATCTCAAAACTTATTCTGTTGTTTTGAAACTTTGTACCCTTTGATCAACAGCTTTCCATCTGTTATCCCCTCATCTCCAATTTATGGTAACCATTATTTTATTCTCTACTTCTTTGAGTTCAATTTTTTGAGATTCCATGTATATGGGATCATGTGGTATTTGTGTGTTTGGTTTATTTCACTTAGCATGTACTCTAGGTTCATACATATTGTTACAAATTACTAGATTTCTTTGTTAAGACTGAATAGTATTACATGGTGTATATATATGACATTTTCTTTATTCATCAAATTGATGGACACTTAGATTGATTCCATATCTTGGCTTACTGTGAACAATGCTTCAGTAAATGAGTGCAGATATTCCTTTAATATTAATTGTATTTTCATTAGATATATACCTAGAAATAGATTGCTGGATATGTGAGTCTGCTTTACATTACTGTAACAAATAACCAAAGATGATCTTATAAAGAGAAAAGGTTTATTCTAGCTCATGATTTTAGAGGTTTTGGCTCAGAATCAGTTAGCCCTCTTGCTCTGGGCCTATGTGAGGCAGCACATCATGGTGGAAAGCACAGTTAGAGCTAAGCTGCTTACCTCATAACTGGTCCTCAAAAAGAGAAAAAGAAGGGCCTGGAATCCCACAATCCCCTAAAAGGGCACACCCCAGTGATCAGAAGACTTCCCATTAGGCTCTCTGGCTCTCTCATGTTGGTCCTTTTAAATTTTTACTCCACTCTGTCATTGGAATTGATTTCCTGTTTTCTTTTTCTTTCCTTTTTTTTTAGTGTTGAGGATTGAACCCAGTGTCTCACATGCTAGGAAAGTGCTCTACCACTGAGCCACAAACCCAGCCCTGGTTTTCTTTTTTTGAAAACTGTAATAAGGTCATACAAGTAGAAAATAGCCCATTTTTGTTGCAAAAAATTTAAGCTAAAGAGCTGAGTAAGAAATGAAAGTCCCTTTTACTGAATTCTACTGTCTTCCTTAGTGATAATCACCACAAAAAATTTAGTGTGCATCTTTTTTAGTCCTTTCTTTATGCATTTATGTGTACTTAATAGTTCATAAACAAAATTATGGGATTATATTTTTATATAAATGTGGTCAATGTTCACTCAAGTTTACTTTTTCTTGTAATGTATTTTACTACACCTTCCATATCAGAACATACATATACACATAATTCTTACAAGGTGCTGCATAATTTTATAAGGTATGGGCATGATTTTCTTTTCTCATACTAATGGACATTTAGATTGTTTTTACATTTTGGCCATTACAGACAAAGTTGCTGTGGAAAATTTGGTACATATATTGTATCATAACTGAGAGCATGTATTTCTGTTGAATTGTTATTTAGAAGTGGAACTACTGGATCAAAGAGTACATGCCTCTAAATTTGAACAGATACTGCCAAATTGCCTTCCAAAGAGCTGCAGCCAATTTATATTTCCATAAAATCTCTTTCCTGACATTTTTATACCTATACTGGCTATTTAACATGTGCAAATATGATTGTAAAAGCTACCCAGTTGCTGCTTTCATTTGCATTCATATGATCAGTAATAATGCTTAACATCTTTTCACATGTGTAGTATGAAAATTTTTACTTGTTTCATACTTTTTTTTTACTATTTTATTTACTTGTTTTATATTTTATGCTTTGCCTATTTAACTGGTGTTGTCTTTTTCTTATTGATTTGTAGGAGTTGTTACAAATGCTTTCAATCTCTCTATTTTAATCTCTTCAGAGTACCTTTGATTACATAAAAGTTAAAAAAATTTTAAGTAGTCAAATAGTCAATATATATATATAAATTCTGCTTCTTTTAAGAGCTTTTCACTCCAAGATTACATTAAAATTATATTGTATTTTCTTATTTTTTTTTTTATAGTTTTGCTTTTACATTTAAGTCTTTACACAAAATCTATTTTTGTGAAACACAGGATGTGGGGATCTAATTTTTGTTTACAAATTATCAGTCAATTGTAGCAGAGCCATTTGATCATAACAAATTGGCAACATGCAGCTGTTTCTAGAATCTCTCATTCTCTGTTGACTATTCTATATGTTTTAATCATTAAAGCTTTATGTTTTGGAATCTGGTATGGCAAACACAGCCTCACTGTATTCCTTTCAAATGTATTCTTCTTTTTCAAATGTATTCTCACACATTTTCTATTCTAGATCTTTGTAAATAGCTTGTTAGTTCCATGGAGTATCATGCTTACATCTTGACTGGGGTCACACTGAATTTATAGATTAACAGGGTGGCTTCATAATTTTGGGTTTTCCCACTCAGAAGCTTGGTATACTTTTTCATTTACTCAGGTCTTATTTGGGGTTTCTTTGGAAAAATATTATATTTTCATTTGTATGAGTTTTATGCCTTTCTTTCTTTCTTTTTGTAATAGGAAAAAGAATACATAAAATTTATGACATGCCTAGGCATGGGAGTATCGGACTCAAAAAGAGACATGATAGCTGACCCTCATGTAAAGCTTACAGGAAGGAATAGGGGTTTGGATATCTGGGGAAAGAGCAGGTGGTCTAGTCTATGAAAGGTTAGGATAGGATGTGCACAGCCATCAAGAGCTGTCTTGTTATGCAGATGAAGTCTCCCAGGTAACAGCCACCTGCAGTAATCTGCCTCTGGGCCAAGTGTCAGACCCCCATTCTCCCTGTGGAAAGATTCCTCCGAGCTGTGCAGGCATGTGGCTCCTCTCTAACATCCATCCCCAGGAATTATCCAGAACTGAACCAAAGGTCTAGAGCGCCAGCACGAGGACTGCTTTCTGAAAGAGGATCTCCAAGGGAAGGACCCAGGCTTCTGAATTTATAGGCTTGTTTTTAAGAAGGATCTGAGTGTTCTAGAATTAGTCACATTCTGAACAAATGGAAGGCATTCGGGCTTTTCCTCTTCCTCTAGGAGAAGCTGATGTCTGTCTATCCAGGAAATATGGATTCCCTGAATATTATCTAGATTTTATTGTTTCTGTAAATGGATCTTTTTCATTGTGTTTTTAACTAGTTATTGCTGGTACATATGAAATTTATTACTTTTTGTGTATTTAAGCCACTTTAGTGAACTTGTATTAATTATGCATATAATAATTTTTCTGTTGATTCTATTGAATTTTTGAGCTTAAATATCATGTCAAAAAATAAGTATTCAATGGCGAGGCACTTAACAACTCAGTGAGACCCTGTCTCTAAATAAATTTCAAAAAGAGGCTGGGGATGTGGCCCAGTGGTCCAGTGCCGCTGAGTTCAATCCCTGGGACCACAAAAAAAAAAAAAAAAAAAAAGTATTTAGTTTATTCCCTTGAGATATTTACCACTTATTCTTTTTACTTAAAAATTTTTAGCTGTTAATTTGTATCTCAGTTTCCCTTTGTGTTTTTCTTCTTTTTTTCTTTTTTTTGGCAGCTCTCAGTTGGCTTTATTTATGATTCCAGATCAGGGAGTAGTGTGGACCAAAAATGATTCAGAATGCTCTATTACATCACATTGGGTAGGTTATATTTATGAAACCTGTCTTGAAATTAAGGATTGGGTCTTTTTTTTTTTTTTTTTTTTAACTCAGGGACTCTTGGCCACTGAGTCACATCCCCAACCCTTCTTTGTATATTACTTAGAGACAGGGTCTCACTGAGTTGCTTAGTGCCTCACTTTTGCTGAGGATGGCTTTGAACTCATAATCCTCCTGCTCAGCCTCCTGAGCACCCAGCAGAATTGGTCCTTGTTCCCCCAGTGTTGAAGATTAAAAACACCCAAGAAATGCTGAGGCAATAGTAAAAAGTAAATTTTATTTAAGAAACAGAACAGAGAGAGGGGAAGAGGAGAGAGAGAGACTCCTTAGGGGAGGACGGGGTCCAGAGCTGGTGCCCTAGGGAATGGGGGTGTCCTGCCCCTTTGTAAATTTTAGGTTTCCTTTCTTTTCAGGCCTACCTGACCAAAAGGCAGGAAGAGAACTGCAGGGGGTGGGGTGATTGCTTGTGTTGGGAAGTGTGACCCTTCCCCTCCCCAGGAGGCTGTTAGAAACCAGGTGATGCCCATTTCTGCCCATTTCCTTTTCTTTGATAATCAGCTACCAGTCCTTTGCCCTAGTCTCATTTGTAGCCAGAAGAAAGGAAGTGACATATAGAGATTGGAAGTTAGGCACACAGGGAGATGATTGGAGACAGCTCACACCTGTCTTATTTGAACATGATTTAAATAGTTGTACTCTTGTGCCCTTTGTGCTTCTTAGAGCACCTTGATTAATTTATTGTTTTTGTGAAATTACCTTCCCATTGTGGGCAATCTCAGAAGAACAGTAAATCACAGGATCCTACTTTTACATTATGGAAGTAGAAGGAGCCTCTGTATTTCTTCCTGCTAGATCCTTCCTATCAAGGATCCTGCACCATCAAGGGAAGGCCCATGACCTAAGCTTAACCCATGGACTCACTGTCCTATGACTTTGGTTCTTGGAGAAAGTGACTCATGCATATAAAGAAGCAAGAAAAACTAGAATTCACTGATACCAGAAACCAAGTAGTTCCTTGTCTATGTTTGAGCTAGGTTTTTCAGCCTTCTGATTCATTTTATGAGCTTTCTAACTTTTCAATAAATCCTCTTTTCTTTCTTTGGATTAAATTAGTCAGAATTGGTTTCTGTTGCTTGTAACCAAGGATTCTGATCAGATATATTTTCTTGGTTCTATCTTTAATTAGACTATCATAAAAATAATTTGCAGATTTCTGATGGTTAACTTTTATCTAGAAAAGGTGATTTCTTTCTATTCCTAACTTATAAAAGGTTTTCCAAAAATTAGAATGAGATTGTAGTACCAAAAAAATTTTTGTATTCAAAATGCATTTTGGTAAGTATGAAAATCCTGGTATTTTCTCTTTTTTTTTTCTAATGTTGAATCCTGTGACAAAACTTATTTGGTCATGATATATTCCTTTAAAATACTGCAGTATTTGATTTACCAATATTTGATTTAGGATTTTTGCATATACATTTTTTAATAATATTGGTGAATAATTGTCTCATATAGCATATAAATTTTGTCCAGTTTTGGTAACATGATTATGTTCAATCTGTAAAATGATCAGCAGTACTTTATGTCTTTTCTATGATTGATCTGGAATTGTTTATATGAAATAGAAATCACTTGTTTCCTCAGTTATCCCCTAGAACTCATTTATAAAACCATCTGGATCTTCTTGATGCCTTCTCAGGAATAGACTTTTACAATTAAATTTCTATTTTCTCCAGTAGTTCTTCATCTTTTGGTATTTTCTATTGTCTCCTGAGTCAATTATTTTATGTAGTCTTTAAAAATCCATTTAATCTAGTCTGAAATATCTAGGTTGATAATAACCTGTATGTAATATCATTTTTAAAATGTAAATTAATTTAAAACTGATACATAAAATATAAAAATGATAAGAATTCTGTTTACACATGTGTTCTTTTCTCATCCTAAAGGTGTCTGTGTTCATCCCTCTTTTTCTGTACCCTTGCTCAGTTTGTCTACCTTATTGGTTTTTTAAAAAATCAAGTCTGTCTGATTTTTGTTGTTCGTTTTATTAATATTTCTTATTCATCTTTACTCTTTGTTTTCTTTGTGCTTATTTTGTCTTTGGGTTGATGAGTTTTGATGGGAGGCACAGCCTGCCTTCTCTGTCAAAGCTGACTGTATCCACCTCATGCATTTGGGTACAGGCACATGATCTAGGCACCATTAGGTCTATGATCCAGGTTTTGAACTGAGAGTTAGCAGCAAGACTAAATTCTTGGGACTACAGTGACAGGGTCATCAGGGAGGTCAGTGGTATGAGATGCAGCTGCTGGGCTCTGGTGGGAGTAGTACCATTGTCCTCTCCAGATTGGTTCTGTCTCTCCAGACTGGCACTATGATGGGCATTTTCCTAACTGCAGCTTTGAGCCTAGTTTTACTGTCACACCAGTGGTCTTGCAAGATAATCAATGTTCTGTTAATAAATTCCTTTCCCAATATTACTCAGCTACAAAGAAGAATTAAATTATGGCAATTGCTGGTAAATAGATTTAAATGGAAGCTATCATGCCAAGTGAAATAAGCCAATCTGCAAAAACCAAAGGCTGAACATTCTCTTTGATGTGTGGATGCAAACACACAATAAGTGTGTGTGGGGGGGGGGTGGAGAACAGAAGGACTAGACAAAGGAGAATGAAGGGAAGGGAGGGGGAATGGGAATAGGAAAGACAGTAGACATCACTTTCCTAATACACAACCAGTGTAACTCCACATTATGTACAACCACAAGAATGGGAAGTTATATCCATGTATGTATAATATGTCAAAATATACTCTACTGTCATGTATATATAAAAAGAACAAATAAAAACTGAAAAATAAATTCCTATGTTTAAATCAGTCAGTTGGTTTGCTATCACTAAGAATGGTGACTGAACATGTGTTTTCATTGTTATTCTTTTCCAAAGAATGTTTAATTGCATTTTGATTTCTTTCTTCTTTTAGCCTAGAAGTTCTCCCAGAAGATGTTTAAAATAGTTTCAAGTCAATAAATATATGGTGGTTATCTTTTTGTTGTTAATTTCTTTTTGTGACATGGTCAGTTAAGGTAGCTTATAAATTTCTGAATTTTTGAATTCATTGAAATTTTGCCTGTGGTCTTATATGTCACATATTGTTACAGGTCCAAGAGTATATTTTTTTATTTGTGTGTATGAAGTTTTCTTTCTGAACGTAACCATTCCTGATTTGTCAAATTTACTTTACACTTCTGAGAGTTACAATCTTCATGATAGATTGTAAGTTTTATTAGTATAAAATATTTTTTGTTATATTTACTGTTTTTAAAATTGAATTTCATTTTATTTAATATTAATTTTGCTACACTTTCATTAGCAATTATATATTTTCTGTATTGCTATTAAATTTTTTCTTTGTAATGCTCTTACTTCCCATGTGAGAATCTCTTGTAAATGGAAAGAATTTAACATATTTGTATTTATTACAATTATTGATGTTATAACCTTACTACTTTATTTTATATTTATCATTATGTCTTACTTTTTTCTTTTGAATCTTTTGTTGGGTTTATTATATTTTATTCATTCAGTTCTCATTTCTCTTTTCTTAATTATTATCTTTAAAGTTTTTATTCCATTTTTTAATTTATTTAGCAGTGTTGGAGATTGAACCCAGGGCCTTATACATGCTAGGCCAGTGCTCTACCACTAAGGTATAACCCCAGCCCCTTGTTTTATTTATTTATTTAAATAGAGTATAACGTCTCATTCTTCTGGTTGTACATGATGTATTGTTCCTTATATTTAAATAAAAATTGCCTTCTAATTGCTTTAGAGCAGCATTACCTGATAGAAATTTCTGTGGTAATGAAAATGTTTTATATTTTAGTATGGTCTAGTATAGTAACCACTAGCTACACATGGCTGAGTGCTTGAAAGGTCAATAGGGTGACTGTAAAACTGAAGTTTTAATTTTCTTTAATTTTAATTAATATAAATTTAAAAGCCACATGTAGCCACTGACTACTATTATATTAGTTTGCTATGGCTGCCTCAGCAAAATATCACAGACTGAGTGGCTTAAACAGTAGAAGTTTATTTTCTCACAGTTCTGGAGGCTGGAAGTCAACATTAAGGGTTCAGCAGAACTGGTTTCTTCCCAGGCTTCTCTCCTTGGCTTGTAGATGCCCTCCTCTCTGTGTGTTCACAAGGTCTTTGTTCACATCTCTGGTGTCTCTTTCTGGGTCCTAATCTCTTCTTATAAGGACACCAGTCAGATTAGATTAGGGCCCACTTCAATGGCTCATTTTAATTTGATCACATACAGTCATGTTTGGGGGTATTAGGGTTTAGAACTTCTACACGTGGATTTTGTATAGACACAATTCATCCCATAATAATTATTGGATGGCACAGGCCTAGAGTAATCATATTTGTTTTTTCCTCTTCAGATACACTGCTACTAATAGGAGGATACTTTGATTCTTCTCTTTCCCATCCCTCACCATCATCTGCTGTATGGCAACTATCTGGGATTACAGTTTCCATTTTTTTCCTTGATATTCTGCTTTAGTAATTATTAGACATAGAAATTCTACATGTTTCTTTGTTCGTCATATTTTACTGTTTACTGTACATTCCTCTTTCTCAAATTCATTTTTCTTGTTTCCACAGTATTGCACTCAAATAAGTATTTCAGAGAGGGCATTGAGGGCTGGAGAATTCTGAGTTGGAAATTAATAATTTGAAGACATTGTTTGCACTGCTGGTGGCTCACTCAGATCCCCTGTACCATGCTAGGTACCTATCCCTCAATTTTGAGCTTTGGTTATTAACAGTTCACTTCTTGCCACTCTTATGGAAAATTGCTTCTTATCCAAGGACAGCAAACTCATTTGGTAAATTACTCACCCTCTTCTCCGGAGAGCAATCTCCATCCACTTGTTGGCTGATAGGGGTGTACAAAAGGCTTTTCTCATTGCTTCAAAGTGAAAATGTTCATGTTGCAGAGTTCTCTGTAGGATACGTTAAAGCCAGACTCCTATTGATATATCATCAGAGGTTAGTTCTAGACTGTTACTCTTATTCACTTTCTTTTTAGAACACTCCCTTAATAGGTCACATGCACCTGAATCCCTGTCTTAGGCTCTCTTCTAGGGAATCTCACCCGAGTTAACACTGAGCCAGTATTTTTCCACTGTTTCATACTCTTGTGTTTATCCCCGGACCCATTGCCTAGTAGATCATCAGAAAATGTTCCCAAATGAACAAATGGAGTTATCATCATTGGGCAGTATGCTGACCATTTTACACATTCTCTCCAAACCTAATTTCTAGTTATAAAATTAAAATTTCTATTTTGGCTTTAAAGCCTCATTATTCTAGTAGCTTCTTCACATCACTACTGTCTGCCTTTATTTGCTAGTATGCTCTGATTTTTTTATGATCCTAAATACATTTTTGCACCTAAATCATATGCCTGTCTTATATTGCTTGTAAAGTGTGTCCTATATCTCATTTCCTCAGAACACAGTTTTGAGGACTTATGTTTCTTTGTATTGATTAGGACCTAGCACCTTGCTAGATACATAGAGCTTCATCAATACATTTGTGTAATTTTACACGTCACTTTAGTTTAAAGGAATTTTATCTGGCCACAAATTTTGTTGTAGAAAGTATTCTTTTTCTTTATTATTCCTGAGTCATTCATCCCTGTTTGGAAACTCTGTTTCCATAGCAACAGATTATCATAAAAGAAAGAGGATACTTTGAACAACAAGAAGGCGAAGGATTCTGAGAAGAAAACTTGTAATTGCAAAATTATAACTAAAATAAATGAATCGAACAGAGGGAGTGTGGAGAAGGATAAATCATTTCTAATAGTGTTAATAGTATTATTATACTTGAAGATGAATAAACTAGTCAGCTGGCTCCAGAGGCTTAAAAATTAGAAACGTCATAAACTTCAAAAGCTAAAGGCAAGAAGCATTAGGTCAGTCCCAGGAGTCTCTGCTGGCTTCAGAGCAAGGCTCTCTATTTGATCAGTGGGGGCAGGGGTATAGAACCCATTTATTTAATGATTTGCAGTATCATCAAGTCTCCAATAAGCCTATACTTGAGAGTTGCATGAGGTGACTTTCTTTTTAATTTGCAAAAATGTTCAATATCCAAGTAGTGACAAATTGAATCTGGCTCATAAAGAGGGGAGAAAATAATATAACCCAAAACAAGCTTCTCTTTGGAGAATATAAAGAAGGTGTAGGACAGCCTTCAGCAGTTGGAAGTCAGTGGCTATTTCTTTAAGCTTTACATGACAAAGATATTTAAAAATATACTGGTTACTGTCAAACAGACTCTCCTGTCATGGAGAATGCTCACCTATTCTTGAAGTTGAGACTTTCTGATTGGATAAAAGGAACGTAAAAGGGGTGAAACTACACCTGAAGCCTTGTGGGTACAGAGGTTCCAAAGAGGAGGCCATGTGGCTGGGGGCACAGGACACACTGCACAGCCGACTCTAGGCTCCTTGTGTCTCGGTGTCCTCAGCTGTGAAAGAGAGGTTTCGGTAGTTTAAACGATGATCTTTTAGGAACACTGAGCTCAGCAGCTCCACAGTTCCAAGTAAAAGCATAAGCTATGATTATTCTCTACATTATTAGCTGGATTTTTTTTTTTTTTTCTCATCTGAATTATCCTCTGTGTCAACTATAGTTCTTTATGTATTCTGGATACTAGTCCTTTACTGGTTATACATGTTGCCAATGTCTTCTCCTACTCTGTGGCTTGTCTTTTCCTTTTTCTATTCTGTCTTTAGATGATCAGGTTATAAGTAAAATCTCCTTTTTTTAATTTTTAAGGGTATCAGTTTTTCTAATACATTTACAATTTTAATTTACCTGGAGTTGATTCTTACATATGATATGTTAAAGGGTACAATTTTATTTTTTTCATTTGAGTATCTAACTATCATAGCACCATTTATTAAATACCTACTTGTTTTTTCCTAATTGAACTGGCACAATACCTGTATTCATGATCAATTGTTTAAATGTGAGTGTATCCCGTCGGGACTTTCTCATTTGTTCTATGTGTAAAATGATCTTTGTTTTATTTGATTATTACTGTACAAATGCCACAGCATCTTATTTGCTTTCATTCATAATGCATTCATATCTGTTGGAGCAAGTTCCTCTGGTCCTAATTTTTTTTAATAGTCATGATTGGATGTTCAATTTTATCAAAAGACTTTTTCTTTTTTCTTTCTTTCTTTATTTTTTATTCTAATTTGTTATACATGTTTGCAGAGTACGTTTCATTTCATATTACATATAAAGAGAACAATTTTTCAAGTTGCTGGTTTTATATAAAGTATTTTTACAACAATTGTGTCTTCATACAAGTATTTAGGGTAATCATGGGTAACTCAGTCTGCTATTATTCCTATCCTCTTGTCCCCTCCCCTTCCCCCTCTTTGTTCTATTTAAAGTTCTTTCATTCCTCTCATCCCCACTCCTTTGTCTTTATAAGTTAGTATCTTCATATCAACGAGATCATTTGACCTTTGGTTTTTGGGGATTGGCTAACTTTATGTAGCATTATTTTCTCCAACTCCATCCATTTACCTGCAAATGCCATGATTTTATTATCTTTTAGTGCTGAGTAGTGTTCCATTGTGTATAGATACCAAAGTTTCCCTATCCATTCATTTGCTGATGGGCATTGGGGTCGGTTCCACAATCTAGCTATTGTGAATTGTGCTGCTATAAACATTGATGTGGCTGTGTCCCTGTAGTAAGCTGTTTTTAAGTCCTTTGGGAATAAACCAAGGAGTGGGATAGCTGGGTCAAATGGTGGTTCCATTCCAAGTTTTCCTAGGAATCTCCATATTACTTTCCAGATTGGCTTCACCAATTTGCAGTTCCACCAGCAATGTAAGAGTGTGCCTTTTCCCCCACATCCTTGTCAGCATTTATTGTTGTTTGTTTTTTTGATAGCTGCCATTCTGACTGGAGTAAGATGAAATCTTAGAGTAGCTTTGACTTGCATTTCTCTAATTGATAGAGATGTTGAACATTTTTTTCATATATTTGTTGATTGTTTGCATATCATCTTCTGAGAAGTGTCTGTTTAGTTCCTTGGCCCATTTATTGATTGGGTTATTTGGGTTTTTTTTGGTGTTAAGGCTTTTGAGAGCTTTATAAATCCTTGAGGTTAGTGTTCTATCTGATGTGCTTGTGGTAAAGATTTGCTCCCATTCTGTAGGTTCTCTATTCACCTCATTGATTGTTTCTTTTGCTGAGAAGAAGCTTCTTAGTTTGAATCCATCCCATTTATTGATTCTTAGTTTTAGTTCTTGAGCTATAGGGGTCTTATTGAGGAAGTTGGGGCCTAAACCAACGTGATGGAGATTTGGGCCTACTTTTACTTCTATTAGGTGCAAGGTCTCCGATTTAATTCCTAGGTCCTGGATCCACTTTGAGTTAAGTTCAAAAGACTTTTTCTATATCTACTGAAATATTCACATTATGTCCTTTGTTCATATAGTGAATTATAACAACTGATTTTTCTGATGTTAGAATAACTTATTCCTGGAAGAATTTAATTTTGTCTTGTATTTGTTACCTGTTGTAGCAAAACAACAACAAGGAGTCTCAATGGTGTGTAATGTATAAGTATTTATTCCCAGGAACTTGGGTCATGTGGATTTTGGCTAATTCAGGGCTGGATGGCTGTTTATTGCTGCAGAACAGGGGCCGTGTAGCCTCTCTCTGCAGGAATGTGGCTGGGTTGGGGCAACTGTGTTCTGTGTCCCTCACCCTTCTTGGGTCAATAGATTAGACAGGGCATGTACTTTCCATGGCACAATAGAGGCATTATTAAAAAATCAAGGGGCTGGGATTGTGGCTCAGCGGCAGAGCGCTCGCCTTGCACGTGCGCGGCCCGGGTTTGATCCTCAGCACCACGTAAACATAAATGCATTGCATTGTATACAACTAAAGTAAATAAATAAATATTTAAAAAAATCAACACTGATCCTCCACTATGTTCTAATTTACAGAATTTGTAATCTATAGAATTTATTTAAATATCACTGTTGGCTCACTAACACCCTAGAAAAGGAAAACATTTTATCTGGTTAAGGATTCAGTTCAGAACAAAGCATTGCATATAATTGTCATATGTTTGTCTCTTTGGCCAGGAATATTTACTCATAGTTTTTTCATGTTCTTGGTATTTATGAAGAGTATAGGCCATTTCTTTTGTAGGTGTACAAAAATATCTAAAAACTGTGATTTTTTTAAACAGCCCATTAGAAGATTTCTTTTATCCAGTTGGAAAATATATTTCTTCTATCAGCTATTTAGTCTACTTACATTTATTATTATAGTTATTGATATATTTAGATTCTTTCCTGTCATCTTGTCATGGGCTTTATATTTGTCCTACACGTTCTGTTTTCTTTTTGCTTTTTTCTTGAATTCTTTTGTATTGAGTTTTTTTCTTTCTCATTCTATTTTCCACTTTTACTAACTTGGAAGATATGTAATTTGTTTCTATTCTTTTAACTGTTACCCTAGACACTGTAGCATACATATTTGGCTTATATTTCAACTTATTTTAAAACACTTTAAACATACATTCCTAAAAAATATTATTTTTGTCATGCATTTTAGTTTTATCTTTCTTTTAACTCCACAAGACAATATTGTTATTATTTTATGAAGTCAATATTTATTTAGTTTTATTTACATATTTACTACTTTTTGTTGATTATTTTCTTTTGTGTGTGAATCTCCCATCTGGGATCAATTTCGTTCTGTATAGAATACATCATTTAGAATTTCCCTTACTGGTTCTTTATTGGTAGCAGTCTGTCACAATATTTTTATTTGAAAACATCCTCCTTTTGTCCCTTTTTCTGAAAGATGTGTCACAGGGTACAGTTCTAGGTTGTCAGCTTTTAAATTTTTCTTAGGCCTTTGAGTATATTGTTTCCTTTGACTTTCATTGTGACTGTCTTTGTTCTTCATCTGAAGGTTAGCAGTCTGTTCTCTCTGGATACTTTTGATGTACTTTCTTTGTTAGTTATAGTTTCTTCTTGATGTATCTAGGTATGGATATCTTTTTATTATCAAGCTTGGAGTTTACTGGGCTTCTTTAACCTGTGGAGAGATATCCCACTATTTCTGAAAAAAATCTCAGTTATTATCCTAATATTCTAGTTTTATTCCTTTTCTCTCTTGTTCTTTTAGAGCTCTGATTTGACATATATTTTGTTCTGTTTTTCATAATTTCTATCATGATCTCTCCATGTTGATTCTGGATGACTTATTCAGATCTATTTCCCCATTTTATATTCTTTATAAAATGTATTTTATAGTTTTTATAAAATATATATTTTGATTTTAAAAATATGTCTATTGCATTTTAAATTTGGTTTACTACATTTTTTATTTCTAGAAGTTATATATGTGTATGTATAAACATATACATACATATATATGTTTATTTAAATTGGCTTCATAATTTCTTTAGTATGTTTCTCTTTTCTCCCCCTCCCACCTCCCTCTTTTTTGGTACTGGGAATTGAACCCACGGGCACTTAACCACCAAGCCACATCCCCAGCCCTTTATTTTTTAAAAATTTTTATTTTGAGACAGGGTCTCACTAAGTTGCTGAGACTGGCTTTGAACTTGAGATCCTTCTGTCTCAGCCTCCCCAGCCACTGGGATTACTGGTTTATGCCACTGTGCTTGACCATCGAAAGCTTTTTAAACCTCTCTTGAAGCTCTTCTGTTCTGCTTTGCTGTTTATCATTTTGCTGAATTTTTTTTTTTTTTTTTTTTTTTTTTTTTTTTTTTTTTTTTTTTTTTTTTTTTTTTGTGTACCGGGGATTGAACTCAGGGGCACTCGACCACTGGGCCACATCCCCAGCCTTTTTTTGTATTTTATTAGAGACAGGGTCTCACTGAGTTGCTAAGTGCCTCGCCATTGCTGAGGCTGGCTTTGAACTCGCGATCCTCCTGCCTCAGCCTCCCAAAGTGCTGGGATTACAGGCGTGCGCCACCGCGCCCGGCTGCTGAATTTTCTTAAGGTATGGATTTTCCCTAGGAGAATATATGAGAAACATTAAAATTAGTAATTTCTGGGAAAGTCAATTATTGATCATTTACTGACAAGAGAAATAGAATATAGATGCTATATGCTTAGAAAAAATAAAAGAGGACAGTTTGGGATTCAATACTAAATTTTTAAAACTACAAAAGACTAAGAATGGGATATTTAAATAATTTAGAATATACACAACAAAAAAAAATACACACTTCACTGAAAAAATGTACACTTCTTGGATGATAAGCATTCTTCTCCCCAAACCAGTGTTAAATACATGGGTATAGTACAAGAAAAGCACCAGACACAACATAATAAAGAACCTCATATACTTAACTTAATGGAATGTAATAGATTGTCTTGAATATATATATAGTCAGCCCTTCATATCCTTGAGTTCAGTATCCCTGGATTTGGAGAAAAAAAATGTAGTTAGGCCTACAATAGTTGCATCAAACTGATCGTGTACAGACTTGTTTCTTGTTATTATTTTCTAAACAATATAGAACAAAATCTATGTACATAGTATTTACATTGTAATCTAATTTAGATAAGTAATCTAAAGATGACAAAGTATATAGAGGACATATATATGTTATATGCAAATACTACACCATTTTTTATAAGGGACTTGAGCATCTGTGGATTTTGGTATCTGTAGAGGGGAGGGTGTCCTGAAATCAATGCCCCGAGGACACAAAGGGACGACCATAGAGTACTCTTTTTTTCAGTGTTAGTGTACATCAAATTATGTATGGAGATCATAAAAACATATGAAAAAATATTGTGTGCTTGTATGCAAACAGCATTTGGAAGCTTTGTGTTTTGCAGAAAAAAGATAATCATTACTCAGAAAGTAGGTGTAAAAACAGATTCATTATTGTTCACCTTGTGCATAGGTCTTTGTAAATGGAACTATAAAATTTGTAGGATTATTATCATGAAAAAAATTGAAGGAATTCTTGTAGGATACAATTAAGCATGGGATAATTGCAAATTGCAAATTAAGTCGTCCAAGAGTATCTCAAATTTAACATTACAGTTTTTCAAAATATTATTTTCTTATGTGAGAACCCCAGACTAACTATGATCATTTTTGCAAATGGCATATCTTTTTACGTATATCTTAAAACTTATTTTACATGACAATAGAGTATATTTTGAAATATCATACATACATAGAATAGATATAACTTGTTCCAATTAGTATCCCATTATTGTGGTTGTACATGATGTGGAGTTATAGTGGTCATGTATTCATACATGTGGATAGGAAAGATATGTATGGTTCATTCTACTGTCTTTCCTATTCCCATTCCTTCTCCCTTCCTTTCCTTCCCTTTTGTCTATTCCAATGAACTTCTAATCTTCCCCTCCCTTGCTGTAGTATCCACATGACAGAGAGAACATTCTGCTTTTGGCTTTGTCTGTCCCCAAAACCAAAGACATGTCTTTTAATTTCTGCTCCCCATCAAGTCTTTTGGGTTTTAAATGCCTTGGCTTTCCTGAACATCACCAGAACCGTTAGGGCGGATGGTGAAATCACTGCTGCTACAAAATAGCAGCTCTGCCTCTTTATGTTCTTGGCCAGATCTGAAGCACCTAGTATTTGCACAGCACTTTTAACTTCTTCAAAGCCTGTTTATCTTTTTCATGCTCATGGCTTTGAGAAGCAGATTTTTCTATCCATCTTTTGCAGATAAGACCAATGAGCCTCTGCAAAGTTAAATACTGGGTTAAAGGCTCAGTGTTTCCACATTGGCCGACACAGCTTTCTTTTCCAGAGTTAAATTGTGTGGGTACAGAAGTCTCCTGGAACAAACACAGAGCAAGACCATGTAGGGCTGATATGCCTGTGTGATTGCTTGCTCTGTGGTGTGAACAGAGGGCTGCAGGAACATTAGGTTTTTTTCAGAGAAACTTCTGTATGAGTTCACGTTTTTGTCTACTTTTTTTTTTTTTTTTTTTTTTTTTTTGTAGAAAAGGGGTTTATTAAGGGAAGGGGAGAAAGGGAGAAAGGGAGGGGGGAGGAGAGAGGGAACGGAAAGAGGGGAAGATGGCAGCACAAGGGGGGGTGAGAAGGGAAAAAGGAGCTTGTCTACTCTTTCTTTAAACCCTGGGTATGAATGAATTTTCACAGTGACTTCAGACCATCACAATAAGAGTTATTTGTTTTTTTTTTCCAAATGATTTAGTGATCCGTTCACTAAGTTCATGACAAATGCTTTTTACTGTTTTACCACCATCTGCAGAATAATATTCAGATGTGAAGATTTTAGTTCTGAAATTAAGTTTTGGGCTTTTAAGCCAAAAATTTGTAGGATGAGTTAACCAACCTTTTGTTAATTGTGAGGTAAACACATCTCCAGCTGAAAAGCAGGGATTTCTTTTACATCATTTGCTTCATCTGTAACTAAATCCATGAATTATCCCAATGGATATCATGATGTTATTTAATTGGGTAATAAATGAAGAATAACCTGTTCACGTCGTCTTATTATTTTGGTTAATTCCTGTAAAAATTTTCAAATGGTGAGATTTTTTGTTGTATGTTTGGCAGAACCTTAATCCTATTTATTCCAAGACTCACACTGTTAAATTGTATTTCACTTTGTTTCATATTTTTTCACACATCCTGAGTGTGGATGGAGATTATGGGGTGACAGTCCGGCCGAGGCAAGTTAACAGGAACTAGCACTAGAACCAAAGGTGTCCTCATCCCAGGTACATCACCATATCCGCTTCCCAGATAGGTACAGAAAACCTAAGAAGGCAGAAACTAAGACAAATGCTTATTCTCTGAACTAGATAAAAATACAGAAGGAAGAGACAAATTGCATACAAGTTTGTAGGTAATATGACCCAGGAGAGGGTGAGACAAGTGCTTAAAGTTTGTCCATCATGAGTGTCCCCCAAAGTTTTTCCCCAAGTCATCTTATGATGCAGGGGGTAATTGTGGAAACTCAGAAACCATTCTGTGCCACTGAGTCTCAGTTTCAAAGGCAGGACTGACAGTGAAGCTGAGCCTACCAAACTTGCTAAGTCATGATCAGCTCAGGGACTGAAATGAAAATGGTGGGTATAGTGGTCCCAGGTTGGAAGCTTTAGAAGACTGACAGAGATGCCTAGTAGGATAATGGTTCTTAAATGTCAGTAAGTATAAGGATTTCCTGGTTAAAAATGTATGTCTTTGGCCTCATAGCAAAGGTTGTGATTCTATTTCCTCTGGCATGGTACCTGGGAATTTGAATTTTCAGTAAGCAGCTTAGTGCTAATGACCTATCCTATGCTGCTAGATATAGTACACATGTATCTAGTTAAATTTGAATTAGATAAAAAATAAAGTACTTATCTGTTAGCCATATTTCAAGTACCTAATATCTATTAGCTATTATATTGGATAGAGCAGAATTAGAACATTACCGTCATTGAAAAGTTCTATTTGACAGGGCCAGTTAAGTAATGTACTCTGTTCTTCCTCTTCCTTGGAACATGTCTGGGTCTTCAGTGGTTTGGAGTCCCCATCCCAGGTCCATCCCCACATCTGCTTTCCGGAGAAGCAACTCAGTTTATGAAATAGTTCAGGACCATGGACAATGACACACATGACTGTCTCTTCCCTCAAATAGTTTCAGTCACACTGTACTTAAGTCTAAGCAGGTGAGAAGCCAAGAACAGGTGGCTAAAGTAAGGAATCCAAGGCAGCAAACTATGCTGACACAAGAGACTTTGATCTAAAAATACCTAATCCCACAGCTGAATTATATTGATTTTGGCCTCTGCTAATATCCCTTCTTCTCAAGCAGAAATAGGGGAAAGGGAAACCTTGAGCTGCTATTTAGAATCCATCATTAACAAACACCATACCTATTGATGTAGGGCTCAAGGTAAGAGAGATGCACAGAAGAGTCAAGCAGGATTGAATTCTGGGCTGTCACTTACTTGTGTTCCCAGGAGAATGTTACTTAACCTTCCTGAATTTCAGTTTTCTGATCAGTAAAATTATAGTATAATAATACTATAACTTAATACATATGATAATAAAATAAATATGGAATACCTCATGCAAAGCCTAGAACCTAGTAGGCATTCAACAAATATTTATATTCTTGGTAAGTTGAACTCCACACTCCCCAAAGTGGCCAGCCCCAGCTTGGTACAGTCTATTCTCTGGTGGCAGTGTCTACATCTAAATAGGACCTAGGAGACCTATATGAATCAAGCACCCAGAAAAGCTTGGGGGTATACCAAAGGTCTGTGAACAAAATTCTAAATAATTATCTGGAGTGGAATACCATAGCAGTTTCCTCCTCTTCCTCTTCCTCCCCTACTTCCTCTTCATACTTCCTCTTCTCCCATTCATTCCTTCTTTTTCTTCTGCCTTTACCCTTTCCTCTTCTTTATTTTCCTTTTCCTTCCTCCATTTTTCCTCTTCTTTCCCCTTCCTCTTCCTCCCTTGCCCATTTTCCTTTAGACTTTTCTTTCTCTTCTTCCTGCTGCTGCCATGGGAACTGCAGTATGCACAGGACCATAATCTTGTTCCCTGTAGCTTAGTGGGTTTTGCAATGCAGCACTTTCAACATTTCAAACAGTAATGTGCTGGCCTATTTGAGAACATAGACGGTCCTGTTATTTTCCAAAGATCTCTCTTTAAACAGGATCTGGAGATTTTAATGAACCAAGTAAAGTTCAGTTTGAAATTATGCTTTGATTCCCACAAAATATCTTCATTGAATATCACACTTCCAGTTAAGTGTAAGCAATAAGATTTACAAGTAGTGCAGAACATCTGCATCCATCCACGATCTCTGTATTATTGTAAAGATAGCATCTATATAGAATTAACCCACATTCTAGTTAACTTTCAAATACTCCTTTTATAATGATGATGTTTAAAAAGATGGTGTTTTGGGGACATTACATATTGTCTCATTCATCCAGGTATTGCTGTGTGAAAGTTGTTATAATCCAGAATTAAAACTGACACAGTGTGATTATGCATACTAACATGTGTAGGAGCCCTGTTTGGAGATTGACTTAAATTGCAGTTGACTATGAGCCGTGGAGATTTGGCCATTGTCGCCACCCGTAGTCTCACGAGATTTGTTGCGAGATCTCGAGTGACTTGGCCGAAATTGCTGATCAGGTCAGCGCCATTTTTAGGGTGTGTTTTGACGTGTGTTAGTCTTTGTTAGAACCAGAGAGAAAAGTTATCAGAATAAAAGCTGTTTGTCTCCAGTTTGCTTCTGAAGTTTTTCCCGCGGCTCCGTTGCTCCAAGCGTTTCAGGCAGCAACAAACATGGAAGCAATGGAAGATGTAGATTCAAATCTCTATCAGGTTGTTCCTCAGCAATGCAGGGTCAAACAGGCTGCCCACCTTCCCTAAGCCTCAATGTTCTCAGCATAGAGCAGACTAATACCAACCTGCATGAATGTGGTAGGGATTAGAGACAGTATTGAATGCTTGGCACAGAAACAGTAGAATTGATTTTATATTACTTACATTTTCTTCATGGTCAGGAAAGATTTAGGGTAATCTAGTATTATATTCATAACAATAATAAGTGTTTCTGGGGAATCCTATTAAATACTAATAAAAGTAAGCACAAACTGACATTCTATTATCTTAATTTAATTTTTTACTTTGAAGATAATTATTTTAATCAAATGTAATAGGCTATCACATTATTGTAGAATGGATTATTTGTAAAATTAAAAAAAAACAGCTGGGTGCAGTGGTACATGCCTGTAATCCCAGCTACTTGGGAGGCTGAAGCAGGAGGATCACTTGAGCTCAGGAGTTCAAGACCTCCTTGGGCAACATACCAAGACCATTTTTCAAAAATTAAATGAAAAGAAAAAGGAATTATGTCAAACTACCAATTTCTTTAAGGTTTTACAATTGGAGAAAAATGCTTTCCTTTCAAATTGCTCTGAAAGCATGGTTTTTCTTACCTTATGCATATCTTACCATCTCATTTTAATCTGGTAAAAAAATGTACCCACCAGAGAATATGTTTTAATTTGCCTTGTTTTGACTTAACATGTTACCTGTTAAAATAATGGGAGTTGAATCTGGGCTTTGATATGAGGGAGAAAGGATTGTAATTTGAATTCTTTTTTTTTTCAGTTATTTTGACACTAACTTATTGTTAAAGGGGGAAAAAGCCCTGAGAAGTTCTTTCTGCATTACTTTTATGCCAACAAGCAGAAAGAAAACGCATTTCACTTGAATTTCTCTAGTTATTATATTTATCTGCTTTGCGGAGGTGGAAAACATTAATCATTTTAGAGATCTTTAAGCTTTTATTTGCTCTAGCACACCTATATAGCAAAACACAATTATACTTAAAAGCACTTCTTACTCTTCTAATGATTTTGTTTTTCTGTACTAAACCAGTGATATTTCCCTTCCTTTTGCATTATATCTGTCTTCAATATCAAGCTGCAAACATGTTTTGCTGTCTTTGTACATGACATATATAGACAGTTGCTCACAATGAAGACTATGGTTACTCTTTCTATGCAGGTATAATGAGTCTTTTGCTTCTAAAGCAATATATCTCCCTGGAACTTATGTTGGTGATTAAAAAAATAGATTCAAGCTTGAGAATAATATATCTTATCTTTATAAGTTAAAAAATGATGTTCTTTCACAGGAGATTCATTAGAAAAGTAATAACCCATTTTGACACAGTGCACATGCTTGTAATCCCAGAACTCAGGAGGCTGAGGCAGTAAGATTGCAAATTCAAGGCCACCTCAGTAACTTAGAAAGGCCCAAAGAAACTTAGCAAGACCTGTCTTAAAATAAAAAAAAAATGTCTGGGGACATGACTCAGTGGTTACATGTACCTGGGTTCAATCCCCAATACCAAAATAATAATAATAATAATAATAATAATAATAATAATAATAATGTAAAATAATAACCTATCATTTTTGTGTAACGTATTTTTGAATGCTTACTAAAGCAGATTGCCTAGGTGTATTATTAAGCTTTCAGTGTGTTAGCTGGCCAATGATGGGAGCAGGGCATCCATCAAATTGGTTCACCTTGCCTGGTCACACTGGAGTGCATGATGGGAAAGCAATCAACAGGTAACTTTGGAGTGTCAAACTAGCAATGAATAATGAAATGCAGTAGGAGAATAAGAGATAGCTAGCTGTGTAAAGGATGAAACTTTAGTTAGAAAAAATAAGGAAATAAACTATTACCTGTTAAGAAATAGAACTTTGTTACATACAAGGATATTCCTTGTATGTTCCTCTCAGATTATATTCTCCTCCTCCTTGCTAGATTTTGTGTTGTATTACTTACTTCTTCATGATTTTATCCACAATTTTGTATTTTAATGAATTCATTGTCCTTGTTTTCTTAAGTTTATACTTTAAACAAATGAAATTGTATTTAGGTAGTCATTTGTGGCTTACTTCTTTGAATTTTGGAGATTCATTCTTATTGATGTGTTTCATTCCAGGCCCTTCATTTTCATCCTGGCATATTATTCCAATATATAAACACAGTACCACTTAACTGCCAGTTGTACTACTGATTGCCATTTTTGTTATTTCCTGTTTCTTTGGTGTGACAGTGAGGTTTAAATATACTTGTATATTTAATATATACATAAATATACATACTTGTATGTATGTATATTTATACATGTATGTATGCATGAGAATCTCTATGGAATTCATCAGTTAATTGGAATCATGGGTCATACAAGATATGCCTTCTAATAAGCATATTACACATAGGTCATCATAACTGTAACAGTTTACATTCCCACCAACTGTGTAAGAGAGCTCTTGTAGCTTCACATTCTTCAACACTTAGTTCTCTACTACATTTGTAATGTAAATATAAGCTTTAGAGCCACAATAAGCCTGAGTTCAAATCTAGATCATAGCATATGATCTTGGTCTAAAAATCTCATCTTGCAGAGTTCTTGTAATGCTTAAATGCTACAATGTATTAAAAGATGCCTGCATTATTCTGTTCAGCTGCTATAAATTAACACTGTAGAGCAGGTAGCTCATAAACACAACGATTTATTTCTTATGGTTCCAGGGGCTGAGATGTTCATGATCGGGGGCATCAGCACATGTGGTGTCCAGTGAGGGCCTGCTTTCTGGTTCATAGGTGGTAGCTTCCTGTGTCCTCACATAGCCAAAGAGGTGATGATCAGTCTCTCTTGAGCCTCTTTATATAAGGCTCTTATCCTATGCATGAAGCCCTGAATATTGAGATATGTAGAACTATTTATCTTTTTATTGAATAAGTATTTCATATAGGAAAATTCATTTCTGACTCTCTTTAAGGGAAGACTGGGGATCTTTTGATTCCTCTCAGTTCTTTGAGGACATCTGCGATGGATGAAAGATAGCCTCAAGCTCTTTGACACTCCTCCCTTTAAGAGATGCATTGAAGCTGATCCTTGAAGTTGAGGTGGTCTGGATAGCTTTGATCAGCTGAGCACAACAGAAGCAACACAATGGCAGTTCTTTTTTTTACATTTATTTATTTGCTTTAGTTGTACACAATGCCTTCATTTTTATGTGGTGCTGGGGATTGAACTTGTGCCGCGTACATGCTAGGCAAGCGCTCTACCGCTGAGCCACAACCCCAGCCTCCACAATGCCAGTTCTGAGTCTCAACTTTGAGAACTTCCTCTGCTCTTGGCACCCTGATGACTTAAGTCATCAAATAAGAAGTCTAGTGACACTTCTGGAGAAAACACTTGGAAAAACCCTGAGATTATATAATGAGAGAAAGGGGCTCAGCTGAGCCTTACCTTTGCAATCTCCACCAAGACACTGGACATGTGAAAGAAGCCATTTTGGATCCTCCTGCACAGCCCAGCCACCAGTGGAATAGCACAAGTGACCCTAATTGAAAAGCAGAAAAATTACATAGCTGAGTCCGTATCAAACTTGTTACCTGAAAAATCATGAAATATAACAAAATGGTTGGTGTTTTAAGCCACGAGTTTTGAGGTGGTTTGTATTTTGCACTGTGGTGATAGCTAGAACAGGAGTTCAAGGATGTTGACTGAGAGGGTACAATGCTGCATTATTCATTCTCCCTCTGCCTAAATTGTATTCTCATGTCTAACTCCATAAATGGAAACTTCTTGCACATGCAAGGACCTACAGCCATTCTGACAGTGAAGTCACTTGGAGGAGACCTATAATCAGTGAGAAGGCAGAGGCTGACCACATCATCCCAACAGGCAGCTCTGAATTATAAACTGAAGGGAATGCTAACATCAGACAGAATATGGAACACAAAATTGTTTTATCCTATACAATGAGTTTCAATCATTCAGGATAAACAGTCAATAGGTTTTAATCATACAGGATGACTTATTCAACTCAGCTCTGCAGTAGCACCAATTTAATTTTCATCCATTAGATTGACTTCCATGGGGTCAGCCTCAAAATATTTAGAATTTTTCTCTCAAATATTCTGCCTTACTTTAATACTATCTTATCATTTGCTAGTTAGACCCTGCATGAGCATCTTCCTGTTTTAAATTAAAACTACATCTCTTAAACTGTAAGTGGCACCCTCTAGTTCTGGTATACTAGGATTAAGTGAACAGTCCATTTTATAACTTTAGGAATTTATAGCCTTCACATCTCCAATATGATCATTTTTGATCCCTTGTTTTAATAGAATTTCTAATGAAATAATCATTTATCCTTCTGTGATTTTTTGAATTTCTAATAAGTGTTATATTGAGACATGGTAATTAATGTATAGGATAAAATGATTTTGTGTTCCATATTCCATCTGAGGCTAGCATTACCTTCAGTTTATAATTCAAAGCTGCCTGTTGGGATGATGTGGTCAGCCTCTGCCTTCTCACTGATTATAGGTCTCCTCCAAATGACTTCTCATTGGCAGGAATCCTGTGAGCTTACCTGTCTTTTCCTTTTCCCTTTCTTTAGGGGATTGAGCACTGTCTCTTAAAGCCCTAGTTTCTAACTTGTGTTCTAGCTCCAGCAAGATCCAAATTAGTTCATAACCATAAACTTGTATCCACCAGACTTTGGGTGTCATCTCTACCAGGCAATACCGTCTAAACTCACCACCTGATCATAAAATCCACCAGGACCTTGGCATAGACTGCATGAGCACCCCTGGTGTTTCTGCTATTTACCCCACTCCCTTGATTCAAAACAACACTTTCAGAACCATCTTTTCACTGCTTTCTGAACCATGTAGCAGAGTCTAGGGTGATTCCAGGCCAAACCTCACCTAAGACAGTTTGTTTTATTTTTCTCTATGAGATTTTAACAAACAAACAACACCATCTTTATTATGGAAATGTTCAAATATGAACAAAAAGACTGAAGAGGGTACCCCTGTATTCATTATTTGGCTTCTACTATCATCAATACGTGTCCAATTTTGTTTCATTTATGTTCCTAGCTAATTCCACACCTACTCCGCTGGATTATTTTAAACCAGTTGCAGATATCATATCTTTTCATCTGTAATTATTTCAGTATTTCTCTCCGAAAATTTAAGCATAAAACTATCATGTCTACAATGGTTATCAATGATTTAAAGAAACAATTTAAGTATCCCAAGAAAATAACGTGAGCCTTAATACTGTTATTAATGTAGGCTTGAATTGCCTTTCCTAAAATGCATTACCTGTCCTTATTCACATGGTAGAAAATAATCTAGCAATTCATCTTCATTTACTTGACACACACTATTGGAAGAAGTTCAAGGTTCATCTACAAACTCTGCTTTCTATGCACTCACCTTCTTTATATCAGCATTAAGTAAGATCAAACTGAGCACTAGTCTTTAGGGGAAGAAATTCTGTTGTTGACAAATCTTCAACCAGGGAAATTGTAGTTAACATCTACTTTGTCTCCCATCTTTATAAAGCCAATTCCCTGTCTACACCAAAATATGAGCATCTAGATATTCCTTTCAGCTCCTATTTTAAAAAATGAAAAAGAAACTATTATTATTAAAAGGTTTTCAATAGACTTATTGAGGTATAAATTACATGCAATAAAATTTACCTATTTTAAGTGGACAATTCAATGAGTTTTGAAAAATGTGTCTAATCACATAGAAGGTGCCACAATCAAGCAATAGAATAATTTCATCATCCCCAAATTTCTACATTTCTTTATCAGTGCTCTACAGCTTGGTTCATGGTAATGAACAGCATGCTTTCTATCACTCTTGTTTTGCTTTTTCTAGCACTTTACCACATACTTGGAATCTTTTGTCTGGGTTTTCCCCTACCATTGCTGGGGATCACCCCCAGGGCCTGGGCATGCTAGGCAAGCACTTTACCACTGAGCTATACCCCCAGCCTCTTCTCTGACTTCTTTCACTCAGCTTAAAACTTTTGTGATTGCTTGCCTGTATCAGCAGTTTGTTCCCTTTTATTGCTGAGTATTATTCCACTGTACAAATATATCACAATTTGTTTATCCATTTACAGTTGATAAATATTTGGGTTGTTTCCAGGTTTTGACCCTTACATATAAATCTTCTATGAATATTTGAACATAATCTTTGTGTAGATCTAGGCTTTCATTTCTCAAGGGTAACACTTAAGAGTGGAAGTGCTGGGTCATATGATAAGTATAGGTTTAACTTTATAAGTAATGGCCCAGCTATTTTGCATAATAGCTGAATCAATTTGTTTTCCCACTAGAAAAGTATGAAAGTTCCAGTTTCTCCATATCTTAACATTTGTCAATATTTGACTTTAGCCTTTCTAGGGATCATGTAGTAGTATCTTTTGATTATCATGATTGGCATCTTTTCTGATACTTATTTGCCTTTTATATGTCTTCTTTTATGAACTTTCTTTTTGGATCTTTTGCTCATTTAGAAAGTCTGATTATCTTCTTGTTATTGAGCCATGAGAGTTATTTTTATTCAGAACACAGTTCCTTATCAGATATAAATGTTCTGAACATTTTCTCCAAGTCAGTGTCTTACCATTTTCATTTTCTCAACAATAATTTTAAAAAATTTGTCCTAATTAGTTATACATGACAGTAGAATGCATTTTGACACATCATGCATATGTGGAGTGTAACTTTTCATTTTTCTGGTTGTACACGATGTAGAATCATACCAGTTGTGTAATCACATATGTACATACATAGGGTAATGTCTGATTCATTCTATTTCCCTTCCTAGCCCCATGCCCCCTCCCCGCCCTCCACTCCCCTCTACCTAATCCAAAGAACCTCTATTTTTCCCTAGCTCTGCTCCCCTTATTGTGAATTAGCATCCACATATCAGAAAAAAAACATTTGGCCTTTGGTTTTTTGGGGACTGGCTTATTTCGCTTAACATGATATTCTCTGACTCCATCCATTTACCTGCAAATAGCATAATTTCATTTTTCTTTAAGGCTGAGTAATATTCCATTGTTTATATATACCACATTTTCTTTATCCATTCATCTGTTGAAGGGTATCTAGGTCAGTTCCATAGTTTAGCTATTGTGAATTGAGCTGCTATAAACATTGATGTGGCTGTATCACTGTAGTATGCTGATTTTAAGTCCTCTGGGCATAAACCAAGGAGTGGGAAAGCTGGGTCAAGTGGTGGTTCCAGTCCAAGTTTTTTTGAGGAATCTCCACACTGCTTTGAATACTGGTTGAACCAATTTGCCATCCCTCCAGCATTTTCCCCCAAATCCTTTCCAACATTCTTTGTTGCTTGTATCCTTTTTAAAAAAATATTTTTAGTTATAGATAAACACAATATCTTTATTTTATTTCCATGTGGTGCTGAGAACTGAACCCAGTGCCTCACACATGCTAGGCAAGTGCTCTACCACTGAGCTATGATCCCAGCCCCCGTTGCTTGTATTCTTGATAATTGCCATTCTCACTAGAGTGAGATGAAATCTCAGTGTAGTTTTGATTTGCATTTCTCTAATTGCTAGTGATATTGAATGTTTTTTCTTATATTTGTCGACCATTTGTAGTTCTTCTTCTGTGAAGTGTCTGTTCAGTTCCTTACTCCATTTATTTATTTGTTTTTTTTTGGTGTTAAGTTTTTTAAATTTTTATGTAACCTGGAGATTAGTGCTCTGAGGTGCGTATGGTAAAGATTTTCTCCCATTTTGTAGGCTCTCTGTTTATGTTTTTTTTTTTTTTAAATATTTACTTATTTGCTTTAGTTGTACACAATGCATTGGTCTTTATGTGGTGCTGAGGATCAAACCCGGGTCGCGCACATGCTAGGTGAGCGCTCTAAAACCGCTGAGCCACCACCCCAGCCCCTCTCTGTTTATGTTCTTGATTGTTGCCTTTGCTAAGAAGAAGCTTTTTAGTTTGAATCCATCCCATTTATTGATTCCTCTTCATGTGCTTTAGGGGTCTTGTTAAGGAAGTCAGGTCCTAAGTTGACATGGTAAAGATTTGGGCCTACTTTTTCTTCTATTAGACACAGGGTCTGTGTTCTAGTGCCTAAGTCTTTGATCCACTTTGAGTTGAGTTTTGTGAGATACGGGTTTAATTTCATTTTGCTACATATGGATTTCCAGTTTTCCCAGCACCATTTGTTGAAGAGGTTGTCTTTTCTCCAATGAATGTTTTTTGGTGCCTTTGTCTAGTATGAGATAACTGTATTTATGTGGGTTTGTCTCTGTGTCTTCTATTCTATACCATTGGTCTACGTGTCTGTTTTGGTGCCAATACTATGCCATTTTTTGTTACTGTGTTTCTGTAGTATAGGTCTGGTATTGTGATGCCTCCTGCTTTACTTTTCTTGCTAAGGATTGCTTTGGCTATTCTAGGTCTCTTATTTTTCCAAATGAATTTTATGATTGCTTTTTCTACTTCTATGAAGAATGTTATTGGATTTTAATAGGAATTGCATTAAATATGTATAACTCTTTTGGTAGTATGGCCATTTTGACAATATTAATTCTGCCTATCCAAGAACATGGTAGATCTTTCCATCTTCTAAGGTCTTCTTCAAGTTCTTTCTGTAGTGTTCTCAAGAATGATTTTTGGAGAGCAAATTTTTTAAAATTTTGATGAAGTACAATTGAGTAACTTTTTCTTTTAAAAATTGTTTTTGTGTCCTATTTTTAAAAATCTTTGTGTAACTCAAGGTCACTGAGATTTTCTCTTAGGTTTTCTTCTAAAAATGTTATAGTTTCAGCTTTTACATTTGGGTCTATGATCCATTTGGAGTTAATTTTTGTATGTAGGTGATGTGATGTTAAGGGTTGAAGTTCATTTTAATTTTTACATATGGTGATTCAATTTTTACAGCACCATTCTGAAAAGGTCATCATTTCCATATTTAGTTGTCTTGGCACCTTTGATGAAAATCAATGAACCATATGTGTGTGTGTCTATTTCTTGAGTCCCTGTTCTGTTTCTTTGATTTATATGTCTAGCTTTAGTTAACACCACACTGTCTTGATTACTGTAGCTTTAAAGTAAAATATATGAATTTCTACAAAAAGTCTTGCTGGAATAGTTACTGGCATTTCATTGAATCTATTGAGCAAACCTGGAATAATGAGAGTCATCTGCAGCAGCCAACTTGAGGACTGACTTCATGAAGTTACTTCTGTAATTCTTCTATCTCTTTGAAAATCCAAGGCAGAATGATTGAGGGCATCTGTCCAAATTTTATTTCTGTACTCGGTATGTCTTGACCAAGTGCTAAGGAGTCTTTGGACTTTCTTAAATAACACAGGGTAGAGGGTCTTCCCCTAAAATTATGAGGCAAATGTCAAAATCTGAATGCATGTGGATGTTATTCATTCATTCATTCTGCAAATATTTATTATGTGCCATGTGTCTAGTACTATTCCAGGTTGTAGCATTAAACAATGCAGACTAATATCCTGCCCTATGAGAGCCTATATAGGAATAGTAGTCTTGTGGAGAATCATACCTAGGTTTGATTAAAAGCAGTCTTAAAAATTATTCTTTTATGTTTTATGCCTTGACCTCATATTCTTTCTTCTAAGAATTTACCTGAAAAATACTCAGAGATGTTGTCAAAATTTTATGTACAAGTGTTCTTGCATCATTTATGCTAGCAAGAATTGGGGGGAAAAGTCAAATATTTAATAATGGAAGAGTGATTAAATAACTGGTGATATGCGTAGTTGGTATATTATATAATCAGTAAAAATTTTTATTTAGATGACTATTAGACCACAGGTATTTTTAAAAATTTTATTTATTTATTAGTTCTAATCAGTTATACATGACAATAGAAAGCTCGTTGATTCATTGTACACAAATGGAGCAGAATTTTTCAGTTCTCTGGTTGTGCATGAAGTAGAGTCACACCATTCGTGCAATCATACATGTACCTAGGGTAATGATATCTGTCTCATTCCACCGTATTTCCTACCCCTTTGCCCCCTCCCCCTGCCTTTTGCCTCATCTAAAGTTCCTTCCTTTATCTCATGTATCCCCCCATATGGATTAGCATCACTTATCAGAGAAAACATTTGGCCCCTGTTTTTTTTTGAGGTTGGCTTATTTTGCTTAGCATGGTATTCTCCAACTCCATCCATTTACCTGCAAATGCCATAATTTTATTCTATTTTAATGCTGAGTAATATTCCATTGTGTAAGTGCACCACAGTTTCTTTATCCATTCATCTATTGAAGGGCATCTAGGTTGCTTCCACAGTGTAGCAACTGTGAATTGTGCTGCTATAAACATTGAAGTGACTATGTCACTGTAGTATGCTGGTTTTAAGTCTTTAGGGTATACACTAAGGAGTGGGATAGCTGGGTCAAATGGTGGTTTCATTCCAGGTTTTCAAAGGAATCTTCATACTGCTTTCCAGATTGGTTGCACCAATTGCAGTCCCACCAGCAATGTATGAGTGTGCCTTTTCCCCAATATCCTCATCAACACTATTGTTGCTTGTTTTCTTGATATCTGCCATTCTGACTGGAGTGAGATGAAATCTTAGAGTAGTTTTGATGTACATTTCTCTAATTGCCAGAGATGTTGAACATTTTTTTCATATATTTGTTGATCGATTGCATTTCTTCTTTTGAGAAGTATCTCTTCAGCTCCTTAGCCCATTTATTGATTGGGTTGTTTGTTTTTTTGGTGTTAAGGTTTTTGAGTTCTTTATATATCTTGGAGATTAGGGCTCTATCTGACATGCATCTGGCAAAAATTTGCTCTAAAAATGTAGATTCTCTCTTCACCTCATTGATGGTTTCTTTTGCTGAGAAGAAGCTTTTCAGTTTGAATCCATCCCATTTACTTATTCTTTTGATTTTATTTCTTTGCACTTTAGGAGTCTTATTAAGGAAGTCGGTGCCTAATCCAACATGATGAAGATTTGGGACTACTATTTTTCTTCTATTAGGCATAGGGTCTCTGTAGATCACAAGTATTTTAAAATGCCAAATAGTTTCGAGTCAGATTGAACCAAGTTATATGTCTACCAGCAGTGTTTGAGAATATGCATCTGATCTTAACCTAGTTGCAGTGAGGAATTTATAAAACAATAGGTTATAGTATTATCCTTAGTGTGTGTATAATACATAATAACTACACAATAAAGCCAGTTCATCAAATTTGCACTATTTGCTGATGACATGATAATATACCTAGAAGACCCCAAAAAAACTCTACCAGAAAACTTTTACAACTAGTAAATGAATTTGGCAAAGTAGCAGGATACAAAATCAATAACCATAAGTCAAAGGCATTTTTGTACATCAGTGACAAATCCTCTGAAAGAGAAATATTGAAAACTACCCCATTTACAATAGCATCAAAACAAACAAACAAACAAACAAACAAACAAACAAACCTGGGAATCAACTTAACAAAAGAGGGGAAAGACCTCTATAACAAAAACTACAGAACACTAAAGAAAGAAATTATAGAAGACCTTAGAAGATGGAAAGACCTACCTTGTTCTTGGATAGGCAGAATTAATATTGTCAAAATGTCCATACTACCAAAAGCACTATATAGATTTAATGAAATTCCAATCAAATTCCCAATGACATTCCTCAAGGAAATAGAAAAAGCAGTCATGAAATTCATCTGGAAAAATAAGACACCCAGAATAGCTAAAGCAATCTTTAGCAAGAAAAGTGAAGCAGGTGGCATCACTATACTAGACCTTAAATTATACTACAGAGCAATATTAACAAAAACAGCATGGTATTGGCACCAAAATAGACCAGTAAACCAATACAGAATTGAGGACACAGAGACTAATACATATAATTTCAGCTATCTTATATTAGACAAAGGTGTCAAAAATGTACAGTGGAGAAAGGATAGCCTCTTCAACAAATGGTGCTGGGAAAACTGGAAATCCATATGCAATGAAATGAAATTAAACCCTTACCTCTCACCATGTACAAAACTCAACTCAAAGTGGATCAAGGACCTAGGAATTAGACCAGAGACAATACGCCTAATAGAAGAAAAAGTAAGCTCTGATCTCCAACATGTCGAATTAGGCCCCAAGTTCCTTAATAAGACTCCTGTATTGCAAGAATTAATATCAAGAATTAATAAATGGGATAGATTCAAACTAAAAACCTTCTTTTCAGCAAAAGAGACAATCAGTGAGGTGAATTTGTTCCCAATTAGTTGGCTCTCTGTTCACCTCACTGATTGTTTCTTTTGCTGAGAAGAAGCTTTTTAGTTTAAATCTATCCCATTCATTAATTCTTGGTAATAATTCTTGCGCTACAGGATTCTTATTAAGGAACTTGGGGCCTAATCCGACATGTTGGAAATCGGAGCTTACTTTTTCTTCTATTAGTCGTATTGTCTCTGGTCTAATTCCTAGGTCCTTGATCCACTTTGAGTTGAGTTTTGTACATGGTGAGAGGTAAGGGTTTAATTTCATTTTGTTGCATATGGCTTTCCAGTTTTCCCAGCACCATTTGTTGAAGAGGCTATCCTTTCTCCACTGTACATTTTTGGCACCTCTGTCTAATATAAGATAGCTGAAATTATATGTATTAGTTTCTGTATCCTCAATTCTGTACCATTGGTCTACCAGTCTGTTTTGGTGCCAATACCATGCTGTTTTTGTTACTATTGCTCTATAGTATAATTTAAAGTCTGGTATGGTGATGCCCCCCACTTCACTTTTCTTGTTCAGGATTGCTTTGGCTATTCTGGGTCTTTTATTTTTCCAAATGAATTTAATGACTGCTTTTTCTATTTCTTTGAAGAATGACATTGGGATTTTGATTGGAATTGCATTGAATCTGTATAATGCTTTTGGTAGTATGGACATTTTGATGATATTGATTCTACCTATCCAAGAGCAAGGTAGGTCTTTCCATCTTCTGAGTTCTTCTATGATTTCTTTCTTTAGTGTTCTATAATTTTCCTTATAGAGTTCTTTCACCTCTTTCATTAAGTTGATTCCCAGGTATTTTATTTTTTTTTTGATGCTATTGCAAATGGGGTAGTTTTCATCATTTCTCTTTCAGAGGCTTTGTCAGTGATGTACAAAAATGCCTTTGACTTATGGGTATTGATTTTGTATCCTGCTACTTTGCCGCATTTATTTACTAGTTGCAAAAGTTTTCTGGTAGAGTTTTTTGGGTCTTCTAGGTATATTATCATGTCATCAGCAAATAGTGCTAATTTGAGCTCTTCTTTTCCTATCTGGATCCCTTTAATTTCTTTCGTCTGTCTAATTGCTCTGGCCAGAGTTTCCAGTACTATGTTAAATAGCAGTGGTGAAAGGGGGCATCCCTGTCTTGTTCCAGTTTTTAGAGGGAATGCTTTCAATTTTTCTCTCCATTTAAGATAATGTTAGCTCTGGGCCTTGCATAAACAGCTTTTATAATGTTGAGATATGTTCCTGTTATTCCTAGTTTTTCCAGTATTTTGAACATAAAGGGGTGCTGTATTTTGTCAAATGCTTTTTCCGCGTCTATTGAGATAATCATATGATTTTTATCTTTAAGTCTATTGATATGATGTATTATGTTTATTGATGTCCGAATGTTGAACCAGCCTTGCATCCCTGGGATAAACCCCACTTGATCATGGTGCACTATCTTTTTGATATGTTTTTGTATCCGATTTGCCAAAATTTTGTTGAGGATTTTTGCATCTATGTTCATTAAAGATATTGGCCTGAAGTTTTCTTTTTTGGATGCATCTTTGCCTGGCTTTGGGATTAATGTGATATTGGCCTCATAGAAAGAGTCTGGAAGAGCTCCCTTTTTTTCTATTTCTTGAAATAGTTTGAAGAGCATTGGTATTAGTTCTTCTTTAAAAGTCTTGTAGAACTTGGTTGTAAACCCATCAGGTCCTGGACTTTTCCTTGTTGGTAGCTTTTTGATGGCATCTTCTATTTCTTCGCTTGTAATAGATCTGTTTAAATTGTGTATAGCCTCCAGTTCCAATTTAGGCAAATCATAGGACTGTAGAAATATGTCAATGCATTCAGTATTTTCTATTTTATTAGAGTACAAGTTTTCAAAGTAATTTCTAATTATCTTCTGTATATCTGAGGTGTTTGTTGTAATATTTCCTTTTTCATCACGAATGTTAGTTTTGAGTTTTTTTCTCTTCTTTTTGTTAGCATTGCTAAGGGTCTGTCAATTTTGTTTATTTTTTCAAAGAACCAACTTTTAGTTTTGTCAATTCTTTGAATTGTTTCCTTAGTCTCAATTTCATTAATTTCTGCTCTGATTTTAATTATTTCCTGTCTTCTACTGCTCTTGGTGTTGATCTGTTCTTCTTTTTCTAGTGCTTTGAGGTGTGATGTTAAGTCATTTATTTGTTGGTTTTTTTTCCTTTTAAGGAATGAACTCAGTGCAATGAATTTTCCTCTTACTACTGCCTTTATAGTGTCCCATAGATTCCTATATGTTGTATCTGTGTTCTCGTTTGCCTCTAGGAACTTTTTAATCTCCTCTTTGATGTCTTCTTCAACCCCTTGTTCATTCAGTAGCATGTTGTTTAGCTTCCAGTTGTTGGAGTAGTTTTTCTTATTCCTTGTTTTGTCATTGATTTCCAATTTCATCCCTTTATGGTCTGATAGCATGCAGGGTAGTATCTCTATTTTTTTATATTTGCTGAGAATATGACATAATATATGGTCTATTTTGGAGAAGGAGCCATGTGCTGCTGAGAAAAATGTGTATTCATTTACTGAGGGATGAAATATTCTCTATATGTCCGTTAGGTCTAAAATATTCTCTATATGTCCGTTAGGTCTAAGTTTTAAGGAGGCCTAAAGTTTCTTTGTTTAGCTTTTGTTTGGATGATATATCCATTGGTGAGAGAGGTGTGTTGAAGTCCCCTAGGATAATTGTGTTGTGGTCTCTTTTACTCTTGAACTTGAGAAGTGTTTGTTTGATGAATGTAGGTGCTCCATTATTTGGGGCATATAGATTTATGATTGTTATATCCTGTTGATGAATGTTTCCCTTAAGTAGTAAGAAATATCCATCTTTGCATCTTTGTCCCTTTTGATTAGCTTTGGCTTGAAGTCTACCTTATTTGAAATGAGAATGGAAACCCCTGCTTGCTTCTGCATGCTATGTGAGTGATAAGACTTTTCCCAGCCTTTCACCTTCAGTCTATTGATGTCTTTTTCTACGAGGTGTGTTTCTTGTAGACAGCAAAATGTTGGGTCATTTCTTTTAGTCCATTCAGATAATCTTGTCTTTTGAATGGTGAGTTTAGGCCATTAACATTCAGGGTTATTATTGAGATGTGATTTTTATTCCCATCCATTTTTATTTGTATTATGGTCTTTAGTTAGATTTGGTTTATCTTCTGGTTGGTATTTCCCTTAGTTTAATATCTCCCTTTGTTGATTTTCATTGTTATTTTTCTCTTCTTCTTCATGAAAAATGTTGCCGAGGATGTTCAGAAGTGCTGGTTTTCGAGTTGCGAAATATTTTAACTTTTGCTTGTCATGGAAAGTTTTTATTTCATCTTTTAATCTAAAGCTCAATTTGCTGGATATAAGATATAAGATTCTTGGTTGACATCCCTTTTCTTTCAGAGCTTGAAATATGCTATTCCAGGATCTTCTTGCTCTTAAGGTCTGGGTTGAAAAGTCTGAACATAGTCTGATTGGTTTCCCCCTATATGTAATCTGCTTCCTTTCTTTTGTGGCTTTTAATATTCTCTCCTTGCTCAGTATATTAGGCATTTTCATTATAACGTGTCTTGGTGTGGATCTGTTGTGATTTTGTATGTTTGGTGTTCGGTAGGCCTCTTGAACTTGGTTTTCCCATTCTTTCCTCAAGTTTGGAAAATTTTCTGTAATTATTTCATTAAATAAATTACTCATTCCTTTGGCTTGAAACTCTACCCCCTCCTCTACCCCAATCACTCTTAAGTTTGGTCTTTTTATGTTGTCCCATAATTCTTGAATGTTCTGTTCTTGGTTTCTTACCATTTTTGCTGTGTAATCTAGATTTTTCTCTAGGATATATATTTTGTCTTCATTGTCTGAGGTTCTTCCAATTGATCTACTCTGTTGGTGATACTTTCTATTGAGCTTTTATTTTGGTTTATTGCTTCTTTCATTTCCAGGATATCTGTTTGGTTTCTCTTTACAGCCTCTATCTCCCTATTGAAGTAATCTTTTACTTCCTGTATTTGTTTATGGAGTTCTTTGTCAAAATGATCTTTCACCTCATGTATTTGCTCCCTCATCTCATTTTTGAATTCATTCTTAAGTTCCACAAACACTTGGAATATGTAATTTCTAAATTCCATCTCTGGCATTTCACCAACTGTGCTTGCCATGGAATCTACTGAGGAGGTATATTGATTTGTTTGTGTCACTTTCTTCCCTTGTTTCTTCATATTCCTTGTGTGTCTTATCTTTCTGCACTGTGGGACCTTGACTATTTTGATTTTACCTTAAAGCCTTATGTTGCTCCTATAGTACAATACTATCAGATCCCCTTATATATCCTTTACACTTTAAAATCAAACACTTTCTATTCAGAGAATCCCAGTTTGATCACAGTGTACAGATTTACAAACCCAGATATTGTTTGCAATTTACTCTGTATGCTTCTGATGGGGTTTTATAGTTTCAAGAATTGGACACAGAGGTGATACATTTAGGAAGAAGGAGGTGAGTATATTGAATTGTTCTTTCTTAGAAAGTATGAGAAGAGAGTTTTATGGAAGTGGTTTAGTATCAGCAGACGAGAGAGGAAAGAGAATGGAGTGAATGCTTCTGTGGAAAGTCCAATATATATACACCTAACTTATGCAGTGGTTGAGAGAAGAAATGAAGAACGATGGAAAAGAGAAAAAAAAAATGACAAAGGAGTAGAAATTAGTGTAAGAGATAGAAGAGAGAGAGTGAGTCAAGAAAATAGAGAATGAACTATATATAACACCACTTTGTTATATATTTCAATTGTACCCGTTCTAGAACTCCCAATTTCTGCATATAACTTGTTTTTGCCTCTGTTGAGTATGCAATGGCAGGGTATAAATAGGGAAGATGAAGGAAGAAGAAAAAATACAAAAGTGAGAAGGAATAAAAGAAAGAAAGAGAAGAGGAGCAGAAGCAAACATACTGTCAATCGAAACAAAAACAAAGCAAAAACATACAAACAAAAAAAACCCAAAACAAGAAAACAAACAAACAAACAAACAAACACATAAAAAAAAAGTTGAACCCAGGAACCACTCTCAAACAAACTGGACCCTGGGATGCCCTTCCTTTTTCAGTTCACTTGGTTCACGTCAGCGATCCTGTCAGTGGAGTCAAAGCTGCACCTTTGGCCAGTTGCAGAATGGCACAGTGGATGGGTGGCTCGGCGGGTGCCTACCTCTTGTTCTGGTCACAGCTGGGCATGCCTAACTTCCCCTCTTGTTCTGGTTGTAGCTGTGCAGGTTGCACTTCCCCTGGGAGTGGAGGTGGCTTTTCCTCAGGTTGTGTCTTGTGTGCAGCAGCGGGGAGCTGCTACTCTGGGCCCTGGAGGCCAGGCGAACTGGCGTCTGGGTCTCTCCTTCAGGGCGGGTGCACTGGCAGTCTGAACTGGGAATTCCGTCCGTAGGTCTCAGGGCCCGTAGGCGGAACCCATGATTTTTATTTTTAAAAGGAATTGGATAAATTTGAAGAATTTGATTTATTCAGAACATGCCTGGTTAGTGAGATTTTTTTCTTTTCATAAGAAATGTATTTATTGTGCCACAAAATAGTTTATGAAACATACTTTAAATTTTATTTTAAATAAGTGCAACAAAATATTAAAGTATTTTCATACTTACTGGGAAAGTCTGTACGTTATTTGTAATACTTTAAATTGGGGAACAAAACATCACATCTAAACTAATTTGAACAGTAAATTTTTGTCATTCTTTTCCCATATTTCATTGTTGTTTAAAAGGTCTGTTATTAGGCAGGGCATTGGTTGTCATATATTGATTTTGCTTATTGTTTTAGATATTTTAAAACATGTCTGTTTTGCATATTAGAGCACTACATGTTTAACTGTGCTCTTCTTCCTGTTATTGAGAGCATCTGCTTCTATAACGTTTGACATTCAATTTTTGATTTGAGAAATAAAAATAAAACTAATAAGCAAGTACCAAAAGAAGATTGTTAAGTGTACAGCTAAGACAAGCAAAGCATTCACCATCTGTCACCAAATTGCTCTTCTAAAATATAATGACAGGATGTAGAAACATACTGCATCATTGTGTTCAAGCACAGGGTTTGAGGATAGCTTCTTGACTTCCCAACTAAGTCATTTGCCAGGAACTTGAATTGAACCATAATTTGGAAGAACAGGGAGGAAGAGGGAAATCTGTTCAGAGAGACAGAGAGATAGCTCTTGCAAATGCAGAGTTTGAAGTTGGTGTTAACACATTTGGGAGAAAGGAGAGATGTCTCAGGGAGAATGGTGTTGATAGGGACTAAAGGCAAGGAAAAGCTGGGTGGAAAGGGTGGGGCCAGATTACAGGAATCTTGAATGTTCTGCTGAAGAGTTTGAGATTAATCCTGTTTGATAGTAATTGAAGAACACAAATTTAGACATAATGAAAAGAATATAAAAATGTTTTGTGTTTGATCTTGGTCCTATCCATAGCCAGGCTAAAGGTCTTTACTTGAATATCTGAGCTACTCTCTTTCCCTCTAGACCACTTACATTTGCTCCAATGAGTTTGACCAAAGCAACACAATGAGTCCAAGCACCATTCATTTAAACAAAAGGAAATTTAATGCTTTTTAAAAAAGAATGCCTGTTACAGTCTAAAAAAATTACAGTGGACAGCAAAATCTGTGGATTCCTGTCTATGGTGGCTTCAGTGGACTGGCAGGGTCTGAGGCTTCATCACCATGGTCTGACCACAGGTACTCATCCTTGCTGCACTGGCAACCGTCCCCAGAGTTCATCAAAAAACTCAGAAGCTCACTCTGATGGTGTTGTAACAAGAACCTTAAACACACCTACCCCAATGACTCAGGATTTCTTTTTCTGAATTTTTAAAATTACTTTCTTCAGAGCTGGGAGGCTCTTACTTAAAATAATAAAATAATTCAGGCAGGTGATATAATTGTTTCTTGAAAGGCAATCAAGGAAGAGTTATTGAAGTCCACTCTCAGTTGTATTTTACATGGTAGAGAAAAGTCTGGAATAGATTATTCCATTGCTTCATTGATTTGCATCTCTTATGAAAATAGGAAAGGCCACATCTTTTGTGATTCTATTTATATGTCATGTCCAGAATAGTCAAATCCATAGATACAGAAAGTGCATTAATGATTGCTCAGGGATGAGGGGCAGAGGTGCTGTAGAGAGGAAATGGGAAATGACAACTAATGGGTTAAACGTTTCTTTTTGGGGTGATGAGGTATTCACGATTAATGCACAGCTAAGATGTAGTTGATCCTCACCAGACTGAGAATCAGGATTGTTTTCCCTGTTTCAAACATCCATATTAAAGAGGATGAGGTATCTTCTCAGAAAGCATTTGAGTGTATGTTAATGTTATGCAGTCATTTACTCAAAATTATCTATTAATGGAATACTATGTGTCAGGTACTGTCTCAGGTGCTGCTGTGTTTTCTCAAAACAGCTACATGTCACTGTACTAATAAAGCTTTTATCTTAGCCTTGTGTGGAGAAGAAAGGGAATAAAAAAGAAATAGAGAGCAATGGGTAAAAAAGCTTTTGTGCTTCAGTAAACACCATCAAGAAGTGAAGAGAACATCCCAAGGATGGGAGAAAATATTTGAAAATCATATTTGTAATATCTAGGATGAAGATTTCTAGAATATATAAACAACTTAATAATGAAAGAGACAATTTAAGAATAGGCAAATTATTTAGATAGACCTGACTCCAAAGATATACAAATGGTTTTCAAGCAAATAAAGAGATACTCAACATTATTACCCATCAGGGAAATGAAAATCAGAACAAGTACAATGAAATACCATTTCATGCCCACTTGGACAATTACAATAAAAAAGACAGACAATAGCAAGTATTGGCAAGAATACAAAAAATTAGAACCCTCATAAACTGCTGGTGGGAATTTAACATGGTGCATCTACTGTAGAAAATAGTGATAGTTCCTTAAAAGATTAAACACAGGGGTCCCATATGATTCAGAAATTCCACTCCTAAGAATATTCCCTGTAGAAGGGAATTCATATGTCCTCACAAAATTTGTACACAAATGTTCATAGCAGTATTATTCATGATATCTCAAAGTGAAATAAGTAGATGTCTACGCACAGGTGAATAAAATGTGGCATATACACATAATAGAATATATTTTGTCAATAAAGAGAAATGAAGTACTGATACATGCTATAACATGGAAGAACCCTGAATACATACTGCAAAGTGAAAGAAGCCTGACACAAAAGGCCACATATTTTATGATTCCATTAATATGAAATGTCCAGAGAGGCAAATCTATAGAGAGAGACAGAAAGTATATTAGTGATTGTCCAGTGCTGCAACAGGATTTCTTTTGTGGGGGATGAAAATGTTCTAAAACTGATTGTGATAGTGTCAGTATACAAAAAAATGTATTTCACTGTACACTTTAAATGGTTGAAGCATATTGCATGTGAATTATATCTCAATAAAGATGAGTGTGTGTATATATGTATGTATATGTCGATCTATAAAATAGGATTCAAGGGGAAAGAAGGAAAAGAGAAAGAAAGAAAGGAATCTTATGGACTGTCTATTGCAATGGGAACAAAGAAAAAGAGATGGCAGTGATAAAAATTATTTTTAAAAATCAGTAGAATTGTCTCCATTTGCTGTTTCTAGGAGAAACACATTAATTGATAAAATTAGGGAATATTTGAGTCTTCTTCTTTTGGGGGTGCTGGGGATTAAACCCACTGAGTCATATCCCTGTCCCTTTTTATTTTCTGTTTTGAGACAGGGTCTTGCTAAGTTGCTTTGGAGTTCACGAAGTTGCTAAGGCTGGCTTAGAACTTGCAATCCTCCTGCCTCAGTCTCCTGAATTGCTGAGATTACAGGTGGGTGCCATCACACCTGGTATAATTAGGAAAGGTTTGGAAAGAGCACGTTTGGGTTGAAAAGCTAAAGGGTTTTAATTTTGGAAAAGGTGTTAACAAGCACAGGGAGACTAGAATTTGTGTGTGTATGTGCTGGGGAGTGAATCCAAGGCCTTGCACATGCTCGGCAAGTGCTCTTCTACTGAGCTACATCCCCAGCTCACAGAGACAAGGATTTGTTTCTTTTCTTTTCTTTCTTTCTTTCTTTCTTTTTTTTTTTTAATATTTATTTATTTGTTTTAGTTTGACACAATGCATTTATTCTTATGTGGTGCTGAGGATTGAACCTGGGCTGTGCACGTGCTAGGCGAGCGCTCTACCGCTGAGCCACAATCCCAGCCCAAGGATTTGTTTCTTAATAGCAAGGAGGAAGTGGGTTAACTTACTGCTGCAAGATTAGCTGAATAGAGAGTATAGAGAGAAAAACCCCAAGGTCAAGGACAGACAGCTTGGGTGAATAAACACCATCAGGCAGTGAAATAGGAGGCAGACAGAAAAGTGGGTGAATGCAAAGTATCTAGAAATCCCAGAAAGAATTGCAAGGAAAGGAATGGAAAACTTCATCAACTGCTGCAGAATGTCAGGGAGAATGAGCGGAGGAGAGGTCATCAGATTTCATGATTAGGGAGTCAACTGTGATCCTTTGGAATATATTTTGTAGAGTGACAAGGATGACAACTAATTTTTTATCATCTCTCTCTCTCAACCGAATTTTGCCTCTAGAATTTGAATACACTCAAGCAATTCTGGAGTTGAAAAGTTGTATGTTGACCTCAATCTCTCCATTGCTGCTTCAGGCTCTTTCCTTCCTTGCTGTCATTGTCCGAAGCTTTCTGAATTTACACTTGTCTTCACATTCCTTACCTGATATTCAGTCCCTACTCATCCACTTTGTAGTTTCTGTACAAAATTTACTGAATCTGCTGTAACTGGGGCCACCAATTGACCTGGTTGGTCTGGGCTGCTATAACAAAATGCCACAGATTGTGTGGCTTAATCCACAAAAATGTATTTCTCACAGTTCTGGAGCCTGGAAGGTCAAGATCAGGGTGGCAACATGATTGGATTTTTGATGAAGGCCCACTTCTTGGCTCATGGACAGGTACCTTCTCACTGAATCCTCACATGGGGGCAGAGAAGAAGTTGGGGAGAGAAAAAGAGAGGTCATTTCTAGTATCTCTTCTTATCATGCCACTAATTCCATTCCTGAGGGCTCCACCCTTTTGGAATAATTACTTCCGGATGACCCCAACTTCTAATACCATCATACTGTGGATTAGGGTTTCAAATATGCATTTGGGGCGGGGGGGAGGACATTGTCCATAGCACCAAAGAGCTTTGTGTTGCTAAATGCAATAAACACTTTTTAGTGCTAGGCACACCTGAGGGACACAGGCAAAAGGGGAAATAGTATGGTGTAGTGTCACCATAGTTGTGGGTAGAGAAGAATGGACTGTCAGATGGTGACAAAAGCAGCAGGCCCATCTGCCTCTATCCTCAGGTGTGCCTGCTTCTCTGTGCAGGTCAACGTTCTCCCCTGTTCTGACCTTGCGTCATTTATCTTCTTCTTTGCAAATATTTCCGAAGTGATCTCAACTAGCTCAGTTTGCTTCAGTTATCATTTGTAGGCAAATGACTCCCAAATCTCTATATCCAGTCCAGGTATGATATAGAGGTGCTGAAAAGTGGATTAAGGAATTATATGATTGAAAAGATGCTAGGCAAGGGTCTCACTGAGAGGAAATATGAGATGTTTTGGCAAAAATATATCTATTTAAATATGAGAGTATGGTTCTTCTGTTATCTAAAATTCATACTGATCACGTGAAACTATTCTAAATGTTCTGAGAATTATTTTTATTTGTACAAGTAATCTTATTGTAAATCTCTACCCCCCAACTCCAAATTCAACACAATTCACCAAAAGTAAACAACATTGGCAATTGAATGGGTAGATGTTCATATACACATCCACCTATTCCTTATGTACATACCGAATTACATCATCTCAGCTTATATCCCTCCCAAGTGTGTTTTTTTCTTTTTTTAATTCAACATTGTATATGTAACAATAGCATTCATTACATTTCATATTACATATATGTATTTTAAATGGTTATGACTGCTTAAGGAAGAATATAAGAAGCACTAGCTGCAGGGATGATCCTGATGGCTGTAGAGAGGAGGAAGAGCACTTCTTTCTTTTTCCTTTTGGACTAGAAAATCTGATCAGAGGAGAGTTGTCAAAACACATGTTCCATGGGAAGGAAGGGGCTCCTGCTGAGGGCTGTTTCTGGAGAACAGATAACTGGTGAGTCTGGAGACTTGTGTGAAGGGGATGGGGTGGAAAAGAAGAACATTTGTGGGTGTAAAGTAGAGAGAGATTGAATTATTGTCATTAGCAGGAGCCCCATCTTCGTCCCCTCTGTAGTTAGAAAATGTCAATTAGCAGAGGTGGAAAGGTATTCTTGGCATTTTACTTTCTGGTGTCCAGGGACAGGAACATACAGACTGGGAATGAGCCAGCTGGGAATGAGCACCATAGGCATTGTTTAACGCTTAAACTCAAGGAAAATACTTAGGAAAGGGCTTAAGAAGGAGGGAAGTAGAAATCTGATGAGGCAGTCAAAGACCAGGTTCACTGTGTCTGACAGTGTGAGACGGTGATAACCATGAAGAATGACTATTGTGTCTTGGTCATTGCAGCACACCCAGGGCAGAGCACCGGCTGGAGGGCGATAATTACTTGTTGAATAGATGAATGAGACCAGGCAGGCAAGTTGCTGTTTCACTGGGAGAATTCTCGAGTTGTTAGATGTCTTAGTGCTGTGTGATGAAGTCCGGAATATGGACCATCTGAGGGTTTCGACCATGAAGTTTAGTGGTGTCAGGGAGAGCAAAGAGCTGAGATTAAGAAGTCAAATGGTTCGTAACCAGATACTAAAATTGCTGAGGAGGTTAAGAGGATTATGGGTGTGAAGGAAAAATAAAATTCAATGTTCAGCAGAAATGTCCTGAAGGGGCAAGTATTACTAGAAAGTATTTAGAAGTGAAGTGATGCCATCGCTTTCAAATACAGAGGCTTAGAGAGGGTGGTGAATGAATGTGTCAGACTAGCTCTGGGTTACTGTCAGCTACAAAAGTGAGATGGTTCTAGAAAGGTACCTCCCAGCCCCTGTGTTTCTGAGATGCACAACTCCTCGTCAGATCTGCTGGTTGCCAGGAGCTCTCACACCTCAGATCTATTCTCCACCTCCCTAAGATTAGATCAAGCTCTGTCATATGTGGGGACACTGATTTTATTCCTGTTCCAAATTAGGTGGTTAGATGTCCTCTCTCTGGTCTGGGAAATTCCTATTCACTGAGGGGTAGAGGTAGAAGAGAGAAAGTGAAGAGAGATTAGAGATAGTCTGGTGGTCAATGGGATGGAAGCAGAGAAGACTGTATCAGGTCATTTTTTGATAAAGCAAAATTTTTGAGAAAGAGGCAATAAAATAATATTTGGACTCTCGCACAGAATATATAAGCATAAATCATAAATTTGCTTTCAAAAGTCAAACTCAAATAATACTGTTTTGCTTAGCTTTGTTGTAGCTGTGACTAAAATCCCCAACAATTTAGAGGAGGAGATTTTATTTGGGGCTTACAGCTTCAGAGGTCTCAATCCATAGACTGCTGATTTTATTTTTAGGGGCCCAAAGTGAGGCATCACATCATGGCAGAAGGGCTCAGGGAAGGAAAGCTGCTCACCTCAAGGCATCTCAGAAGAAGAGGAAGGAGCTTCAGGGAAGATGCACCTTCCAGGGCACTCCCCCAGTGACCCACCTCCAGCCATGCTCCACCTGCCTACAGTTCCCACCTAGTTAATCCATTCAAACTAGGATGGGCAGATTAGGTTACAGCTCTCATAATCCAATCATTTCACCTCTGAATATTCCTGTATTAACAGGAGCTTTGTGGAGGAAACCTCAAATACAAGTTATTATGGGTTTTTTCAAATAAAATCAACTGGATATACTTTTCAAGTCATTTCCAAATTCATCTACCTTGATCTCCTCGTGTGTTTTTTTAATAAAAATTTCCATGACTTAGGAAACCCTCCAAATTATTATGTGGGGTATGCTAATGAATACTCTACCACAATGCAAAAAGAAAATGAAAAACATTCAAAATGGACTTTATAATCTAAGATAAAACAGCATAAATTAGGCTTGAAAAATATTTTGATTGGAATTATTTTCAAAATTTTAACATGATATAAATTATCTGCTATCCATAAAAATGAGGTTAGAAAGAAAAACAAGCTATTGTGCTTATTAGAAAAATGCAAATTAAAACTACACTGAGATTTCATTTCACTCTAGTCAGAATGGCAACAATCAAGAATACAAGTAACAATGAATGTTAGTGAGGATGTGGGGGAAAATGTACACTCATACATTGCTGGTGGGACTGCAAATTGGTGCAACCAATCTGGAAAGCAGTATGGAGATTCCGCAGAAAACTTGGAATGGAACCCAGTTATCCCACTCCTCAGTATATTTCCAAAGGACTCAAAAACAGCATACTACGTGACACAGCCACATCAATGTTTATAGCAGCTCAATTTACAATAGCTAAGCTATGAAACCAACTTAAGGTTCCCTTCAACAGATGAATGGATAAAGAAAATGTGGTATATATAAACAAGGGAATATTACTCAGCAATAAAAGGAATGACTTATGACATTTGCCAGAAAATGGATGGATCTGGAGACTATGCTAAGTGAAATAAGCCAATCCCCCCAAAACAAAGGCCAAATGTTCCCTCTGATATGCAGATGCTAAAACACAATAAAGGGGGTGGGGTGGGAGAGAATAGAAGTTCATTGGATTAGACAAAGGGGAATGACAGGAAGGTAGCGGGGACAGGAAATAGGAAAGACAGTGGAATGAATCTGACTTAACTTTTCTATGTACATATATAAATAAACCATAATGAATCTCCACATCATGTACAACCACAAGATGGGGATCCTAATTAGAATAAGATGTACTCCATGTTGTATAAATATGTCAAAATAAACTCTACTGTCATGTATCACTAAAGAGAACAAATTAAATAAATAAAATAAGCAAAAATTAAAAAAAAAAAACAAAGACATTGTGCTTATAGTGTGGAGTCAGTCCTTACAACATCCCAGCAATGGTTTTCCACCAAGTAAAACTATGGTACAAATTACTAGTTTTTCCTCCTGGTCACCAACTCATTCAGCTCGATATTCTTCTGGCTAGCGCATGGTAATTTTTGTCTCATTTTATGCAGAATTTATATGATTCGATGGACTATTAGCACTTGTGGGGTAGCTTTTTCTAAAACTATTTTTGCCAGTGTGGATTTTCTACAGCTGCCAACACTTCCCTTTGCACATGGTGCCAGTAGATCCCAAACATTGCTGCACTTTCTACATCAGAATTTCCTGATGATCTTTAAAGTATATTGATGGCCAGATTCCATTCCCAGATATTTTGAGTTAAGAGGTATGGGGCGTGACCTGAACATTGAGATTTTTTAAATTCTCCAGATGGTTCTCAGGAACAGTAAAATTTGGGCACTGCTGCACTATACTATTATTTAAGGAATTTAAGTAACCTGACAACAGGGGAAGAGCATTAACCAAGGTGAACGACTGGCATGGGGAGGATGTAACTATAAAATTGCACAGTAGCACTAAGAGATGTTCCAGTGACACAACTTAAATAATTTTTACTACAAATTTTTTCAGTTCTTTATTTAATCCCATTTTTCTTAGCTCTGGGCCAAATGTTCTCTCTCTTTCTTCTTGGCATTAATACCTTTTATATATTTTTAAAACTTTATCTCTTCACCCTGTCATCTCTTGGCAGATTCTTCATATGTATTTAATTTCTTGCACTTCCTTTGATGAACGAAACCCTGAAGGTGCTTATTTATATGCTTTGCTAGACCTGCTGTTCCCAGGTTTCTCGTGTCCCCAATTTCAACATGACATAAGTGTCAGCAGGCAGTGAGGAAAGAAAGGCACTGTTCTACCCATACCTAGTTCCCATCAACACTGACCTGTTTTTCACTTACGTCACTGGAAACTAATCTCTAATTTGTTTTCCATTATCATTCTAAGATCTCTGGGCATTTCTTTGCTGCTGTTCCTTCTTACAATTTGCCACTTTCCAGGGTTCTGTATCGTTGAATAACCAAGCAGAAAAGAATTTCCCCAAAGATATGGGATTATATTTTTTCAAAATGTAAAAAATGTCCATGTTGATTAATGAAATATGTGGACATTTTGCATCTGGTTTGGCTTGTTTTTGCTATACTCCCTGTTGCTTTGCCAACACATTATTTGAAATGTGACTTAATATACCTTGAACTTCCTTTTGCAAATTATCAATGTATTTTGCAAACTATTAATGTATTAAACAGCATCAGAACCAAAGCAACAATAGCCTATATTACAATTGCCTTAAATGGATAGGCTTAAAGCTTTTTATTTTTTACACACAATTCTATCTTATGTCTGTCTTTCTTTCTTTTTTTTTTTTTTTTTTTTGGTGCTGGGGATTGAACCCAGGGCCTTGTGCATGCAAGGCAAGCACTCTACCAACTGAGCTGCTATATCCCCAGCCCGCCTGTCTTTCTTTTAATTACTTTTTTTCTGATTTTAAAATAATATAATTAAGAAAAAATTTGATACTTTTTTTCTATAAAATCAAATTTCTTTTTCAGTGTTTTTTTTTTTTTTTTTTTTTTTTTAATGTGGATGAAGGCTTTGGTGAGGTATGCACCAATCTCTTGTTCATATGAAGACTCCTTGCACTCTTATTCAGCATATTTTCAATGGTTACGGTAGTAATTATTTTCTTCTTTTTTATTTTCTGTTTTCCACAAATCATGTTTATTTATAAGTATCATGTATCATTTTCAGTACTTTTGACCTAAATATCAATGTTTACCTAATTTAAATTAGACTTTACTGAAAAGTGCAATGTGTCTATTTATAGAACTTGCTAAGAATTTAGAAGTTTGTAGCAAAATTTTCTTACATTCATGGTATTAAATCTTTGTGTTTGAGAGTGCCGCCAGGCCCAGACTCCATCCAGTCCCACCGACCTCTGCCCCAGAGCAGGAGACAGCAAGGATAGACCTGCCAACGCTGTTAGAGCCCAGGTCGGCCCAGGGTAGTCCCGCGGACCTTCACCCCAGCGTGGCCAGCCCCAGGTCAGTCCTACTGACGCCCGCTGGTGTGGGACCAGCCTCCAGCCAGCCCCGTGACCTCCGCCCCAGAGCAGGAGACAGCAAGGACAGACCCGCCAACTCTGCTTAGATAGCAGGTGGACCTGGGGCAGTCCCGGGGTCCTGCATCAGAGTGCCTCCAGGCCCAGGCCAGGAAATAATTTGAAATTATTTTGAAAACTTGTACTCCAACAAAATACAAAACACTGAAGGCATCGACAAATTTCTAGAGTTGTATGATGTGCCCAAACTTAAACAGGATGATATACATAATTTGAACAGACCAATTTCAAGCGACGAAATAGAAGATGCCATCAGAAGCCTACCAACCAAGAAAAGCCCAGGACCAGATGGATACACAGCTGAGTTCTACAAGACCTTCAAAGAAGAACTGATACCAATACTCTTCAATTTATTTCAGGAAATAGAAAAAGAGGGAGTACTTCCAAACTCATTCTATGAGGCCAACATCACCCTGATCCCCAAACAAGGCAAAGACACATCCAAAAAAGAAAACTTCAGACCCATATCTTTAATGAACATAGATGCAAAAATTCTCAATAAAATTCTAGCAAAACGGATACAGAAACATATCAAAACTATAATACAGCCGGGCGCGGTGGCGCACGCCTGTAATCCCAGCACTTTGGGAGGCTGAGGCAGGAGGATCGCGAGTTCAAAGCCAGCCTCAGCAATGGGGAAGCACTTAGCAACTCAGTGAGACCCTGTCTCTAAATAAAATACAAAAAAGGGCTGGGGATGTGACCCAGTGGTCAAGTGCCCCTGAGTTCAATCCCCGGTACCACAAAAAAAAAAAAAAAAAAAAAAAAAAAACTATAATACACCTCGATCAAGTGGGGTTCATTCCAGGGATGCAAGGATGGTTCAACATACGGAAAACAATAAATGTAATTCGCCACATCAATAGACTCAATGATAAGAACCATAGGATTATTTCAATAGATGCAGAAAAAGCATTTGACAAAATACAGCACCCCTTCATGCTCAAAACACTAGAAAAACTAGGGATAACTGGAACACATCTCAACATCGTAAAAGCTATATATGCTAATCCCCAGGCCAACATTATTCTAAATGGAGAAAAATTGAAAGCATTCCCTCTAAAAACTGGAACAAGACAGGGATGCCCTCTTTCACCACTTCTATTCAACATAGTAATTGAAATGCTGGCCAGAGCAATAGACAGATGAAAGAAATTAAAGGGATACAGACAGGTAAAGTAGAACTCAAATTATCATTATTTGCTGATGATATGATTTTATACCTAGAAGACCCAAAAAATTCCACCAGAAAACTTCTAGAACTCATAAATGAATTCAGCAAAGTAGCAGGATACAAAATCAACACCCATAAATCTAAGGCATTTCTATATATCAGTGACAAATCCTCTGAAAGGGAAATGAGGAAAACTACCCCATTTACAATAGCATCAAAAAAAAAATACTTGGGAATCAACTTAACCAAAGATGTGAAAGACCTCTATAATGAAAACTACAGAACACTAAAGAAAGAAATTATGGAAGACCTTAGAAGATGGAAAGATCTACCCTGTTCTTGGATAGGCAGAACTAATATTGTCAAAATGACCATACTACCCAAAGCACTATACAGATTTAATGCAATGCCAATCAAAATCCCAATGAAATTCCTAATAGAAATAGAAAAAGCAGTCATGAAATTCATCTGGAAAAATAAGAGACCCAGAATAGCTAAAGCAATCCTTAGTAAGAGGAGTGAAGCAGGTGGCATCACTATACCAGTCCTTAAATTATACTACAGAGCAATAGTAACAAAAACAGCATGGTATTGGCACCAAAATAGGCTGGTAGACCAATGGTACAGAATAGAGGACACAGAGTCTAACACATATAATTTCAGTTATCTTATATTAGACAAAGGCGCCAAAAATGCACATTGGAGAAAAGATAGCCTCTTCAACAAATGGTGCTGGGAAAATTGGAAATTCATATGCAATAAAATGAAATTAAACCTCTATCTCTCACCATGCACAAAATTCAACTCAAAGTGGATCAAGGATCTAGGAATTAGACCAGAGACACTACACCTAATAGAAGAAAAAGTAAGCTCTAATCTCCAACATGTTGGATTAGGCCCCAAGTTCCTTAATAAGAATCCTGTAGCACAAGAATTAATACCAAGAATCAATAAATGGGATAGACTCAAATTACAAAGCTTCTTCTCAGCAAAGAAACAATCAGTGAGGTGAACAGAGAGCCTACTAATTGGGAACAAATTTTTACCACATGCACGTCAGATAGAGCACTAATCTCTAGAATATATAAAGAACTCAAAAAGCTTAACACCAAAAAAACAAATAACCCAATCAATAAATGGGCCAAGGAACTGAACAGACACTTCTCAGAAGAAGATATACAATCAATCAACAAATACATGAAAAAATGCTCAACCTCTCTGGCAATTAGAGAAATACAAATCAAAACCACTCTAAGATTTCATCTCACACCAGTCAGAATGGCAGCTATTAAGAACACAAACAACAATAAATGTTGGAGAGGATGTGGAGAAAAAGGCACACTCATACATTGTTGGTGGGGCTGCAAAATGGTGCAGCCAATATGGAAAGCAGTATGGAGATACCTTGGAAAACTTGGAATGGAACCACCTTATGACCCAGCTATCCCACTCCTTGGTCTTTACCCAAAAGACCGGAAAACAGCATACTACAGGGACACAGCCACATCAATGTTTATAGCAGCACAATTCACAATAGCTAAACTTGTGGAACCAACCTAGATGCCCTTCAGTAGATGAATGGATAAAGAAAATGTGGTATATACACACAATGGAATATTACTCAGCAATAAGAGAGAATAAAATCATGGCTTTTGCAGGAAAATGGATGGAGTTAGAGAATATAATGCTAAGTGAAGTTAGCCAATCCCAAAAATCCAAATGCCAAATGTTTTCTCTGATATAAGGAGGCCAATTCACAGTGGGGTTGGGATGGGGAGTGTAGGAGGATTAGAGTAACACTAGAATGGCCAATGGGGAGGGAGGGGAAGGGAGGAGGGCAAAAGGGTGAATGAAAAAAAAAATGATGGTAGAATGAGATGGATATCATTACCCTAAGTGCATGTATGAAGTCACGAATGGTGTGAATATACTTTGCATACAACCAGAGATTTGTAAAAAAGTGCTCTATATGTGTAATATGAAATGTAATGCATTCTGCTGTCATTTATAACATCTTAGAATAAAAATAAATAAATTTAAAAAAATAAATCTTTGTGTTTGATGGAAAAATATAAGCTATAAAAAACATAACAACATCAGAGTTCTTGGAATAAAAAAGTTTAAGAGGTTGTAGTTAGTCTAAAATTTTAAGACAGTTTTTTCAGACAGAACATTGTTTTTAAAATCAGGATTTAAACTGCTTGTAATTATGTTGAAGTCACCATTGTCAGTGTTATGGTTTAGATGTGTCATCCCCCAAAAGCTCACGTGTTAGACAATGCAAGAAGATTCAGAGAAGAAATGAATGGGTTGTGAGAAACTTAACCCAATCAGTGATTTAATTCCCCTGATAGGGATTAACTGAATGGTAACTGAAGGCTGGTAGGGTGTGGCTGGAGGAGGTGGGGCATTGGGCTCATGGCTTTGGTGTATCTATTTTATATCTGGTGAGTGGAGTTCTCTCTCTCTGCTTCTTGATCACCATGTGAGCTGCTTCCTTCTGCCACACTCTTCCGCCATGATGTTCTGCCTCAACTTGAGCCCCAAGGAATGGAGCCTGCTGTCTATGGATTGAGACCTCTGAAACCATGAACCATAAACTTTTCCTCTTCTACAATTGTGCTGATTGGGTCATTTAGTCACAGCAATGAAAATGCTGACTAAAACAGTATTTTGGTATATTGGTTATATTTTATCTCAATCTTCTTTTATACCTTTTTTCAATTTTTTTTGATACAAATTTTAAGCATAGAAAAAATGAAATCCTAGTACAAGGAACACCCATATACCTGCCGCAGAACACTTATCTGTCTGTGTCTGTCTATAACTCTTTGACTCTCTGTCTGTCCTTTACAGGAGTGAACAAAGCCTTTTAACTTTTTTTTAAGGCCTTCTCTTATATAACTGCATGATATTATTATCAAAATTAATAACTCCTCAACATAACCTAATACCCAGACCATATTTAAAATGTTCCCAATTTTCCCCAAATGCCTTTGTAAATCACCTTTCTTTCTTTGAACTAGGATACAATCAAGGATGGCCATTGTGTTATTATTTTATTTCATAACATTGCCTTTGAAAAAGACCAGTCTCATATAGACTGTCTCACGTTCTTGTGGGTGACTATTTCCTCAAGTTGGCATTGTTCTTCTGATCCCTGCATCTCCTGTGAACTGCAAGTTAGATTTAAGACCTTGGTTATATTGAGGATAATGTTTTGGCAAGACTGTTTTGTAGGTGATTCCGCGTCATGCATATTGGTTCATGTCAGGAGGCACATGGACCAGGTTGTCCCACTAGGAGTGATTGATATTATTTGCTTTCTTGGTTAAAGTGGTTGTGTTAGTAAACTTTTCATTCCTGTAACTAAAATACCTGACCAGACCAACTTGGGGGAAGAAAAGTTTATTTTGGGCTCACGATTTCAGAGGTTCAGTCTATAGTCCACCAAATCCATCATTCTTGGGCTGAGGTGAGGGGGAACATTATGGTGGAAGGGCATAGTGAAGGAAAGCTGGTCAGCTCAAGATAGCCAGTAACTAGAGAGACGGCAAGGTACCAGGAACAAAATATAAACCCCAAAGGTGCACACCCATTGACCTACATCCTTCAACCATACCCTACCTGCCTATAGATATCACCTAGCACAGTAGTCCTTTCAAATTATTAATCCATCAAATGGCTTAATTCTAAAATAATTAGACTCATAGTCTAATTATTTTAGCTCTCAACATTCTATGTTGTCTCACACATAAGCTTTTGGGGAACACCTCATATGCATACCACAACAGTGGTACAGCCACAACTCTGCATTCCTTAACCCTCTTTATGATTGACAAATAATCTGGGGGTTAAATTTTTGGTAACTTTAAATACGTAGTTGCCCATTATCTTTTACCTAATGGTTTTAGCATCCAACGAGATTCTTGCCTGAATTAATTATTTCATTAGGGATTGAAAATGGCGTTTTTTTTTTCCGATTTTATTTTGTCTATACTTGTTAGTTGAAATTATTGTTTTTATGTTTTTCTTAGTGCATTATGACTATATGTAAATAGTGGGGTTCATCACAATATATTCATATATGCACATAACATAATTTGCTCCAATTCATTCTCTAGTACCTCCCCTTTCCCTCTCCTTCTCCTTCCCTGTCCCCCTTCCTCTATTTTTCTCTTCTTCCTTCTATTTATTTACATATTTTTTCATTAGTGAATTGTAATTATACATAAAAGGATTCATTGTAATTTATTTATACATACACATAGCATAGTTTGGTCATTTTTATTCCCTAGTTCATTCCCTTTCCCTTCCTTCCCTCATCCCGTTTTATTCCCTACTTCTAATCTACTGAGCTCCCTTCTATTTTTGTGAGATCTCATGTTCTTATTCCTTTTTTCTGTCCGGCTTCCACATATGAGAGGAAACATTCAACCTTTGGTTTCTGAGTCTGGTTTATTTCACTTAGCATGATGTTCTCCAGTCCCGTTCAATTACCAGCAAAAGACATAATTTTGTTTTTCTTTATGGCTGAGTATAACTCCATTGTGTATATGTACCAAATTTTCTTTACTTATTCATCTGTTGACAGATACCTAGACTGCTTGTATAACTTGTCTATTGTGAATTGTGTTGCTATAAACATTGGGATGCATGTATTGTTATACTATGCTGATTTTAGCTCTTTTGGATAAATAATGAAGGGTAGACTATCTGTGTCATATGGTGATTCCATTCCTAGTCTTTTGAGGAAGCTACATGATGAGTTCTATAGTGGTTGTAGTAATTTGCAGCTCCACCAACAAGTATAAGCATTCCTTTCTCCCCACATCCTCACCATTTATTATAATTTATATTCTTGATGATTGCCATGCTGATGGAAGCTGAGTGTAGCTTTGATTTATATTTACCTGATTGCTAATGATGTTGAACATTTTTTCAAAAGAGTCTTTCTCTTAAGACCCAAATGAAGCATGTGGCTATGTAAAGTACATTGATTAGTGACCTGCTCAAAGGCATAGAATGGACCTTCATTAAAAGCTGACTCTCCTTTCTTTAGATCTAATGTTGTCAAGTGTTGTAGTTTGTGTGACATTACCTTATTTTTTTTTTACTTTTTAATTTATATGCTCTCTTTTTCATCTATCTTATAAGCCCTTTAAAGTCAGATGTTATATTTTATTTCTGTGTATCCCTAGCATCAGGTATTATGTTTTATTCAACATAGGCAATAAAGAGATGTTTTGATGGTAGTGATTTAGTGGTGTTTTACATTGTTGTGACAAATTTAGTAGCCTTAAAGTAATTAGAACTGTCTCTGACTTTGGAGGTTTATATCTCATGGAAGGTTCATTTAGGTTATGGTTTAGATATGAGATGTCTTCAAAAATAAATGTGTGAGATAATGCATGATGTTAAGAGGTGAGATGATTGGGTTATAAGAGCCTTACCTATCAGTGAATTGTTTCTCTGGCAGGGATTAACTGGGTCATAACTGTAGGCATGTAGGTTGTGGCTAGAGGAGGTAGATCATTGGGGGCATGCCTTTGGGGTATATATTTTGTCCATGGTGAGAAGAATATCTCTCTCTCCAACTCCCATTCCTGGTGTGATGTCCTGAGCCACTTTTGGTCACAGCAGCAAAAAAGCTGACTAAAACAGGGCTGTTCCTCCCATTACAAGGCTCCATTATCTTGTGTGTCATAGTTTGGGGTTAGGCAGGGTGCTACTAATGTTTCCTAAATCAGTTTCATGTCCTGGATAAGACACGTTCACTTTGGTGCTGGTGATTCTTTTGTTCTAACAAACAATCTACTTCCTCTTCTGTGGTATGCAGGTGAGAAGACTTAGGTGTAGACCAGTTAGTGCTTAATGTGGCTGTCTGCCACTATGCAATGTAGCAATATCTGTTCCTGGGAAGAGTTCATTGACAAATGAATGCATAGAGGAGGTTAATATTGATCTTGGGACAGCCAAATTGGGGGAGATAAAACCTTTATTATCTATTATTTGTTTGCTATTGCTAGGCATTAATAATGCCCCCAAACAACTGCTTTTCAATGCCTTATTTGCGTGAAGTGAGAGCTGCTGCATGGCAGTACTTTCTCTTTGACGATCCTTTGTTTTATATTTTTAATTTCAATAGAATTGAGGTTGATACTTAATTCAACACGATTACTTACAATCTAGTAAATAATTTTTCTTGGTTACACTTCACATATGTCTTCTTAAAGTTCGCAGTTTTAAAAATAATTTTTAAAGTTTGAAACGCTATAATCAGGAAGGTTTAGACCTGGAACTATGAACTGTCTTTAAAACTAAAACTGACAGGCAGAATCATTCTTCTTCATGAGCAAATTATATCCCCAATGCATAGATCCCAGAATAAATTTTGAAATTAATGGTTACCTTTTTCTTTTATTCTCATTTTAAAATGGGAGAGATTTCCTCATAGACTTTGTTTTGAGGTTGGGAATCATGTCTTTTGATAAATAGAATCACCAAATAAGAGCTCATTGGGTGTTTCTTTTTTTTCTACATTGGGACTTAATTAGAAAACTTTTAATATGATGTGCCAGTTAAACAAAAATTGGAGTCCTTTTTAACTCATAAACGGCTATTACCTGACGTCTGATGGATATTCGAACTTGGCTGTTTCTTCAGTTGACTTCCTTTCATTCCCTTTGGAAGAACTTGGATCCCTCTTTTTTCTTGTCCCTACGAAGTTTTCTTTTTTCATTTTTCTTTTAATTTGCTTTTTAAACAAATACACATGACAGTAGAACATATTTTGACATATCTTACATACATGATGTGGAGTTACACTGGTCACGTATTCACGTATGAACATAGGAAAGTTATGTCTGACTCATTTCACCATCTTTCCCATTCCCATCCCTCCTCCCTTTCCTCTATTTCCCGCATCCGATCCGGTGAGCATTCACTCCTCCATGCCCCCACACCCTGCCTATTGTGAATCGGCATCCGCAAATCAGAGGGAATATTCAGCCTTTGGTTTTTTGGGATTGGCTCCTTTCACTTAGCATGATAGCCTCCATTCCATCCATTTACTGGAATGTGCCATAATTTCATCTTCTTTATGACCAAATAATATTCCATTGTGCATATGTATCACATTTTCTTTATCCATTCATCTGTTGAAGGGCACCTAGGTTGGTTCTATAGCTTAGCTATTGTGAATTGAGCTGCTATGAACATTGATGTGGCCTCATCACTATAGTATGCAGTTTTTTTAAGTCCTTTGGATATATACTAAGGAGTGGGATAACTGGGTCAAATGGTGCTTCCATTCCAAGTTTTCTGAGGATTCTCTACACTGCCTTCCAGAGTGGTTGCACCAATTTGCAGTCCCACCAGCAATGTATGAGTGTACCTTTTTCCCCACATCCTCACCAACATTTATTGTTACTTGTATTCTTGACAATTGCCATTCTGACTAGAGTGAGATGAATTCTCAGTGTAGTTTTAATTTGCATTTGTCTAGTTGCTAGAGATGTTGAACATTTTTTCTTATATTTGTTGGCCATTCATATTTCTTCTTCTGTGAAATGTCTGTTGAGTTCCTTTGCCCATTTATTGACTGGGTTATTTTTATGGTGTTAATTTTTTTGAGTTCTTTATGTATCCTGGAGGTTAATGCTCTATCTGAGGTGCCGGTGGCAAAGATTTTCTCCCATTCTGCAGGTTCTGTGTTTACATTCTTGATTGTTTTCTTTGCTGTGAAGAAGCTTTTTAGTTTGATACCCTGTTTATTGTTTCTTGATTTTACTTCTTGTGCTTTAGGAGATTCATTGAGGACTTCAGTCCCTAAGCTGACATGATAGAGATTTAGGCTGACTTTTTCTTCTATTAGGTGGAGGGTCTCTGGTCAAATACCTAGGTCCTTGATCACTTTGAGTTGAGTTTTGTGCAGGGTGAGAGATAGGGGTCTAATTTCATTCTGTTACATATGGCTTTCCAGTTTTCCCAGAAGCATTTGTTGAAGAGGCTATATTTTCTGCAATGTATGTTTATAGTACCTTTGTCTAGTATGAGATAACTGTATTTATGTGGATTTATTTCTGTGTCTTTTATCTATACCATTGGTCTACATGTCTGTTTTGGTGCCAATACTATGCCATTTTGTTACTGTGTTTCTGTAGTATGGTTTAAGGTCTGGTATTGTGATGCCTCGTGCTTCACTTTTCTTGCTGACGATTGCTTTGGCGATTCTGGGCCTCTTATTTTTCCAAATGAATTTCATGACTGCTTTTTCTACTTCCATGAAGAACATCCCTGTAATTTTAATAAGAATTGAATTAAATCTGTATAGAACTCTTGGTAGTATGGCCATGTTGCCAATATTAATTCTGCCTATCCAAGAACATGGGAGATCTTTCAATCTTCTAACATCTTCTTCAATTTCTTTCTGTAGTGTTCTGTAGTTTTCATTGTAGGGGTTTTTCACCTCTTTTGTTAAATTGATTCCCAAATATGTTTTTTTTTTTTTTTTAGGTTACTGTAAATGAGATCGTTTTCCTAATTTCTCTTTCAGTTGATTCATCACTGATGTATAGGAATGCAATTGATTTATGGGTGTTAATTTTATATTCTGCTGCTTTGCTGAATTCATTTCTGAGTTCTAGAAGTTTTCTGGTGGAGTCTTTTGGGTCTTCTAAATATAGAATCATGTCATTGGCAAATAGGGATAATTTGAGCTTTTCTTTTCCTATTCTTATAATTTCTTTTTTCTGTCTAATTGCCCTGGGTAGAGTTTCCAGGACTATGTTGAATAGAAGTGGTGAAAGGGGGCATCTCTGTCTTGTTCCAGTTTTTAGAGGGAATGCTTTCAATTTTTTTCCATTGAGAATGATGTTGACTGTAGTTTTTTGTTTGTTTGTTTGTTTGTTTTTGGTACTGGGGATTGAACTCAGGGGCACTCGACCACTGGGCCACATCCTCAGCCCTTTTTTTGTATTTTATTAGAGACAGGGTCTCACTGAGTTGCTAAGTGCCTCACCATTGCTGAGGCTGGCTTTGAACTCGGGATCCGCCTGCCTCAGCCTCCCAAGCGCTGGGATTACAGGTGTGAGCCAACATGCCCAGCTGACTGTAGGTTTAATATAATGCATTTTTTTTTTACAATGTTTAGGTATGTTCCTACTACCCCTAGTTTTTCTAGTGTTTTGATCATGATTGAATGCTGTATTTTGTCAAATGCTTTTTCTGCATCTATTGAAATAATCATTGATTTTAGTTCTGAATTTAATTATTACATGTCTTCTGATTTTGGTGTTGAGTTTTTCTTCGGCTTTGAGATGTAATGCTAGGTTATTTATTATTCGTTTTAATGAATGAGCTCAATGAATTAACTTTCCTCTTAGAACTGCCTTCATAGTGTCCTAGAGATTTTGGTATGTTGTATCACTATTTTCATTTACCTCTAAGAATTTTTTATTTCATCCTTGAATTCTTCTGCTATCCATTTGTCATTCAATAGTGTATTATTTGGTCTCTGGGTTTTAGAGTAGCTTCTATTTTTTATTTTATCATTAATTTCTAATTTCATTCCATTATGATCTGATAGGATGTAAGGTGTTATCTCTATTTTTTATTTGCTAAGAGTCTCTTTGTGGCCTAAGATATGGTCTATTTTATAGAAGGATCCATGTGCTGCTGAGAAGAAAATGGACACAGTCCTTGATAGATAAAATAATCTATACATTTCTGTTAAGTCTAAATTATTAATTGTATTTTTTAGTTCTATAGCTTTTTTATTTAGTTTTTGTTTGGAGAATCTCTCCAGCGGTGAGAGAGGTATATTAATGTCACCCAGTATTATTGTGCTGTAGTCTCTTTGCTTCTTGAAATTGAGAATGGTTTGTTGGCTGTACAGTATGTAGATGCTCTATTGTTTGTGGCATAAATATTTATGATTGTTATGTTTTGTTCATGTATATTTACTGTAAGCTGTATGAAATGTCCTTCTTTATCCCCTCTGATTAACTTTGGCTTAAAGTGCACTTTATCTGATTGAGGATAGAAACCCCTGCTTGTTTATGAGATCCAGGTGAATGATATGTTTTTTCCCATCTTTTCACGTTCATCTGTGGATGTCTTTGCCTATGAGGTGAGTCTCTTGCAGGCAGCATATTTTGGGTCTTGTTTTTTAATCCCATCTTCCAGTTTATGTTTTTTGATTAATGAATTTAGGTCATTTACATTCAGTGTTATTATTTAGAAATGATTTTTATTCCCTGTAATTTTGATTTATTTCTGGTTTTTAATTTGAATTTGTTTCTCCATATATTCAGGGTTCTATTAGTGTAGTTCCTCCCTTTGCTGGTTTTCATTTTTATTTTTCTCATTTCTTCTTCATGAAATATCTTATATAGTATGTTTTATAGTGCAGGCTTTCTAGTTGTGAATTCTTTTTTTTTAAAATCATGGGATATTTTTCTTTGTCATCAATTCTGAAGCTTAATTTTGCTGGGTATAATATTCTTGGCTGGCATCCATTTTCTTTTAGAGCTTGGTATATCTTATTCCACGACATCCTAGATTTGAAGGTCTGGGTTGAGAGATCAGCTGAGCTACGGATTGTTTTCCCTCTAAATGTGACCTTTTGTTTTTGTCTGGCAGTCTTTAAAATTCTATCCTTATTCTGTAAGTTAGGCATTTTCATAATAGTGCTTTGGTATGGGTCTGATGTAATTTTATATATTTGGGGTCCTGTAAGCCTCCTGTATTTGATTTTCCATTTCATTCTTTAGGTTTGGGAAATTTTCTTATATTATTTCATTGAAAAGATTGTGTATTCCTTTGGTTTATATTGAGGAGCCTTCATCTATCCCAATAAATTTTAAATTTGTTATTTTCATGTTATTCTATATTTCTTGGAAGTTCTGTTTATTGTCTCTTAACATATTTTCTCCATGATCAGCTTTGTTTTCAAGATTATGTTTTGTCTTCATTGCCTGAAACTCTGTCTTCCAAGTGATCTAGAACATTGATGATGCTTTCAATTGAATTTTTAATTTGGCTTATTGATTCTTTCATTTTGAGGATTTCCACTTTATTTTTTCAGAATCTCTATCTCTTTATTGATCTTTCACTTCTTATATTTTCTAATATCACTCCTTATACTGTCCTTTACTTTGCAGATCAGTTTAACTATGAACATTCTAAACTCCTTCTCTGACATTTCTTCCACTGTGGTGTCAATGGATTCTGTTATTGGAGTATCTTGGTTTGTTTCTGGTAATCTGTCCCTTGGATTTTCATGTTGCATGTGTCTCTATCCATCTAACAGTATGGATCTGAGGTAGTAGAGTTTCTACCCTGTAGACTTAGAGTGTTCCTGAAGGTTCCAATATCTTACTTGCTGAGAAGATGCCTGTCTGCTTTCTTGGTTTCATGCCATGGAGCAGCCAGGAAAGCAATCTCCTCTATTCAGCCATCTTGAAAACCCCCTCTCATTAGATGTTTCTTAAGTCAACAAATGAACTTTTCTCTGCTGCTCTTGATAGGGTCTCATTAAAAAAGAAATACTTAGCTAGTCTACAGCTATCATTATGTGCTTTGTAGTTAGAATAGATGATAATAGTACTTTCTTATAACTTAAAATAAAAATGCACTTCTGGCCCAACATACTGGATAATGCCAGTTTTCTTTTAAGGGTGAAATATGTTCACAACACACACTCTATTATGGAGAAACACATCAAAATTAATTAACCTTCAGTACTTTTAGTATTTTTTAAACACAAACTCTATTCTCCATCCTTATAAATAAGTATTTTTATCTTTAGCACCTAGGTAGATCTATTGAAGGATCATATCTCAACATAAGCATGTTAGTATCATAGGAGTTTTTTTTCATTCTTATATACACAGAATCCATTTATGCTTTCCAATGGGATGCCATTTTCCATTATTATTAGTTGCAATTAGCACAAAACAATTTCTTATTCTGTGTAGTACCATATCAATCTTATAAGGGGATTAGAAAGCAAATCAAATACCTTGCAATGGACAAATATTTTAATTAGTGGGGTTGGAGGACCACAGTGAGATAAGAGAGACTAAATTTTATCTCACCCTATACTTACACTTACCGCCAACCACCGTGTCATTATTAAACTCATTTCATATTCCTATATTAGTGGGTTAGAATTATTACCTTTGTTCCCTTTCTCTAGTTACTCAAATATTCAGATCTCCCCTAAATACATATTCTCACCTGACTTGTCACAATCCTGGACGTGGTTCTGGGAGCATGTTATTGTTTAGATGTGAGGTGTCCCCCTAAAGCTCACATGTGAGATAATGCAAGGATGTTCAGAGGTGAAAAGATTAGATTATGAGAGATAGAACCTAATCAGATCATTAATCCACTGATGGATTAACTGGGTGCATCTGTAGGCAGGTAGGGTGTGGTTGGAGGAAGTATCTCAACATTTGGAGTTTATGTTTTATCCCTGGTGAATAGAGCTCTCTCTCTCTCTCTCTCTCTCTCTCTCTCTCTCTCTCTCTCTCTCTCTCTCTCTGTTTCCTGGTTGCCATGTTCTGAGCTGCTTTCCTCTGCCACACCATTCTGCCATGATGATGTTCTGCCTCATCTCGGGCCCAGAGGAATGGAGTCATCAGAACATGGACTAAAGCTCCGAAACCATGAACCAAAATAACTTTTTTTTTTCTTTAAGTTGTTCTTGTCAGGTCTTTTGGTCACAGCAATGAAAGGCTGATTAAAACAGACCGTGTCATTCACACTACCTATCTCTTTTAAGACCTTTCCCCAGCCAAACTTGAGGAAAAAAATGTGGCAGTGATTTCTGGAGGGGAACTACAGGTTGGACAGATGATTGCAGTACTAGGGTATATTTAGATTATTTTTCTTTTAGAATTTTTATCACCACCACCCAACCCTACCCTAGAACCTCTTTCAGTATAGGACTGCTTCCAGAGGCTGGGGTTGTGGCTCAGAGGTAGAGCACTTCCCTAGCATGTGTGAGGCTCTGGGTTCGATCCTCAGCACCACATAAAAATAAAATAAAGCTATTGTTTCTACCTATAACTAAAAAAAAAAAAAAAAAAAAAAAAGAACTGCTTCCAGGCATGGTTAAAAATCTCCCCACAAAACTACCTGAAAAAAATTGGAAATTGAAAAAACATATGGATATGTAAGTGTAGGTTGTGTATGTAGAAATACGAATGTGACAAGGACAAATTTTAGGTTCTATTCTCAAGACAGATTTTATTTCCTTTGAATTAGTCTCTATTCCTTTCTTTAGTTACTTCATGCTACTCGGGGTCCTTGAGTCAGGATAGAAAACAATAAAAGTAATCATTCTAAAATTTTACTGCATTGTTATTTTATTATTTGTTTTTATAAAGTCTGATGTGGTTAATAGTACTCTCATTTTATAGCTGAGAAAAATGGAGTTCAAAGAAGTTAAGTGATTCATAGAATCAGTAAGTGGCAGAACTTGGCCATCATCCAGTGCTTTTGATTCCAATTCTGCGTTTCCTTCACTAAATCATAGTGAAAAGACAATAGCTCAGTATTTGGGAAATGACAAAAATGAACATAAGAAAAAAATGACCATATTTGGGATTTCAAAAAGTTAGTCTAACAACATTAAACACAGAGTCATTTCTTGTGTAGGAAATTGTAAAGAAATAGAATGCCAAACTTTGTTCTAGCTCACTAGATTAGTACAAGTCAACTTGATAACAGGCTTTGCTTCATTGGTTTCAGAAATGACAACCACAGCAATACGAAGGATGGGGACTCATAAAATTCACAGGAACTACCTAAAAGAAATCTAAATGAAAAACATTTAAAGATGAAGACAATAGATCTTTGTTAAGGAAAATGCATCTTAAAGAATCAGAGTGAGGAAGAAAAAAAAATTCAATCTTGGTTCCTGCAATAAAGAGGGAGCAGTTAAAATATGAATCCCTTTTCATTACAATATAACTGCCAATCAACCAAAGAGCAACATCCTATGGAACTGAGGACCATTAAGCACGACAAAAGATTATATACAGTGACTGTGTATTATATAAAGAACTTCTCTGTAGATTCCAGAGCATATTCTTTACTTAGAGTAGGAACATTTCACGTTAAAACAAAACAAAACTGTTACAATAAAAATAAGTCTATTTGGACTTCTTCCCTGGAATAATTCCCATCTAATTCCAATTTAATATAGTCAGTCCATCTGTCACCTATTAGAAGGCAAAAAAGAAAGGTAATAAAAATATCTCTGTTCAATCCTGTTTATTAAAAGTGCTTTCTGTGTCACTAGAAAAACCTTTCTTGACCTATTAATAGTGGATCTGGCCACAGTCATTATGAATGATGACTTTCTATTGAATATAATAGAATTTCATATGCTTGTTTAACCATACCTTAATATTTTTTCTTAAAACATAAAGACAGAATCAAATTGATCCATAATTCTTTCCCTAGAGTTAAGCACTGTTAGCATGTTGGTGTAATCCTTATTTATAGTTCAGAATATTTAATGGAATAGATAATGCTTCAAAAGAATATCTTTATAGGAATGACACTTTAAAAAAAGGGAATGATAAATAAAAACTTTGACAAAAAGTACCATGATTTGTGATTATACAATTATTTAATGGAGAGATTATTATTTCTTCAATGCTCATAGACTCTTGGTGTTTAAGGGCAACTACAGAATCAAAATAGGCATCGCTTTAATAAGTGGTGCTATGCCTTTGGTGCCAATTTTCTCTTTTAAAGCATTTTACTAACAATTTTGGAGTTCAACATTTAAAGATCTTTTCAAAAAAATTTTTGGTACTTACAGAATTTTGGTTTGAAAACATACATCTGAATCACCTGGAGGTCTAGAACTCAGGTCTCTGAGTTTCTGATTCAGTACACCTAGGCGAAGGCATGTGACAAGTTCCCATCCTAGGGGTTGCTGCTGGTGCTGGCTGCAGGACCACACTTTCAGAATCCCTGATACATGCTGCAGCCTAGAGGATGCAATTTCTCCTAACATTGCAATGAATAGTTTCATGCTTATAACTTAAAACCTTCCGTTTATGAAATTTCATATCACAGTGATAAACTGTAGGCCTTATTAAAGATTTCAAAGGTGATATTTTACAGTCTGGATTTAATGAGAATGTCAAGAGGAAGTCTGAGTATAGACTACGTACAAGTGTGAAAGAGGAAAAGTAATTCTTTTAAAAGAAAACTTCCTAAACTCCATAGTTCCTACTCATGTACAAATTGTCTATAAAAGGATTTTGAATGTTCCTGACACAAGGAAATAGCAAATGTCTGAGGTAATAGAGATGCTAATTGCCCCAATCTGACCATTACAAGTTATATATATATCACACTGTGCCTCAAAATATGTAAAATTACTGTATGTAAATTTAAAAATCTTTAAAAACCTTTAAGAATGCCTGGACTTCAGAATGATAGGCTTGAGATTCCAGTTGTGAATAAATGAACAAATGGGGTGCGGGGGGTGGGGGGATAAAGAACATTGAGGGAATATTCGAGTTTATGAATCTGTAGGTATGGGGAAAACTTTTCCTTGTGTTCTAAACTGCACTGTTTTCCTCTTCCAACTTAAACCCAATCACTGTAGCCTCTTCTCCTGTGACTTGTCATTGATCCTCAAAAGCCTCAAATATTTTACATACTCCAGTCCTTTGATGCCTTATGAAATATTTGTAAATAAATTGCACAGCATGAAACAGGTCCACAGGGTCTCAGGGATTTTTCAGGCAGCTATGCACCAGCCTGGTAACTTCCTAAAATTTCTAAAATTTGACTTTTAAAACATCTTAGGGTAATTGAGGCAGTATTCTTGTTTGGGAGTTAGGTGACCTCCATTCTAGCTCCAGTTCTGCAATGAGTCAGTTGTTAATTTTAGGCAAATTGCTTAACTCCTTCTGTTGTAGGGACAGACAAGGCAAGGCACCAAAGATAGCAGGAATCAGTTTAATTTGGCTGCATCCAGGTTCAGAGGGTACAGCTTTTGCTGTAATCAATTAATCCCCCAAATCCCAAGTTCAGGTAGCTTTAGAATTTTATTCCCAGCTTGTAAGGGGTGGGGCTTAGAAGTTTACAGTTTATAGAAGTTCAAATAAAAGCAGCTTTTTCTTTCACTGTTCTTAGCAAGTTAACCCCTCAAGGACAACACCTGAGAAAAGGAGATCTTCTTCTTCCCTTTCTTTCCTCCCCCTGCCAGCTGTTACCATGGAGCCCAATTGGTAACTTCTCTTATCTTAGAATTGTAGACATCTCTGTGAAGCTTTAGCTCAAGGACAGAGGCCTTGTTAAAGAATTTGTCCTTTTATTATCACATTTTGCATTTGCAAACACACTTCTACAAATTACTATACTGGATATATGTTTGTGAAAAACAAGTAAAGGGGCATCTAGCACCTGGAGTGCTGATTTCTTCCAGGCCAGTGGCCAAGTAATAGAGCAACAGGAAAATAGGAAGTTTATCTACATTGAACTTTTTTTTGTAGAGACTCTTTTGCTGATAGTCCTAAAATCAGTCATGGTGAAGATTTCTGGAGAAGCTTAGTTAAGATTTTCTGTGGAGGAGGGAGTGCCACTACACTTCCAGGGTAATGTTTAAGAGGTCAGGTGTTTGGTGCCATCTAAGTTTGAATTCCAGGATCTCTGATGTTCCCTGGGACCAGACACCTGTCAAAATGGAGATATAAATCCACAGATCGGGTTCATATGAATATCTATCTATCTATCTATCTATCTATCTATCTATCTATCTCCCTCCCTCCCTCCCTTACAGCATCTGCCACACTGGGCACTCAGTGCAGCTAGTTATTATTAGCATACATAAAATGATAGAGTTGGATGTAATAGTTGATGTTTGGGCACTTCCCTGCTCTATAATTCAAATTGTAATGCTACAATTTGAAGTGAAAATGTATTGTTGAAAACTAATAATGGCTAAATTAGTTTGTTAGGGCTGTAGTAACAGGTGTTACAGAGTGGGTGGCTTAAACAACAGAAATTTATTTTCTTTTAGTTCTAGAGGCTAGAAGTCTGAGATCAAGATGTCAGCAGGGTTGGCTTCCTCTGAGGCCTCTCTTCTTGGCTTGTAGATAACTGTTTTCTTCTTGTGTCTTCTATTGGGCTTTTCTTTGTGCATCTGTGTCCAAATTTCCTGTTCTTATAAGACACTGGTACTATTGGATTAGCCTTATTTTAACCTCATTTAAAGTTAATTACCTTTTCAGAGATTCTATCTTCAAATACAATCCATTCTGAGATACTGGAGTTGAAGACTTCAACATACAAATCTGGGAGGGGGGACATAATTCAACCAATAACAATATCTAAGCATATGATTTTGGCTTTTTGCTCCCCTACTGGGTTTATAAATTATGGTGAATTTATAATTTGTGATGATTATAATGAATTCATCCTTGGTAAGTCATTTCAAAGTGAACTTTTAGCTTTCCAAAAGCAAAAAGCAGAATAAACCAAAATTACCACCACCACTACAACCACCACCACCAAAACCCAAAGGCAAGCAATTGGTTGCAACTTTTCTTTTGGTACTGGTGTCCTCACTTTCTACAAATGAATGTCAATTATCCACAAATTAAATGCATTAGTGTGGCAAGAAGCAATTTTCACATTCCATGTTTTTTCCTATGTGAACATCCATTAACCAGCAAATTAATGCTCTGGTGAGCAGTTGCCTTGCAAAGCTCTGAGATCCACTGGACCTCTTGTTTCTGCTTCATGCCCTTAACTCAAGAGGCATTAATGATTGCTAGGCCAGTGAGCATGGTTAAGACTCATGACGACATTGTTCATTGGCAAACCAAGAACTTTGACATTGGAGTTTGGAAGAATGCATCAGCCTACCTTGACTTGGGAGCTAAAACAGCAAGGAAATTCTAGATGTGAAAGAGATCGTGCTTAAACAGATACCAAATTTAGTGCCTGGGGTGAACTTGCTGATCAGGGAATGTTGTGATTCATTCTACCAAAAAGTCTAATTTGTTGCGGGTATAAGCATGAAATGGTTTTCTTTTTCTTTTTTTTTTTTTTTTTCTCAAGTTATGCCATGCCTCAGGGGAAGAGGCTCTTTTGAGGCATGGCAGTACAATCCTACAACTTTGAAGATACAGCAGTGATTAGAACAAGGTTCTCAACCATGTTTTAAATGTTAAGTTCATATGTGGCTGAAATCTCTACCCACACCCACACCATACAGGTGAGACTTTTGACTCTCTAGTTGTTTGATGCTGGTGGTGGTGGCAGTAATGGTGGAGATGCTGCTGGCAGTGGTGGTGATGGTGGTGGCAGCAGCATGGGTGGTGTCTGCAGTGGCTGGAACAGTGGTCTTGTGGTCTGGCAGACTGGAGTATGGATGCTATCTGATGCCCCTCCCTTCACCCCTCCTTTCTTACCACTGCCCTTCTGGTATGGGGTTAGGAAATGAGTAGGAAAGCCTGTGGCAGAGATCTCCTTAGAGAATGGCCTAGAGTGAGATAGTAGATAGTACTCTGTTGATTGTGAGTAATTGATTCTCTAACACTGACTAGGGCTTATAAATCCACATTTTTTTGGTAGCAACAACATTCTAATTTTCTCTGAGGTGTATGTATTAGCCAGCTTTTCATCACTGTGACAAAATACCTGAGAAAAATAGCTTAGAGGAAGAAAAGTTTATTTTGTCTCCTGGTTTCAGAGATTTCAGTCTGTAGTTGTCTGGATTCACTGCTTTGGGCCTGAAGCAAGGCAGAATATCATGGTGGAAGGGAATGGCAGAGGAAAGCTGCTCACCTCATGGAAGCTGGGAAGCAGGGGTAGGAGAAAGAGGCTAGGGACATAGTCCACAGGGGCACAGCCCTAAGGGCCTGCTTCCTCCAACCAGGTTCTGTCTCTTACAGTTTCCCTCACCTCCCAATAATCCATTCAGCTATAAATCCATTGATGGATTAATGCATTGATGAGGTCAGAGCCCTCATGACCCAATCACCTCCCAAAGCTCCACTTCTGAATATTGTTGTACTGGGGACTAAGCCATCAACACATGAGTCTTTAGGGGTACATTCCAGATCCAAACCATATCAGTGTATTTATTGTTTTTTCAAAGGTTGTAAAGAGCCAAGTGTGGTGGCACATACCTGTAATTCCAGTGACTTGGGAGACTGAGGCAGGAGATGTGCAAGTTTGAATCAGCCTAGGCAATTTAATGAGACCCTGTCTTGAAATAAAAAATGAAAAAAGTCTGGGATGTAGCTCACTGATGAAGCACCCCTGGGTTCAATCCCCAGTACCAAAAACAAACAAAGAAACAAACCCAAAGGGCATGAAGAGGGACCTGGTCTTTCTGCAGTCCCTCGCATGGCAGATCTGGCTTGGACTCCACAAATGCCATGGCTGGTGTCCCTGCTACAGGTGGTCTACTCCACTTGCCTCTTGCAGTTGGTGTCCCCTCAGCTGTTCAGTAGAGTAGAAGCAAGGTGGCTCATTGTCATCTTGGCCTTGTTGTTGCCAATAACTGAAGTTTGGGTTGCCCTCCCAGGCAAACCTGCTCTCAGATCTAGCACTCCCTTTATCTCCCAGTTTTGTTGATAGGGAGAGTTTGGGAATCTTCAGTTTTTCTGATTGACTTTCTTTGGCTTTTCAGAGGTAAAGGAAGATAATGGTCTCATTGGCCTCATTTCAATAAAATTATAGTCTCCTAAATAGTGACCTTCTCTCTCTTAGGTATTCCCTTAGTTCTTCCAGAATAGTGGAACCATCTGGATTGGTGTTGTACCTTAAATAGCTATGGCTTTGACTCAAACTATGAAGATTTTATGAATCTTCTTTTTCAGTGGTAGGTGACCTACCACTGTCACTCAGAACCTAAAGCCATACTATTGCTTTTGTTTTGTTCCCATTAGCAGAAAGAGAAAATAAAAGGATTGGGTCAGATGGCCTTAAAATCCCATCTAACTTTGAGATATAAAAATTGCTTGATAAAGAAGGGGGATTATATCTCGAGGAGTAGTATTGTTAAAGAAAGTGTAATACTAGATTTTATAGGGTTGGGACTACAGATATATTCAGTCATGCTCCAGATACAATCAGACTATGTGGCTACTTAACAGTTTTTCATTTACTAGGCTAAGATTTCTGTAGTAGCTAATCATTCATTCTATGGATGAAGATATTGAAGTTCAGAGAAGTTAAGTGATTGTCCAAATTATGTGAACCTCTTAAGCAATAACCTCAGGACTTGAACATGATTGCTCTTATTCCAACCTTTGTACTATGTTGTAAAACATATTTTCCCAAAATGTACACAGGTAGTTTAAACTGTGGTAACAAGTGGACAAAAACACATGAACTCAACACAATAGAAGTTCATTCCTCTCTCACCTAACATCCCTGGGCAGTTCTTGTGTGGTTCCTTCAACACCATCATGACTCCTTTCTCCTAGCAGGCTTCTATTCTTTCTTTAAACGTCAGGTTTATTCCAAGATCCAATAAGTGGGATAGCATCAAAATAAAAAAGATGTACAGCAAAAGAAATGATTAAGATCATGAAGAGGAAGCCTACAGAATGGGAGAAAATCTTTGCCAGCTACTCCTATGACAGGGGATTAATATTCAGAATTTATAAAGAACTCCAAAATGTTCTCTCTCTCTCTCTCTTACACACACACACACACACACACACACACACACACACACACACACACACACACACACAACACACACCCTAACCCAATCAATGAATGAGCAAAAGAGCTTAACAGAGATTTCTCAAAATAAGAAATACAAATGGCCAACAAATATATGAAAAATTGTTCAACATGCCCAGCAATCAGAGAAATGCAAGTTAAAACTACATTGAGATTCCATCTCACTCCAGTTAGAATGGCAATAATCAAGAATACAAATAACAATAAATGCTGGTGAGGATATAGGGGAAAGGTAGACTCATATATTGTTGGTATGACTGCAAATTAGTACAATCATTAAAAGGAAAGCAGTATGGAGATTCCTCAAAAGACTAGGAATAGAACTACCATACGACCCAGGTATCACACTTCTCAGTATCGATGCAAAAGAACTAAAACCAGCATTCTATACTGATATAGGCACATCAGTGTTTACAGCAGCACAATTCACAATAGTCAAGTTATGGAACCAGCCCAGGGGCTTGTCAACAGATGAATGAATAAAGAAAATGTGGTATGAATACACAATGGAGTTTTTCTCAGCCATAAAGAAAAATGAAATTATGGCATTTGCCAATAAATGGATGGAACTGGAGAACATCACACTAAGTGAAATAAACCAGGCTCGGAAAGTCAAGAGTTAAATGTTTTCTGTCATACATAGAAGCTAGAGTATAGTAAGGTTAAAAAAAGAATATGTGTTGGGGGCAAGTCTCATGAAAATAGAAGAAAGATCAGTGGAACAGAGAAAGGAGATCAAGAGGGAGGGAGGAGGGACAGAAAAAGAGAGGAAATGTGGGATGAATTTGATAAAATCATGCTACATATATAGATGAATATGCCACAGTAAATTCCACTTTTATGTTTATCTATATAGCACCAAGTTTATCAAAACAATAAACAAATAGATGGAAGATTAGTAGAACAGAAGAAAGGAAATAGGGGGAGGGAGGTGAGGATAGAAAAAGGATACACTGGGGACTGAAATGGAGCAAATTAAATGTATGATTCTATTGAAATGATCCCCACTATTATGTATAACTCTAATGCACTAATAAAAGCATTATTAAAAGTCAGGTTTACTTACATTTAATTTACATGCAATATATTTCTCCCTTTTTAAGCATACAAAGAGTTTTGACAAATGCAGACAGTTGTGTAACCACATTGCTCCAAACAGTAACCAATACTCATTTACAGTCAACTCCTTTCTCCCCTGTTGATTTCTGTCCCTATAAATTTGCCTTTTCCACAATATCATGTGGATGGAATCACATAATAAGTAGACTTTTGTGTCCAGATTTTTTTCTCCTTAGCATAATCCTATCAGGGTTTCTAAAAATTTTTGTGTCATTGGCCACTTAGGCAGTCTAATCAAGCCCCAAAACTTTCTTCTTGGAATAATGTATAGATATGCATAAAATAAAATGTATAAGATCATATAATAAAATTATGTTGAAATATAATTACCAAAATATTAAAATAACTAATTTGTGATACAGTGATCTACATTTTTTATTAACTACTGTTGTATTAAGTAGTACTGATAATACCCTGTATTGTGTGCAGGGCAGGTACTGGGGATTGAACCCAGAGGTGCTTTAAATAGAGACAGGGTCTCACTAAGTTGTTGAGGATTTCACTAATTTGCTAAGGCTTGCCTCAAACATGTAATCCTCCTGCCTCAGCCTCCCATTTAAATTTTAAATGCTAAATTTAAAATAGAGACTAGTGAAATTTAAATTTAGTGAAAGTAAAAATTCAAAGTTCTTTCTTATTTAAACCATAGAGTCTCTGAATTCTCCCTATGGATCCTTTGGGGCTCCTTATGCCCCTGGTTAAAATTTCCTGTTTCTAGGGCCTTATTATCATCTATAGTCAGTCAATGTAGGGCACAGAGAAAGTGATGCAGGAGATTTTTCTGGGCCTGGCCTAGAAGTGGCATAAGTTAACTCTGCTCTGTGGGAAAGAACTAATTATATGGCTCCACTCACCTGTAAGAGAGACTTGGGGATCTAGAGTAGCTAAGTACTCAAAGATGAGGTGAGTGGATTTGGTAGATATCTCATGGTACCATCATATTGCTAAGAGCATGGTTTTGAAAAACTTAATGATATCATAACTTAGTTAATAAGTCTGAATCTCAGGACATAAATCTGGATCTTCTCAAGCCAAATCCTATACTCTTTGCAGGATGTTTTGGTTTCTTTATGATGTCACGGTATTGAGGGAAGACTGCAAAGATTTACCTGCATGAAAAAATTTCTCCCTTTTCTATGGAGCCCCTGTGCTTGTAGTTTAATGTTCTGTGCCTGCTGTCTTGAAACCTTTAACAATAGGTCTGATGGGACAGTGGAGCATTTGCTGGTGATGTTGAGCCTTCATACACACAAAAATGCTGCCTCCTACTGCCGCCACACTTGCCCTGGTCAAATGCCCCAGGAGTTGGTTTTCTATCCCCTGATGCTCTAGGCCCACCTTGCCTCCTCCTTCCTAGTCTCCCTCCACGACCACTGCCATCCTCTCCTGGGCCAGCTGCCAGATCACCTCAGCAGATGGAGGAAACCTTCCTTCTATTGCTGTCCTCTTCCCCTGCAGGAGTTCTGGGTGTTGGTTCAAGGCATGTCAGAATCTGGTACATGTCCTATAGTGTTTCAGGAAAGGACAAGGTGGCAGCTGTCTCCATCCCAGAGTGTCAGTACCATGGCATGCTTGGCAGGTAACTAGGCGGGGACCTCTTGAACACACCCAATATAGCTACTGAGCGTATGGTAGCAAGGAGGTTACAATTCTTTGGGGTTGCCTATCTCCCATGAATTGGGGTGCTGGGGATGGGGCCCTGTTTTGGCATTTTGCACTGGACTCTGTACATTTTATGACTGGCCCTGCACAACAATCCCAATAAAAGCTACTATGCTGAATTAGACAACAGAGGCATCATCATAGTTTCCAGAAGTTCCTTTTTCTTTTTTGACACATGGATTTACCTAGAAGGTATGGAAAGATGATGGGTAACTCCTTTATCTGTCTTCTACTACCACAAAGCATTAGTTTTGTGATCAAAGACATCATCTTAGAGAGTCTGACCCTGAGGAAATACAGAACTTACAAATTTCTGCAAATGAGCTCATCTAATAAACCCTGAGTGGTAGAGGCAGGAAGGGCCAAAAAGCAAGGCTCAGGCAGAATGAATAGAGGACCTCAAAGGACACCGGCAGTTGGGACATGGTACAGTGCCTCAGGCATGATGTGCAAGGGGAGGAAGGGAAAGGACTAGCCAAAAAGGCATTTCTCCTTTGCTTCACAATTTTGCCTGGATTTAGCTTGGTTTTGAAGATTCTTAATCTTGAGGAAAATGGCAGCAGGAAGCCAAGGTGTACATAAGCAGTGTTTATATACTTAAATAAAAAAATTTTTTTTTGGCATTAAAGTTTGGCTGGAACTTTGCATATTATGACAAGTAGCTATATCTCTATTGATTCTATATTTTCTCTCACAAAAACCACTCCGACTGACTTTTGAATACTTAAAATTGTTCAAGACTTCTGGCATTTTTCTTCTTCAATACCAAGATGAAAAATAAGTAGGACTAGAAACTGAAAATAGAAGTCATGCTCACTATACACTTCAAAAGCACTATTTTACTTCCTTTCCCACAGTCATAATTTCACAGATGAAAAGCACTGTTCACTTTTAGCCAAAAGGTAAATGTTATGGGTTGAATTGTACTTCCTTGCTCAAAATTTATATTTTGAGGTCCTAACCCCTAGTATCCCAGAAAGTGACCTTATTTGGAAGTAGTGTCATTGCAGCATAATTACATACTTCAGATGAGGTCACACTGGAGTAGGGTGGGTCCCTAATGTAATATGACTAGTGTCCTTATAAAAAGGGGAATTTGGACACATCCACACACAGGAAGAACACCATGTGAGGATTGGAGGAGCTGTTTCCACAAGCCAAAGAAATACCAGCAGCCAGGAGAAAGGCCTGGAACAGATTCATTCCTAGTATCTTCAGAGTTATAATAGCCCTGATAAGACCTTGGTCTCCTACTTCTTGTTTCCAGAACTGTGAGACAACAAATTTATTGTTCAAGTCATTCAGATTGTGATACTTTGTAATGCTGCCCCTGAAAACTAATACAAAAAGTGAACATTGCTGCATCTGTAAGATAAGTCACATTCCATAAAGATTCTTCATTTGATTAAGAAGTGAGTGATTTAGACTAGAGAAAAGAAACACAAAGTATGTGCTACTAAGGTAAACAGAATAAACTAGAAATTGTAATCACATAATCAGACAGCAAATGACCCAAATAACCTTAAATTCTTCTACTTCAGTTATAATTCTTAATGAATCATAAACTCTGTGATTCTGTCTGCAAGGGATAAAGAAATCTAGTACGTTCAGTTCTGTTTATTTCTGAGAGAAACAAAATATTTTTTTCTTTTTGAATATTTTTCATGAAAAGATTCTCCAATCCTTCTCATGCTTTTCTTCTTGTTGGTCATTTTGACTTATATATACCATAATCTATAATTTATACCCAACCCTTCCCAAAATAATTTGAGGCAGTTGATGACTCTCCCTCTCCTGTCTGGAATATCAGAGACATGTCGGTGGCTGGATCAATAATACAATGCTTATTCAACAATTCACATGTACCAATGTGACTCTAGTTTTTGTAAAACCATGTGATAGTTACTGGAGATGTCTTGATATTGGATTTAATACAATGTTATTAAATCATTGATTAAAACAAATAAAATGGGAGGACTTAGGCAGAGAAAGCAAGATGCATAAACCTTCAGTACTTTAAGTTCATGCCCTACCTAGCAACTGGACTCCTGTTCTGTTTGGCTTTGATTAGCTGGAGGCTGCAGAGACCCAGACACAGCTGAGCAATCACATTACTTAAAGATAATCAATACATAGAGTGAAGATGTAAAGGAATTAGACTTTTAAGATCATTAAGCCACTGACCTAGGTCTTTAAAAATTATAGTATTGTGCTGCTAATTCCATAAATCCCCAGATTCCTTTTAGTGGTAAAAGATGAATTTAATGATACCTGGCACCATGGGGATGTATAAGGCAAGACTAGGTACATTCATTTGCACAGGATTTTAAAAAGAATATTAGAAAGGCCTTCATATTTCTCTTGAGTTGGTACATGGGCTTCTTACAGTCAAATCTCTGCATAGCAATTGGAGTGTATAGAACCAAACATGATTATGTTACTTCCTACTTTGCTTAAGTCCTTTATAGTTAGAAACCATTAAAACAATACATTTTAACTTGTCCCTTAAATCATGAGTTTTGTTGTTTTTCACTTCTGAAGTCAAGCCTTGGGGCATGCTGTGCTAGGGATGAGAGGGTAATTACCTGACTCCATTAATCTTGAAGTCAGGCTTTGGTTAGAGATGACTATCTAAATTCTTTCAGCATATCAAGAACCAAGCACACTCACCTGAGATCATAGAGCCTGCTAGCACACAAAAAAGGTGCACTTTCCTCCTATGAAAGCCAGAAGAGGATTTGTAGACCATGGGTTCTAACCCTGCCAGACCAAAGTCCCACTTTCATAACTAATGTCTTGTAATGCTTCCTTTATTATCTTGAAAAGAAAATCACAGATAAAATAAATTACCTCCACAAATAATTCCAAAAAAAAAAACAATTTAATAATCTAAGCCTAATATAGAAGAGAACAAAAGGGTAAGTAATTTATTAGAAAATAGAAAGTCTTTCAATGTGTAAATGCCTAGGCATGTCTAGGCAAGAAGATGTAATGAAGAGGTCAGCTGCTTCTATCTTATAATGATGAAAAAGTTTGAATTTAAGAGAAGAAACTTTTGTATCAGACATCTGAGAAAATGAAAGAGTGAAAATGAAAATATAAACTAGAACTAGAATATGTAATAATAGATCAGGCTTATTTACATTTGATAAGAGAAAGAGGGGGATAACCATAATGGAAGTATTGAAGAGTGGAGACAAATTACAGGTGGTTGAAAAGGAAAAACTAAGGAACTATGATATTCACACAAATGACTTTGGTCTTTTTGTTAGTGTAATGTAAAATACATCCCTTCTCCTGTCTTAAAATTCTACTGTGTCCAATCTTTGATATTAAAAAGGCCGTTGATAATATATCCTTAGCTAGGCAAAAGAGAAAGAAAGTAGATTGGAAAAGAGAACAGTGTCAGAAAAGGCTACCAAGAAATTCTGTGAACAAAATCAAAGTAAGATTGAAAAACAATAGAATATTAAGAATTATATAATTTTAATATGTAATTTTCACAACATGGATAACATTTTTATACAACATTAAATATGTAAGTTGGGAATGATAAAATATTTTTTAAAACAACTTTTTTTTTTGGGGGGGGGCTACTGGGGATTGAACTCAGGGGCACTCAACCACTGAGCCACATTCCTAGCTCTATTTTGTATTTTATTTAGAGACAGAGTCTCACTGAGTTGCTTAGGGCCTTGCTTTTGCTGAGGCTGGCTTTGAACAAGATCCTCCTACCTCTATCTCCTGAGCCATAAACAACTCTTATTGTTAACATTTAATGAGATCTCTGTGTTTCTATAAAGTCTGAAAGGGTCTCAGATCTATTTGAGACATTTACATGTCACAGGAACAATGCAGACTGATTTAATAAAAAGGCATATTGCACCAAGCAATTCAAATACCATGAAGGCACTGTCACTGATGAAGTGATGTTCTGAAATAATGAACAACTCTTCCAAATTAAACAAGGTATGACCAATGCTCAGTTTACATGGTAATTGCTTTCCTTGAATTCACTGGATATTACAACCATGCAAAAATGCTTCATGATTCTATGTAAATAGGAGCTAAATTCTAGTCTCAGATAATGGTAAGGAATGTTTTTACCTTTATGAAAGGATAGTGAGATATTCCAAAGGCATGATATTTCTCCAGAGAATATATCCAAATGACCAATAAACACATCAAAAGATGCTCAACTTAATTAGCATCAGGAAAATGCCAATCAAGCCACAATAAGATACCACTTCTCACCAACTAGGATGGCTACAATAATAAACAACAACAACAATGACAAGAACATATAAGGGTGGAGAGAAACTGGAACCTTCATATATTGCTGGCAGGATTGTAAAATGGGGCAGAGACTTTGGAAAACAGTCTGGCTTTTCCTCAAGAGTTAAATGTAGAGTTACTGCATGACCCAGCAATTACACTCCTGGGCATATACCCAGGAAAAATAAGAACATATGTTCATGCAAAAACTTGTACATGAATGTTCATAACAGTTTTATTCAAATATCCCAAAGTGGAAACAACTCAAATGTCCATCAGTGGATGAATGGATAAATAAAATGTGGAATAAATATTAACACAACAGTATATTATTCAACCACAGAAATGAGGTACTAATGCATGATACAACATAGATGAACCTTGAAAACATTGTGCCGAGTGAAAGAAGTCAGACACAAAAAGCCACAAAATGGCATTACTCAATTCATATGAAATATAAATAATAGGTAAATACATAGAGATAGGAAGAAGATTTATGGTTGCTTAGGGATAGGGATTTGAGGAGAAATGAAGAGTGATTGCTAATAGGTACAGGATTTCTTTTTAAATATTCTAAGATCAGTATGGTGATGGTTGCACAATTCTGAATACATTAAAACCTTTGATGGAGGGGAGGGATAGGGAGAGGTTGATCAATGGGCACTAAGTTGCAGTTAGGTAGGAGCAAGAAGTTCTGGTGTGCTCTTGCATGGTAGGATGATTATAGATAATGATAAGGTACTATATATTTTAAAAAGCTAGGAGAGAGGAATTTTAATGTTATTACCATAAAGAATGATAAACATTGAAAGAGATATAGACTGTTTAATCTGATTTAAACATTGCACAATGTATACATGTATTCAAACATTACATGGTACCAAATAAATATGTAGGACTTTTATGTTTTTCTGTATCAGTTAAAAATAAAGTTAAAATTTAATATATAAGTAATTTTTTGAGGTTAGGGCTTTTCATTTTTTATTTGTTCTTTTTAGTTATGCCTGACTGTGGAGTCTATTTTGACATATTTATACAAATATGGAGTACATCTTATTCTAATTAGGATCCCATTCTCATGGTTGTACATGATGTGGAGATTTACTGTGGTATATTCATAGGAAAGTCAAGTCAGATTCATTCCACTAGTTAATTTTTTAAAACTGAAAAAAAAGAAATAGATTCTATAACACTGTGTGTGTGTGTGTGTGTGTGTGTGTGTGTGTGTGTGTGTGTGTGTGTGTGTGTTGGGGAATATGTTGCTCCTGGTGTCAAGAATCAGATTTATCTAGTTTATCTGCCTTTTCACATTTTGTGTACTGTTAATTTCTGAATTAACCAACTCAGAGTGTTCTGATTTTAGGTTACTTACATAGCCTAAAGCAAAGATTTTTCCTAGTTTTGTATTTAGAACTTTTCAAAATCTCACTGAAGAGAAGTGATATAAAAAAACAGAAAAAATTAAATGATTATAATGTAAAATTAAGAGATTATAATGTAAAGTGTAGTTTGAAATGGATTCCCAAGTACCTATGATTCAAGTTTTTGAAGAAAAAAATCCTTTGGCACAAGTGTCACTGACTAGTCAAATTATTTTTCTTGAGGGATTTTGCTTATGTGAATGTAGTTGGTTAAAATAAAAAATATGACTATAGGGTACAGCAGGGGTGAACTGTTCATGGTGCACTTTTGTTTAAAACTCAATTTTTTAAAAAAACTTACTTCAATGGACCACTATTATTGTGCCTTGTTCTACATGACATGGATTGGGTCTTCATTCTTCCTTCATAAATTTCTCCTTTATCTTACTACTCATTCCCTCTATAAATCCATGAAGAGGACTATATTTATCAGACAAAAAAAACATTTCAAAAATAAATTAAGGAAACTATGAGTTAAAGTGGCAAGAGCTAAGAAAGACCATCAAAGTCAAATAGCAGGAGTAAGCTATAAAAATATAGAAAATGGCAAATATAGCATAAATTTGAAATAAAGTAAAAAGAAAAATCCATCCATTTTGGTGCACTAGAAGGGTAGAGACAGAAATGATAGTGGGAAGATTTTTGGACAAGTTCTCAACTCTTTATTCTGAGCCTTGCAACTCAAGAGGGGAGATGAGACATGCTGGCCTTCTCCTCACCTCCCCCATTGTGGACAAATACATCAGATAAATGGGGAGAAACACCAGGAGTGGATGGGTTAATCCTCCATTCACTGTTGGGATTCTGGAAGGAAATTGCAGTCAGGGCTATCTGGTACCCACTTGGGGAGTGCCTACCATGGTCAAAAGGGTGGTGTGGTCAGAGAGAGATATAGTTTGCATTCCTGTTTTCCCCTCAGTTCCCATGTGGCCTGGATGCTGAGTTTAGTCTTGGAAGGTCTGCTATGGATAGTTTTGGCCAGGATAAATAAATTAAATAAACAAATAAAACTAAAGATAAAAAACAACCTATAATGTATATTTGTCTATTTAAAAAAACGTGTACACAAATATTCATGGCAACATTATTCATAATAGTCAAAAGGTGCAAACAGATCAAATGTCTATCAATTGATGAAGAGATAAATAAGCATGGTATATTCATACCATAAAATACTTGGCATTCACAAGAAATGAAATATTGGTATGTGCTACAATATGGATGAAGCTTGAAACATTTATGCTAAGTGAAAATAGCCAGAAATGAAAGGCCACATAATATATTCATTTATTTTTTAAAAAATTTTTTTTCCTTTTGGGGTGATTAAAAGGTTCTAGAATTATATAGGGTAGGTGATGGTTGTGCAATTCTGTAAATGAAGTAAATACCACTGAATTGTTCATTTTAAAGGGTGAATTCAATTATATGATGTCAATTATGATGCAATTTAAAAATATATGTATATATAGACATGTGTATACACATTATACACACATAAGTTTGTTCAAACTTGCTGTATTTCTACCTGTATGAGTTCAGAGGCATGAAAATTTGGTTCTTCTACAATGCCATGGTTGGAATGAACTTCAAAGTGATCCTTTTTCTCCCATCTTCCACCTAAGTTCATTGATTCTGCCTTTGAACTCTTCAATATAGCTTTTCTTGGTAATGTCGAATAAACTAAATCAAATAAATTAATCTGGAAAGTTTTTTCCTAGCTCCTAACCTAATCCTACTACCAAACTTTCAATTCATCTGCAAATTTAATTTTTGTAGCAAATCAAGCTATTGGGATCTGTAAGAACTAGATGTAATAACCATGAATGCGTCTACTGATTTAGACAAGCATTATACATCTGAAGACTGTAAAGAGCCAGCTCATTCACTTCCATAAATGATTTTTGATTATTCAAGTGATTATGTTCTCTTAATCAATCAGATTCATATAAATTAATTTGTTTCTATACATTAATCATAGCAAAGACTATTATGCATATTTGTACAAACTCCAGAAGTGTAACTAGTAATGAATTTTTGGTAGAAATATGGTTTCTTGAATTATGTAAATTGGGTACTCCTAAACTGGTAATGATGATTTTTCTGATGAATGAGAGACAAAAATTTTTATTAGTTTGGTGTTGTTAATCTGAAATTAATGAAATCATGTGCATGAAAATAGTGGACTTAATATCAACTGTGGGCAATCAGACTAGACTACAAACTCCATGAGGGTGGGGATCTATTTGTTTGTCATTGTTTTTCACTGCTGTTATCTCCCAACATGTAGTACTGTGATTGGCAAGTAGTAGGTGCTCAATAAATATGTTACCTGAACTAATGACAATACTCTAGTGTCATACTTGATATTTATAAAGGATAAAATAACAATGCCTCCTCCTAGTGCTGGGATTAATAGGTCAAGTAATTGGTTTGAGTCTCAGGCTTTCATAAACTGAGACATAAACCAATTACTTGACCTTTCAATAAGAACAACCAGTGAGTTAAAAAATATATATATTCTAACTTAATTAGCTTACATTTTCTTGACCTTTCTATTTCAGATCTCTTATTGCATAGTTCATGTAAGAAACATTTTATTTTTCTGCTTGTATGAGTTCAGAGGCTTAAAGATTTGATTCAATTAATCTGTCTATCCCTTTCATTTCTGCACAATTCCAGAGTTTGAATCAACTTCAAAGTGAACCCTTTTCCCCAGCCTTCCATCTAATGTTTGAATTTCTTTTATAATATTTCTACTGAGGGACCAGCCAATGGTTCTAAGTGATGGGTAACTTACCACCTCCTGAGGCAATCCATTCAATTTCAGGACAGTTTGGTTAGGCAGTTTTCTATTCCACTGCACTGAAATTGAGCTCGCTATGCTTCTCATACTCTAGCAAGGATGGGTATATAGAACACATATATTTTCTTTTCCATCCAACACCCCTATATGCATTTGCAGTCTTTGCTCGCTAAGTGAAACCTATCCACTGCATACATTCCATGTAGGACGTGATTTCATGTCTCCTGTATCTAAGCACTCTACAAGTGAATGTGTCTCCATTTGTTGATGTTTTAAAAACAAGTTTGTAGTATGTAGATAGATACCAGTATTTCAGGTGAGGCTTATATGCAGTATAAGTGCATATCATGCTCCTGGCAAATACTGGGTTCTAGAGAGTCAGAAGTATCCCAGACATTATCCCTACCCCCATGATCCCCCTCCCCCAGGAGTGTAGTAACAATTTCTGTGAATTTTCAAACTTCGGCATCTCTCATGTATCAGATCTCTCTCAAGTATTTTAGATTGGAGAAAATAATTCTTTCCTAGGTCGCAGAAAGTTAGTGGCGAGAATATGTATCTCCTTTTATTTCTATGTTCAGAAGGAACATGAAGTCTACACTAAAGCTGGTTACTGTTTTTGCTTTGCTTATAAGAGGAATAATGAATCTAAAGTGGCCAGCCTAGTGGCTGGTATGAAGAAATGACTCAATAAATCTTAGTTAGCTTTTCCTTTCTTTTTGCTACCTCTTGACATATTTCTTCTTGAATTATTTTCTGCCTCTTTTTAACACAAGGATAATGCAGAACTAGCAGACAATAAAATATTTTCTTTAGACTTACTTTAATTCCCAGAATCAGAATTGCTTTGTTTTCTTTAAGTGAAATCCTAAGGGATAGTTAGATGAAATGCAAACTCAAATATGCTCTAAGTATTTCCAACCTTTAGACTTTCATGTTTTTTATCTAGTTGTGCAATAATTTGTATCTTCATTTATCTAGCTGGGTTGTATATTTAAAATGAGCAATAATTTTAAAAATAAGGGGTTTTCATAATACCTTGGTTGTATTATAGTTCTCAGTTTAACTAGTGATTAAGATAAAAGAACTAATATTGATGGGGGAATTTTTGAATATTCTATCATAGTTCCTTTTTTTCAAAAAGTTTCTGAGAAATGTAAAGAAACTTTGTTCCCATAAGTGAAACTGCCATCACCCAGAGCTTTGGCATGACATCTCTTCCAGCAATAAGAGCATTAAAAATACAATGTTGACTCAACTCTTTTCCCAAAGGTTATTTAGGAAAGTGAGTGAACTAGATTTAGGTATTCCCCCACAAAATATCAAGAAGAAAGTGCCATTGTATGCCAATGAAAACAGCGACATGGACTCCAGCATCAAGGGGTCACTGGATGATTTAGTGCCCTCTGACACCACAGGTATTGCCGAGATTCTGAACAATGGATTCAGTGGGGCTTTCTCCTACCTGGAAACTATTCTGCCTGCATAGAAGGAGTGAGTGCTTCCCTGATGTCCCTTTCAAAATCTTTCACCAATCTAACTTTTTCCTTACTCTTTAGATGACAGTCGTAACACTAAAATTGCCTTATCAACAGTCTGCTGTCAATAGCTAATGATTTGTAACTAGAAGAAACACTCAGCAAGTTTCCTGATTTCATGTGAAATATTTTCTTATGTTGATTCTAGAGATTTCTCAGTTACTACTTGCATTTGAGAAAATGAGAGTTTGAATGAGAAAAATTAATGTCAACTTAAAAAGATGAAATATGTGACTATTTTGTTCATTAGGGTGCCACTTTAGAAACTATTTAAAAATCAAAGAAGAAACACATAAGCACCAGTCATCTAATTCAAATATTATATTTGTGCAGTATTTAGCTGTAAGTTATGGTTTTGTTGCTGATTTGTTCCACCGGCGCTAAGTCCCGAGGCACAAGTATGGATTTTGAACTTTTGACTCAGTTCCCATAAACCAAAAAGTGAACATTTTTTCTTATACTTTGTAATCAGATAGGAGGCATAATCTCACTGTTCTATTGAAGATTTTAGGTTTGGTACTTTCAATCAAGATGCTAAGGAAGTTAGAGTGACAATTTCATGCACATAAAAGAGCTAACTTCATTCTGTCCCAGTCTTGAGCTTTCGCCTTGTTTTTACCCTTGTAGATAGCCTCTTTGCCCACAAGGAGAAGCAGTTGAGAGAATGAATGAAAAACTCAAAATGCCTTTTGATGATATCAAATATAAAGCTCTGCAGTGATTTCCTATTCAAATTCAATTATATAGCATTTACAACTTTTGATTTAAGATGAATTACTATCCAAATATATAACAAAAGATTACCTATTAGGTGTCTTGTCAAAATAGGTCTTGGTAACATTATAATATTTACTTGGAAAAAGTGACATATTATTCAGCATCTATTATTTCTCTTCCCTAAATTCAAGTGAGTTGAAAACTGATGCTGTTTATACTCTCCTGCCCCTGTCAAATTCTGCTGTTGTCTTCATGACCTACCTCTTAGACACCTGGTAAGTTCTATGGCCATAGTTATCTCTCTTGTGCCTGCCTTGTGTTATCATCATGAAATAATACACATTTTTATGTACTTCCCTTTTAGACTGGGAACTCTTCAATAATTAGACTAGAAACTCCAAGAGTATATGAACATCCTATCTTATTCATGACATGTTAGGACCTAGAATACAGACACTAAAATTGATGTTTTTGTTAACTAAAGGGAAGAAATCCTGTCTTATTCATTGGTATATTCATGGTTTCTCATGATGACTGGAATATAATAGTCAATGAATGTGATTTGAATGGATTTACTGATAATAAATTAACACCCAGGATAATTACAAACTTTTTTAAATTTTATATTTTATGAAGAAACACCCCTTCCAAAATTTCTAGTTACCTAACTGATCATTAGTTCATTAGTTTCTTATTACAGGTTTAATTAACGTTTAATCTTTTACTTCTTCTTTGACACTAATAACTTCTAAAAACCAAGTAGGATTATCAAGATCATTTTAAAAAGAAGGTTCTGGGGACCAGGGTTGTGGCTCAGTGGTAGAGCGCTTGCCTAGTGTGCTTGAGGCACTGGGTTCAATACCTGGCACCACATAAAAATATAAATAAATAAGCAAAAAAGTATTGTGTTCATCTAAAACTAAAAAAAAATATTTAAAAAAGGAAGCTTCTGTAATAAAACATTTGTTACCTCCCCACAAATTACTTACTAAAAACAAAAGGAAAAACAGTAACTATACAGTGGAAAAACTAAATAACCCCTTAAGCCAGTGATCAAGATTAATACCAAATGGATATCACATTGCCTCTGGATGTAATATCCTGAGAGGACACCACATCATTTAGATGGCATTTTATTAAAAAGGATCTAAACTCAATCTAGTCATGAAGAACAACAGAAACTTGAAACTGGTACCGTAAACAGAAACTGAGTCAAATCTTTCTTATACTGACTTAGTAGCTTATACTTAGAGTAAAGAAAGAAAACAGACTGAGCTTCTTTCTTCTCTCTTCTTTCTTTTGTATTCTTCTGTAGCTTAGAGAGGGAAAGAAAATTTATCATTGTCATGCAAGACAAGAAAGAAAGGCTCAAGAATTGCTCCAGAATAAAGTGAACTGGAGACATGACACCTGTAATGCAATGTGATCCAGGACTGGATCTCCCTACTTAAGTAAAGAGAAAATTCCATAAAAGGTATTGTTAGACAAGGGACTGGAGACATGACACCTAACAATGTGATCCAAAATTAATAAAGAGAAAAACATGGACTGTAGATCAAATGACAGTTCCTGAATTTGTACTGTGATCACATAAGAGATTAATAGCCCTTCTTTCAGAAACTACACACTGAAATAATAAGGGATAATGATAATGGGCATGATGTATGCAACCTACTTTCAGATGGTTCCAAAAATCATATATGTATGTATATGGAGTGGGGGTGGGGTAGTGGAGAGAAAAGAAATAAAATAACCATGGGAAAATATTACAAAATTGAAGAGTCTGTGTAAAGGGAGCTCGGGAATTATTTCATTCTTACAATTCAATTAAATTTGAAATTATTTCAAAAATTAAGTTCAACAACAACAAAAATAACTACTCGCCAAATATTTTTAGAAACAAAATCACAGCCTTTACATGATGCTAGTAGTTTCAAATATCCAGCTATGGCATATATACTATAGCATTTCTAATTCTATACCATAGGAGATTCCTTTGTCTTTTTATAGTTGTTCATTACATAAAATGAATGTCATATTAGACACAGTAGCTAACTAAATCAAACAATTAAAGTTGATTTTTCCCCACTAAACTTTTTAAGTACACATATATTGAAAAAATGTTAGTGGTACAATTGTAACAAAACAATATATCAATATAACCAACACCTCTATCATCTTCCTCTGAAACTCTCTTGTGTTCCACATTCTCTCCCCGCCCCATTTAATCCTTTGCTTTGTTGGTTTCTGCAAAGGGTAAAAAGTCCAGTGTGTTCAGAGCATAGCGTGTGCTGTTATAATAGTGCATATTGTGTACTGTGTTCTATCTAGGTCCTTCTGGGGCTTTCTTCATTAATTATCTCTCACAACCCTGAAAGTAGTATACAGCTGAGGCAACTGAGGCTCAGGAGAGGTTCTCATTTGCTTAGAGTCACAGAAATTGTGAGTTTTGTGAAAAACTTTGGATCCCAAAACACCTGCTCTTTTTACTAATGCTCCTTGTTAAAATTTGGCTTATTCATATATACAGCTGGCAGTCAAAAGAAATTTTTGAGTTGTGCAGTAATATCAGCTTTGTTTGGATTTTAAGTATCTTGATATTGTGGGATATTAGAGTGAAGGAGATAAAGGACGTAGAGAGACTCTGGAAGTGATTACTTCAGTGGTTCAGTTGAAGATTGAGACTACAAGATTGATAGTGTGTATGGAGAGAGAAAACTGCTTTATTGGTGGAATCAATAGCTTCAGTTTCTAGTTTCAGTGTCAGGGATGAGTGAGAAAATAAACCTTGGATACAGGTAATTTTCATTATTTTGCATCTTTGCACGTGCTCCTCTAACTCCAAAGCTTCTACTTTGAGCTCCTGAGCAGAGAGCAACACTGTTATTAAAATATGGAAGAGGAGGAACAGGTTTGGTGAAAAAATAAATTCAGTTTTGGTCCTGCTTATTTTAAGATGCCTGGGGATATTCAGATGGTCTGTCTCATGGGTAGTTAGAAATATAACTTAGAGGCTCCAGGGAGAGATCTGAGCTGGAGATAAAATTTTAGGAATTATCAGAGTATATGTAACTTGCTGCACAGGTTCTGAACTCAGATCTAGGGTTAAATCCTAACTCAGACACGGGTTTCTTGTTTGTGAAATATGATAATACATCCAACCCAGGATCTTCATATGGGTTTGAGTGAAAAACACATAGTGCTTAATATGTCTGAATTCAGTGACAGGTTTATCATTAGCTATTATTAAATTACAATACAGAATCACTTATGAAAAAACTCTACTATAAAAAAAAACAAATTTTCTGTGGAATTCACTTAAATGCTTTATGAAATACATTAGAATGAAATGCTGGTAAGGCATGATTTGGTGTCCACAAAGCACCATGGAGCATCCATGCATCATGGTGTCACCTGGCCAGCAGGACTTAAGAGTGCCTTTAGTACCATGCATGAATGGAGTATACAAGGCCATGTCAGGGGGTTCTCAGTAGGCAGCTTTTCTCCAGGGCAGACACCCTGGTTTAGTCAATATTTAGCTGCTGTAACCAAAAGTCCCAACAAGAACAATTTTAGAGGAGGAAAAGTTTATTTAAGGGATCAAGGTTTCAGAAGTCTCAATCCATAGATGGTGGACTCCATTGCTCTGGGTTGAAGAAGAGGAAGACCATGATGGTGGAAAGGTTTGGCAGAGAAGAGCAGTTGGGAACATTACACCAGGAAGCAGAAAGCAAGCTCTGCTCATCAGAAACAAAATATGTACTCCAAAGGCAACACCACCAATAACCCATCTCCTCCAATCACATACTACCTGCCTACTTTCCACCCAGTTAATCTCTGTCAGGGGATTAATGCACTGATTAGGTTAATACTCTCATAACCTAATCATTTCACCTCTGAACTTTTTTGTATTGTGTCACACATGAGCTTTTGGGTGACATCTCATACCTAAATCATAACATACCCAGTTATAAGCTACTCTTTTTCTTACTTAAAATAAGCATTTTGGGGGGCTGGGGTTGTGGCTCAGTGGTAGAGTGCTCGCCTAGCACGTGCGTGGCCCAGGTTCAATCCTCAGCACCACATTAAAAAAAACAAAAACACTGTGTACAACTAAAGCAAATAAATAAATATTTTAAAACAATAAGCATATTTTGGGGAAAGTATTATCTTCTTTTTTCATCTTATTTGTACTTAAATGTTAAATTCTACATAATTAATAACATTGACAGTTTATCTGTTCGACTAAATCAATTTGTATATGTCTCTTTCTAAATGCTCAGCTGTGCTTAGATATGTACATAATTATAGATTTACTTATGTACTGTAAAATGTCATTTTGTAATCAAAGCTAGCAAAATCTGGACCAGAGTATATAGGTCCTATAAGAACTATAATTGGTTCTCCTTGAGGCTGAACTGTTACTTTGTTTTAGTGGGATCTTTTTAGAACAGATGGGAAACTAAGAATGGATTTAAAAGAAAGTAAAGAAATGAGAAAAAACAAGACCAGTGAGGAAAGTTAAAGAATCACCAAAGTTTATCTTTAGAAGGTCATTAAATTGACCCAATGTCAATCTAAAGAACATATTTGACTAGTATTTTTTTTACTGTTCTTGAAAGCATCACTGAGAATTTAAAAAATCAGTTCTAATAAGTTATCTTTCTTGAGGTAATTATATATTGTGATAGATTATATGCAAAGATCATTCCTGAATGTGTACTCCTTTGAATGTGACTTGGCTGCTTTTCTCATCAAGAGGGAGGAGTCTATCTCCCCAGTTTCTGAATCTCTGGCTGTCTTTGTACCTGATTTTTTTTTAATAATAATCAAAGGATTTATTCAAAAAGAAGATAAAGCAATTGTAAATGTATGTGCACCTAATGACCAAGGACCCAGTTTTATAAAACAAGCATTCTTAGATCCAAAGGGAGAGATAAGATGCAATACGATAATAGTGGAAGACTTTAACACTGTATTTTATCAATGAACAGATCATTCGGACCAAAGAAAAATCAATAAAGAAAAATCAGCATTACACTAAACTATCAATAAGTGGACTTAATAGACATTGAAAGGACATTTCATCCAATAACTGCAAAATCCACAATCTATTTTTCAGCCCATGGAACATTCCCTAAAATAGACCATATTCTAGCGACAAAACAAGTCTCAACAAATTTAAAAAAATGAAATTGTTTCATATATTTCCTCTGATCACAGTGGGATAAAACTAGAAATAACAAGAGAAACTTCAGGAACTGCATAAACTCATGGAGTACCAGCTTTGAGGAAAAGCATGGGGTGGACGTGATGTCACATAACTGCCAAGCTCAGAGCCTCAAGAGGTCTTGCAGCTTCCACTCTACTGGCTTGGCATGTTGCCACACGAGGAAGCCCTGGCTATTCTCCTTGAAGATGAAAGGCTACAAAGGGAGAGTTCCAGTCAACAGTCAACACCAGCTGCCAGCCATGAGTGTACCAGTCAAGCTACCAGATGACTCCAGCAGCTGCATGACTCCAGACAAGGCTAGTCCAAATTACTGATCTAAGAATTGAGAGCACATTCAAAGGCTTTAAGTCACTAATTATGGGTGGTTTGTTATGCAGCAATTACATACACACACAGAGATATATATGCATGAGTGTGTGTTGAGGATAGTGTTTTCTCACCTTAATAAGAGGCAATAACTTTTTAAACTACAAAGTAGACTTAGGGTTAATCATTAGGAAATAATTCCAGACTTTTAAGGATCAAAAAGTAATGCTATAATAATGTGTTAACTTAGGTTACTACAGTGAACAATGAACAAACAGGAAGGCAGATTTTTCTGGGATGGTTTGTGTACTTTCTCCGAGGCAGGGTAATAAGTTTAGATGATGTTCTAAGGCCCCTTAAACCCTAGAACCCTGTGAATTTCAACTGAATTCTTAGGACTTAGCAACCCCATTTCCACTTCATGAGCTTGGCACACAGTATTTTAATATATAATGCCTTTCACCATTGGCAGACTCCACTGGTTTATATTTCACTTACAATGTGAAGTGAAATATAAACAGTCACTAATTAAGTCACTAATCATGGGTGATTTGTTATGCAGCAATTACATACACACATATACATGTATACGCACACACAGATATACATATGCACATGAACTAGGTATGGTTTAGTAAAAGTAACACAGTGAAGGAATACAGCACAATGGTTTAGTTAGCAGGTTCCAGAGTCAAGATGTTTGGGTTCAAATGCTGGCTCAACAGCCTATCAGCCTTGATAAATTATCTAATCTCTTTATATCAGTTTCCCCACCTGTAGAATGGAAGGATGACAAAAACTCATTGGATTTATTGCATTAAATGAATTAAAACCTGAGCTTAAGATATATAAACTACTCAGTACACTTCAGATATTACTATTGTCATGATAGTAGGGAGGTAACTAGGTCCCGAACCCAGTTCTGTTACTGACTTTCAGCACATCATATATTCTCTGGATCTGTTTTCTTAGCTATAAAATAAGGTTTACTAGTTAAGTTCCATGATTTATTTTCATCTTTTAAATTCTATGAATCAGTGTTTAATATTTGTTTTACCCACATGCACATTTTGATCTTGTCTCTAATTTTTAAGAGATTGTCTAAAAGTTATGTTAGCAAGCAATTCTGAGAACCACTTTGAACTTCAATGTTATTTATAACACAGCATATTATTCACATTAAAAAAACCCAAACCTGGTCAGCAAACATAACTCTTACATATCTGAAATAAAGTCTTTTCAGGTTTTTGGGAATATTCATTTTCTAACTCTAAATTCCCATAAATTAGAAAATATCATTTTCTAACCTGTGATAAATACCCTTATGCAAAAATAGGAAAAAGATCTTCTGAAAATGATTATATGCCTCCAATTTTACCAAATACCTCAAATATTAGTTTTGCTTCATTTCAGTTTTTAATGCATAGTGTTACTCATAATGTATATTTAGTTTTGTTCTTACTGATGTGCTTAAATATTATTCTACACCATTTTCACATTATTACAGCCTAATTGACTTTTAACTTTTTTTTTTTGCTCAAGGTTTTATTAAGTTTAATTAGAAATTTTGCAAAGTATACAAAAGCATAAAGAAAATAAAAGTCACATGCAATTCCACTGTTGGAGCCCACTGTTAAGGTGTCATATTTCAAAAAATACTCATTTTTTGGTAGCTAAGCATATTCTATTAAACTATTAGACAAAATGTTATATTGGCTGCATAACACCATCACATAGAAATGACGTAACTTATTGCACAACACTTTATAATCTTGACACTTCATTATATTTCAGGTAATGGGTGATGCTTCTTGACCACAGGGCAGATAAATATAGCATACATACTACTTATGTGGCTGGTTAGTGTGTATCTAAATCACTTTTCTACCCCCTTCTGGTTCCTCCATAATCAAGCTGCTACAATTCTCTAAGACTTACACAAATACTCCACCCAATATTTTTACAGTAATAAATCTATCAATTTACAAGCTTTCTTTTGAATTTTGAAAATGTATTTCAGTCTTTTTCTTTCTTTCTCTTCCCAGACACACAGAGCCTATCTACTAAACTTTACTTTTTTAGGCCCCTGAAAACCGGCAGCTTAATTTAGATAACTGCGAAGGTTTTAGTGATATTGGTAAGGGGGGTGATAAACTAGGCGGATGCTCTTTTTTCTCCTTAAAATTTCCTGACAGTGGACACATATTTGCTTTAAGTTACCAAGGGCAAAAGTTTCGTTCTCGGAGTTGGGGAGAAGAGGGCAGCGGGGCTTCCCTATGCCCCCAGAAGCAGCCCTGGGGTTTGCAGATTTGACAGATGTGCCGATCTTCGGAGATTTTCCGAGCAGGATTCGGACACCCAGAGCAGGGAAAGTGCGTACTGCCCACGTGACCCAACTTCACTTTCTGATTTTAACAACAGAGCGCTCCAGGAATAAATACCGATCTACTGCCAATAGATTGTTTCTCCCCCGATAACCTGATGAAGACCCCCTAAGTTCCAGGACGCAGAGTTTCAAAATTGTTGGCTAGGAAAAACCCCCACAAAGTTCGACTTTTGCCATTTATAAACACGCACGGATAGCCTTTTTGGATTACCACTACCCCCAGCTCACATTATCCGCCAACCCCCTTCCTAGAGTTTTCTTGCAGTGTTTTTCCCACCCTCCCGGAGTCGGTTCCTCTCAAAGAGCCACGGCGAAAGCAACAGTTTGGCTGCAGCCAAAACTCCAGCGCAGCGCGGACTGGCACGGCGGGCCTCACACCTCCAGGCGCGCGCAGAGCGGGACTTCGGCTCTGGGTCCGCCGGCGGGACGATGCACGCGCGCGCGCGGCCGGTCGGCCGGACATCCCAGCCCCGGCCCCAGCGTCACCCGCCCGGCTTCCTCCCCCTAGTCCGGCCGGGCTGGAGGCGCGACACCTCCCCACAGGCTGGGGCGCCGACCGGGCGCATGCGCGCGGCGCTGCCGGGCGTGCCGGCCACACTCCCCCCACCCACTCCGTGAGCTTGTCACTTCCTGCCCTCGCCCCATCTCCGTCCGGGGTCAGTCAGTCGATCCCCGTCGCTGCCGGAGAGTCTCTGCTTCCCCCTCCTACCCGCTCCGCGGCGGTAGTCCGGACTCTCCGGGGAGGGGGAGACAGAGGAAGAGAGAGACTGACTTAATAAAGTTTCCTGAAACAACTACTGCTACCAGAAAGGCCCAAGGTGGGGGTAACCCCCGTCCTTCCCCGCCCCTCTCCAAAAGCCTGAGGGACCGTTGCAGGTGGAGCGGCGCTGAGGGGAACCGGGTTGCGGCGGCAGCCGTTGCCCCGGCAAGGGGCGTATCGGATCTTGCCCGCTCCGGTTCCGGCTCCTTCGTTGGTGGCGGCGGCGCTGCTGCCGGGCGGTTCCTCCTGTCAACTGCCCGCGCCCGCGCGCCGCCAGTCCTCCGATCCCACAGCGCGGAGGGACGCCGTGAGCCGCCGCCGCCGCCGCCGCCGCCGCCTCGGCCCGCGGAGGGACGTGGTGAGCTGTGGCGCTTCCGCGTCAGCGCCGGCGGGGACTCTTTGGGAGCGCGTCGGCCCGAACCCCGCTTCCCTTCGGCGTGGTCCGCTGCGACTGCGTCAGGTGGGGCCCGCAGTCGCCTCCTCGCCAGGCTGTCCCTGCGGCCGCCCGGCCTCCCTACCCTCTTTCCGCCTGCCCGCTGGCCGCCCCAGGAGTTAAGTAAGTTGGGCGCACTTGGTTTGGGCACCGGGGCTGCGCCAGGGAGACCCCAACGCACGTGTGTGGCGGGAGGGGGCGGCGTGGACCGGCCTCCGGCGGGAGCCGCACCTCGACCGCCTAGGATCCCAGCGAGATCCGCCGCGCTCCGCGCCACCCTCTCCGCGCGCCCGCGCGCCCGGGACTGCGAGGCCCGGCCGCCCGCGCAGCCGGCCAGGCCTTCTCCCTGCGCCGAGCTGCGCGCGCGAGGCTGCGTTTCCGGGTAGGGCGATGAACCTGTGTGGATACTTCGGACGGAGACTGGTTCGTTTGTCGGTCCGCTTCCTTTCCGAGAAGGTGTGGGTCGTTGGAGGGCAAGCCGTGGTCGGGTGATGGGAACATATCTGGAAGTGCAGCCAGAGCCCCCAGGAAGTTCAGGGTGAGTGACGGGTTTGCGTCTCTTTCTACAGCCCAGCCGCAATGAAGAGCTTCTTACAGTGAAAGGAAAGTAGGTCGCACCCACTGAAAATGCCTTTGAGGGACAAATACTGTCAAACTGACCACCATCATCACGGATGCTGTGAACCAGGTATGTCCCTTTTCTTTCCCAGTGACTTTGGCCGCCATCAGAGCCACTCCGCCTTCTGGTTCCTTCTGGTTTTTTCCCTCTTGCCCAAGAACTCCTTCTTGAGTAAAATAGGCTATAATTTTCCCCAGCATAAAACCAGTTATGAAGCTAAAAGCTTATACAAACAAGAGGTCTCCCCTGCTTGATCCCTTAAAGAAAGTACTGCAAGTGTCACCTTCAATCATTTCCACAAGATCAATCACTCAGTCCTTTTTTGCTCTTTGAAGGCATCCTGCAGTCAGCAGTGTACTCCTATGTTCTGTGAATGTTTAAAACTGAAGAGAGAGGAAAAGATAGGTAGTAGAATACTAGCATTTATCTTTGTGAAAATTGTTTCATTTAAACTCAAGTGCATTCTCATGCATTTTTATCAAAGAATAGTCAAAAAATGAGTGTAGTTGGGTTAAAGATGGTAGAACTTGCTGAATCAGATTTTGTTAATTTTTAAAAAATACTTTTTAAAAACTAGACTATTGAAAAAAGTATAGGTTTTTTAGATAGAATATGTAAGTATTTCTAAGGTATTAAGTGGAACTTTTTTTGTTTAATTTATGAAATGAAAGGTTTTTGGGGTCTCATGAAGAATTGACTTTAATTTGATAGATGTGGTATATAAACCATTGTCAGTTCTTTTAGTTAGAACTTTGATGTGCTTTGTGACATTTAGAGGTGCAGCTTAAAAGGAAATCAAGTTACATACTATCACTAAACCAAATAAAGATGATTCTCTTCTAGTTCAAAGGCAGGTGTTTATCATTATTTTGAACTTAGAAGTTACTAGATTTTTTTTTTAACTTTTGTTTGCTTTTTTATTGGAGTAACTGCACTTATGTACCGAATGTCATCACAATAAGTTCATTTTTAAGTAATTTTCTGGTGGGGAAAAATGGCAATGCTAAAGGGGAAGAACTTCCATTTTCAAAAAATTCACTACACATGAGAATATGTACTATAGCCTTATGTCCACTTCACTTTGTTGGGATCAGTAATAATTCACCTGTTACAATAAAGCAGGCAATCCCATGATGTGATCCAGTTTTTGTTCTACTGTCCTTGACTTAACTTTCTATACCCTTTCGCACTGCATGGTTTTTGTATTTGAAGCTTCATTGCTTATGTTTTATGCAGTTGAATGGTTTTGCTAGTTTTGAAGTTTAGGATGCGAATGCCTTTTATACTGTGTTCCACTGACCTTTTATTCTAGTTTGTTTCTGAGAACACTTCAAGTCATTTAAGTTAAATTAATGAAATTATTTTATTTAGGAAGAAGTGTTTGTTCATTCAATGGACCTTTATTTAATTAATTATCTATATATGGTGCTGAGAATCAAACCCAGTGCCTCACACATGCCAGGCAAGTGCTCTACCACTGAGCTACAACCCCAGCCTGGTGTTTGCTCATTTGTTTCTTTAACAAGTTATTACTGAACACTTATTAGGTGCCAGGTGCTCTCCAGTGCAGTGAGGGTATAAATGGTGAATAAGACACAAGGTCTTTCCTTCATAAAATTTTTTTCTAGTACTGGGGATTGAACCCAGGCCCTTGCATGCTTAAGCAGGTACTCTATCACTGAGTCATACCCCAGACCTTTTTATTTTGAGAAAGGATCTCAGTATGTTTTTTGCCCAGACTGGCTCAAACTTGTGATCATCCTGCCTCAGCCTCCTGAGAGCTGGGATTACAGGAATATGGCACTGCTGGGCTCCTCATAAAACTTTTGAGTGGAAAGAGAGGGATGTAAATAAGATAATTTGTTAACATGCCTTACTTAATATATTATTGTAATTAATGTTTACTACAGGATTTTAATCATTAAATATTTTTAAATGTTTTTTTAAACATAAAAAAGTTTTCTGAATATAACTTTTTAATGTATGCTGAACTGTTTTTACTTTTTTGTCTGCTATTAACAGGAAATAGAGAAATTGCGCTACTTTAAAAATTTTATTTTTCTTTTACCAGAAACTTTTCCATGTAGGTCAATACTCAGACTTATCAGATTAAAAGTAGTTATTATTTCTTTGCTTTCTTAGCTAGAATCAAATACTTTCTGAGGATTTAGTTCAATGGAAAGCTAGAAGTTTATTTACTTATAGAGTAGTTCATTATCATTATTTTCAGGGGAAAGTGTTTGCTAAATGGGAGGATGTTTCCAGGATTGAAAGAGATATGTTATGATGTGATAGTGTTTAAAAGGATGTCCTCAGATGGGGGGAAGATGATGACATGATGTTTGAGAAATTCTTTAATTGGCTCTCTTGAGCAGTCTGTCCTCATTTGGATTATGAATACTGGGTGACTCCTCAGATGAGAGCAGTATTCCTGGATCATTGTGCCTTGATGGGATGGGTCAATTTATAGTGAAGGGTGGGTGGGATTATAAGCCTGTCAGTGTATGTGAAGTATTTTCTTAGTTATGTTTTAAGAATTTTTTAAAATAGAAATTTCAAATCTTCAAAATAGAATGTTGTAAGGAATCTAATATAATTATAACACAACTCCATCAGTTATCAATACCTGAACAATCTCTTTTCATCTATATTCTCTTGTCCCACAATTCCTTTCTCTACCTTCCAACTACTTCCCCACCCCCTATTATTTGTAAGCAAATCCCAGACATCATAATTAGAAGGATCTTTAAGGAACATTTTAATGTAGGAGGCAAAAGTGGATGTTATGTTTTGGGGAGTTTGTTCTTGGCAGGCTATCTGAAAAGATGCTCTGAGGTTTGGGATTTTTGGTTGGAGGCAGTTTTTTGCCTTTTTATTTTTTGTTTGTTTAAATGGTCATAACCTGGATGGGCCTGGTCATGGGAAGAATGATAGGATATTTAAAAAAAGATTTATAGAATATTAATTTATAAAGGTTTCTAGAGTTGAGAGTGTTTTTTCAAATGAAGAAAGAATTGTTTTGTATAGTGAGAGCTTTACAGATGTGTATACCAAGTGGATACATTCAGGCAGAGCTAGGTTAACCTTAGCTTACGTTCAAATGTTGTCTCAGGATGAATATGTGTTCTGGTAGTATCAGTGATCTGAGGGAGATGGGTAGGAAACTTTGTTCTAGCTTTAAAATTAGGTATTATCATGTGAAAGTGGGAGTTGGTGTATTATAGGTGATTTTCTAAAGCATATACCTAAATGAGGAAAGGGGCCTGCAGGATGAAGTCTCTCATCCATCCCCCCTCCCATATCCCTACCTTATCCATTTATTTTTTTCATTCTCTAATTCTAGATTTCTTGAAGCCTATAGAGTAGACCTTGAACCATTTTGTTCTTTACATTGGGAGGGTTTTCACCCTTTCTTTTGTAGTTACTCATTCTATTTTATAAACAGTAATCAATTGCTATGATGAACAGACACTGAAAAGAGAACCATTGAATTCAAATAGACAGTATTTTCAATCTGTTTATAGACTACTATTATTTATCTAAGAGGTTGACTTTTACTTAGATTTGTAAAAAGACTCTTCAGTTTTTGGCATCAGGCAAGTTGTTGATTTGTACATGATGAAGATAGTAGAATATTTATTGAGCACTTACTATAATCCACCCTTTGTTTTAAGCAGTTTGCTTGCATTAGCTTATTTAATTTTGACACAGTCCTATGATTTAGATACTTTTATTGTCCCCATTTTAGAGAAGTGAAGGAAGTCAGAGAGTTTAATTTATTCTAGTTGTATCTAATAAATAGCAGAACGAAAATGAAAATGCAGGCAGTCCAGATGTGTAGTATTAGGTTCTTTATCACTGCAGTTATTGCCAGTGTCAGGTGTTCTCAAAATGAGTTATATGTGTATATGTTTTTAATTCATTTAAAACACTCCTAAAGTTTCCCTTAAAATTGGGAAAATTTTGCTTAATGAAATGACTTGGTCCTGCAACCATCGTTCCTTCTGTCTGTGTACACTGAGCATTTGATTTGATGCATCTAAGGCTGCTTCTCTATGCATAGCACAGCAGGCATCAGCCCCTTTATCAAAAAGCTAATTGCTATCCAAGCCAAAGCCCCGAAGCAGTGGCAGCATAAATTATTGAAGTTACCCTTTTTATTTCCCCACACCAAGCAATGATCTTGGGTTATGGTGGTAATACTTGAGTAGAACACTCTACCATGTTTTAAAAAGAGGTAATTTCTTTCTCCACCACAGCCAATTAAAGTGGTCCATCTTTCTCCACCACAGCCTCTCTCTTTGATAACTGATGGAAAAAGTCAGTTTTCCATTTCAGATACCTTGATTGATATTACCATAAGTAATTATATATTTATACCACTAATCCAAGAATATTGGAAAGTACAGGTTATATAGAACTGTATATAAAAATAAATTTTTATTTTAAAATGGAAAAATTATTTTAACTTATGTAAAAATGTGTTACTTCTAAAATGTGCACTTCTAAAAGTCCAAGCTCTGAAGCTTTGCTCAATTTTGTTGGTATCTCTTCAAGCTATATTTCTGTTTACATTAGTTTCTATACACACACAAATATACATTAAATTTATGTTTTTCTGTATACTTAAATATGTTGCTTAATAATTTTTGGCATCCTTTGATGTCAGTACATATAGTTTCAGCTCATGCTTTCAATAGTTGTCAGAGATTCTGTCTGTCTTATGAATGTTTCATAGTTTCATCTGGTCCCTATTGAGAGACTTTTTAAAAAGTTGTTTGAAATTTCTCTTATATACTGTTGTAGAAAGCACTTCAAATGAAAACTTTCTTGTAAATCCATCATTTGCAATTGTTCAGTTACTTCTTAGATAGTAAGTTTTTTAGTTTTGTTGTTATAATTGTCTAGAGAGATATACCAGATTATCCAAAGGCTTTTGGAATGGTTTATTGGGTATATCTAAGGCCACTATTGCCTTATAATTTTTGCTAAACATAGTGACTCCTCTTTAATGGGAATAAAAAAGCAAACATAGCACGTGCACTAAATGATTCCAAAATAGTAAGAAACCAATTTAAACCTAATGTATCAATTTAAACCAGTTTAAACTTAATAATGCCTTATGTATCTTTAGAGAATTATTTGCTTTTTCTGTTCATTGTTTCATTTTGCCTTACAAAGATGATGGTGAATTATATATGTGTGTGTATATGTGCGTGTATATATATATATACACATATACATACATATACATACGTGTATATGTATATATATATAAATAGATGCAAATGTGATTTTCGTTAACGTAATTATAGCAAAACCATTGTTTTACTTCAATAGTAAATGATTTAAATAACCCTTTTTTTGTGGGGATTGGGGTGGGTGTTTGTCTTCCATGTAGTTTATATCCTGGAACCTGGAGATCCTCCTTTGTTACAGCAACCACTACAGACATCCAAATCTGGTATTCAACAAATAATTGAATGCTTTCGATCAGGTATGAATGTTTTAGGATGTATTTGTCAGTCTTTACACAGTAGTTAATCCTTGGACTAATATTTTTAAAAATTAAGATTTTTTTTATAGAATACTTTAAATGTTATATATTTTTAAAACAATTGAATAAATATTGACTTGATATAGAAAATCTTTCAATACTATATACTATATACTATTTTTCAAGTAGATTTGTTTAGTATAGTTTAAAGAAATCTATTATGTGGCGTATTTGCTGGTAAAGTGTTTCTTCCTTTTAAAGATACATTGTTATCTTTTGCCATGTTTATAAATTTTCAAAAGGCATTAAATTTTTCTGGGTCTTCAAAAGCTTTGGTATAGTAGATTACTCAGAATGTCTGAGATGTCAGCTTATTCTAGATTAATTACCATATCATCTCTGTTTGTGTGACTCACCTTCTACCAAATTCTGGAGTTTCCAGATTTTCAATATCTTTAATAGAGCACAGGATAGGGGAGGGAAAAAAAAGACGTATTCCAGCTTCCATTAGATTATTAAAAGAATTGGCTGTAGAATAAAGATATTTTTACAGTCCAATTCAGTGCTTTAAAATAGATGTTACTACACATAAATAATTGAGAATTATTAGCACTCGTATGCTATCTGTAATGTCCTAGGTTATTGTGATTCTTATAATCCCCTTGTCCGCCTTTTTATAAATTTTGTTTCTCTGACATTACAGACTGTTCATTCAAATAAGAACAAGCAAATAGACACAACTGATGGACACCTAACTAGTGGACACTTAAAGGATTAGAATATCTTGTTGTCATTTTATTTACTTTTATTGTCATCATTTTATTTTATTTTATTTTGTTTTTTTTGGTACCGGGGATTGAACTCAGGGGCACTTGCCCACTGGGCCACATCCCCAGCCCTTTTGTGTATTTTTATTTAGAGACAGGGTCTCACTGAGTTGCTAAGTGCCTTGCCATTGCTGAGGCTGGCTTTGAACTCATGATCCTCCTGCCTCAGCCTCCCAAGTGCTGAGATTACAGGTGTGCGCCACCGTGCCCGGCTTTTGTAATCATTTTAAAACTTACTATCTTCCTAAAAAAATTCTGAGATTGAAAGTAACAGATAATTTTTGTGTAACTGTTGGTTTTGTGTTGATGAGAATTTTTTTGAGGTGCTTGTTTTTGTAAAGAGGAAAAGCATATATTTGTTTTACTTGAGGATTCTAAGAAATATCTTGTCCCTTAACCTAAATGAAATTGTTTTCTCTGACTTCCTAAGACACATTTCTTTTTCATCTATAGTCCTTATGATTTTGCCTTTTTGCATTCTGTGTCCACTGAATTTTTGCTGAATTAAATGTTAGATGGTGTTATAACCCATTTCAGAGTTTTTTTTTTTTTTTTTAACTTTTGGTTATTGTCTTTGGTTATCAGAAATAAATTACAAGTCAAATTCTGCTATAATAAATACAATTTATTTAATAAATAAATTTAGGGGGGCTGGAGTTGTGGCTTAGTGGTAGAGCGCTTGCCTAGCAAGTGTGAGGCACTGAGTTCAATCCTCAGCACCACATAAACAAACAAACAAATAAATAAAAAAAAACTAAAAAAAAAAATTTAGGGACAATATTTATATCTCCAGCATAACAGAATAATGATTTATTTTTGCTAATTTAAAACAAAGATAAAAGTACTTTTTGTTCTTTGTCATACCATGGAAATGAGAGTAATAACTTTTCCCATTTAATAATATTTTTTTCCAAAGGTTTTTTCCTTTGGAATATTCCTTATTAAAGGTTGTTTTATACTGCTTTAGCTTGTGGTAGTGTTATTTGAGAAGTTAGAATTGGTTAATTCATAAATGGTTTATTTTGTTTAAAAAAGCCTTTTCAACCAGATTCTGTACTCAATATCTATGTATTTTTAATCTTAGAAGATAAATATTTAAAGATGAAATTGTTTTCTCATTGTATTGTGGTTATACCTATTTTCTTTTTGCCAATTCTTTATTATGTAAGCTAAAGAACGGGGACTAAAATGGTATCATTCCTAAGCCATTTATGTTATCTTTTGAGATGTGTTCTTTTAAAAAATGTCCCCAGCAAATTTTCCTCTTATTTTTTATGTAGGCAAATTCTGAAAATATTATAATTTTAATTATTAGTTTAATTTATAGATAATTTAGAAATATACTGAATGGCACAGAGAAACTAATTTGGGATTTAAAAAGGATTATTTCTTTATTGTGTTCCATAACTAAGAAATTTTAACTTCCTCACTGTAGTAAACTCTTGTATATCTGGATAACCTGAAGTCTATTAAAGTATCTCTTATTTAGTACAAAGGCTGACTAAAACCTTAAAGTTTGGGCCACATGACTTAGGGTCTAAGATCCTTCCTAACCTCGAGACTGTCAGTTCCTCCCTGTCCCAATCTACTTCCAAGCACACCTCAATGACCCATCTTTTTCTAGGCTCTTTCCATTACAACTAGAGTATACACATTGCATTTAAACAACTATGCTAGTGTTGCTATATATCTTAACCAGATATGTGAAGATAGAACTCGGAAGTCCGTGCTTTTGTTCTTGTTAACCTTCAGAGGCCAAGTCAGGTTGGGCAGTAATGATGTGTTAGGATAGCTACCTTTATCTTTAAGCTTATACAGTTATCTTCAGTTACTGGATCATCACTCTTTTGTGTGTCTCAACTTCTGCTTACATGGGGCTGTCCATGAGCTGGTATTAATTCCTACCTAAGCTAGAAGTTCATAAAAAGATTCTGTCTGGGGAAGGAGTCGACTTATTTTTAAGGTTCACCAAGCCCATGTGTACTATACCATTTGACCAGTCTTAACCTTTTCTCTTTGCCTTAGTCTTCAGCTTTTGTTTTGGGCTCTTTTCCTTGCTTTAAATTACAAATTCTTCTTCATCTCTGATATGATTTATAAATTAATTTAAATAGATGTTTCTTTTGGAATAAGTATTATATACCTATAGGTGAGAGAAAAAAAGGATATAGGGTAAAAAGTAAGTTTCTTCACTGTTCTGTCCCCTAGTTCTTCTTTGCTCAAGTAACTACTAGTACATGGTTTATGTGTCTTCTGCAAGCGTCCTTTTATACACATACAAGCACATATCCCTCATTTTCTTCCCAATACAAATGTTAGCAGACTGCACACTCTTGTGTACCTTTGCTTTATTGACAGTAGATTTGGTTGTTGTTTGACATTAGTCCAGAGATAGATGCTTCATATTTTTAAAAGGTAGCCTATTTTGTTTTAACAGATTCTGTACTCTGAAATCCCTGATGGTTGTCTGACTTGCAATGTGTTGTTTGCTCAAACTCTTTGTTTTTTTGGAGTTTTTGCCTTAGTCCTTCTAGGCTCTCATCTGTGATTTGGTGTCTTCAAATTTTTGTCTTTTCTGTGAATACTTTTAGTTTATTTTTCTTCCTCTTTGACTTCTCTCAAAACCAAAACAAAAATTTAAGTAACAAGTAGAAGGTTTAGTACTTTTAGAAACTTACTTACATCTTTTAGGTATTTATTAAATTGATGTAAGTGAATTTAGTATTCTTTCTTAATGTCATAGTTATCTGATAAAGGTAAAAGAGCTGTGGGATGTCTTAAGTAGAAAGACGGGATGAGAAGAAAGGGACTCATTTTGGTCTTTAATATGAAGTTGACATCTTCTATTTAAATTCTTGAGATATTTAATATCGAAAAGAAATAATATAGAATATTATAGAAAAAAGATTATACAGTATTGTAAAATATACTAGACTACAATGTGCATCATACTCCCTCCTGGAACTCTTGTCTTTTTTTGATTCTTGGGAATAAATTGTAACTTTCATAGTATGGTGGTAAAAAATAAGAATTAACTTTGTGTGATACTTGCTAGTGCCACTGTTATTGTCTAAATGTCATGTCTGTTATTTAGATTTTTAGTGCAAAGAGAGAGGTTTTCCTAGGTTTGGTCATTTAACCTCCTTAAAGTGTATTTTATTTTTATTCTTCTGCTTGAAGCCATTTTAATTGCACTTAGTATAAGCTGTGACTGAATGATAATGCTTCAGTCCTGACTCTATACAGAAAAGCTTAGAATGGAAATATGGTTTATGAGAGATGCATAGAGAGTGCCATGTTTTACAACATCAGTTTTGATTGTTACATAGCAATTGTAATAAATTTAAAATGGGACTAGATATTTTTCTGGTTCAGTAAGAAAAAAAATGTAGATTATTGTTCTGATACTCATCTTCAGAGCATGTCTTCTAGGTCTCTGTTTCTATGCAAGCAGCCGTTTATATTAGTCTGTGAATTTCTCAGGGACACAGACCATATCTTTTATGTTGATATTTCTGGTGAATATCATTGTATCTGGTATGTAGTAGGTGCTCAATAAATGTTTGTTAAACTACAAGATTCATCAAGTAGGTACTATCCTAAAATAATCTGTATTCTATACATTAATTGTGTTGTGTAAGTAGTGTCTTCTAAGATAATTTTAAAACCTAAGGTAAGAAAGAGAGCAGTATGGGAAAAGGAATAATTTGGAGGAATTCAGCATGGCTTTCTGTTTTCTAGGATCAAGAGCTGTGGAAAAATTTTTTGTTGCTGTCTATATGACCATGTCTGTTGTTGTCACAGGTGTCAGGGAATTTGGCTATGATCAGAGGTATAGTTGGTTGGCTATGTGTAATTGTGAGAAAAACAATCAGAAAATGGTAACTGATTGTGACTAAAGTCATTATTCCTACTTTGCAAGAGTATAACACTTTAAATGGTGATTGAAACTAAGGGAAAAAATTTTATTTTTATTTAACAGAGAACATCTTTAAGTCCCCCCCCCCCTTTGATACCTCAATGAATTTCACATAGATTAAAAAAGAAGAAGGTATTCCTAAACAGTTCTCCACTGTCACTTAACAATGCCAATCAGACATTATCCTGAGGACTGGGAATATAGTGGTGAACATCAAAGATGTCTTAACTTCTAGTTTAATGGGAATACCTAAATGTAATTAATTACAAGATGGTGGGATAAGTTTATATAGATATATAGGGTGCTATAGGAGTATAGGTGAATGATTCTTGTCAAACAATAGGGGAGTCAGAGAAGACTTCCAAGGAAGTAACATTTGATGTGGGATCCAAAGGATTATTGGAAATTAACCAGACTAGAGAAGTAGGTGAATGTTAGAGTTGGAGAGGAAAAAAAAAATGTAGGTGAAGGCTTGAAAAGCGAGGGAGAAAAAGAACATTTGGTATATCTGTGGACCTGAAAGAAATTTGGCATGCTTGTGTCAGCAATATCTCTATGTGTGTATGTGTGCATTTGTGTGTGTGTATGTGTGTGTGTGTGTTGGGGGAAGCTTTTGTAATTGATAATTAAGATTAATGTATAAAATTAGAGGCAGATACTTTTTTGCATGTTTTTTAGGAATAAATATATACTCCCTACTGACATATGTACTAGGACTAATTAAGAAATTGATAATGTTTTTGTTTTTCTGTGATTGTGAGAATCTGGTAGATGAAGTGATATGTCTGATTTAGGGATGGTCTTACATTTTTACACCTGTTTATGTATAATCTAGTGTTGTTTACAAACTGATTATTTTATGTTTTTAAATCTGTTATTATGTACTTTCCAGTTAAATCTTCAATTGAATTAAGTTAAATCTAGTTATTGTTATTTCTGTGTTCCTCTTCAGTCTTTTTTGACCAGCTTTATAAAGGCAGAATGGAATCTGTAGTATGGCTCTAGAAGGTCTTTTAATTTAGAATTAGTATGCAAAATTTTTCTTTTTTTATTTCCAGTAGCACTTTACTCAGCTACATTTTTTTTTTTTTAATAATTACATGTAGAACAATTAGAGAGGCTTAGGCTCAGAAAGCCAAGGCATTCTTATCCTTGTCTACCTCTCATAGTTTATTAATCACTTGTGGGGTTAACTAGTAAAAAACTAAACATTAACTCTTGGTTGTTATTTTATACTGTGAAATGGACAAAAGAATATATATATGAGAATTTTCATATAAATAATGTGTAAGCTTTTCTCTGAATCTTTAAAATTTGTTTTTGAGTTTTGTGCTAATAGGGTCTAGTGAAATATTAATAGATTTGAATTTGGGAAATGGTGGAAATTATTTTTTTTTTCCAGTAGAAACTCAGGTATGTAATTTAATTACTTAGATTTATATTATTTTCTTAATTCTTCAAGATAGGTTTGGTTTCATTTGTTCTATTTTACAAGATGGATAAACAAAGTGCAAAGATTATATAGCTCTTTAAGGTCACATAATTAGATCATATCAGATTTGGAATGTCTTAAGACTTACTAATGTTCTGATAATGTTGTAATCAATCATTTTTGCCATAGAATTATGAGGCCTGACCCTCATTTTCAAAATGATGATAAAATACATTTTAAAAATTAAGTGTGAATAGATTATGAAAGGTTAAATCAGAAATATTTAACTTTTATAGACCCTATAATATTAATTATACTAAGATAGTTTATATTCTTCAGTAGTCCTAGAACTTAATAGATAGGTGTTCTGTCAAGTCAAATTCTTGTTCAATGACAGAACACCTTGCACCTAGATGGGTCTGAAGGGTATTTTTCAGGGCGCTTTGTAAATATTGAGTGATAAAATGAAATCAGTATTATCATTATTTTCTCTATTTGATGAAATTGTAGGCACATTTATTTAGTAGAGAACAGGAGATCAATTTTGACTGGTGATCAATTTTGTCAGCTCACCTGTGGCAAAGACTTGTGAGAAGTAGCAACAAAAGTTTGCTTAATTTGTGTTTTATTCCTGGTGGATATTTTTATTTTAAAGATTGGATGCTGCCGTGCACAGTGGAACATGCCTGTAATCCCAGTAGCACGGGAGGCTGAGGCAAGAGCATCTTGTTCAAAGCCAGCCTCAGCAAAAGCAAGGCGCTAAGCAATTCAGTGAGACCCTGTCTCTAAATAAAATACAAAATAGGGCTGAGGATGTAACTCAGTGGTCAAGTACCCGAGTTCAATCCCTGGTATCCCCCAACCATCCCTCTGCCCCCGCCAAAAAAAAAAAAAAAAAGATTGGATGCTTATTTTTCTTATGTCTTTGATCTTCCATCATAATACTTAGCTATCACAGATGAGTAGCATTTCTTCAACAAATACATATTAATTATTATTAGAGATGAATACTTTGTAGTTATGATAGATTTGCTCTTTGCTGTTTTCAGGGTTTATAATTTAGTGGAAAAGACAGACATTGAACTGGTAATTTTATTGATCATTATTTAATTACAATTAGGGTAAGAGTTCTGAGAGAGAAAGGCTTTGAATAGATTTAAGTGCTATCAAGAGACCTAAGCAAAAATTGAAAATTCTATCTCAGTATGGACAAAGATTGTCTGCTGTCAAACTGAATAGCCATAATCCTATGTTGGTCCAGAGTCTGAAATAATGTAAACTGAATTTTAGAAGAAAAGTTGCAGGCAGCCCTATCATGAAGTTTTGACCTTCTTTAGGGAATTGGGAATTGAAAAAAACTCCTTATTCACTTCCTAATTCAGAAAAGGGCTGAAAGAACCAGCCAAAAAGTTTGGCAGGAAATGGTGGGGAACATTTTCCTGCCCTACTCCAGACCTGTATAATCAGAATATCTAGGGAAGGGTTGCATACATCTTTTTTCCCAGCTTACTATAATGATCAACCAGATGTCAGAACGTCAGTCTTGGGATATCCCAAGAATTGATTGACTGCTGAAGTAGCAAAAGGGTATCCATCTTAGCTGTCCAGATTTCCAAACAATATTAGGATTTTGTTTAAAACTTTGTTTATAACTTATTTATAAATATACTATAGTAGAAATTAAAACTGCCAATATTTTGTTTTCAAGGAGTAACTGTACTTTTGGATTGTCAACAGTGGTTGCCTAGTTTAAAAGTGCATATAAAGTGAACTTTTATGTTAAATTTTCTTTTTTTTTTCTCCCCTCAGGAACTAAACAACTTAAGCATATTTTATTAAAAGATGTGGACACTATTTTTGAATGTAAATTATGCCGCAGTCTCTTCAGAGGATTACCAAATTTAATTACCCATAAGAAATTCTACTGCCCACCAAGTCTCCAGATGGATGATAGTAAGTTTTATTCATATATTCAGTTATGCATTTTACAGTTGTATGTTTAGACTGCCACTATGCTTTAGTATTAAAATGATATTGATATCTAGTTACAGATGATTTAATCATGGAGAATAAAATTGAATCTATGACTCAATGTGATATTTTATTTCTTAGATAAATACTTTCATATCAATGCTTTCCAGATATGATAGAAGTTATATTTATGCGTATATTTATTTGTATTGAAATACTGGATATTTTGAATGGCTTTATAGTTTACATTCAGAATATTTACAAATTGATATTAAGATATTAGGATATTTGTGTTAAGATTGAAAGGAAAAATTTCTTGGTGTTTTTCCTTTTTACTTTAACACTTGTTACCATATCGGATTGATCACTTAGTTTTAGATTCCTGTTAAGTGAACAAGAACATTGAAAATAAAGAGCAATATTTTTTTAGTTGTCGATGGACCTTTATTTATTATATGTGGTGCTGAGAATTGAACCCAGTGCCTCACACATACTAGGCAAGTGCTCTTCCACTGAGCTACAACCCCAGCCCTCTTTATGCTATTTTATCCATCCTGGGTCAAGAGAACTTGTCTTTGCTAGTCTAAAACTTTCAGTCTAAAATATGTGATACTATTTTTATTTTTTAGATTATTCATGTATTTATATATTTTATAATAAGGGCACTTAGAGGCAGAAATAGCACCTCAGATTGTACTTATCCTTAACATTTGTGTACCATGATGAGAATTAAAATAAAGAAAATTTTAGTTTAATACTAGTTCTTACATTCATAAAATACTGAAAAATAGGTAATGCTCTTAAAAAATAAATTTGAGCAATAAGAGTAAATTTTAAGGTAGAGTTTTATAGTATATTTTAAAATATTAGAGGGCTAGAGCAGGCCAATTATTTCAGATTAAAATGTTGATTTTTCCTTAACAGACCTTCCTGATGTAAATGATAAACAAAGCCAAGCCATAAATGATCTCCTAGAAGCCATATATCCAAGTGTGGACAAGCGAGAATATATTATTAAGCTAGAACCCATAGAAACGAATCAGAATGCAGTGTTTCAGTATATTTCAAGAACTGATAATCCTACTGAAGTCACAGAGTCAAGCAGTACTCCTGAACAAACTGAAGTTCAAATACAGGAAGATAGCACTGAACAGTCTAAAACAGTACCAGTTACTGACACAGAGGAGGAAACTTAGAGACCCCTCCTGTTGAGATTGTCGCAGATGAAGTTGTACCTACATCTGATGAACAACCCCAGGAATCACAGGCTGACTTGGAAACTTCTGATAATTCTGATTTTGGTCACCAGTTGATATGTTGTCTTTGTAGAAAAGAATTCAATTCTAGACGAGGTGTTCGCCGCCACATTCGAAAAGTGCACAAGAAAAAGATGGAAGAACTGAAAAAGTACATTGAAACACGAAAGAATCCAAACCAATCCTCTAAAGGACGCAGTAAGAATGTTCTAGTTTCATTAAGTAGGAGTTGTCCAGTATGTTGTAAATCATTTGCTACAAAAGCGAATGTAAGGAGGCATTTTGATGAAGTTCATAGAGGACTAAGGAGGGATTCAATTACTCCAGATATAGCAACAAAGCCTGGGCAACCTTTGTTCCTCGATTCTGTTTCTCCTAAAAAATCTTTTAAGACTCGAAAACAAAAGTCGTCTTCAAAGGCTGAATACAATTTAACTGCATGCAAATGCCTCCTTTGCAAGAGGAAATATAGTTCACAAATAATGCTTAAAAGACATATGCAAATTGTCCACAAGATAACTCTTTCGGGAACAAACTCTAAAAGAGAGAAAGGCCCTAATAATACTGCCAACAGTTCAGAAATAAAAGTTAAAGTTGAACCAGCAGATTCTGTAGAATCTTCACCCCCTTCCATTACCCATTCTCCGCAGAATGAATTAAAGGGAACAAATCATTCAAATGAAAAAAAGAACACACCGGCAGCACAGAAAAATAAAGTTAAACAAGACGCTGAAAGCCCTAAATCAGCTAGTCCGTTGGCTGCAGGTGGCCAGCAAAAAACTAGGAAACCAAAACTTTCAGCTGGCTTTGACTTTAAGCAGCTTTACTGTAAACTTTGTAAACGTCAGTTTACTTCCAAACAGAACTTGACTAAACACATCGAGTTGCACACAGATGGAAATAACATTTACGTTAAGTTTTACAAGTGTCCTCTTTTGCACTTACGAAACTCGTCGGAAACGTGATGTGATACGACACATAACTGTGGTTCATAAAAAGTCATCTCGCTATCTTGGGAAAATAACAGCCAGTTTAGAGATCAGAGCTATAAAAAAGCCTATTGATTTTGTTCTAAATAAAGTGGCAAAAAGAGGCCCTTCGAGGGATGAAGCAAAACATAGTGATTCAAAACATGATGGCACTTCTAATTCTCCTAGCAAAAAATATGAAGTAGCTGACGTCGGTATTGAAGTAAAAGTCACAAAAAACTTTTCTCTTCACAGATGCAATAAGTGTGGAAAGGCATTTGCCAAAAAGACTTACCTTGAACATCATAAGAAAACTCATAAGGCAAATGCTTCCAATTCACCTGAAGGAAACAAAACCAAAGGCCGAAGTACAAGATCTAAGGCTCTTGTCTGGTGAGGAACAGTTACAGAGTTTTGCTTTTTCCCCCCCATCGAACTTAAAAAAAAAAAATCATTTGACCATGATTTATAGCTGGTTCCATTTTAACACATATTTGCTTCCATATATCTTATGGCATTGGGAACTGCAAGAGTGATGTGCATATTGCATTTACCTCTTCAGTGACCTTTATTCCAGTGTCTTGGGAACAAAAGTTTACTTCAGAACGTACCTTCCACAGGACAATGCAATGTAGTTATAGATAGATGGCACAGGGTCAGTGCTTTCCTTTTAATGTTGTAAAATATATACATTCATTTTTACTTATGTTTACAATAGAAGTCTTCTGTTAAACTAACTTTGCACAGGTTTAATTTGATTCAGTGACTTAGTCTACTAATTAATGTAGGAAAGTTAAATATATTAGAATGAATTTATGAAGGTGAGAATTATAGGAAATAATCTTTTGAGGCACTGTAATTATTGTAAAAATTAATCTGTGACGGCTAAATAAAGTGCTGCACTCAGAAAAAAAAAAATCCCCAAATTGAATTTAGAATGATTAGCATTTATTATTTACTTACCACAGTGCTTCTAGGCAGAGGGGGAAAGTTGGCAAACAAAAGTTTGGATGATTTTTTTCCTTTTCCATGGGAGTGCGTGTTAGTGAATGTTTTTTAGTTTTAATTCATAGAAAAAGATGATATTTAGGTTTACATTCTTTTTATTTTTCCCTTTCGTTTAATAAACTTTTTGGTGATCATATTGACATAGTTCATTATTAAATAGGGATTTTCTTTTTCTTTCTTTTTTTTTTTTTGGTGGTTATGCATTGTAAGAAAAGCAAAATCCCTGTTTGGAAGAAAGAAAAACATTACTCTTTAAAGAAGGTTTGGAACAAAAGTAGATTTTAAAAATGCAGTGTAAAATAAGGACTAGACTTCCTATACTTGTTTTTTTACAAATCTCTCTATTTTTAAAGCTTACCTTCAATTACCTGTGTCCCTCATAATAAGGCATTTAATGTATTTAATAAGTATTAAGTTAGCTTCAGGTATTAAATTCAGGTTCTAAAGCAAAATACTTAATTTGAGTGCTGAATAGGTTAAATGTTGTGGTTTGATTATCACATTTAAAAAAAAATTGTGTGGAAAACTTGAGATGAAACCATCCTTTAGAAGTCGTTTACTGTTGTGTAATTTTAAGACCAAGATTTTATTAGTAAACTCAAAAGTGTTCATTTATTCCCATTTCTCCTCAGATAACTTCAAGTGATGTACGAAAAGGTTTGGAGTTCATTTTTATGGAAAGACTTTAAATTGGTGTTAGAACCACTTACGTCTTCACATGGTACTATGAGGAAAAAAAACAAAAGAAAAACATTTTCATAAAATTTCAACTGTAATTTCTGTTTTCTGACTAAAATAATAGCCTTCTAACTACTTGTTTCTAAGGCAATGCCTATTCCATCGCTTTCAAGTAGCTGTGACATTACATATGGTCATCACAGTCCATCAGCTAACCACCTTGACCTTGTGAATTTGGTCTATAGTTTCTACAAAAATGTTGCAAATTTTGTTTTGCACATAATTTGTTGATTAAAGTGATCAACAACCTGAAAAAAAAATACAGGTTTTAATTGACAGAGATTTTATATCTTAGTGATTTTAGTTTTGTTTCACTTTATTTGGCAATTTTTTTTTCAGCATTGTACAGATATTTGACTTTCTACTGAGTGTATATTAGGAACAAAAGACAACTTAGTGTCAGCACATTATAAATATTTAGCCTACTAAATATTTGTAATCATTTTCACATCCATTTATTTCTAACTTGTTTTCTAGCACTTGAATGTTTGAAGTTTTATTCTGAAGTATATACTTCAGGAAAGTTCCAGCTCATTTTCATGCATGGATCATTACATTTTTCATTTAAACATCTGAAGTTTTTAAGAAAATTAAACATTCCCCTATTTAAATTTTATATAAAGCACTTTAATGATAGATGCAACCTTATTTTTCAGTTTCTATTTTTTTAAAGACCACACACTTACTAATGTTGATATGAAGGTAGTATATAGCTTCCTGATGTTTTATGGATGCAGACAATCCATGCACAACCACTTCTATGATACTAGTTTATTTCTTTAAACATTGCTAAAAAGGAAGATGGGGATGTAAACCCTGTTTTTTTTTTTTTTTTTCTCCCAAGAAAAATTTTAAATGACCACTTTAGCTATTATTTGATTTCTACTGTAAAATTTAGAGAATAATGAATTCTTGTCCATTTTTGTAATCAAGATTTTAGAAAAAAGCAGAAGTACATCTATCTTTATGAAATTTTGGGCAGGTTTTTGTGTATCAATATTTTGTACTTTTTAGGGAATATTTTATTTTTTAGTAATTTGTGTAAAATTATAATTTTAAAGGGTACAGCAGAAAATATACCATGTTTTTATATAGGCTTATACCTGTACTTAGAAGGGACCCTGTCCACATATACTTTTTGTATAAAATTTTAAAATGTTGAAGATTCACAAGGTCATAATAAAAATGCTCTATACCTAGAAAAACATTTACCCTCTTAGTGCTTTGCACTAAAATATACTGTGAAAGGAAGTTAGAAAGACTGTAATTGTTGCTGGAAATGTTCTATATTGAATGTACATGCTCTTGTTGGAAAAATGTACTATATGTGATGGAAATAAACCAGACTCAAAGTTATTTCAGCTAAATGTGCTTCAACAAGGGTGCATTGGTTGAAATTTAAATGTTTTATTATCAAATTTAAACTTTCAGTGACTATGAGCAGCTACTTGAATTATATCTTGATAGTTTTATTTTTTAAGAAGTAATGATTTCTTTTTAATTTAAAAACAGATTACTTTTCCACAGATGGAAAATTTTTACTTGTAGGTTTAACTTTAATGGCTCAGAGCATAATATATTTAGGGTAGGTGGTATTTCATTTATAAACCATCTCCATTAGTTGTACATTATTAAACCTGTGTGTTTTCCCTTTTGCAAGGTGTTATCTTTTATGCATTCCTACGCATAAGACATATTCCAAAGATATTTTCCAGACTTAAGTAGCAGTAATCAGTAAAAAGAAAAATTCTTAAAAGACTTAGAATAGCTCTTTGCTATTTGCATCTTCTCGTTTCTGTATTAGCCTTTTCCACTTGGCTTTACTTGTTAAATAGTGTAGGGAAGGGAAAAAAAATAGCCTGATGTTTCTGGTGGGGGGCAATTGCTGGAAGACTCTTATGCCACCCACCAGTTTCCACAGGACTATTCATAACATGTCTTCTCCCTTAATAATTCACTACAGGGCTTAAGGAGAAAATGAGGGTTTCAGGGACTGTTGAAAGATTTCATCTGGGTCATGTATAAAAAACAGCACTGTCAGGTCTTGTCTGAATTAGAAGGGCCTAGAGAGATAGGGAACATTTTTATAATAACCAAGTTAATGGATCATGACAGATACAACCAAGGCTATGCTGGGACCAGTTTAGAAAGGTAAAGCAAACAATTAGTATTTATCCTTATTTCTTTCTGATCATCCATCCTTATTTTTTGTTTTTATTTTGACTCTTGAGCTTTCTCATTTCAGAATCTCAGGCATGAGCCTCTTGAGGATAAAAGGTCTAAGAAATTTGTGCCAGAATCTTTTCTGCACATAGGCTGTGTAAAGCAAATGTTTGTGTGACTGCTTTGTTTTAGTGAGGAATAATTAAGCGTAGAAAGCACCATGAGAAACTGCTTATTTTACATTAAGATATGTCTCTGGCTATAAATTATATCCACTGTTCTTGCATCAATTAATACTTTTTCTGTAGAATTATCTTCATAAGGAGGCTTTCCATTGCTAAGTGTGGTAGAAGAGAACAAATAATAACATGTATGTATAATTTTGTATTTCCTAAGTTTGAATAGTACAAGTGAGAACTGGTTGAGGCCCAGCCGACAGTGGCAAAAGTTCATTAGAACATGTAGAGATCACTTGAATGTGCAACAATCACTTTCGGTTTGTGCGTCTGTTTTTCCCCTTCTAATACTTACTTGAAGAAAAAAACCTTTGAAAAAAATGTGTAAATTACCAATCCTTAATTTTTAACTGAGTTTTGTATATATGAACTAAGTTTTTTGATTGAACACAGATTACTTTTATTGCTGGAAAGTACATTCACTTTTTTTTTCAGAGAAATATGTTTGCCATAAGTGGTTCTACTTAATTTGCCTTAAAAATGGATGCAGAAGCAGAAAGTATTGTGGTTTTGCTGTGGCTTGAAGTTACAGGTAGAGAAGGAGTAATTTTTCTCTAGGGGCTAAGGCAAAGATTTATGGAAATAGGCACAAATGGATATCATTCACTATTGTAAACTTGCAAAAGATCTTTTTGAATAGCATGACCACTGAAATGAGTTAGAAATGCTTCTAAAGGTTTAGAAATTATGTTTCCAGGCATCCTCTAGTGGCCCCACGAAATATTCTAGATACTTATTTTGGAGTTACAGAAGTTATTTTTCCAGTGGAGTCCATGGTCTACCAGGATTATGATTTAGTCATGGCATTCAGCTGAAGACAAGCTCTAAGGTACATGCAGCATGATGTTGACTGTGCTCTTAGACAAAATCCGTCTGTATTGTATGCTGTTCTTATCCGTCTTTGACTTTAAAAAAGCACTATGCATCAGCAATCTTATAAGCAGTTATTAGTTTGGTTTCTTAGGCATTAGGCACGTGGTAGAATGCAGAATAAAACCACATTTCACTTAAATTTACCTTATTTTGGCTTTTCCAGCTTTCCAAATACATTTCTCCCTTCTCATAATTTGTTTCTACATCCTTTACCTTTGAGCTTCAGCTCTTATCTTGTCCTGTTCTCTTCTGTTTAATTAAAAGAGATCCTTGGTACTGAGATACCTAAAATGTTTTTTGGAAGGAGGGTAAGAGCATGGAAAGTACAGCTCATTTCCTCTTGAAACTTTGGTGCTCTCCACTGGATTTGGGAGGAAGCGTATTTTCAAGCTTCTTTTGTATATTTTGATACTACACCACCAGAAGCAGGGGTGTAGGAGAATTTAACAAAGACCATAGGTATCTAATTGGAGAAAAAGCTCAAAAGCTGGATGTTTTGCTGTTTGTGCTGATTCAGCAGAATTAATTTGCTTGATTATGTGTTTTTCATATCAGGAACTGTCTTGATAATTTCATATAGTGCTTAGTATATTTTTGTATATACCTAGGCACTACAAATAAATGTTTGATGATGGTATTGAAACAAACAATAGCCTTTCCATTTCAAAATTATGCTATCATATACTTTCAGATTTTGAGTCCTTAATTTTGTAAGCTTTCATTATCCCAGTATTGATGGATCTCATTTATTTTAGAAAAACCACCAGTACTAAGATGAGAGTATATGAAAATAAAGATAATTCTTAGTAATAGCTAATAATAACACTTATGGTGTGTCTGTTGTATGTCAAGTTATCTACTCTTTACACTCACAATGCCCTTAATCCTACCAAAAATACTACAAAGTAAGATGTGTTTCTTCAGTATCCTTATTTTATAGAAAGAAAATTAAAGTTCAGTGATATATTCAGGCTTACATAGCTAGTAGGAGAGTTGATCTTAAATTTCACAACAAACTCTGCCCTTAGTATAGCCTTACATTTGCACATTTTAACTGTTTGCAAAGAACATTCAGTATATTATTGGTGGCCTAATGTAATGATCAGGAGCTAAATTAATTGGTAAAAACTTTGGATTCACAAATTGTTTTCTGTGTGACCTTGTGGAGGTTTACGCAGACATTCTGTGCCTTAGTGCTACGTCACCTATAAAATGGAGATAATATATCTTATTTCAGATTTGTTCAGAGAAGATGAAAAATGTTTATAAAGCACTTAGAATAGTTCCTGGCATGTTATAGTAAATGTTAGATGTTATTATTATAAGTCACTTGCATAGCATGTTCAAATGTGGAATTTTATTATTGCCTACTAAAATTAAATTTAGATGGAAAAATTTGTGCTTTAGGACAGAGAACTTGATTGCACATCAGATTTTATCTGCTGCTTTTGTGTTTCATTGGGATATTGAAGATGACCAGCCATATTATTTGCTACTAAATTATCTTCTAGTCAGGCATTAGTAGTTTATCATTCTTAGAAATTTGTCTTGAAAAGGCAGTAGGGAATTTTAAGCACATTTATTGTTGTTAGGCTTTGCTTTTATGACTTCTTCCCAGAACAAACCATCTGTCTCAAAATTCTCATTAGTATCTATCAATCACCCAGATATTTTTGGTCATGTAGAAAATATTGATGTGGGTCAAATTTTAATTGAAAAATGTTGCTGAAATATTTCATAAGCAATTTGGAGATGTGTATTACTATTTGAAAGAAAGCATTTAATTACTTTAAGAATAGATTCCTCAGTCTCCTGAGAGTACCATTTAGCTGAGTCAGAAATTTCTTTGGTGAATGTGTCATGAAGAGATAAAAAGAAATGGCATTTATCAAAAGTGCTGCCCATGGTAGTCATCAGTGGCAGTTCTCCAAATTTCAGCTAAGACCTCACTACTGTTAAATTATCTGCTGGGAGAGTTTCCCCACTTACTGACTGTTCTTAATCTTCCTTTTTAAAGGGTAAGGGGATAGTTTTAAGACTTCTAGTCGTCCAGGACTAGTATAATTTGCCTTGCCAGAGAACCCTTGTCTCTAGGTTTGATGAACCTTCATATTTTGAACTTCAGATCTGATTCTGGGGTTCCTACACCTGGATTGTGTGACGTCTTTTTTTTTTTGGTACCAGAGATTGAACTCAGGGGCAGTCAACCACAGAGCCATATCCCCAGCCCTATTTTGTATTTTATTTAGAAACAGGGTCTCACTGAGTTGCTTTAATGCCTCACTTTTGCTGAGGCTGGCTTTGAACTTGCAAACCTCCTGCCTCAACCTCCTGAACCCGGCTGTGTGTCTTCTTAATGGTTTAAATATGTCAGCATATTCCTGACACACAAGACACTGTAATGTTCTATCACTTAAGTGATAGAATGATGAATGATGCAGTTGAAAAAACAGCTAAAGCAAAATAAGCATTAAAAAAACCACCAAAATTTTAAAAACCCACTCCACTTTGGATGCTTGAATGATAGTAACTTGTATCCTGTCTGGGTGTCCTGCTGTATATAATCTGGTAATACTTTCAATACAAGAGTATGTATGTAATGATGTTATGTTTCTATAAAACATCTGCATAATTTTCCAATTTGTCCTTTCTTTGCCTGGCCATCTTGACTAGTCAGCTCTTGTTTCAGTGTGATTCTAAAAAGAACCAGTTCATTTATTTGCCACAAAATGCCAGCGCAAGCAGATGTATGTCCACATAAGAGCAAGAAAAAAGGAGATTCTTTTGTTTTCCTGTAACTGCCCTGGATCCCTTTTTAATCTCTAACTGTAACATTATAACATAGATTGTTAATTTTTAAGGTTTAGGATACTTCTTTGAAAGCCCTTCTCTAGAACAGATGACTAGGGCTTAGTAACAGTGTTTAGACCACAGATGGCACAAAATGAAAGTTAGATCCACAATACTTGGATTGCCAGCCACCACCCATGTTGTCTAATCACAGGTGTGTGCATGCAAACCCTAAAATGAAAATATTGTGTTATTATTATAGTGTTTTTTTCTTTTGGTTACAAGCACAAAATTTTACTTGGTTTGTAATTAGTGAGGGGTTTGTTAGGAGGCTTTATGGGCAGAAATAGAAGTGGCCAGGCCTTATAGGAATAAAGGAATAACTGTACAACCTGGCTTCACCATAAAGATTTGGTTGCATTGACTTTTCCTAGTGTCTGTAGGTGTTAAATGAAAATTCAGTGGACTGTGTGTTGTCCTCTTAGGGGCAGAAGTATTGCTTTTCTGTTGCTATTAGCCCTTTTTAGACTCTGCTTTTACTTAAAACAACAACATCAAATGAATAATCTCACTTATATCTTCTCAATATGATTGTAACCACCTCATTGCTTTCTGCTGCCTGCCTTCTCTGTGTTTTTGAGCTACTTTTTCTCTATATATACCTTGAGTTCCAACTCTTGTGAGGAAAAATTTTGGTTGGTTCAGGTAGATACATTGCTTAGTAGGCAGATCTCCTATGCAGATCTCTTTCTAGGTTGCTGGCCCAGTCTACAGAAAGAGCCTGGCTGCTTTTAGGTGCTCTATGTCAATCCTATCATTGTGATCGTGGTAGCAGAGTCAGTGGCATAAGACATGGCCCTAAGCCTGGTAAAAGGAATCTTTTGGTGAGAACTTTTTACAAAGGGGCAGTGCTAAAAGGTAATAAGCTTTCTCATAAGTGTGCTTTTCTTCCTTTTAAAAGGTGGTAGAGCTAAAGGCGGCCTGTAGTCTTGACAGTTATTTGAATCAAAAGTCCTTCCCATACTGAGAAAATGTGGGGAATATTCCCTTGATCTGCACCTACAGTTTCTTTTCTGAACTGCCTGGTGTCATTTTCATCTGTGGCTTTGTAGATTCATAGGCAGCCTGAAGTTTTCACTGAGCAAGAGCAATTACATTTCTGAAGCAACATATTAGGCCATTCTTGACAGTTGTTGCTATTTTCCAGACACTCACATAAATGCTGCACAATTTGAGTTGGTGATTTAGTAAATCCTCTAAGTATTGTTTCTGCTTTTGTATTTTTAGCATTTGGGCTTATTCTCCATTAGGAGCTATATAACCCGTCATTCATTCTTCCAACAATAGACACTGTGAAGTAAGTGTCCATCATGTACCTGGCAACATTCTATTCTTTTTGGAGAAAAGAATCAGACAGTGGTTAAAGCATAGATTTTTAAGTCACGCAAACCTGAGTTCAAGTCCTGGTTCCTGTAATTACTAGAGGTGTAGTTTGGGCAAGTTATTTTATTTTTCTAAGCTTTAATTTGCGTGTCTATAAAATGATAGCATTAGAAACTATAGGTAGATTTGTTGTAAAATTTATCAAAGTTTTATATAATATATTTAGCACAATGCTTCATTCAAGTAAGAACTAAGAAATATTACTGTTGTAATTGATATCAATTTGCTACTGAAATACTTTCCAACACTTAGTTTCTGATTATCTTGCTTTGCCATTTGGTGTTCGTTGCCTCCTTCTTGAGACTAATCCAACTGTTTAATGAAAAGTCAGATGTAACATCTGTGATAAAGCCAAGATACACAGTAGTTTATTAAGTTAGAGCATATCATTATTTTATGGACCTTTCATCTGTGCTGTAGTTTCATGCCATTTTCAAAAGCAGTTTTTAATTGTCCAAGAATTTGTTGACCTTTTTGATATTTTGTTTCCATGTGATTGGTGTCTTATTGAACAATACATCATTTTGAGTAGTGAAGCTCCTGCCTTCATTTGTTTCTTTCTCTCTCCATCCTTCTCTTCCCTCCCTGCTTGCATCTTTCCTTCCCTCCCTTCATCCTGCCTCCCCTTCCTCTTTTCTTTCCTTTTTGGTAAGCATCAGGCTGTGGATATATGAATGTATTTTGAGTTTACAAGCAAATGATGTCTTATCTTTGTGTTACCAATTCTTTCCAGTGTACCTGGCACATAACAGGTACTAGGAGAATATTGAAGGAAGTAAAGAAGGAAGGCCGGAACATTACGTCAGTTAACTATCAGTAGTCCACAGTCTGTCTTTGCTTTTACTTATTTTCTTGTTACTTCATCTTCTAATATGTGAGTTCCTCTTCATTTCTGTTACTCATGGCCTCTGTTACCTGCCTCCTTTGCATGCGCCTCCTAGCTTCTGCCATTGTTACTAAGTAGAGATGACAAGTTCACGCTCATGGGAGTGCTGTATTGACCATATTAATCCATAATTAATTATATACTATGTGGGTATGCATTTAGTGATTTTTGGATAATTCTTTTTATGATTTACCTTTGTTTAATTCATGCCTGTCTAACTCTATGCAGTGCAGCTCACTTTCTCCGGAAACCAAACCTATCTTTCCTATCAAATTTGTTTCTCCCTTGTCTTTTCCCTATCTCAATTATTCTTACCCTTATCCTTCCAGTTACTTAAGCTGATAGAATACTGGCAAAACCTCATTTCCCTCACACTCTACCCAATCAATGACCAGTACCTATCCATCCTGCCTCTGAATGTAGTTCACATTTGGATCCTCCTGGCCATCTCCACCTTTAGATGGTTTAGTGTGAATGCTTATCTCTTACCTTCACTATTGTAATAAGTAGTCTCTTAACTCATCTCTTTTCTAATCTTTCTTCCATGCTGCTGCCAGAACAATCTTCCTAAAACACAGATCTGTTATTGTATCCTCATCGCTTGAGTAATTTATCAGCCTTCGAGTCTCAGCTTAAATGTCACTTCTAAATAAAGTTAATTTAAACTATGTCTCCTCTGTAGTTCTGTGTCATCTTTCTTTCTTGTTATCTAATATAATTTGTAAGTATGTTAATATTTATGCATTGATTTGTTTAATGTCTGTGTTCCCGCTGAAAAGATTTGTGTAAGGGTTTGTGGGGATTGTGTAGACCCTGTGCCTAGCACAATGCTTGGGACATAGTAATGCTTAAAACCTATTTGTTGAATAAGTGGACAATATCAGTACGAAAAGATAGGATTACAGAGATGGTCTATGGGTCTAGCCTTTCTAAAATAGCAGTAGGCTCTTCCTTCTGACTTTGATTATTCCCTGAAGGATGAGAATCAACAATTATGTTGCCCTATACTCACACTTTAGTGAAGACACTGTGTACCCTTTCTAACCAGAAGATGGAACCAGATTTGATCATGATTCAGTTTAAAGCAGTTTTAATGTCACACATCTCATGGCAACAATTTGCATTTCTGAGGAGTTTCAATCAGGTAACAGATCACTAGACCTTTTTCCTGTCCACTATTTCTGTGCATTTCCTCCAGAAAGCTTTTTGGAAAAGGTGGCTGTTAAGCTGGGGTATAAAATAATTGTAGGAATTGTGCACTGCTTGATGTCAGAGACTTCTTATTATGTGGGATGTTTAATATGTAGTTTCTTGTTTATTGAAGATATTAGGAGATAATCTGTTAAAATTGATATTTCAGGTGATGGCAGCTTTTCCTCAAGTTCTAAAGCTTAAAAACAATACTGTTGAATGGGGAATTTTCCAAAAGATACATTTCCTCCTTTCATAAACTGATAAAGTTAATTCTTCCAGAGTCATCAAAAATAGGTTAAATTTGAACTGTATGGAAATTAATAAATGCTAATAAATGCGCGAGTTTAGTTCGTTGCTAAACTTAACTTGTTCCTTCACATTTCTTCATCTTTCACTTACCCATTTGTTCATCCATTTATACTTGAGCAATTATTTTATGCCAAGGTCTATAACCAGTGTTTAGGATTTGAAGAAAAATAAAGACCTGGTCACTCTCAAGAAGTGTTTAGACTTTTCGTAACTTTTATCTGATTTATATAATCAATTGTCACTATAGTATGCTGATTTTAAGTCCTTTGGGTATAGACCAAGATGTGGGATAGCTGGGTCAAATGGTGGTTCCATTCCAAGTTTTCAAAGGAATCTCCATACTGCTTTCCAGATTGGTTGCACCAATTTGCAGTCCCACCAGCAATGTGTGAGTGTGCCTTTTCCCCCACATCCTCGCCAACACTTATTGTTGTCTGTGTTATTGATAACTGCCATTCTGACTGGCATGAGTAAAATCTTAAGAGTGGTTTTGATTTGTATTTCTCTAATTACTAGAGACGTTGAACATTTTTTCATATATTTGTTGATCGAATATGTATCTTCTGAGAAGTGTCCAGCTCCTTAGCCCATTAATTGATTGGGTTGAGTTTTTTTTTTTTGGGGGGGGGGTGCTGTTAAGTTTTTTGAGTCCTCTATATATCCTAGAGATTAAGCACTCAGTCTGACGTGGGTGTGGCAAAAATTTGCTCTGTTGGATATTTTCATGTGAATGTTTCTTAGTCACATGGAATGGTGAACAAAAACAACATCCCTTTGTTGCAAATATACTACCTAGAAGTACAAGTTTTTCTTGGCTTTTTCCTACCATTATACATTTCATCATTCTTTCAATCTGCTGATTCTACTTCCTTAACATGTCTTGAATTTTCTCACTTTTACTCTGAACCTTGCCTGTTTCTTAGTTTAGTTCTCCTTTATCTTATAACCTTCACTAGCACTGAGGTAATAGCTAACTGACTCTTCTTCCGCTTGGCTCCTTTTTGGTCCATTATTCCATACTAAAGCCAGAGTGATTTTTTTAAAGTGCAAAATCTTGAGCCATGCTCTTTCTATAAGGCCCTGTTGGCTCAGCTTGAAATGTTCTTTGTTATCACCCACCCTTACTCTCTCAGCACTCATTTCTTCCCTGTCTCCAAAGAAGGAGTTGATGTCCCTTCAATGTACTCACCTCACTCTCTACCTAATGCTTTAGAGAAATTACTGCCAGATACACAGATAACTTGTAATTATTTGTGTATTGTGTATTTGAATTTCCCTGAATAGACTAAAGAGGCCTTTTGAAGTAGGGCTGCTTGCATCCTCAGTGCCCAGTGCAGTGCCTGGTATGTGGGTATGTGCCCTGTAGGACTTGTGGAGGGAATGAGTTTTGGATGGAGAATATCAGTTAAGTGACGTGCAAAACTCCTCTGGAAGAATATGAAAATCTTAATTTTTGACTATTATTGAGATGAGTATTACTAGTTTGTCTTTATTCCTAACTTAATTTAGTCTCTAAACACACACTTGCATACTTGGATTTCATCCCAATAGTGATAATCTGTGAAGTTGATAAAGTAGTTTTTCATATCCTAGTTCTCATGGTTTTGACTTTAACTTTGCTATTGATTGAATTAAGTATTTGAATTGCTGTTAGTATGAATAAAGTTGCCCTCTTGTAATAAAATAACAAGTTTATTCTAGTAGTTCCTTGTGATTTCAATGTATTGTCTTCCAACATAGAATAATTTGAGTCTGTTTGGAGAAGGGCATAGTTCTAGGTTAACCTCAGTTTTTCTATAGAGAGAGATTATTGGATCTCCTGTGAAGGATTGGATCTCCTGTGAAGGACTTTATGTAAATATACAAATTAACATTTGTCTTCTTTGATAAAATGGGGTGCCTGAAGTAGTTTGAATACATAAAATCTTATTTTTAAAGGAGTTCTATATTTTGGTAAAGCCAAAACTTCTTGGGTTACACTAGTGGTTATTTAACTAGAATATGAATTAAAATTGCATATAAACCTTGCAAACATAAAAATATTTGAACTTCCTTCACATCTATCAGATTGCAATATCTGGTAATAGGGACTGAGCTTCTATATATACAGATTGAGTATATTTCATATATACTTAATGGTTGAGATCAGAAGAGTTTCAGATATTTTTCAAATTTTGGAATATTTGCATATACATAATGAGATATCTTAGGTAGGGACCCAAGTCTAATCATGAAATTCATTTATGTTTCATACATACCTTATATCCTTAACCTGAAGATAATTTTATTGTTCCTGCTTTTGATTGTGATCTGTCACATGAGGTCAGGTGTGGAATTTTCCATTTGTGACATCATGTCAACACTCAAAAAGATCCCAACCTTGGAGCAGTTCTGATTTTGAATTTTTGGATTAGGGATGCTCTACCTATATTTTATGCCAGTTATCTAGCTGATTTGATGGATTAACCAGAACTACTTGACTATAAAGAATCTCAAATCTTAACATATATACAATCTGTATCTTATTAAAATACAGATTCTGAATGTAGGTCTGGAGTGAGACCCAAGATTTTTCCAGTTCCAACAAACTTTTCATGGGCTGTCCATGCCTTTGGCCTGTGATCCACACTTTGAACTAAAATGTGATATACTTGTACCTGCTCCTATTCACAAGATATGAGTTTCTTGGGTTTCAAATCTAGTCTAAAATACTTTGTTTTAGATATTCTCTTTCAGTAAGGTTTCAATACACAAAGGCTGAACTTTTGTCCTCCTTTTTTTCCTTGAGCATCAGATGTATAATAAATGTGAATCTGAAAGTTATTTCTCATTTCTGACCTTCCTGTCAGTTGTGGTCCTTTTAGGTCAAATAAAGACAAATATAGATAGAGCAGGTTGTCTGTTCAGGGACCAGTTGCCCGTAAGAATAAATCTTGACCCTCTGAAGATGACATGCATTTTATTCTCAGTATGATATTGTTGGGATAGGCATGTTTATTGGTCTTCTGGTACTGATAGTTTTGGTTTTTGAAAATTTTCTTTAAACTTCTTTAAAAAATTTAAAAATGTTTTGCTTGTAGGTCCTCTTCATATAATTTTTAATTTGATATGTTCAATATAGTGGTGGAAATAGTTTTATATTTAAATAATCATCTTTGCTGCTAAGACTTAAAAATATCACAAACCTTACTGGGGTTGATTATAGAAAGCTGAAGGGATCTGGGACTATGATGATTTGCTGCTATGACTACTGTTGTTTGGGGGCTGTGGGATTGAGGTAGCAAGATTTGTTTACCTTATTTTGATGAATAGGTGGTGCCTTAGGTATGCAGGTCAACAGGTATTTACTAGGTTGAATTAACCCAGATTCCTTTCTAGCTCTTGAGTAATACAAGCCTTTGGATCACTTGTTAATTAAAGAGTTTATTACTTATAGGGCTAGTTGTGTTTGAAATGAGGTATTTATTTGTCTTTTAAAGACTGAAGATTTCAACTTAAACTTTATTGAAAAGAAGATGAAAGAAATTGTTTAAAGTATCATCAGGGGATAGATTAGTACCAATAAGCAAATTAAACATTATTTTTCTATAGAGCCTGTTCAGGTATCAAAGATCAAAGCATTGCATGAGTATTCTTCAGATTCCACTCTCAAACTTGCTTCATTTGTTCCATAGGCACACTGCGCCCCAGCATTGTGGAAGATGGAGTCAGGTGTCTAGGGTTCCAAAGATAAGCCATAGTTCCTTCTTGGTACTGTGGGACAGAAGTACATTGTAAGACAAGAGAAGTGGAATATTAAGGCACACTGAAGGGTTGCAAAAGGCAACCTCAAGGTTTCTAAACTCTATTTGAGTTTTGAAAGAGGCAAAAAAAAATTTACAGGTTGATGCAGAGACCTGAAACCACATTATAGATTGAGAGAAGGCATATGAGACAAAGCAGTGGCCAAATTTAAAAAGATCTTATGAACCAAGTAAGTAGGTTGAACTATATTTTCAAAATTAGGAGTAGCTGTCAAAAGGACAGGGATATCTGATGACACCAAGGAGACTATTGGAGTAAAGAGTTGTGGTAAGGAAATCACTTAGGAACCAGTGCTAGAATTCTAAATTACAGAGTGATGGGGCTTGAATTAAGGTGATGGCAGTGAGACTATAGAGGAGGATACAGATGGAGTAGTTATTTCAGAAGTAGAATTTTTCAGACAGTGGAGATGAAGACATCTTGTATGGTTTCCAGTTTTCATCATTCCAACTGGGCAGGTGGGTGTTACTATTCTTTAAGATAGGGAATACAGGAGGTGGAGCAAGCACTTTTCTGAGGGAGATCTTGGAAATTTTAGACAATTTGGTTTAAGGTGTTTGTAGGACATCTAAGTGGAAATGCTTGATTAGGGGCAGAATTTTCAGGTTAGCTGCCAGGAAAGAGAACCCAGAGGCTATATTGATGTAGTTGTTGAAGCCATAGGTCTTGAGATTACCAGGAAGAAAAAATTAGGATCAATGTTATCTACTACCCCTTACATCCTTTTGGCTTATTAGTTAATTTAACAATACCTACTTTCTGTATATTTCAGTTTTTCATTTCAGAAATGGTGTTTGACTAGCACCAATTCACTCATCTTTCTATTCCCCATCCCCTGTATAAAAATATGTAACATGACTTGTAGTTGATATTACTCTGAGAAGTATAATTGTAATATTAGGAAATGTGATTTGATTTGTGTGTTATATTCAGAGGGCTTTGAGATAAAATCACTGAGACCTATTTTAAAAGATTGTTTTATTTTAGAAAATACTTCCTTTTTTAAAAAAAAATAATCTACTAGTGTTCTTGGCCTGGATAATATTTGAATCCCATAGCTTTGATTTGTCCAGGTTGCATGATGATTTAGTCCCTGTGACTCTTGCCAAGACAGGAATTGTGTCTGTTCCAGTTTAGGCATCAAAACTAGGAAGAGCCATCTGAGTGATAAGATCTAACAGAATCAGACATGGCCATGCAATAAATTTAAGTGATTTAGTCTCCATAAGCAGAGTCTAAGGGGAAAAAAGATGCTGTTAAAAGTTGAACAGGTGACTTGAAGTATATTAATTTTACTTGCAAAGGTGCACTTTTTGGGCTGGTGAATACTTAATATCACAAATAAAGGTAGGTCTTGCATTTCATATATCATCTGGCCTCACTGGTTCTCCCCTCTTCATCTCCTTTCTGAAGGAAGAAACTTCCAATAAAACTTTTCTTGATTTTACCATCTAGACAGCCACTAGAGTTCAAATGGAAATTTTTGTTCCCTTGAGGCAGAAATGAAGCAGCCTATTTGTTCCCCAGCTGGTAGTCTTTAGGAGGGTGTGCAGAATGGCTTTTTAGGAGTTAGCCCTGCTTATGATTGAGACTTCTGATTAAATACAGAAGGTAATAAGTCTCTATTCCGTTTAAGTTAACAAGTTTTTTTTATTGTGCCAACAGAAATAATAGGTAACTATTATACATATCTGTTCTTTTTTCCACCTTTTCTTGGTGCATTATAGCTGTACATAATGTTGGGATTCATTGTTATATAATCATACATGTGCACAATATAACAATATAATTCAGCCAATATCATTCCCCAGTCTTTACCGTTGTCCTCTTCTCCCTCCCTCTGGTTGATCAGCTTTTCAGATTAACTAAATATGTCAATAAAGGAAAGAATTCAGTAGAGTAAATTTAATGGGTGAGTTATGATCCCTAAAAACTGGAGTTAGTGATAGAAATGCTGAGATGTTAGAGAAGGATAGCTATAGTAAAACAATTATTTTGTTATTCCTTTGCAATCTTTATATAATAATTGGAAAAGCCCCCCCACCAACTTCTCATTGTAATGTTTGAAAATGGTTACTTTTTCTCATGCTGAACTTTAATTAATAGGTAACAGTCTAAAAGCCCAATATCCCCACCCATAACCCAAGGCACACTGCCATAGCACAGAATCACACTTTTACTCATGTCTGTTACAAATCTTTTCTTTTTAATTAATTTGTTTAAACACTGATTTTTCCCTCCAACAAGTCTCTACATATCAATTCCCACCTCACTACATTCCTAATAGATTATTGATAAAGGTACTTTTGGGTGTTTCAAGTATTGTAACAAAAATGAACAGTGAATAGAATTTTGGAATCTTTGCTTTCTGCATTGAAGACTTCATTTGTTCAATAGCCTTTATATTTGTTATTCTTTCTTGCCCTATGCTGATATTCTAGAGGTAAATTTTGGTTGTAAATTTCTTATAAAGCTTATCAGTATATTACCAATAACAGCAATAATCACACATTCTTTATCCACTTATGGTGTGTATTTTGTGGAAAGTTGAATAGCTATAACATTATTCCTTTAGCTTTGTGAGATCACTGGGCAGTAGGACAGTTTTTTTTTGTTTTATTTTTGTTTTAATTGACTTTTTTTTTTTCCTGTAGTAAAAGTCACAGCACTCTATGTCATCAACCAGGCCCAATCCATAATCTTAATGGGAAAGTAAAACTGGCACCTCTTGATTTCCTGGTTTTGTGTTTTTTTGGGTGGAGCTGACTCCTGAGTATGAAGATTGCAATAGGAAATAATATTAATACCTGCAAGAAAATACGGGAAGAGGTTGCTAAACATCCTGTGTAATTTTCTCATGTCTTGGGGCCCCGCCCTATTAAAAAGTTGGATTTAGATGCATGCTGATCTTGGATTTGAGCCTTATCAGTCAATTTTATATTACTAGCATGTCACCACTTCTGTATAATGTTCTGTAAAGAAAAATTGGCAACCCAGTGTTTGAAAAATAATTTCTAACATTTTTGCCTGGTTATTAACTTAGAACCAAACTTTGACTAAAGCTAATCATACTACTACTGGCTACTACCATCACTGCTGCCATTGTAATAGAACTGCCTTCCCATGCTGATTTTTTCCACTTTGTCCTTGCTATCACCATAACTTTATATCACAGACTTAAAAGTTTTATTTCTTCTATAAATCTGTTCTTGACATTTCTAATTTGTGGAGACTTCTTCCTTTGATGAATACATATCATCTGCTTTACTATTTTTCATTTTCATCCTTTGTGTTATTATTGAATTATGCTTAATTACATTATCTGCATGATTAGACTCTAAGCCCTTGGAGACTCAACACTAGCAGTTTTACCCCACAGTATGAATGATATTAGGCTTATGAATGAATGGACCACTAGGCCTGTCCCCATTTTCCCTGTCCTGTAAGGTGTCAGGATTTCTTCTCTGTGTCTTCTTTCTGTGCTACTTTTCCTGGTCTAAGCCTTCTATCATTCTACTCTGGGCTACCTCTAATTCTCTTAGAATCTTCTGTTTAGGAATATTACAGATGATTTTGGGGGATTCCTGGACTAATTTTGTGGGGGTAATTTTTCAGCTTTCCCATCAGGATCTGCCACACAAATCCTACCTATAATACTCACTTTTAATACTGATTTATTTATTAGGATGTTTGGAGAGTATATATCCTAGAAGCAATAGATTGGATATGTAAAAATCAAGGAATCATTTAACCAGATTTTTACTTTTGATACAGAATAAAAAGGAAGAAGAAAAACATCGTCAAGTTCACAGACATGAATTTTCTTTCCCAACTCTTTTGCTTACTATGCTGTTTTTATAACTGGATAGAAATGGAGCAGGCAGAAGTACAAATAATTATAATATCTTGTTATGCAAGTCACTGCCAAGTAAGGCTTATAGTTATTTTATTTTGCCACCTGGCATTTTGTATATTCTTTCTTTGAGCCATAATTCTGTTGACATGTAGATGGGAAATCTAGAGATGTAGTATAACCTAATTTAAAATGGAAAAAATAGAGGTAAGTGCTTTCACAAGGTCACACTAATAGTTAAATGAAGAAGTCAGACACAGAATCCAGCTAGGTAATAATATGTACATCTAAAAAAATAAGACAGTTCAAAGAGGTGTACTGTGAAAGGTAAGTTTGCTCCTGTCCCATCTCTCAATTCTCCCATTCCTCTCCCCACTGGAGGCAAGCAGTTACCAGTTTCTAGGACTTTCAAGAGCTGCTTTATGTCTGTACACCATATAAATGTATACATTCTCCTTCACACAAGTGGTAGCACATTGTACACATTTATTTACACCTTGCTTTTTTCACTTAATACATATGAATATTGTTGAATGCAGGCATTCTTATTTCTTGGTCCATGAACTTTCCATTTTAGTGTACTACATATGTATTTTTTGCTACCATGAATGAACAGACTGTTAAATAATTCTTTATTACCAGCGTATAAGTTGAGTACCTTGTGTTATGTTAACATAAGTAGTAGTTCACATTTCTTTCAGACAGAAAGAGATAATGGTCATTGATTTGTTTTATGATAAATCAGTGAATTTAACAAATAATGAGATATTTGTATAGTAGCTATTTTTCTAGTTACTAAATATAGTTAATTGGGATATTTACTTTTCAGTTTAAAAAAGAAATGGCAGAGATATAGTTCTCAGGAAAATCATTTACATTCAGATTTGTATAAAAGTCGTAATAGTATGCATAACACAGTTTATCTTAGGGCCAATGAGAAGTAATGTTATAAACATCAATCACAAATATTTATTTTCTAATTTTTTAAATCTACAATCTCATGAAAAATGATAGATAACTTTTCATTTGTTTCTAAGTTAAGTTTTGTAATAATCTTGATATGACTCATGATCATCTTTATAGAAATACACTCCTAATTTTGATCATTCTTGTTTCATTTTGGTCAGTTTATTACTACAATTATTGCTTTATTTTTCAGAGATTAATGTGCTTGTTAGACCTGGTTGATTTTTAGATGTTGGGGACCATATCCTATCACAAAAGATGAGTCCTAAATAAATGTGTCCCATGCCAAATGTCCGTGATAGGATTCATAGAGCTTAAGTACTTAACATTTGAATTTTACTTTAGATAATTAGTTAGTAGTCCTGTATTCTTCCTAAAGATTGCAGTACTTCTCAGTGTGTTATTTATATTATTTATATTACTGGATAATTCTGTATGAAAATACTGTAGTATTTATTACAATTTCAACCACTGATTGGAAAAAAAGTTAATCAGACTAAAAGTATGTTGTCACCCAACCATCACAATAGTTAAAATTCAGTAGTAGAACAAGTATGATTATGTCCCGGAGATTTATAACTTTAGTGTGTAATCCTCAAACATTAGGACACATGGTCCTAATGGTTCTTATTGCATTCTGACTTTGGAATTTTTGGTGCAAGATAATGAACTAAAATCTTGTCAAGAATTGTGATAAGTCATGTTAGGACTCTGCTGTATTCATAGATCTCTTCTCTATGGGGATAACATAAGAAAACAAAAACTGACAAAATATCCTAAACAGAAACAAAATCCGTAAGAATGTGTTCCATATATTTGAGGACATCTGAAATGTTTTGATACTTGTATTTATTCTTTGATGAAAGTTTATATGTCTTAAGTTCTATTTGAATTTTTTCCTTTGGCTTAGGTAGCTAATTTTTAAAAAATGTAGTTATTTATATTTATGTGGTGCTGAGGATCAAACCCAGAGCCTCACACATGCTAGGCAAGTGCTCCACCACTGAGCTACAGCCTCAGCCCAGCTAATTTTTTTAAATAAGCAGAACAAATTCTTATTGGTACTATTTGTAAAATGAATACTTTCAGCCTTCTTCACTGTAAAAACTAAGCTCTCAGTTCACAAAGTGGTGCTCTGGAGCATGAAGAAACACTATATTTTCTCTTTTCTTTTCCATCATTTTCATTTCTAATGAAATGATTCTTTCATTTTTGTATGTACATGTGTGCATGCATTTGTGAAATCACATGGAATAGTAGTTCAAAGAAATTGAATAGTAGCATAAAGCAGGCTAGGCTACCATACTGGCCTCATAGATAACTTTGATATGGCCACTATTTTGTAAGGATGTCCCTAATTATTGTTTCATCTAGAGGTGACTAGGTGCTAAAGGACCATGTCACTCTAACCAGCCTCATAGATACTGATGAATAAATTCCACCATGCCAGTTCTTTAATTTGCAATGAGGAGTTTCAGGAACAATAGCTTTTTATGTTTGTGGGTCAGTTCATTTTTCCCCAGTAGGCAAATCTACAGAAAAAATATAACTGTAAGGTTGCATGATGAGCATTGAATCAGATATCAATGTGATACATCCATCTTCCTGTAGAAATACAGTTGCCACTTGGAACATGTTAAATTTTCAGAGCGCTCTTTCTACTAGATCAGGCTGCAGATATCTCACCATCTTTTGCTTTCCTGATTTCTAATGGAGATGCAAGTTGTTGTCTTTAACACATTTTTTTTTCAGAATTTTAACAAAATTGATTTTATTTAATAAAATTGATCTAATGTATGTAAAATATTTAGCCCAATGCCTAACATACAACCAATAAATGATAGCTCTTATTAATGAAGTGTAACTGGTACTGAGACTACCTCACCTTGTTACTTGTAATGCCAAAGACGGTCTTTAGGACTATTTCTGTAGATATCGGATCCATATCATCTTTTACATTTTGAATTATTTTCATGCTTTTAATTTTTATTTTTGTTTACTTTCTTAATTCATTTATCTTCAATGTTGAATCTATTAGCTAATTGGGACCATATCTTTTGGGTCTGCATTATTTGAGGACTATTTTGAGACTTTTATTCTTGTTAATTTTTTTTTTTTTTTTTTTTTTTTGTCCTCAAATACGCTGTTTCCCATTTCCCATGTTCTTACATCTGCAGTGTGAATCTGTTGTAAGATATGATCTTGAAGTTACTTCTTGGCTCCAGAAAACATTTGATTTTGTAACATTATCTATTTGAGTAGATAATGTTAGTTGTGGCTCTTTCTGTCTCACTGTTTACCTTCTTTACAGGCTCTGCTGAAATTCTCAGGGTCAAATGTGAGTTTGAGAATGGTAGCAGCTTCTTAGAATAGAAAGTTTGCTGTGGCATTGGAAGGTAATGATTGAAAATCCAAGGGTGGAGGTAGTACAGTAACTGCAGATCTGATAAGTACATTATTGACAAATCTAAACTTTTTATGTGAAAATGATTACAGAAAAGAATGATTCAAATGATTCAGTCTAGCCACCTCGGCAACAATAGACACTCTTAGCCTTTTCTCCATCCACCTGGAGAATGAGCTGTCCTTTTAAGAGTAACAAAATAGATTTGGGAAAATGGTGGACAAATTGTCACCAGCTCTTTCTGTTGTTTGTGAAAATATAGCTCATGGTGCGTTTTTTTTTTTTTTTTTTTTTTTAAGCTAGTGGTCTCAGAAACCACACTTTGAGAACAGTCAGAGAGGAACCATTATAAGAGTTCAGAAGAGGGAGTAGATTATTTCAGACTGCAGTGATGAGGGCAAATTAAAGAGACTGGCTTTGGTCTTGGTCTTGAGAGAGGGACAACATTTGAATACATAAGGAAGGGAGAAAACATTTTTTTAATGGGTGAAATACCAAGAAAGCATACAAATGAGAAATAGCATATGTTAGGGGAATGGAGGATCAAATAATTTATCCCGAAAATTCTTAATTGTGGTCTATGAAAGAAAATTGAGGCAGGGTTCTTCATCACTTACCAGATGCCTCTTAGGGCATACAGCTTCATGTTTCCATGTGCCTTCTGATGTTATCAAATCTGTTTTACAATACTTCTTGGAAGCCGAAGACTGTCAAAATCTTCAAAGTACTCTCTCACTCTTGCTCTTACTGAAAATATTCAGGTGTTGGGGAGGGGTATCAGCACTCAGGGCAGATAGTACACCTGGATGTCAGATACACAGCATGGCTTTGCTGCTTGAAGAGGAAAGGCCTGAGCACCTCATTGTGCCTCCTTACTTTTTATATCAGCAGCTGTCACCATCCTTCCAAGAGGTATTGCCAGGAAATTGGAACAGAATATGACATTTTGCTCTACTAGACAGAAATTTGCTGGCTTTCCAGAGGTTTTACTTGAACTTGAAGGCTGTTGATAAGTTGAAATTCTTGGAGGAATTTGGTGTTCCATCATACAGGCTACCTTAATCTGGCAAAGGATTACATGGAATTCTGCTTTAGTTCATAGAACTAAAATACACTTTGTGAATTAAGGATTTCAACGCTTGTTGCCTTGGGGAGAAAAGTCACAATTGATTATCAAAGATGAAGTAAGTGTTCCCTATGTCAAAGGCTGTATCACAGTTTTATCTCATTTTAGCTAAATCTCATTGAGATTTGCTACTGAGAAGTTAGAATTTTTAAAATTATGTATTTTTTCCAGGAGGTAATTTTCTTTCATAAAAAAAACATTATAAGGGAGGATTGTGCCCAGCATAATTCCTTATAAATTTTGCTTTTTATGTATTGCTTATGTTCAAGAAATTAGTTTCCAGAACATTTCTGTACATGTTTTTGAAGGAACTGCGTAGGGCCTCTCTAAATTGCTGAGACTGTCTGGAACTTTGGATCCTCCCTCCAGTACCTGTCTTAGCCTCTCGAGTTGCTGGGATTACAGGGGTGTGCTACCATGCCCGGCGGACCATCCATTCTTGAAAATTTTTTGTTGTCTACCATTGCCCTATACAATATAAAAATACTATATTTACAAATTTGAATTGGGATAAAGTCAATAGTATATAAGAATAGAGTAAAATTCCTTATTGTTTACTATAAAGATAAAATATGCCTATTATATAAAATTTGGGAGACATAAATTAGAAAAAAAGACTACCTACAGCCTCAGCTCCTGGAGATGACTGTTTCAACATTTTGGGTCGTTTTTCTCCACTGTTTTATACATGTGTGTTGCGTGTATAAACACGTAAGTACACACTACAGATGGAGATAAAACATTTCCCCATCATATTTAGTATATTTTTCTGTATCATTGGGTATTATTTCACAGCATTAGTTTAATAGCAGGCTAGTATCCACTGTAAGAAGAAACTGTAAGGCCTTATCCTTGGCCGAACACTTTACATTTCTTGATTCCCCCTGTACTCTCCGTTTTGCCTTTCCTTCTGTTCGTGCTCTTGCAGGGAGGGATGCACTGGGCACCCCGTTTGAACTCGTTTGAGATCCCAATGACTCCGCAGGGGACGCTCACATGGGACTTCCTAGGCCTAGGGCACAGCTTTAGGGGTCCACATGAGTCCTCACACTCAGTGGGAGTGTCGTGGGAGACCCCTGGTGCCGCCTTCCGCAGCTCCGTCACGTGGGCGTACTTGAGTGCGATGACTGCACCACCCCGCCCACTAGGGTTTCCGCTCTCTCTGAGCTGCGAGGCACTGGTGGTGGTTTCCTGCGCGTTTCTAACCGGCGTGTCTTTGTCTTTCCTCCCTGGGGTCCGCTGCTGCCCGTGCCCGCCGGCCGAAGCCTGGCGAAGCCGTCGCCCCGCAGCGCCGCCCTGCGCCCGCCCGCGGGCGCCGTCACCACGCGCCAGGCCGCCGCCAGCTGCCGCGCCAAGCTCCGCGGCGGCGCCGCCCGGGAGCGCCAGCACGCGCGCGGCCTCGGTAGGCCCTCTGCTCCCTGAGCGCCGCCGACCAGCCGACGCCGCCCAGCGCAGCCGCCAGCCAGCCCACGATGCCCAGCCTGCCTCGGACCTCGCGTCACCCCTCGCCCCACCGGGTCTACCCCCAGAGCCCTTTGCCCCAGCCCCTCAGGACCACGTGCCTTAGGGCCGGGCCGGGGAGGGGCGGCCCCGGTGCTAGTCTTCACCTTACTTCTTATGCCTGCCTGCCAGAATCCCAGCTCCTAGGAGAATCTCGCCACCGCACATTCCTTTTCCTTCCTGCTGGTAATTTATATACTTCCTATTCCTAGTCAGTTTCTTTCATTATTAGTTCTTCAAGGTCTACCCCCTACTCTCCACCTCAAGTCCTGTCATCAACCAGCCACCTCCCACCATACTGCTGCAGTCCTCTGGAAGATTGTTTTAATAACCTTCTAAATCCCCAATGACTGTGGGGTGTTTTGACACAATTTGAACTCCAGTTTTCAGTCCTCCCCACCACCTTCCTATAACTTCATCTCCCGAGACCATTTCTTCCCTTCAGAAACTGCCCTTGCTCCCATGATTCTAACTTTCTCATCGTTAGAAACTACATCTTCCTTGGAATTTTGTCTGCCGAGACCAAGGGAATGCACCTTTCAGGTTTCCTGCCCCAAGTAGCAGCCTTGATTGATGTCTACCTGGCTGTTCAGGGGATCCACCAGGGTTTGCCATGGAGGTGGTTCTTCTCCTGTGCTACTCCCAATTATAGCACAATTAGAACGTTGGTGATGACCCATTCATGTGAGATGCAGGACTCTTCTAATGAGCAATTTTGGCTTGGGTACACCTCAACACCTGACTGAAACTTTCTTAGAATTGTGGGGCTCTTCTTGCCCAATCCCCCTCTCTTCTTTCACAGATGGGTCAGACCTGAACTGCTTTATGGTATGAGGCTTTCTTCCCCACACCCTCCTGCTGCTTTCCCTTTATCCTTCATGTTGAACCCTGTCTTGGTGTCTGCTTCTATGCCCTGAACTAACACATTGTCAGACATTCCACTCTGATCACCTTCTTCCTATCCTGGATTCTTTGCTCACTGATAACTAGTTCATTAACCTCATATGTTCCATTATTAATCAGCCCTTTTCTTAGATCCACATCCTTGTCTAGCCTAGATTTCATGGCCCATCATCAAAACCACTCTCCTTGAAATGCAGTAGTCTCAGCACTATTTAATCTCAATTTCCTACAAGTTATTTTCCTGACATAATCCCAACCCCATCTGCTTTGCCTGGACCTGACCAGGACGACTCAACATTTTTCTTTTTTTAAGAAAATCACAAAACTCAGTGCACTAGTTTTATTTTCAATCCATTTTCTCAAACCTCAAATTGGCAGTGTTGTTCCTAACATAGTCTGTTTCCCACTTCTGAAACTACTGTTTATATTTTCATCTCCTCAAAATGTTCTGATCTCCTCCTCCTCCCTGTTTGTTTTGTCTTTTTCTGAGACAATGGGAGCTATTACATACAAACTTCTTCATCTTCCCACCACAAGACCCTCCAATCCAGCTTCCTTGGGAACCAGTTCTTCCTTTTTATAACTATGGAGGAAGCTTCAAATGACAGCCCTTCCGCCTGTGCTCAGTATATCGGGATACTACTCCTTCTGGACTTTTCAAGAACTTGCTCTTTAGGTTTTCCCTTTCTCTCTTCTGCATCATCAAGTTCCCTCTCTCTTCAATGGATCCTCCTCATCAGCCTGCACACATGCTCTAGTGTCCTTCATTTAACTAAATCTTTTCTTAATGTACATCTTCACCATCTATAGCCATTTCTCAGTTCTTCTTTATAACCACACTTCTTTGTGGGGTTGTCCTTATGTATTGTCTGTATTTCCTAATCTTCTATTTGCTTTTTAAAATTTTTTAAAAAAATTTGGCACAATAAAGTAAAGGTATTGGGCACAATACCTTTATTTTATTTATTTTTGTGTGGTGCTGAGGATCAAACCCAGGGCCTGGCACGTGCTAGGCGAGTGCTCTACCGCTGAACCACAACCCCAGCCCTTCTATTTGCTTTTCAATCCAAAAGGATGCTGCCTTCCCAATACTAACACTGACCATTCCCTTGTTAGGGTCACCAGGCACTTCCATATTACCCAACACAAAAGAGCTTCTGTGAATGTTCTTTTTTTTTTTTTTTTTTTTTTTTTTTTTCCATATCTAAGCCCCTATTCTCTCTTGGTTTTTCTTCTGTGTCAGTAATCATTCCAGATTTCTGCTCCCATCTTCTAATTTTGAAAAGTTAGGGTTGATTCATTTCTGGTCTCTCTTTTCTTCTTATACTTTTCCCCCAGGAATCTTACCAATTTTCACAGACATAAGTACCATCTTTATGCCAAAATGAGTTTCAAATTTGTTTCCTACCTAGACTTTTCATCTCTGTTCTAGACTCATGTATCTAATTGGTAAACTTGTCTGCTTCTTTTCAAGTTCAGTGCCATCACTTAGTCCTGATCAATATTTTTTTCTCACCTAACTACTATAACAGCCAGTCTTATGGGATCTTGACCCACTTCAATACATTTTTGATTAAGTGATAGCACTAACCTTTCTTTTAAATTGGATCGAATAAATTGTTGCTTAAACAGTAAAATCTAAACCCCATATCATGGTTAACATAGTCCTACACAATCTGATCCATACATATGTCTCCAATCCCATCTGTACTCTTCGCTTTATTGGTCATGATCAGCCACACTGGTTCCTTCAACATGCCAAGATCTTTTCTATTTCTCAGGGGTTTAGTAAATGCTGATATCTCTGCTTATGCTGCTCTTCACAGCCTCCTTTCCTCCACCAAAACATATCCTTCAGATAAGTACTCATATACAATATTTTAAGAAAGGCCTGACCAGAGCACCCTATTGAAAATAGTATCCACCTTTTTCTCTTCCCATTTGCTATCTCAGTTCTTTATTTGTAACCTTTTTTATTTATTTATGCTTTCTTTGGGTGTGTGTGTGTCTATTTTCCCTACTAGAATGTTTGAGGAAAGAGACTTGTGTGCAGATGTCTACATTCTTCAATATTGTTTTCTCATCCCCTAACACAATATTGGGCATGTATTAAGTGTACACTAAATACCTGTTTAAGGAATGAATGAATGCATATGCTAATTTTTGGAGGAGTTTACTTTTTATTGATTAGTAAGAGCTCTTTATATATTAAAACCACTAACCATTTGTTTCTTCTGTATGCTGCAGACATTTTGCTCCTTCTCAGATATGTAAAATTTAATCCATGATGTATTTGATATACAGAAAGATTGCATTTTTTCATTTAGGTAAATCTTTTTTAAAAATTCTGCTTTTGGTGACATGTTTTTAAAAGGTCTTCTCAGTGCCAATGTTATATAAATATATATCTATGTTTCCTTTTAATTTTTTAGATTCAAATCTTTATTCCAAATGGAATTTATTTTTTATATAGTTGTAATTAAGGGTCAAATATTTATTTAGTTGTTGCATTATCATTTATTGAAAACTCTTTTCTACTGTTTTGAATATTTTACATTTGTCAAATATTAAATTCTTACATACACTTAGAGTGGTTTCTGGGTTTATTGTTTATTTTTTGGTGTCTCTATTCCTGAACTATATTATTCTAATATTGCCATTTTGTCTTTGCTTTACTGTTGTGTTTAACTTTTCATTAGGGGTAAATATGGCTCTTATTCTTCAAAATACTTTTGGCTGTATTTGTGCATTTATTCTTCCAGATAAGCTTTAGTTATATTCTTGCCAAATTACAAAAAATAAAATCCATTGATTTTTTAAAAAATTGCTTTAACATTATAGTTTATTTGGGGGAGAGTTGCCAACTTTGTGTTATTGTTTCCTGTTTAGGAAGTTGTCACATGTCAAGTTTACTAAAGACATCTTTTATGTGCTTCAGTAGTTTTTTTTAATGCCCTGCATATTTCTTCTTATTAGTTATACTATTAGATATTTCATGTCTTTGTTGCCATTTAAATGGGATCATCCCCTCCCCCTTTTTTATAACCAACCTGATTACTCCGTGTGGAGTCAAGCAATTGATTTTTATATTTGGTAACTTTCCTCAACCCTTTCATTAATCTTTCTTGTTGACTCTCTTCTAAATAGCCAGTCATTTTAAATGTAACTAATGATATTTTTCTCTTTTCCTTTACAATATTTACCTCATATACTATATGAATGATGGTGATAACTTTGCTCTTATACCTGACTTTTTAGGAATGCCATTAATATTTCACCAGCTTTTGATATTAGCTGTTGGACTGAAATACAGGTCTTTATCAGGTTAAGAAAGTAGTTTCCTAGCTCAAGAATACTAACTATTTTATTGGAAGTTGAATTATATTAAACCTATTCCAGGCAAATAGAGATTATCATCTGGTTTTATTCTTGTGACCAATTATCATGATAAATTGTCATAGATTTCTCAACATTGGTTTATTTCTGCATGGAATATATCCTGATTCATCATGGTGGATTTTTTCCTCTTTTTTCAATATAATAATGTTGAATTCAACTCTTTACATTTATTTGAGATTATTGCCTTTATACTCATGAAAACAATTGGACTATAAATTGTACATTTTTGTATTCTACTTTGTCAGCTTCAAAAATCCATCATGTTCTATGTTCTAGATTAGTACATAGTTAGGAATTTCCTGTTCTTTGGTGGCTTGGAGGAACTCACCCATAACACTATTTAGGCCTCAAGCTTTGTCAGCGTGGGTGAGTGAAAGATAATTCCATGAAAACTTTAAAAACTTCTATGCTTTTGTCCTAGACAGGTGAACTACTACTTCTTGACTATCAATTTTAAAATTATATTTTAGAATCATGAACTTTCATAGAATTTTAAAAGTTGTTAGATTTGTACTTAAAATTATCTTAAAATCAAAAATATTTTTCTCTATATCTGTGATATATCTTCTTTCTCATTCCTAATCATTTTAGTTGCATCTTACTTTCTTTTATTAGAATTGCCAGTGTTTTTAAGAAACCAACACTTAGAAATTTTATTGATTCTATTTTTCCTATTGTATGTACCAATATAACTATTCATTTTGTTGTTTTATGAATGTTTCTTTGTAATTGATAGCTTAGTTCATTTATTTTTATTTCTTATTTAATAATAGGATATGTAAGACTGTAAATTTATCTCTGGGCACAGATTTGACTGCATCTCAAAAGTTTTGGTATGTAGTCTCTTAATGTTACTATTTTAAAATAATGTATTATAATTGCTGTTTCTATTTCATTTTTGACTGGTGTTATTTAGTATAGTGTTATGAGGCTTTTGTTATTGTTAATCTTGCTTTCTTTAATAAAAAAGTAAGTTTATTAATATTTATGTTGATATTTTAATAAAGAGCTATTTTGTTCCAAAAAGGTGAACTTGTCTGAAATGGTCCAATCCCAAGTACCACACTGCTATACAGTCTAGCAATAGCACCAGCTAGTGGTGACTGTACTAATTACTGACAACAGGGAATTGGGGTACTACTAATATTAATTTGCTGGAATTGCTTTAATGTCCTACTTACACATGTAAAGGTCAAGAAAGAGCTTTAAATATGTTTATGGCATCAGTAATCCTCAAGTAATATGAAACTTAGATCATCTCATAATTAGAAAAATTCATTCAAGTTTAGGAAATCAGGCAGGATTTGAATATTGTGAACATGGACTTTGTCACAAAATTTTGCCATTAGAAAAAAATTCCTTTTAGACTTAGCAAAAGTAGTTTTAAAATATTTGTTTTCTATAGTTACAGATGGAATTCATGTACATAAATAAAATAAAAATTACCTGTAACTCCATCACCCAGAGAAGAGACTGTTAACATTTTGTTTTAGTTCTTTTCAAGACTGTTTCTACATGTCTCTTTCTTTTTGGTAGAGCTGGGCTCACATTATTTTGCATTGGCTTTTGTCTTTTAATCTATTTTTGAGCATTTCCTTATGACATAAGGAAGTAGATATTGTTGGGAGTTAGTTTATCTCAGTAATAGCAGTGTAAGCACAGGGACTTTCTGCTATAGTTTATACCTTCCATGCTGCTTACTTTCCAAGCCTGACTTGAGGATTGTTTTATTATCCTTCCACTTAATTCCTTTGTTTCTTATATTGGCCATAAATAGTTCACTTACACCCCAAAAAATGGTTGCATTTTACTTGATAGATAGCACTTTCAGAATTCTAGTGCCAAGAGGTTTATTATGCATGTATGTACAGTCATATATATACACACATACACTCCGTTCAAATTTGGGAAATATCACTTTGTCTATTGGGAAGCTCAAAGACTACATTTTATATTAAAGTCTCCAAGTTTTAAGAGAAAGAAAGAAAGTTCACCTTGGAAATATTATTTCAAACATTTCATTTTGGAAAACTTTCTTCTAATAAGAACTGTTTAATAATTTTTATACAACTTTGAGAAACAATGAGTTGGTATGTTGAGTTTAGCAACATCCCTATGGCTGTTTAGCTTGACTTCCACACATCATATCCATTAAATTAGCATTGATAATTTAAACTCTCAATTAGTTTAGCATGTAGAAAGAGTTTATTTTGGGGTATTCTTATTGTTGTATACTGACGAGTTGCCTCCAGACCACAGTGAGAGAGGTTCATGCATTGGATCTGTGTTTCACAGGGCCCTCTGGCCCTCATTTGGTCACTCATATTCTGCTAGCATGAAGAGGCTGTGGAGCCAAGGCAACGTGTCAACCTGGAACTTGAGCCCTCTTCTCAGATTACATTTTGGACTCCTGGGACTCAGATCTAAGAATTCTTAATTTGAATTTGACCTTCTAATAAAATAAAAGATGTATTTATGAGCATAGAATGATAGAACACAATTTATTTAGCAGCTCATTGGCTTGGTTTGTAACTTTGAAAATATTTGGACATATGCTATATAAACAAAACCTCCATTTTGCTCTTGTGCTGGCCCCTGCAAATGTTATGGGTGAAACTGGTGCTTGGAGGCTAAAGTAGAAGTTGCAGTCCTGGGGCACTGGGAAGTCTTAGGGCCTCAGAGGAAAGTGACTACAAAGTGCCAGTTGGGAAAGAACCCTGGTTGTTATGACACCGAGCCTGAAGGATCCCTAAAGTTTGGTGTGAAGCACCAGAGTCTTCTGCTTTGGAATGGACCATAAACTGGATGATGAGAAGCTCAGCAGGAACTGTGGACCACAATGAATTGAAGACCAGAGACCCTTAACCCAAATCTTAACATGACAGAATCGTCCAAAATTGTTCTGTGTTCTAACAGTTTGTCATAACATGACTGAATTTGATTCTTTCCCTGCTGGTCAGATTTTGTTTAGAACATTAAAGTAATAATGCATCTTTTATACCTGTGTACAGTGGTAAAGGAGTCACACTAAATTATAATAAATACAAAATGGTATTAAAAGAAACACAGGATATCATAGAAAAGTAAAACAGACAAACTTCTCTTGGTCTGCAAATTCAGGGAAAGTTCCTGGAAGCAGTAACATTTAACCAAGAGGTAGAGCAGGATTCGCAAGGACTGAGTACAAGGAAGAAAAGAGGAAGAGCATAGTAAATGAGAGAGAAGACCTCATAGAAAGTTGGAGGTGGGAGAGAACATGACGTCATTAGCAGTGAATGAAGGGTCTACCTGGCTTCCAGGTGAAAGCAAACTGGAGAATGTGACTAGAATTCAGATGAGTCCTGAACTTCTCCAGGAAAGCAATCAGAATGCAGTCTTTACCTTCAGTGAACTCAGGATCTGGTGGAGATAGATTCTAGTAAGAAAATAATTTAAAAAAAAAACCAAAGAGGTAAGTGCTTCAGTAAAGCTGTGCTTACTGTTATCTGGCAACATGGAAAAAGGAGCACTTAAGTATTGCTGAGTGACTCAGGAGGGTTTTCAAGAACTCTAGTGTGAGAGTTGAAACTGCAAGCTGAGTAGGAGTTTTCTAGTAAACGGAAGAGTCACAGAAGAAAGGAGCAGCAGGGGCAGAGACTTGGGGTAGAAATATTTCAGTATGGATGGAGGCTAGGAAATATGTCCTATAAAACAGTTTGGCTGTTTTACTCTGGGTGATGCCTGGTGTTTAAAGACTTTTTAAAGAAAGATCATTCCAAGAATAATGAGGGAGTTTGAGGACCATGAAAACCATGCAGGAGAACATGGTAAATTATATTGCCATAGTGTAGATGAGAGGTGGAGTTACTGATAGACCTGGTATTGGGGGCTGGGGGAGAAGATGGGCTCAAGAGATGTTTTGGAAATGGAAGGGCCTAACAGACTTTCCCCAGATTTTCATGCCTCACTCTCATGTGGGCTTCATTCAATCAGTGAATCAGTAATTGGCAAATCTGTAAAAGAAAGAAATCTGATGACCCTGATCACACTTTGTATCAGTGACTGATAGTGGTTCGGTGTCCTTACTCATGAGAACTGAAAGAGTATGCCTGGATTGGGCAATGATTGTGTTGAATGACAGAGTTTCAGATGCTTTGAATCTTGATTGTGGGGGAGGAAGGGCTGAAAGAAGAAACTGCTTCCCCTATATTAGTGGTTCTCAACTGGGGTCAAATTTACTCCCCAGTAAACATTTGGCAATGTCTGGAGACAGTTTTGGTGGTTACACCTTGGGATGGGAGTGCTAGAGATTAGAGGTGAGGGATGCTGTCCAACACCCTACAATGCAGAGGACAGGGCAGCCCCCTCACAGTAAAGAACTACCTAGCCTGATACCGAAGTAGTGCCTGCCTTAAATCATTACAAGTGGCTCTATAAGAAAGTATGACCTCTCTCTCTAAGAGTTACATAATTATTAGTTGAACAATCACAACTTGAGGGATGAAACCATAAAATAATTTATATTCTCATCTTCAAATGTTCCTTTAAAATGGTTCTGTGGGACTTACTCCTGCCCTGTTCTTGCATGAAAACTTAGGCAGACCTCACTCATTGTGCTATACAATGCAAATGTCCTGTGTTCATTTTAAACAACACAGCACATTCCCAATTTAATAATTAAAATGTCTAGTCTCTTATAATAATGAAAACTCAAAACTTGATTTAAAGTTGACCGCCCCCCGCCCCCAACCTTGGGGAAGGCTGCCTTGGAGGAGAGGGAGCTGCAGGCTCCTCCTCCTTTCCAAAGCTGAGGGGGTGGGGTCCTCAATGGACTAAGGGCATATGTAATGAGTTGGTGGAGACTCTCTGGGCCTGGAAGGTGTTTAGAGCTTATTCTGTCTTCTTGGATTCCCTCAGGGGGTCTTTTACCCCTTTTGTGAGTAACATGGGGCTTTCTAAAAAATCAGCCAGGTGATGAACCACAGGGTTTTTGTTTTTGTTTTGTTTTGTTGTAATTTTCAATATGCCACTTTTGAAAAGACATGTAAAAAATAGTTACTGGGAAGATGAAGTGAAATAAAGGTTTCCAAAACAGAGACCCACATTTTTAATGATAATATTCAATAGACATAAAATTAATCTGTCAAACTGCTATAAAATTTTCCAAAAGCTTACTTTTCATTTCTGTACTTTTTCTATCATAGACCAGTAACAAACAGTTCTTGGACCAGTAGCAGCCCTCAGGCCCCCACATGAAGAGCTTGGATCTGGCTGCTGACTCCCTTCTTCCCTAGTGCCTGGGTGATAGCGACATTTGGTGTCTCTACTCTGAGGCCTGTCTTTCCCCTCATACTGAATGTCTGACTGTCTCTCTGGTGTAGAACACTGAGGCATCCCTTGCCCTGACATGGTTGTGGAGTGTAGATGGCCCAATGGTTCACCTTCCCTGGTTTACAGCCCAGCAACTAGCCAGCAAATGCTCCTCAGGCATAGTTGGCAGAATAATTGCTCCCCATCCCTAAAGATATTCACACCTAATCCCTGGAACCTGTAAACATGTTACTTTACATAGAAAAGAGGACTGTGTAAAAGGAATTTAATTAAGTTAAGGATCATCAATGGGGATTAGCTCGAATTCCCAGGTGAACCCAATGTAATTATAAGGATCCATAAAAGTGAAAGAGGAGGCGATGTGATGAAGGAAGCAGAGGCTCAGGTGAATGTTTCAAGGAATGCTGGCAGCTCCAGAAGCTGGGAAAAGCAAAGGGGTGATTCTCCTTTAGGGCATCCAGAAAGAACCCAGTCGTGCTCACACCTTGATTTTAGCCTAATGAAACTTCTGACCTCCAGAACTGTTAAGATGATGAATTTGTCTTATTTTGAGTCACTAAGTTTGTGGTAGTTAATTATAGCAGGAGTAGGAAACTAATACAAGCAAAAGTCAGACAAAAAGTCTCTGTAGCCCCAAACTTGAAGAGACACATCATAATTAATATGGGTAATTTTTTTCAAAGTCTTTCTACTCCAACTTGTTATAAGTCAGATATCAGTTTCATTTTTAAACAGCATGGTGCTTGGCTCATTGGCATAATTCCCTTTGAAGCAGCTTCATTGCTTGCTTGTGAGAAAAAAAAAAAAAAAAAAAACCCACAAAATTAAAACCTCAATTGCCAGTGCTAAATGATCAGTTTACCAATTTTGAGCTGAATTGAAGATTCTTGAAATTGCAAACCTTGAATTTGATCCCATGTTTTTCTTTAGTATCCTAATTGTTTTCAACTAAAAAGGAGATGCAATTGGCAATTTCATTTATTCATTTGTTTTAATAATTTTCTCTGACAGGTTTTTTTTTTTTTTTTTTTTTTGTGTGGTACCGGGGATTGAACTCAGGGGCACTCGACCACTGGGCCATATCCCCAGCCCTTTTTTGTATTTTATTTGGAGACAGGGTCTCACTGAGTTGCTAAGTGCCTCACCATTGCTGAGGCTGGCTTTGAACTCACGGTCCTCCTGCCTCAGCCTCCCAAAGTGCTGGGATCACAGGCGTGCGCCACCATGCCCAGCCTCTGACACTTTTATCCAAATATTGTGAAGTGCTGTATAAAAATCAGATTACATGCAAATAATATCATTAATCCCCCATGTAAGTTTTTGTTTGTAGCACTAGGAGGAATCTGAAAATGACATATGCAAACACAAGTTTCTTAGGTTAAAACAACGCTTAAAAGGAAACACAGTTTGGTATTGTTTTACTTTCCTGACTCTCACTACTCCATGATATATAATTTTTATCATGCGCATAATAAATCAAACACAGTAGTCTATTACTAATCTTCCAAAAGATTATTTGGGTTCATTTCTTTTAAGTCAGTAGAAGTTCTGTATTTAATAGAGAAAGGCTGAGTTTCCGAAAGAAAGAACAGTGAGGGCAAGACTTAAAGTTCACTGTGCTCAGAAGTATTCCCATTGATAATTCATAGTGTAGATATTTGCTGACTATTTAATATGTATGACAGCACATTAAATTCAATAGAATGTCAGAAATTATTTCCCTTGATTAATTGTACGGGAAATATCTTGAAATAATTGGAGGATCATCCTTTTGAATATAACTGTTTCCAGTAGTTGCCCACATCAGCACTATATCATAGGCATAAAATCAAAGAGTCCGAATTAAGAACTAGAGCTATGTAACCTGAGAAAATCCATTATGAAAGGACTGATTTTTTGGCTGAAGCAAGTGCTTTAGAGTAATGAAACTTTTAAAAAAGTGTTACACTTTCATTAATTTTTTTTTTCTTTTGGACCTCTGGGTTCTCATGTAAGTTGAAAAGATGATAAAGGAACTAAAAGAAAAGAAATGGTTTGCTTGAAGTCAGTCACTCTTCTGCAGCTCCCATAAAATAATCAGTTCATTTTGATTGAACAAGTTAATAAAAATGAATAGAACTAAAGCACAAATGGGAAGAGAGTATGGTTTAATAGGATAAGCCAAGTTTTGGGACATGGATCTGTCATATAAATTTTTGGCCATAGACACTAATCTTATTTTTGCTGCCATCTTCTTGTTTATGAATAAAGTGGAATACAAGGAGCTCACTTAACTCAGTTTTCCTAGAAAATACAAGTTAATAAAAGTGAAACTCTCTTAAGACAAGAAGAGGCATAGGAAGTCCAACTACTCTGTTATGGTTAAAGCCTGAAAGAAAGCTGAAATTCACAGTTGGGCATTCAGGTGAGTTATCTGTGGCTCTATTCTTATTAAGCTTTGAATTTGCTCCTGTTATTCCACATATAGTTATGCAGAAGAACAGAGAAGCATTAGCTCCAAATGTTAAACCCTTTTCTGTTCTAGCAGCAGCCTCAGGATGTGGCATAGAAGAGAGATTAAGACCAGGGACTTTGGAGCAGTCAGGCAAGCATGGGTGGTACCACTGGCTTGACGTGTGGTCTTGATGAAGTTACTGTCTGTGTCTCAGTAGTTTCACCTGTAGAGTGATAATAATACAGGAGTTCCCATACAATGGGATTGTGTGTTTACCACAGTATCTGATATGTGAATGATATCATTAGTGTTAAAGATAGACAAAATCATTGTTTTGCTCCTCAAAATTATCAGAGGAAAACAAATGGGAAATTATATGAATGAGTTTTAGCCACCAGAATAAAAACTGGCAGCACCAAGTGCTGGTGATTATATGGAGAAATCAGAACTACATTTGTTGTAGCTGGGGGTGCAAAGTGGTATAATCACTTTGAAACACTTCTAGCTTTCTTATAAAGTTAAACATAATTCTGCCTGATGATGCAGAAATTTTACTCTTTGCCTAAGGAAAATAGGCATATGTCTGCCCAAAGATTTCTAGTATGTTTATATAACTCTTATTTTTGATTGCTAAATACTGGAAAGTTGTTACTGATGGCAATTCTTTAGGCCACACAAATTCCTATTCTCAGTAGATATCAACCAGATAAGCTTGAGTCTCGAGAGCTCACCCAGGGCTGCCCTGCACAGGATGGTTCTTCTTCCACAGCACCCAGATGCCACCTAAGATAGCAGGTAGAGGGAAGAACCAGGGGCTCACTTGGTGGCTTGGTCCCTCCAATGTGACTTCTTAATGGATGTATTTATATGTGTGCCTCATGGTGGCATCTTTTTTTCACTCTAGGAATTGGAATATGAGATTTATTCCACCAAGGATAAGTGCTGACCTTTTATAGTGCCAAGGACATTAATCTAGAAGTCAAGAGATCTGACTTCTTGCCCTGCTCTTCCACTAATTCTAGCTATACATCACTGGATTAAATCGTTTGCACTCTAAGAGTTTGGATTAGAGATGATATAAGGGCTGTTTCAGTAGTAAAATTACAAGGTTAGGTGTTTAAATGAGGACCCACTTTACCACTTTTTAATTATGTGGGTCTCAGGAAAATTACTTAAAATTTTTAAGACTTAATTTTCCTATCTGCAAAATGGTAATAATAACAACATTAATAGTACAGTTGGCCTTCTGTATCTGCAGGTTTTGCATCCATGGATTTAAGCAACTGTGGATTTTAAATACTAGGAAAAAATTGTGTATGTTTTTGAATGTGTACAGATATTTTTTGTCATTTCCCAAACATATGTCATACAACTACTTATTAAGCTTTTACATTGTATTGGATCTTATAAGTAAGATAGAGATGATTTAAAGTATTCTGGAAGATGTGCAAAGGTTATATACAAATTGCTATAGTTTGGATCTTGAAATCCCCTGAAGGCACATGTGTTGAAGTTTTGGTCTCCGGTCCATAGTAGAAGTTATGCCATTATGTCTCAAGGGTATGCCTTTGAGACCATAGACTGAAACCTCTGAAACTGAGCCAAAATAAACCCTTTTATCTTTATAACTGATTTATCTCAGGTATTTGTTGTAGTGACAGGAAGCTAACACACAAATATTATGCAATTTATGTAAGAGACTTGAACACCTGCAGATTTTATCATTTAAGGGGGTTCTGATGAAAGATCTTGAAAAGAATCTTTCATTGTTTAAATTGTTTTTCATTGTTTAAATTGGGATTTTTTTCAGTTTTACAAAGATGTTAAGATTTGAACCTTGAATGTCCTTTGAAAACTCATGTTTTAAAAGCATGATCCTCGATACAGCAAGGTTCAGAGATGGGACTTTTAGGTAATGTTAGATCATGGGGGTATGCCCATCAGTAGATTAATCCATGGATTAATGATTTGAGTGGACTATTAGTGGTAACTATAGGCAGGTGGGGCATGGCTGGAGAAAGTAGTGGACAGGGGTTGTGTCTTTGGGGATTATATTTAGTCCCTGCTCCTTGCTTGTTCCCTCTCTACTTCGCAACTGCCATGGTCTGAGCAGATTTCCTCCACCACATTCTTCCACCATGATGTTCTGCCTCACTTCAGACCCAGAGCAATGGAATCAGCTGACCATGAACTGAACCTCTGAAGCTGTGAGCCCAAAATAAACTTTTCCTCCTCTAAGTTGTTATTGTCAGATATTTGGGTCACAGGGACACAAAGTTGACTAAAACAAATGGTGTAAAAACAGTCTTTGAATTTTTTAAAATCTTTTTTATTATTCTAATTTGTTATACATGATTGCAGAGTATATTTCATTTCACATTACATATAAAGAGCACAATTTTTCAAGTTGCTGGTTTTATGTAAAGTATTTTTACAACAATTGTGTCTTCATACATGTATTTAGGGTAATCATCTATCTCTGGGCTAGTGATAGGTGGCACTGTGCTCCCTCCTGATGCTGGGCAGTGACAGCAAGGTGCCGCTCCCAGTCAGCCACGGGGGTGAACAACTGATCCTCCCCAGTGAACTCTTCTGCTAAACTGTGATGTTATGTAGGTTAGGTATATTCAATGACTTTTGGGTTGTAACCCCATCATAAGTGGAGGAACATCTGTATTTATCTCTTAGGGTTTCCCTGAAGATTAAAGGAAATGAGTACCTGAAAACCTCAGCACATGGCCTGGCAGGTGGTAAGCAAGCACCCCAATGTTAGCTGCTACCACTCCTGCTACTATGGCTACTGCAACTTCTCTTCCATTAGGATAAACTGGAACGCTATCACAAATATATTTCGCTGCGAAAGTCCTCCAAGACCTTCATGTTTCTTTCTCTTTCTTGGAAAGATCTTTATTGTTATTCTTTTTCAATTGAAATAAAGTTAACTTAAATGTATTTGCCCTGATTTAAAATTGCCAGATGTATTTGCAGTAACTTTAAGGGGTGTGATTAAAAAAAATTCATATTGATTTTTCAGAAAGAATATCATATTAAAAATAAGGATCCATTTTAATTCCACATTCTTTTCAAGATCTTTCATCTTCTAAAGGCAAAAATCTTCATATTCTTTCTTCTGTGAATCATAAGGTCTAAACTGAAAAATCAATTCTTCCTGAGAAAGGAGAAAAGAACTGTTATTAAGAAGTAAAGAATGGTCTGAGGATGGTGTGAGCAGAAGATCAATGGAACCATCGGAGATGTTGTTAGCTCCGTACTAAAAAGTAAAACATCACCTCGGGCTGTGGATGATGAATGTTTGTCTCCATCTGAATCAACCCATGGAAATATAGGCAAATACTCATCAGCCACAGCCCTCAGAGCTCAGCCTTTTATTTTTCACTCAGAACAAACAAACAACAACAACAGCAACCTACACACAACAACTAGGAATATTAATCTAGTTAGATAAAGGCAGTGTATTTCAGAAATAATTTTTGCCTAAGATATGGGTGTTTTTAACTATCCAATATTCTATTTTAATTAGTAGCATTTAAATAGAACGTTTGGAAGCCAGAGAATACATCTTTTACTCCAAAAGTTGAATTATATTTATAAGAAATAATAATAAATTATTCCAGTGTGCTAGAAATCTAGAATTATATGTGAAAATAACAGTATTTGACCAGAACTTCCTAATACATATCACATTTGTCTTGAAGCAACTTGCCATCTCTTCAAGAGACTTGCAGGAAATCTAGGCACAGAAGTTAGAATCTCTTGTTAACAATGACTTAAACCCTAAAGTAAAGCCTCAGAGGGGAGGCTTCCTTTGACTGTCACAAGAAGTAGCTACAAAGCTTGTGCCAAGGCAGGCTAAAAGAATATTCTTTCTTTTAAACTCATTTCCAAGTCTCAGGTCCCACCACCAATGGCAAGGAAAGGTCTATTCAGAGAGAGCTCCTGGGCCATTCCCTTGGTCTTTTCTTGCTAGCATAAAGTTCATTGGCAGGGAGGAAGGTAATATTTCAAGAAATTCCCAGACCCCAGCACACTAGACCCAGTTGGACATAATGGAAGTATGGGAATGGGGTAGAGACAAGATGGTAGTCAAGAGCACATTGGCTATAACTGGGTCCTGAATGAGACTTCCCTCCATACTCCAGTGGGTGAGAAGGTTACTGCTAGTGCTGCTATGAACACACTTGCAGGTAATTCCTGAGCTTACAGGTGAAGACCACCAGTCAGTCAGCTGGGGGAAGGGGCAACAGAGAAAGTGAATCCGGGGCAAATCTATTCCAACCATCCCTTTGCTCTTTTTCATTTCCATGGTTTACCCAGGAACTTGAGAGTGATGTATTCCAAAAGGAATCCCAAGAACAGCCTTGTAGAGGAAACTGTAGAACATCCCTGAGAGTCTGGGCCAAAGTTCTTCCTGACTTTAGAAGGGCAAAAAGCCACTTACTTAACATTACTGCTATGGCTAGGGACGCATTTGAAGTCCAATATTAGGAACATCATTATCTTTTCTGAGGAGACTGACACAGGTGCAATTACATAATTTACAAGTAATAGGTTTTTTCTTTTATAAAATTTCAATCTAGAGCAACTTTAAGAAATAAACTTCCCAAATGCAGTTGAAATTTGAGTCGGTTTATTATGTGATTTTTCAGGAATAAATGTATATCACAAATGGCAAGAAAATTATGCCATGTACATAAATGAATATATCAGTGAATTTCACCTTTATGTATATCTATAAAGCATCAATTTTAAAAAGTTAATAATGAATAGAAGGAAGCCCAGTAGAGTGGAGGAACAGGAGTAGGGGAGGGAGGAGTGGAGAGAAAGGGGAAGTACTGTGGACTGAAGTGGAGCAAATCCTATTCCATGAATGTATGATTACGTCAAAATGAATCCTAATGTTATATATAACTATAATGTACCAATAAAATTTTAAAAGAGATATGTTCATTTTGAAAGTAGAGTTTAGACCTTGGTTAAAAAAATTTTTTTAAAAACCACCCTCCCAGTAAGTCCTATGTATTACCAGATGTTTCAGAGAGGTCAAATCAAAGCTTTGGTTCTCACCACATATATAGCATGTAGACCAATTTTCCTAGACATGTAGTCCATCAGGAACCAGAGTAATATGACCAGAATAGTAAGATTTTTTTTGTCAACCCGTTTATAAAATGAGAAGTTTTGTTAGATCTACAAAAAAGACAGGAAATGGCAGAATTCCTGTAATATTCCTATTTCTATGGGCCAAGTCAAGTCAATAATCACTTATTTGTTACCCATTATGTTGGATAATAGGGACAGAAGAAAATCCCTAGTTAAAGCTCATTAAAGACTGAACTTATATATGTAACTAGTGTGGTTTAGAGATGGGCTTTAAACTCACAACCTGTGTGACCTTATTTAACTTGTCTATACCTCAGTTTTTCCATCTGTGTAATGGGAATGATAATGCTAGTTAACTCATAGATTTATAAGAATTCAATAAGCTAATTTATTTTGTCATTAGACTAGTTCCTGACATTGTAAATGTGACACCTGGAATACACATAACCATGGTTATTAGCAATTGTTATCATCATGAAAATACCACAGAGCATTATGCTGTCAGTGCTAGATTATATAAAAGAACAAAGATGATGTGAATTGTACCCAAGTAACAGCTTGGTAGAGCAAAGAGTTAAAACTACTTATTTTCATAAAGAATGTAAAGTTTGAAGTTGTTAAGTATAAACCTGTAAAACAAAATATTTTATCCTTTATTCCTCAAGTAGGTACTATAGACTGCATACTTAATGTGAATCACTCTCACTTGGAGAAGGACATTCAGTGGAGAATTTTGTCTTTCCACCATTAAGATCCCCAGGTTTTCAAGGCACAAAAGCACAAGGACTGTTGTGAGATGAAGATGCCCTCCGTCACATCTGCCACTCCCTAACTGTCATGGAGACCATGTGTGGCTGGGAGAAGAGTCTCTGCTACAGGGCAGGAACACAACTTGGTTTCCAATCTCTCTAATTCCAGTTTTCTAAGCAACCATGTTGTTTCTAAAAAATTTTACCTCAAGTGATTCTAAGAGAACAGACAGGTTGAAAGGAGTGGGGAAAGTTCACAGTTAAAAGCAAAAGTCTGCAGTTTTACCAAGTTCATGTTCCTCTTGGGGTTGACTATGAAGTCTGAATTTCTGGTCTGCCGCAGAAATTCGAGAGGTAAGATGTGAGAGAAGACACCTGATAAATAAATAATGAATGTTTTGTTTGTGGCAAGACATGATATTAATATACAAGATTCAAGTGGCCAAAAAATATAATGGTTTTTAATCTAGAACAAAATAAATATGGGGAAAGTTTTTCCTGCCAATGCAAAGTAACTCAACCATTCATTGTCAAATGCAGTCCTCCTTCCTCCTCTCCTCTTTTCCTGGATGTAATCTAAGTCCCTGAGGGAATTGTCCATCTCCCTGGCCTCTTCAAGGGCCTGTGGGCTGCCTTGCTCCTTGGTAGGTATCTACATCCAAATGGTTCATCATCTGTTCTCTTAAAAACAGGGCACATAAAATGAGCTTCTCTAGAAGCTCATCATCTCCCTCTCCATATTTGGACCCAACCATGGTTCTTGTTGGGACATGCCATTCTGAAAATTAGCAACATCCTCCTGGTTCCTATGGTCTGTCTGATGCCTCAGAGAGGAGTCAGCTTGCCTGGAACCACAACAGCTTTGCTGATTTTCAATTCTCAGCTACTTTCAGTGCTTCCCTGGATTTCTTGGAGATCTCAAGTTGAGATCTCTGACCTATCAGCTTCCAGCTTCTATTCTACTACAGTTCCATGCTGGTGGGGAATATGTTGAGGCAATATTTGTCAGAGATCTGGGATGGCAAGCAGGGCACAGTTCCCCTCTGCTCTAGGATTTCCAACCTATTGAAGAATTTTAACTCATTTCCCTCTGTAGCTTTTACCCACAGGGAGCAGGCAGGGAAGTATGCGTCTGCTAGTACCAATGTTTATGTACTGCACAACAGTGTCACATTCAATTGATCCTTATTCATATCACAGACATCATTGATTTACACATTTATTTTTATGATTTTTCTGGAAAATGGAAGACATATGTCTTGAGGAGGGAATGCTTTTAAAAAATCTATACAAATACCTATGTAAATGGTAGCTCAGGTGCCCTGGTCAGTGTGGAAATCCTCCTCTTCCACTCTCCAGCCCAGAATTTGCCCTTGTGTGGTAGAAAATTGTGTGGTATATTAAATCCACATATATATGTTCCCTCCTTTCTGACTTATGGTTTAAATGCTTTCAAGAACTCTGAGTCTTTATCTTGGCATTCAAACTAAAGTCTTGAAATCTACCCCCTTGATCCCCTATCTCCTAAATATCTTATTGCAAATAAGATATAAAAATACCGGGCTCTTAAAATGAAAAACCATACTTTCAAGGCTCTAACTTGGAAGTTAAAGCTGGCAATTTGACTATTGATCATGCTGGACATGATGTTTCAGCATGGACGAAAGAGACTGGGTGTTGAAAAGACCAGAAGCCACGCTTGCCTTAGGGCAGATAAAGAAACCATCATGATTCTCTGCACCTGTTGAGCTGCCAGAGCAAGGAGAGGCACTGCCCAGTGACAAAGGCAACGTGCCACTGGCTGGTGGGCTGGTGGGAGGGGGTCCCATGTGCTATGCCTCACCAGAGCTCACTGAGAATACAATAGATTAGGACCAAAATTTGAGACACAGCACAATGATCCCATTGCAGTTAAAGTCTCTTGAAGTCCATCAGGTCTTGAGACATGACCTTGTGCTTTTGGGAAACAGCTCTGTAGGTGAAATTTGGCTATGAGAATCAGGCTGTTTTTGCACTTAGGTGTGAGATTCATGGAGGAACAGCCATCAATAGAAATAGATGGGGCTTGTTACAGCTCCCAAGTTTCAATAAGGCAGACATTGAATGTGCCAACAGTATAGCACAGGCAGCAGGCTACTTGTGACCTTTGATCTCCTTCTTACCTATTAGAAACCACATTGCCAGGTGTTTGTTTCTTAAAGAGAAGGGTGACATAGTATAATCACCTCTCTGCAGTACCTCTGCAGAAGTACCCAAACTCCATTGCTACTTGGCTTGCAGCCAAAGTTTGTTTAAAAGCATGGTTCTGGTCCTGCTTCCTTCATCTTTGTTCTCTCTGCTTTGTTCATCCCCTCCTACCTTACCACCAAGAGCTAAGCTGGCCATACCACCTCCACCCAGCCTGGAAGGGAAGTGAGGTTTCAGAGCTCCATTATTACCTATAATTACATTGAAACACAAAAATAACCCTGCTGTGATACAGTGAAGCTTTGCTAAGAAGTCTAAGCTTACAAAGAAGTCTTTCTAAGAAGATAAAGATTTTAAAAGTAACACAATGTTTATACTGTTGTTTAATGCTTAAACTATTGTTTCTGAAATTTTATTTCTTCTAATAATGGAAACAAACATTTTTAGACTTTAAAGGAATAGTTTTTAGGAGTAGGTAAAAGATTAAAATTAACCTTTTCTTGCACTTTATTTGAATGTTGAATGTGTAATGAATGTTTGCAAGTATAATTTCCACATACCACCATCCTCTACGTTCATGTTAATGGAGTCTCTTATTGGGGAGATCCCCTCATTTGGCCTTATTTTATTTTTTTAATTCTGGCAACTGTTGTTGCTTGTGTGGGAAAGAGAGAAGAGAACAAATAGGTGTTGCATGATGCAGTGCTAGGTGCTTAACGTTGGTTATCCCATTCCTTATCCCCAACAGTTTTATAAAGTCTACATTAGTATGCCCATTTTATAGGTGGGGAAAAGGAAACTCAGAAATTATGGACTGAATCAAGATTAGTCAGTTGGTAGGATTTGAATCTAGGACTGTCTGACTCCAAAGCCTATGATATTTTTATTATGTATGGAGCCCTAGGTGGTCCAAATGGTCCAGCCTTGTACATGATTCAAGTACATAGAGATATTTTAGCATAACTTTGGAAAAATCTTTAATCCCCCTTTGTTCTTTTTGGTTCAAAAAATTCATGTTAATTCTGTTCTAGTAAATGATGTTTCCCATTCATCCTCTTTAAAGCTACCCACCATCTTAGGCTTGGACTAAGATTTTTAAAAATACTAATCTAAACCCTACAGAAAGCTACTATTCAACTAGGACACTGGTGTTTTATATTAATCACTCCCTTACTTAAATAACACTTGTTACACAGTAAAGATGTATTTAGTTTCTTTCTTTTGGTACTAGGAATTGAATCCAGGAACACTTTACCATTGAGCTACATCCCAAGTCCTTAGTATTCTTTATTTTGAGAGAGGGTCTCGCTAATTTCCTAAATCTGGGCCTTGAACTTGCTATCCTCCTGCCTCAGCCTCCCAAGGTGTTGGGATTACAGGCATGCTCCACCACACCTGGATGAGATATATTTAGTTCCCTTAGTCCAACACTTATTATGATTCCCCCACTATTCCTCTCAGTCCTACCAATTCTTTTCATGAGGAAATAATTGACTTTGAAACATTACATCATAAAAGGCACATGTACTTATATTGCTCAGGAGACAAATGCTATCTAGATAAATGAACTTTGATAACAATTTTTATTTTAACATGAATAATGCCACTCATAAATGTCAGTACCTCTAAAGATATTTGTTAACATGCATAGTAAATTGGTACTTCTATTTTGATGCACATTTTGTAAGATTTGTTTATTTGTTCATTTGTTCTTTTATTTATGCAGTTATTTATTTTGTTTTCTGAAGACAATCATAGTCTGGAATACTGGCCAGAAATATAGTAGAAGCTTCACTTAAGTGAGCAGACTTAGGACTTTTCTATCAAGGGCTTTAACCATTCAGAGGTGGGTTCATCTGCCAGGAATAGAATGTTGCCAGCAGAATCCTTCGTCAGAGTGGCCATACTCACCTGCCAAATCTGATTTCCATTTTTAACAATTGGAAAGATAAGGAACCTATTTAGCCATCTGGAGAGCTGATGTTTTATCAGTTCCTCTCAAAAATCAGTGGGTTTTACTTGCAGGAGCTAGCGTATGGTCTAAGTCAGCAAGTTCCCAGCTGTGATGGACAAAAGAATCACCTGGGTGCTCTTTGAATCCATGGATTCCTAGACCCTATCTACAGAATTCAGATGTGGTGGGGCTGGGGTTGTGGCTCAGTGGTAGAGCACTCGCCTAGCACATGCGCGGCCCGGGTTCGATCCTCAGCACCAGGTAAAAAACATAGGGCATTGTATACAACTAAAATCAAATAAATAAATATTAAAAAAAAAAAAAGAATTCAGATGTGGTCATGCTGGGGTGGGACCTAGGAATCAGCTTCCTACCAAGTGCTCCCTCTGCCTCACAACCCTGAAGCAAACATTGGACCAACTGTGAAAAACACTGTTTTATGCATTTATTCTCCAAAGTTGGAGAAGACTGGGGGTTAGATTCCCGAGGTCTAGGTGCTGGTTCTTCTGCATTCTTTTTTTTTGGGGGGGGGAAGTTGGGGGGATGCCAGGGATTGAACTCAGGGACACTCAACCACTGAGCCACATCCCCAGCCCTATTTTGCAATTTATTTAGAGACAGGATCTCACTGAGGTGTTTAGTGTCTTGCCATTGCTGAGGCTGGCTTTGAACTTTTGATCCTCCTGCCTCAGCCTCCCAAGCCACTGAGATTACAGGCATGCAGCACCACACCCAGCTTTCCTGCATTCTTTATGACATTCACCAATTATGCAACCATTTTTGCTCTGGTTTCCTAAAGAAGCAAGGGTGAAACTAATTAAAGGGGTGGTTATTAAATGTGTTAATCTATTTAAAGCATTTAGATGAATGCTTGGCTCATAATTGATGCTCAATAAATGTTAATTATTCTTAAGAACCAAAGGGAAAATTCATTACTCTGGAACTTCTTTGAAATTTCTCAGTCCAGAATAGATCCAGCAATCAGGTTTGTTATGGTTTGGATATGAGGTGTCCCCCCAAAACATGGTGTGAGACAATGCAAGAATGTTTAGAAGCGACATGGTTAGATTATAAGAGCTATAATTTAGTGGATGAGTCCACTTGAATGGATTAACTGGATGGTAGCTGTAGGCAGATCAGGTGTGGCCAGAGGAAGTCGGTCACTGGGCTGTGTCTTTGGGTTTTATATTTTGTCCCTGGTGAGTGGGGCTTTCTCTGCTTCCTGACTGACATGAACTGAGAAGCTTTCTTTAGGCCCAGAGATATAGAATTGACCAACCATGGACTGAACCTCTGAAACCTGAGCCAAATTTAACTTTTCCTCCTCTAAGTTGTTCTCGTTGGGAATATTGGTCACAGCAATGAAAAACGGACTAAAACAAGGCCACACAAGAGGCTCATTCCTTCCTGGGGAATGACTCCACAACTAATCATGTGCTTTTAAAGTTTGTTTTCCTTTTTCATTCAAGATTTTCAGGGACAGATGCAAAAAGTGATGGGATTTGCCCAAGGTGAAAACCAGCAAAGCCCTGCACAGAGCTGTCTGACAAGGGGACAATGCCACAATGGCATCATTTGGGCAAAACTGAACAACATTAAACTAAGAACAAGGTGCTACAAGGTTTAATCTTGAGACTTGTTGGTCTAACATCCTCTGAAGAAGCACATTTCATTTCTTCACCTTTCAGAGTCTTCTTGTGTTTATGTTGTCTAGGTTTTTACAGTACTTCCTAGGGGATGGGGGAAAAGTGTATCTACTCTATATCCTGGAAGCAGAAGTCTTCTAAAAATTATCTTAGAAGCAGATAATTATTACATGTTTAATGCATTAAACTGATTAACACATTTCTTAAACCATGTTGCTGGGAGTGAAAAGTTCTGTTTTCTGGTAAGAAGGCCAGCTCAGCTTTTCACAGAACAGAACTCTAGGAGATCCATAACAAATCATCTCATTAAAAAAAATGCTAAATGCTTACATTGTTTCTTGCTTAAACAACCAACATATGGCTATAGCCAGTCTTGAACACATTGATGGTAACTAATTTTAACATTATTATTCATGCTTTTTCCTTTATTGTAACGGAAGAAAAGAGCGTCTGCTCTGAGGTGTCATAAATGTGAAGGCAGAGAGCAGAGCAGAGCTCCACACATGCTGGTCTCCACCTTCCTTCCCCACCTCCTCCTTAGTCTGACTGAAAGTCCCAGAGCATGGGGGTTGCCTCCTTAGCTTCCCCCACCACAGCAGGAAACAAGCATTTAAAAGGAAACTCTTGTCCTTGGTTTTCCTCTCAGTCTGCATGGCAGTAGATCATGCAATCCATAGATCCTGAATTTGCAGTGTTCTGGGCAGAAACTTGTTCTTCTATCCACTTACCACTGTCTATTTCTTAAAAAATACAGACGTTAGGGGGTGTGCTTAAAATTTTTTGAAGCCTCCCTGAATACAGGATAGAGCTGAGAACTCCTAAGGCACTTGTTAATTTATTTTAATATTTATGTTGAAATGGGATATTGTGTCCTGTTCTCTCCTCTATATTAACAGGTAAACTGCTATATTGGTTTATCAGTGGTTATGTCACAGATTGTATAATACAGTCCCAAACTGTATTATAAAGAAAGCTCATCCAATGATATAGTCTTTTAATATTGTAAACTCCTGAAGTCTTTTCTTTTAATCATTATACTATATACATATATATGTACTTTTTTGTGGTGATGCTAGAGATGAAACCCAGGGCCTCCAACATGCCAGACAGCTGCTCTATCACTGAACCAAGTTCCCATCCCTGAACTCCTGAAGTCCTATAGTTCAATTTAATTCAATAAGCATTTATCTAATATCTATGATATGTTATAGCCTGAGGGGATGAAGGATGAACAGGCTGTATCCTTGCCTTCCAGGGGTACATGATCTGGTAGGCAAGAGAGATGTGAAACTATTAAAATAATTCTGATCTAAAGAAAGTTTTTTTAAAAAAATATTTTATTAGTTGTAGGTAGACACAATATTTTTATTTTATTTATGTGGTGCTGAAGATCTAACCCAGGGCCTCACACATGCGAGACAAGTGCTCTACCGCTGAGCCATAGCCCCAGCCCTAAAGAAAGTTTTGATAAGTGTGCCATAGAAGTAAATATCATAATACAAAGATCACATGGGATTTACTGTAAAATAAATGTTTCAAAATATTTCTGATTAATCCAAAATGTTATCTTGTCAAAATTATAAAGCTATAAGAATATTTGGAAGTCAAATCCTTCAAATGACCAAGGGGTGGCACTCAGTTTTTCAATTAACTTCCTAGCATAGAGAGACACAAAAGGACTGCTTCTTGATGAGATGATGATTTGACCCTAAAGCTATATACCAACCCTAATTTTAGAAAAAAGGTCTATGTAGCAGAGACTGCAACTAAGGTAAATTGTGTTGCAACTACAGCCCACATATATCTACCTTCACTCAAAGAGGACATCCACTGAGAAAAGAGAAATTGGGGTTGATAGTGTGTGTGTGTGTGTGTGTGTGTGTGTGTGTGTGTGTGTGTGTGAGAGAGAGAGAGAGAGAGAGAGAGAGAGAGAGAGAGAGAGAGAGATTGTCTTTATTGTCTATTTCTTGGTCTTGATTTTTCAGACCTGGTTCTCCTTATATAAGTCAGTTGAATAAACTGATAATGTGTTTGGCTGTATGTGGAAAGAGCACACATCTGCTGAGCATCTATGCTGTACTGGTCACTGTCTTAGATGTTGAGTGATGGTTGGTTACATGAGTGTTTGCTTTAAAATATTTACTGAACTGTACATGTGGTTTTCTGTTTTATTTTACAATAAAGAGGCAAAAGAAATTAAATGCAGCCCTTGCTTTCTAAAATCTAAGCTATGCTATTAAGCTTCACCTAGAGCCTCAACCTCAAAGTGTTATCTTTATCCTCAAATTCTATATTTTATTTTTCAAGTTCTCAGCTTATGTACAAACCGGAACTAATAAGTAGGGTGACTATACACCCTGGTTTGCCAAAGACAAGCCCCCCATTTTGCCTGTGGTCCTGAAGTAATTATTAATAGTGCTCCTTTTCTTTCTCAAAAGTATCTCATTATCACAACTCTCGGCAGGGTCACACTTACTGAGTAGTAGTCCAGAAATCAGACTGACAGAGAGCAAAATGTCAGCTTCCTAACTGATAAAGCTGTAGGGGAATGCAATTCTTGGCCTTGCTAATATCATACCCCAGAGTTAAAGAGATGTACCAAGTGGCCACCAGAATTCCTGAGCACCACACTACGCTACTCTCCCCATTCACCCACTGTGGGACCTGATCATATCATGGAAAGCATAGGAATGAGTGAAGGGGTGGAAAGAAAGGCCAGCAATATTACTCTGGGGATCTTCCTCACCATGGAAACATAAAGCTGTGGAGAAGAGGTCTCCTCTGCAACTATCACACATGTAACATAAGGGCTGTTGTATGGTTTTCTGAAGCCCCATTCCTGGAAGTGGATAACTTTGTTTAACTTGGGTTGAGGTTTTGCTAGTTGACTATTAAGAGCCAATATCAATCAAATGTAATCTATGAAGTCATTTATATCAGGCATATCAACTATATAAAATTTAAATAAGTGAGGGATTGAATATTTGATTTTAAGAATTGAATATTTGATATAATTTTGTTTTCAAAGTGACAGTGGTTATTGTGGTTATCTTTAGAGATACATAAGGAAATAGTTATGAATGAAATAGTATTATGTCTGGGCTTGCTCTCAAAACAATGTAGTGGGAATGTGATTAGATGAAAAAGATGGTCCATGAGTTAATAAATATTGACACGCTTTCTTTAAAAAAAGCAGATGCCCATATTGCATATGCTGAAGCACACGACAAGAGTGAAGGCTGAGAAAGAGCTCTTGGGTTGAGTTGCTAGGAAGTCCCTGGCCATCTTTATGAAAGGAGTTGTATGGACTAGTGAGGAGTCAATGGGATGGGACTATAAGCCATATTTCAACTCTTTAAGGAGCAAGAAGTTAGGAAGTTGAAGAGCAAGTGCTATTATGAGAATTTAATGATAAAAGGACATAAAACTGACCAAAAATGGGGGAAAATAGGGATGGAGTAGTAGCTCAGTGGTAGAGTGCTTGCCTAGCATGTGTGAGGCACTGAGTTCGATCCTTAGCACCACATAATAATAAATAAAATAAATGTATTGTGTCCATCTACCATCTTTATTTAAAAAATGGGGGAAAATAATGTGCAGTGCCTTTTTTCTTTATTTTAAAATCATACATAAAGTAATTTTAAACTTAGACCTGTTTTGACAGTAAACATTATTACAGAGGTAAATATACAATTAGAAAAATGGATATTTTTCTTATATACAGTTAGAAAAAGGGACTTGAAGTACTGAAGGTATTTACTCCTGAGTTTCCTGGGGTTTGACAATAATTGCTCATTATTTTTTTTTAACTTTTCATTTGGAAATAACTTCATACAAAGAAGTTTTAAAATAGAACAAAATATTTCTGCAAGCCCTTCATCCCAATTCTCAACACTCTGTAGTGGTAAAATTAAAATCAGGAAGTTAACATTGATTCAGTACTATTATTTAATATATACCAAATTTCATCAACTGTTCCACTAATATTCTTTCTGGTCCAAGATCTAATTCAGAATTATATGTTGGATTTAGTTATCATGTTTCCTATGGGTCTTTTGTTTTATTCATCTTCCAATGGCTTTGACATATTTGAAGAGTGTTGACCAGTTATTTTGAAGAATGTCTTTCAGTGGGCACTCTGATTCCTCATGATTCAATTTAGGTTATAAACTATATTTTGTCAAGAATACCTCAAAAGTGACATCCAGTGGGTCACTTTGAGAAGCACATGGTATCGATTTAGTTCATTATTGCTGATGTTCACCGTAATCATTTGTTAAGGAGATGTCTGCTAGGCCTCCTCTAAAAAGTTACTCATCTCTTTTATGGAGAGATTCTTTGGTACTCTGTAACTATATTCTCTCTCATCAAACTTCCCCCAACAAATTTAAGCATTTATCAATGATTCTTGTCTTAAACCATGATGTCTGTGGTGTTTGTCAAAGTGATTTTCTATTTTCACCATTCTTTCATCCGCATTTATTAGTTGGAAATCTACTGTAAGGAAGATTTATTCATTTATTCAATCATTATGGACTCTTGGATTCTTATTTTAGCCCATAGTAATGGTTATAATCCATTACTATCATTTTTTTCTTGGTACTTAAATTGTCTCTGATATGACTGTTGGGAGCCCCTCCAACTTGGCTTCTGTGTCCTTTTGATGCATTTTGAAGTAGAGTGGTCAAAGGGGAGGGAGAAGAAGGGAGGGAGCTAAGGGAGCATCGGGGGTGGGGAAAAAAAGGGGAGGTATAATAAGATAGATATCATTATCCTAAATGCATGATTGAAGACTTGAATAGTATGAATATACTTTGTATACAAACAGTGTTATATGAAAAGAGGCTCTATGTGTGTATTATGAACCGTAATGCGTTCTACTAGAATGGCCAATGGGGAGGGAGGGGAAGGGAAGGGGCAAAAGGGTGAAGGGGGGGGAAGATGGTAGAATGAGATGGATATCATTACCCTAAGTGCATGTATGAAGTCACGAATGGTGTGAATATACTTTGCATACAACCAGAGATTTGTAAAAAAAAAGTGCTCTATATGTGTAATATGAAATGTAATGCATTCTGCTGTCATTTATAACATCTTAGAATTAAAAAAAAAAAAAGAGAGAGAGAGAGAGAGAGAGACTTGAAAAGAATCTGACTCCCCGTAGGAGCAGGCTACCCAGCTACCCAGCAGAGGACCCTCTCTAAGACATCTCATCTCCCTTGAAGCCCCACTGTCTCACAGGTGTCCCAATGCCTCTGTGTAAAGTGGCACAGGCTTCAGGCCCTTCCTCCAGCACTCAGTCTGGCTATTCACGACCCCAGGTTGCCTCACTGCAGGACAGCAAGGAGACAGAGCGCATAATCTCCGCTGTTGCTTGGCTTGTAAGATTCTCCTAAAAATCTTACTCTGCACTTACATGGTATCTGTCCCCTATTTTCACAACAGATCAATAAATACAACCCTATCATTTAGATGATATTCATGTAATGATTTGAAAAACTATTGAATTTTATCACAGATGAAATTAATTATTGTAAGTACCTTGTTAGACTAATACATACACTTAAACTGTAAATTTTAACAATATTTTATGTAACATTCTATATTGACTAAAAGTATTTGTACATTTTAGTGGCATAAAAATGAAATGCTTCCAAAATGACATTATGAAGGAGAAAGTAAGTCAATAATTAATCTAAGTGTAATGTATAATAAAAAATTGCCCAATCCAAGTTAAGTCCTCAAGATACTTGACATTAGATTATTTTCAGAAGGAACTATTGAGAGGCAAACATCAAGTATAAATATACCAATTTTTATAACAAATGTTTTGTTCAATTTAATTGCTTTTTAAATTTATCATTGCTTTATGTAATAAGGCTTCACTTTCTAGAAAAGATTTTTAAGAATCAAGAAGCAAGGATTACAATTTCTATTTGAGAATTTTGATTTGTATTAGTTTAAAATAATAAATTTAACTTAAGAATGCTCATATTTTGTAAGGTCTTGCCTTAACTTTTTTTTTCCCCAGTGTTGGAGTTAAATTCAAGGAACCAGGGTCCCATACATATTAGGCAAGCGTTCTGCCACTGAGCTACATCCCCAGAGCTTGAGGCTCCAGGCATTTGAAAGGGGTCAGAGATTTCCTAAAATGAAAGGAGAAGAGACATGCTAAGAGGGAAAAGGAAGAAACATGTCTCAAGGAGGAAGATATAACAAAATCATATTTGAAAATCATATTTGGTTCTGAATTTGGGGCTGAAAAGTAGAAGATAATGCAATATCTTACTGTTTCATATAATTAGGTGGCAGAGGTAGTGGTATGGTTTTGTGGGTCAAGAGTCGTGGCTGGCAACCAGACAGGCCTATATTTAGTCCCAGCACCCCCACTCAGGAGCTGTTTGACCTCAGACATTTCCTGAACCTTCCTGAGGCTTATGTAAAGTGACCGCGTTTTTGTGCTGGACGCAGCGAGTACACCGTAATAAACCCTCTGTTAAGTGTAAGCCATTACCACTATCTGAGCCCAAACAATTGGGCAGTGATTTAATTATACATTTAATATCAGTCTTAGACCATTAAAATGAAAGTGATGCAATGAAAATGATCAATAGTTTTGTGGTTTTACAGAAACATGGAACTGGCTCCATTTACATACATAAATGCATTTGAGATTTTAAAAGCTCCCTGCCTGGGGCATTCTCAAGGATCCTGCCTCTCATATATCATAATTAACTCCATTGTAACCACTGAGCTGAAGCTGCGGATTCATTAGTGCCTGAAAAGCTGACATTTAAAACATGTGTTTGGAGCAGATCAGCAGGAGGAAGAGTGTCATGCTGAGGTAGAGCAGGACCTGTGAGAACAAGGTGCTACCTTTCCTTACACAAAGTTTGACTAGTCCAAGTTCAAATGAATGTGGGTCAATTTAAAATGCCTGGTGGTGTCATTTAGCTGTTTCTTAAAAAGGCTTTTGAAGACTTTAAACTGTAACTTTCAAGCCTGTGGAGCAAAACAGATGCTTTCAGGGACTGTGTGAGTAATATTCTCCTGTATCCTGGGTCATAACTCATCAGATGTTGCCCTAGTGGCCTAGAAGAGGCAATATATCTCTGAGTATCATGCCAGAGGATCTGGTTCAGCCTGACACGAAAATCCCTATGGGAAATCCACGATTTAAATAAACTTCTCCAACTACCTAACCATCAGTTCCCAAGGCATTATGCTCAGAACAGAACAAAACTCTTTTAAGAGCAAAATTACTACTAACTTTAACTTTTCAGTAAAAACATTAGCATTTTTGCTCAATAGCAGTGTATGCAGCTGAGTCCTGGTGGTGTGAGCTGTTTCTGTGTTGCAGATGGCCATGGCGCACATATTTTAGTGTATTTTTGCATTTCCCCATGAGTTGTCTCAAATCATTGCTTTAGTGGGATATTGCTTCGGCTAGTGTTAAGCTGCTGTTAGGATTTCAGGAAATATTTGAAGCACAAGACAGGTGTAGCTAGTGTAGCCACCTGCCTACTCTTCTGCCCACAGGTGATCAGACTAGTGGTTCAATTAAGAGAAAATGTGTCCTGAGAAACTACGAGCCTGCTTGCTGAACAGGGTGTTGTTGCACAGAAGACGGGATCAGACCTTGGGGCATTTTAATTGAATTCACCTTCCTAATATTAAATAACATCGCCTCTGCTCACCATAGGAAGAACATAGAGAAGAGGGCCAAAGCAGAGAGAAGGTGTCAGAAACACACAAATAACATTCTCTACCCTCTGACCCAGGTACTATCAATTTTCTAAGCAGGGTTCTCAGTGGACTGCGCCATATCTCCCTCCCCAGACTATTTTCTCTTTCTTTTGAAGGTTTCTAATAGAAGAAAAAAGAAAAACTAAAGGGACAGAAACTTCTTTTTTTATTGAAAAAAGAATAAATGTTAACTTTTAAACTTATAGGCATATTCTATCATGGGGTTCAATGTTTATTACCTTAGGGGAGAGAAAAATGAAGACAAATGATTGACTCTTAATTTTCAGTAGTTCATTTCTTCATGTCCATGGCAGAGTCAAGGATTTAAATAGGAGAAGTTTAGGTTTTTTAAAGAGAAAATGTATTTTGAGTTTTAAAAGGCTGTCTGAAGAATTCAGAATACAATGTTTATACAATAGCCATTAGATTGGAAAGACAGCATGAGGCAACAGTTAATTCTTCCACTAAAAGGGTGAATGATAAATGCTGATCTGGTTCTAGATGAAGGGGGGAGCCTTCACCAAGGACCAAAAGCAATTATAACACCCAACACAGGTTGTACTTACTATATGTCGAGTCTTCATCTAAATGGTTTATATATTTTAATCCATCTGCTCTTTTTAGCAGTCTTCTGAGATGGATCTCATTTTGCAGATGAGAAACTGAGGCACAGAGGAGTCAAGTGGTTGGCTCACAGTCCCATAGCTTGAAAGGGGCAGAGCCAGTGTTTGCGCTCAGGCAGTCTGACTCTGGAGTCCTTGTTGAGCAGCGAACAAGGTCTGGGTGAGGATGAACATTCAGATTGGTTTGGAGGATTCTAAGAGCTGGGAAGACCTTGTCTTGGTTCCTGTGTGAAGCCTGAGAGAGAATACAACAAACCTCGTGCATATATCAAAGCAGTAGCAAAGCAGAGAGGGCCGCTGGGCAAGGCCAGGTGAGAAGGGCTCTGGTAGTTCTAAGTCTCCTGCAGCTTAGAGGAGAGCCCACAAGAATTTTCAGTGTCCCTGAGAGGGTTGTGGACATTTCTGAGAGAGTTTGTGACAAGGGTTCCCTGTCAACAGGAGAAGTATAGAAAAGCCAGAGGCCAAGGTGGTCCCATACACACAGGCAGGTGTCTTACTCTGTTTTCTGTTGTTCAACTGAATATCACAGACTGGGTAATTTATAAAGAATAGACGTTTATTTGTCTCATGGATCTGAAGGCTGGGAAGTTAAGAGCATGGTGCTGGCATCTGGTGAGGGCCTTCTTACTGCATCACAACATGGTGGAGGACATCACATGGTGAGACAGAGCAAGTGTGTGACCTTGGATCTCTCTCTCTCTCTTTTTTTTTTAAATAAAGCCACTAATACCGTCATGGAGGCCTCACCCTGATTCTGAAAAGACACCCAAACTATACCAGCAGGGGAAGCTATGGAGAGAGAGGCAAATGATCCAACACCAGCAGAGGTAATCTCACTGGATGCCAATGGGTGCCCAACACCAGGGCACACTCATACCCACAGAACTCTGCTGTCATCCTAAGAGAATGAAGCAGATAACATGAAACTGAATTTGTTTAACTTTGTCCTTGAAATGACTGAAGAATGACTAATTTGAATGAATTTAAATTGGAGAGATTAACTTCCCTGCTAGAGACAGGAGTAAGAGCTTGAGATAGAAGTTCAATTATAGAAAAAGTCAAGGTTGTATTTTTTATACCCCTATTACTGGCTTGTAAAAAACTGTATTCAGTATATCTTTCTACTGAAACTATATAAATCCAGCACAAGAAGCCACCATAGGAACTTTCTGTTATGTTTCCAAATAGCAAGCACTTGGTATTGAGCCTGGGAAGATGACATGAGGTTTTGATCCCTCTCTTCACACTTTCAGCGCAGACACAACTCCTTGAAAAGCAATTTCTACTCAATTGCATTTGCTTTTCTGTGGGTTGGAAGCAGTAAAGGGAAATGAAGGAAACTGTGGTACTGATGCTATATTGGTTACTAATACGGAATTATTTCTGGATTAGGAGCACTGTGGTCCATGCTGTAGCAGTAAAAGTACTTTATACCCCATCTATGGACAAGGCTAATGTGTCATTTTATAGATCTTGCATTCCCCAGGGTGCCTTATAAATCTGTGAGTTGTTCCCAAGTGCTCTATTTTGCCTTTGGATCCCTGAAAGAGCTGGAAAATCAAATGAATAAACACACACATGCAAAGAGGTACCTGGTTAATTGTGCATTGCAGGAACTAGTCATGCTCCATTTCTCTTTTCCGGTTTCTTTTATAAAGGTTTCAAAATTTTGTTTAAAAAAGAAACAATTTCTGATGCAAAAGGAGCTTCTATTTCCGAATACAGGTTATATACAATAAATTATAAAATTCTGAACAAAATGCCTTAGTAAGAGTTTTTTGGGCTTGAAAAGAAGTTTAAAGGGCCAAAGTGGGCGTGGGATAGGCTCCCAAGCAAAGAACAACCAGATTCTTGTTGTTGTTTAGTGATTTAATAATTATTGAGACTCCTCACTGTAAAGAGCTCTGTTTTGGACTTACTGCATCATTATTTCTTAGTTTTGTTGCTAGTAACTAAGCAGGTTTGAAGTATTTTCCATCCAAATGCTCTTCATTGAGCTTACATGCATGATCTTTTGCTAAATTAATCTGCTAACTGGGGGCCAGGGAAGGCTCCAGGTTGTTCTCTGACACTATGCTTCAATTTCTTCCTTATTGCTAAAATGGAGATAATATCTTCTACAGACACATATCACAGAGATGTTAGGGTAATTTGTGAGTTATTACCTGAAAAGTACTTTAAGTGGCTTAGGAGAAATAAATTGTAAAATGGAGACCAGCATTACTTTCACATTGCCCACAAGGAGATATTTCACCATATAACAGATCTCCCCAGGAACATCCACTTAGGACAGGAAGTGGTAATTCACAGGTCTCTGAATGCATCTCACATTTTATAATATCTCATCCCAGAACATGGAGCTACAGGACCCAAAGGGTACAGGTCCTCAGCCTGTCACATAATCTCAGCATCTTAGTTTTCTTGTCTATCAACCCAGAAAATGCCATTCACAGAATTGCCATATATAGCAAGCAACCAGAGTGATTGGGAAGCCCTTTGCAAATAAAAAGTGCTGTCTGCGAATGAAAAATAACACTCAAGTGCATACATTTTGAGTGCAGAGAGATGGGTGTCTGTTCAACCCTTTATTTGCAGGAAATGAGTATGTTGGCTGAACTAAAGCTGTCTGCAGCTTTTAAGATGACAGCTGTGAGATACTTAAAAACATATGCTGCTTCACATTTTGTCTGCTTGACATTGCTACATTGAAGATTTAAAAAGAGTTTCAAAGAATTTTCATGGTATTGCATATTTTGAAACTTTTTTTTTTATAAAGGACATAGTTATTAACAGTCTATTTTATATTAAGCCACCTTTATGACATGCCTGCCATGGAAAATTCTACCAAAAGAATAGTATGTGCACTGGGTGATCCACGTCTCTTTGGACATATAAGAACTCCTTCAGCCTACAGCAGGGGCTATAATCATAGCTAAAGACCAGCATCAGGCCCTCCTGCTCCAAAGGAGCACAAATCTGTTGGTTTGGCAGAGCATGGCTCATTTTCCTTTGTGGTATTATAACAGTGTTAATTTCTCCATTATGTTTCTCAGAGTTGGGGGCACACATTGCATTCTGGATTGCTCCTCAGTGACTGAATGTTAATGGTTGCCTGGTGAATCCTAGAGGGCAGGCCACTATTGGTAAAGAACAGACACAAATGGAGATTTTTGTTTTTTGCATTTTTCAAATTCCTTTCAAGCAGAGCTCAATGCCAGTATGAGGACATCTTTCATTCCCTACTCTGATTTGGAGTATGTTTGACCCATCATCCTCAGAGTTCAGAAGAGTTACATATTTAGATATGCATTAGATATCTAGAGTATCTAGAGACCTTTCAGAGGCCTCTCTGGAAGGTCCAGGCTATTTCTTCTGAGGTTATCCTTTTTGGAGGGCCACAGCCCTGAGTTTAAGAACAGGGATACTGATCAACCAGCCACAATAAAATTAATCCCAAGGGATTCAAATGGGCAGTGGGAAGGCAGAGGACAGGTTACTCAGGGTGCCCGTGTGATTTTCAGGGTGTGATCATGTGAGGATAGTGAGAAGGCTCTGGAAAGGAAGGAAGCTTGGGTACAGAGTAAGAGTGTTCCAATAAAAGAAAAATGCATCCAACACTTTAGAAATGTGGCCAGTAGGGAGAGAGGGAGATGGAAAAGGAATAGGAGATAGGGATAACATTTCAAAACTGAAAGAAAAGAGAGACTTTTCTGGGGCCAAGGAAAGCAATGTGAACAACATGCCGTGAACTATCTAGTGCAATTAACTCAGTCCTCTGCTCCTGAGGTTTAACAAACAAGGATGAAAACAACTGGATGCGGGTTTTCGGCCCCTACATCCTCTGTCTATGCAGCTAGGAGTGTTCCCAGGATGGGGCTGTGACATTCTGAATTCCCCTGAGGCATACAAGGCAGAAGCAACTTCTCTTGGACTATGTCTTACATGCTGCTTCCAATACCCTAAACTTAATACTCCACCCAAACACCAGGACTTGATCTACTAGATGCAACTTTGTAACTGAGCCAAATGGACCAAGTGCAAGGTTTCGACTGAAGAATCCAAGTAATATTTCTATTATTTTGAGGTTTTAAGCAATGCCCTTTTGGAAAATGCTGTAGATTTGGGAATAGGAGTAAAAGCCTTGATTAAAATATATAAAACCAGAAAGAAGAACTCTGTTAAAAAGATCCCAAATGACAGGCAAAGGCCCATTAATAACACCTATGCTAATGTAATCAGCAGGCAGAGAAATAATTCTTGAGTTGGACAGAGAAGTAGGATCCTATTCTGCCATGTCATTGTGAGGGTCTGAATCGTCTTCCTTCATTTTTAGTGTTTCCCAAGATACTTGCAGTACAATTTTATCCATCTTCTACTTTTTCTCCCTGTCACCCATTCCTAATATTTCCTAGAACAGTTTGTGCCAAGAACAGAGTTGGATGGGAGCCTGGGAATTAGAATAAGTCCTGTTTCTTCTTGCTAAGTTCACTTGTTTTTTCTCTTTCCATTAAAAAAAAAAAAAAAAAAAAAAAAAAAAGCAATTAGTGAAATCCATGTAGGTGGCACATGAACAACATTATCTTTTCTTACTTGTGTGATGGTCTTTCCATTTTCAGATATTGTTCCATGAAGAGTTGACATTTTAATACCAAGTGATATTTCCTCCCACTTCCTGCCATCCAACTGAAAAAAGGTATCCTTTTCACAAGAAGTTTGATATGTGAGATTTTGTGAAAGGATATTGTATCTAAGACAGCTATAAATTCTAGGTATGTATCCACGGTTTTCTAAGTTTGTGAGAAGTTAAATGTGGCAACGTTTGTGTCTGAAAATCATGACATCAAACATTTATATGTCTAAACAGTGATTCATAACAATTTCAGTCCTGGGAAGATGGAAATAGATGCTTCAAGCTTGAGAAGCCCATCAGAGCAGCTATGGTCCCCTCTTATCTGCAAGGGATATGTTCTAAAATCCCCATTTCATGTCTGAAACTGAGGACAGTACCAAATCTATACATGCTATGTGTTTTTCCATGCTTCATTCCTGTGGTAAAGTTTACTTTATAAATCAGGCACAGCAAGAGATTAACAACAACTAAAAATAACATGGAACTATTACAACTAGATACTGTAATAAAAGTCACATGAATATCTTTTTTTTTTCTCTTAAAGTATCTTAGTATCCTGTACTCATCCTTCTTCCCTTGATGCTGTGAGATGATACAATGCCTATGTAATGAGATGACTGAGGTTATTGAGGTGGAGTTCTTTATAGTACAAGTTCCTGTTACCTCTGCAGGTGATCTGATAACTGGGAAGGCCCCAGAGTGACTAAGGCGTGGGTCGTATATACAGAGAGATACACTGGACAAGGGGATGATTCAAGTCCCAGGTGGGACAGAGCAGGATGGTACAGCATTAGATTTCAACATGCTACTCAGAACAGCACACAATTTTAAACTAATAATTTGTTGATTTCTGGAAATTTCCATTTAATATTTTCAGACCAGAGTTAACCACAGGTAACTGAAACTGGAAAGCAGCATTGCAGAAAAAGGGGCTACTATAAGGAGGCTTAATGCTGTTTGTACACAATGCTGTCTTTCTTTGGAGAAAGAAATAAAATTATAATATACAACAAGCTCAGATGAGTTGTTCCAAAGCTCTCTTTGGATGAATTCATTTTTGTGCCTAATTTTGGTCACTTCTTGTCTCATTAAGCAGGAAGTAAATTTACTGGTTGCCCTGTTAAAATTTCTGATAAAGAACAAAAAATCTGGTTGAGCTGGATTTTGTATCACATATGAGAGGTGTTTTGTAGAGCCCACAAGTGTCTCTCTGGTGGGAGCTGAAGGTGCCCTTCCATCATTTCTATATAAGGAAGGGGAGGTGTTGGTGTGGGTCAGGAAGGTCAGACACAGATATGGATTAGTGAGGAATAATGTGGGCAACATAACCCAGATGTTCCAGGTCACATCTGTCATTGGAGAATAAGCTGTGGTGGGTTGGGTCCCTCACCTGTCTGACCTGGCCTCTCAAAGCCATTTCTGTTGCCCTCAAGGTGTTTTACTCATGTCTGCCCAGGAGCCCAGCCATAGCGGCCACTGAACCTCCAATTGGATCATCTCTAACTCTCAGGTGATAACATCACTTGGTGACCCTGGTTCCTGCCAAGCCTATCACAAGAATTTCAGGACCTGTCCAGGCTGGCTTCACGTTTCCAATGCTCCCAGGGCTTGGTGTGACTGCTTTTTTTTTCAAGGGCTTGGGGAATGGCCCCAATGACCCTGTCCTCTGTCCTCTGGGCCACCAAGTTGTCCTGCTTGCCTAGAGGTGCACCAGGTTTCTCTTGAACTCATCAACCCTGTTCTGGTCTTTCTTCCTTCAGAGCAGGCCAGAGAGGAATGAGGGGCAAGAGATGGAATACATACCTTGCCCTTTGTTTCTTTTCTTACTCCTCTCACCCCGCTTCCCAGTCTCTCCCAGATAGAAGACACAAATGTTATGCATAATACATGTGAGCAGAGGGACACAGGGTCTGGGGTGGAGAGACAATATAAGCTAAGAGAAAGGGCAGCAGAGGCTTGACTGCACTTAGGATTTGAGGACCCCTCAGCCAGGTGGAATATTGTTGCAACGAATTGGTAGTTGGTGAGAATTGCTGGATTCCATCATTCTCTCCTTTTTTTCTTTCCCTTATTCTCTTTATTTTTATCTCTGGTGACCTCTGTGCTATGATGGGATGCAGGCTCCTCTTGCTTGGGTCCCCTTACATTTTTGAAGCTCATGAAGACCAGGGGATAGTCTGGCCGGCAGATTGAGTCCTCTCCTCCCTGCATGGGAGAAAAGGTCTATGGCTTGCCCAGCTCAGGCCTTGAGTGAGGGAATGGTTTCGAGGCCTCACATGGTCCAGGGCAGCTCAACAGGCTGCTGCAAAGGCTAGAGCTTTTGAGAAAACAGAGTGGACAGTTGTTTTGCTGGCCCTGGCAGCAGTGTACCCAGAGGTTGTGGCTGCAAGGTGTTCAAGGCATATCAGCGAGATCTGGTAAGTCTAAATAATATTTCAGAGATCACATTGAAGCTATTTAAATAAACTTCTCCAGCATCTAAGAAATGCTCATTTACAGAAAGCCAATAGGCTAATTATTCTTAGTTATTTATAGAAAGGAGTCTTGCAAGGATGGAAAGCTACTTGACAATATTTTATTGTATTATTATATGCACTTAATGGTAAAAAACAAATTTCTTTTAAAAATACCTTAAGATTTTAATTGTCCTCCCTTCAGCAAGGGACAAACAGAATGGCTAGAATTAATAATTACATCTCAACCTCTATAGAAATGTGTAGTTGGCAAGGCACTTTCTAATATACAGTCTTGTTTAATCTTTACAACAGTCCTACGAGATGACGAGTAACGGGGCCACTGAGGGCTTTGCCCAGGGTCATACAGCCAGCAGGGAGCAGAGCAGGATCATCAGCTTTCAAATCTTATTTCATGGTTCTTAAGTGCATCTCAGAGTGAACTTGACCAAGGTGACTATAAAGCATTTAGCACTTCTAAGGCTCCCTAAGCCACTGCATGCAAACTGCAGCTGGTTTAGCATCTTTATAGTTCTTTCCCTTTCTCTGGGAAACCCCAAACACCTCACTCTCTTCCCTTCTTAGTATGTATATATACATATAAAATTTTTTCCTGTGAACTTTTTCAGAAATTTTTACAATTTTGTTTCTGAGTTATTTGGCTGTGAACACTCATTTTATTTAAAGGTTGGCTCTGGTGCTTTAGCAAGCATAGCCAATACTCAGGAATTTTTGCAAGTGAGAAAAAAATTTATCCTACAAGTTGTTTTCAGTTGTAATATAGATTTTAAGTATAGTAGATTCAGTAATAGGTTCTCTATAATATTTTATATGATAGACATTTTATTAAGCATTTATTTTGATTTTGTAGTGTGCTTTTCATATCGCTTTAGGGGTCATATTTTTCAAGATGTTCAAAAAGCACATTTTAAGTTTTCTTATCTATATATTGGATATAAGAATAGTAATTACCTCACAGGGTTATTATGCAGATTAAATCAATTTCAATTAATAAGCTTGAAGCTGTCAAATCAGTACTTAGCACATAGTACTCAATAATAATTGGCTGTTATTATTATTATCCCTATTAGAAAAAAAGTGCCTTCATTTTCACCACAGAACAGATTTATAGGGAACCAGTAATTTGACAATTTGAATCCTAACACATGACTATGAGTTTATGCTGAATATTCAAATAATTTTGGAATATAAGTGATATGATTTAAGATAAGAGACTATATACTATAATTATAGTATCCAAAAATACTATTGGAAAAACCTTTTAATAAGAGGCAAAAGTCTATTCTTTCCAGTACAGTAAAGTAAATGGTTAAGAGCAGGAATATCCTGTTTCAAGTCCTGGCTTTGTATTTACTCTCTGTGTGGCTTTGGGAGAGTTACTTGAGTGTTGGAAGCAGCTATTTCTTCATTCATAAAAAGGAGATACTAAGCATGTACATGAGAAAGGTAGGGAAGGATAAAGTGAGAGCATGCCCAGTCCAGTGCCTGGCACAAAGTGATGACCCCAATTCTTGGCTGGTACAACTACGATTGTGAAAACAGGACCAGAGCCCAGACAGAGAGTGGTCCCTTCTTTAGATCATACAGCCCTGATAGTCACTCACCATATTTTTGTCTTTCATATGCCAATGTTTGGAAACTCTTGGAATTTCTTGCTTACAGTTGATTTAAGATAATTCACATCTTTTCCCCTCTTGTTTTGTGATTCTAATACCCCCACTCCAGGGATGAAACTCCATTTGAGAATCACTATATATTCTGCATGTTTCTTCCAGCCAAGAAAAGGTTTATTTCTGTAGTTTTTGCTATAAAAAAGTAGAGTGTGTATATATACACGTTTACATTTCTGAACACACACACACACACACACACACACACACACACGGTTATATAACATAAAAACATAATATAGAATACATTTAAAAAACTGTATAGCTATATTTTCTCATTCCTTTATATAATTTGGCTAAATCGTAGCCTATCTGAAGTAGAAGATAAAATGAAAAGGATACTACTCAGTTTATTAGGTCATAGCAATTTACTCTGTATATCTACACACATTCAAATGTAAATGCATATTAAATGTGATCATAAGTCATTTTTAGCATACTTGTCAAAGGTAATTTTTCTTTTAAAAATATTGATAACTAATTTCTTTTAGATATTTTTCTTTTTTCCTTATATAAGAGCTTTCTATTTCAACCCCAAATTCTTTTACTTAAATGTGAAATTTGTGAGTCAAATATGGCAAATGATATGAAATGCAAAATTATCTTTAATTCATTACTCTTTGATTTTATTTATTTCCATAATAGGCTTCATGGTGGAAAAATACTGACCAAGTCAGTTAATTTAGAAAAGATTCCTATTTCTAAGACATAATATTGACCCTAGGCAGTTCTGTGATTCATCACTTTAAAGCATGATTAAGCCTCAATGAGATTTTGTAAGAACTGAAAGTGGGAATAAAATAAATAGGTGGACATTTGTGTTGGGTAGAAATTTGTATATCACTGCTAGCAGAGATATAGGAAAATAAAGTGTTCTGGAAAGGAGGAAAAGGAGAAGTCATGGCTTCATGCACTTGAGTGGGTAGAAGATAAAGGAATTATAACATTAGAGCTTCAAATCATAATTATATATGAATCATATAGGACATTGAGTTTTTTAACCCATGTGAGTCATTCCAAAAATCAATTGAAGTACAAAAGTAAATAATTTGTTATAAGAAACCATCTATGCTTAAAAATGATTTTCACACTGATGTTAAATGTAAAAATACCACAAAAGTCAACATAGGATATGTTCCTGAGCCTTTTTCTAATATATCCCAGACCATAGAAAGGTTATTTGCTCATGAACTTATGTGTAGATTTTATACTATTTGCTTCATGCAACAAATAGTTTTCTGAAAAACAAATCACAAAATAAAAACTTTTATAAACAATAATATTTTTAAACATTTGAGGAGCTCTCAATTGAAAAGAACTCAAATAATTATTCTTTGATTTGATAGTTCTGTAAGTTCAACTATATCATGTTTTAAAACTGGGTAAAACACATAGCAAAGATACAAGAGCTCTACATTTATTGGCAAATGCAAAGTATCTCTGGAGGATGTGCAGAGAAGTGATAACATTAGTTGTTTTTAGAAGGAGAACAGAATGGGTGGGGGATGGGATAAGATTTTTCACTGTACATCCTTTGTGTTACTTGAAGGTTGATTCACATGCATATGTTAATTCTTCCCTTCCTTCACAAGGAGGTGATAAATACAATATAATTGTTTTGTTGTTTGTTTGCTTGTTTTTCAGCTTCGTGCTGTTTGGCTGGATACTGTTTGGCTCTGTGAGAAAACAGATCATTAATTTAACTATCTCTAACTATTTACTGAGTGTCTATCATGTGCCAGTTACTATTCCAGACCTTAGACTGATCACAGGTGGCCTTTGTAGAGGAGGTAATATATCATTTGGAATGAACTATTCCAGGCAGAGGAAGCAAATGCAGAACTCACAGGAGGGAGATGGACAGAAGGACAAACCATTTTTGAGTGAGTGGTCACTGTGTGTGCATGTGAATGGATATGTATGTTGATTTGTACATATCCCTCTGGCTCTAGTCCACTTCAAAACTGATTCACAACCCTGTGGGAAGGCAGGATCAGCATTTCAATAGGGTGCCAAAAAGTGTATATCTATAAAACCACATCTGGATTCTATTCTTCACATCTTCAGAGTTTGTCACTCTATGCAGCCTCTTATAACACCACACATAAGCATATTAGTTCTTTTTTTCACAGAAACAAGTCCTATATATTCTTACCCAATAATCGAGAGAATGTTCAGAAAGGAAGAGAAGAAATGAAAGTTTGGCTTCATGTTCAGAATCACCTGTATGGGCGCTACCTTTGCAAAGAGGAGGGCATGGGCCCCATACTTTTGAGGATCTGAGAGATATTTAATAAGACCATGTGGGCTATGAAAGTAGCTGGCAAAATAATGCTTGGTGTAGCAAATTTCTTGTCACCCCCCCCAACACACATCAATTCTTCTTTATAGTAGTTTGTAAGGAAGTAATTTGATTTTAAACCTTTTTTTTTTCATTTATTTACCAACATATCTCATATCTGATACTAATCTAAGTGCTTTCTTATATTAATTCACTTTATCCTCTTAACATCATTATTGTTATTTTCATTTCACTGATAATGACACTGAGTCACAGAGAGGTTAGTTATCTTACCTGGGCTCATAAATCTGTGGGACAGAGCTAGGCTTCCAGTCAGGCAGGAGGTTCCAGGACACAAGCTCTTATCACCCATAACAGCAAAGGAATACATCTGATCTTCCATATTTTCCATCTTAAAGGATATCAATTCACTTTGAATATTGATGTAAACACCCTTAGAAAATAATCTGAACACCCTTAGAGAATAATTTGACAACAGTGTCAGCATTTAGATTCCATGACATTAGAAGGGAGACAGAAAGTTTATTAGCTTGTATGCTTGATCAGAAGATTTAACTTGGCTTAATTCAATTTTCCAGATGAATAAATAATTAGCATAGGGTAATATTTTACTGCACTTGACTTTTATTAGATAAACATGTTAATATAATGCAATTTTTCCTTTTTGCATATGAAGGTTTAATAGTTAAAGAATAGTGCTTACCATACAGGCACCATGTAAACAAAGGGTGGGGTGCTCATGGTCCCCATTCAGTAGCCTTGCATTTATCTGTTCCATGGGACATATTTTACCTTACTGCACCATTACATTTTATTCAGGGAATATTAGCAAGTACAATGGACTGTAAAGAAAAGTTAATTTACAATAAAGATATCAGGAATGAAGTAAAATATGAGAAGTTAATAGCTTTGCTGTTAGGATCTCTAAAATATCCCACAAAGTTCTGGTAGTAAAATTGTTTTGAAATACATAGCACTCGTGACAGGGCTTCTGTGGAAAAACTATATGCAAAGAATGCCCTTTTTTGCCCTTGCTAGCTGCTTCCCAATGTTTTGAAGGTGGTGTGTTTCCTCCTAAATGCTTGCCCATTTCCTTCATGCACAAGATCTAACGTTGTATCATCTTTCATTTAACGATGAAGAATGGATAAAATGCATAATTTATAAATCCTTTACTAGAATGTCAAGTAACCTGTGTGTTTCCAGAGCTGAATTTTCATTTCTTGCACAAGTATAATAGACCATAGCTAGACATTTAGGGATTATGGCTTCTTCCTCAGACCCTGCTCCACCCCAGGAACATGGATTTACACTTAGATATCAGAGTGGGTGGGACTTGGCATGAGATCCAGGTAGGGTGAGAGCAGCATTCAGGTATTAACTTGGGAATGTGTGAGCAAGTATATACACACATATACACCACGCACATCTATCTGCACACACACACACACACACACACACACACACCACAGCCATTCACACACATCACATAAGCATTCACTCACACACTAGACACTTTCGTACTCATCATATACATCACATGATGCATTCACACATACTTAGACACATTCACACATACACCATGTACATATTTCATACATGTATTTAGATACATCCATACACATCCATACCATACATATGCATTCACACACATACTTAGACATATTCATATAAACACACACACACATGACACACACACAGAGCACTCTCCAGAGATGTCATATTTAAAGATGGTTATGCAAATACGTATAACCCCCTGGCAAATTGAGTCTTAAAGTCCTGTTGGAAAGAATGACCACTGTAAGCCCAAGCTCTTATAAAGGACTCATCTATGAAAAAATTTCTTGGACTGAAGACAATGCCTTTAGAAGGTGTATTGTCGTGCATCATCTTGAATGTCCAGGACCCCATGACTACTATCCATTTACCCAGAGGAGAAGCACAGGTCCTCACAGTGGTGTCTCAGGCACCCTTGCTGCTCTCCCCTCCCAGGGCCTTCCTTCCAGCCACGGTTTGCCTGGTGCTCTTCCTCGGCCTGCTCTGCTCCAGTCAGCCTAATCTCACTTTCTCAAAGAGCTTACCTTGACTGGCTGCCACTGCTGCTATCCTGATCCAATTTACTTTCTCTTTCCTGTTTTTTTTTTTTTTTTTAATTGTATTCATCACTTTTAACCTGTGGTATAATTTACTTATTTATTGTTTATTATTAGCTTTTCCCCCTAAAATTGTAAGCTCCATGGGGACAGGAACCTTTGTCTCTCTCACCTTTGGATCCTGAGGGCCCAGCAGGAACCCTGAGAATACAGTGGTGCTTAGTAAAGATTTGTTGCATTTATGATTGATTCAATGAACGAGCACATCATAGAAATTATCTTTAATCCTCTTAAAATCCAGGAGACTATTATTTCTATTTTCTAGATGAAAACACTGGAGCTCAAATAGATTAAGTGTCTTATGTGTGCTTTCTCTGGTGCCAGTCTCCCATTCTTTGAAATAGTATTGTGGTTGATGAAAACAGAGTGAGTTATGGTTTGTCATAACATGATAGAGGCAAACCCACACAAACTGAGGTAAAATTCGTGTGTGTGTGTGTGTGTGTGTGTGTGTGTGTGTGTGTGTGAGAGAGAGAGAGAGAGAGAGAGAGAGAGAGAGAGAGAAAGTATGTCTAGGCTTGACTATGACCTTTCATGTAGTTTTATAGTTTTAGAATGAGGCCTTTAGGATCAGCAAGAAAATGCTATGGTCTGAATGCTTATCTCCTCCTAAAATTCACATGTTGAAATTCTACTCCCCTCCCCCTGAAAGGTGATAGATAATATTAGGAGGTAGAATCTTTGGGAGGCGATGACCTAATGGGGATTGAAACCTCAAGAATGGGATTAGTGTCCTTGTTAAAGAAGTCCCCAAAGAGCTCTTCACCATATGTGAGGACACAGCTAGAAGACACCATCTATGATCCAGAAAGCACTCACCAGATACCAATTTGCCGGCACCCTTGATCTTGGACTTCCTAGCCTCCAGAGCTCTGAGAAATAAATTTATATTGTTTATGATCCAGACAGTTGAGGACATTTTGTTTTAACAGCCTAAAGGAAATAAGAAGGGATGATTTCAGAGAACTGAATTACATTTTTTCTTGAATTTGCATGTAAAAGAAACTAATCTAGAGGAAATGAGAGAAAGATTATATAGATGTTGTAGGTCAAAAAGGATCTGTAGTAAGCAATATAACATTCAGCCTGGTTTTTATTTTTAGGTTCTATTCACCCACTATCTCTTAAGATAGTGTCTCTCAAACTTTCATGTTTTCAGAAATTTCCTGATTGGCATATAAAAGATACAGAATCCTAGGCTTCACTCCAGAGTTACTGTTTAATAAGTCTGTGGACCAAGAAATGTACATTATCAATAAGCTCTTCAGTGATTTCTTTTTTTCTTCTTTCTTTTTTTTTTTTTTTTTTTTTTTTTTTTAAGCAGTTGGCCCAGAGGTGACAGCAAGAAACCTGGTGAAAAAGAAGTGACATTGGGATGTATCAAGTCCCTACTATGTTCAATACTTAAGTTTTTATTCTTTTCTCTTAAAAAAAATGGAGGATCATGTCATATTAAGACATTCAGATTGGCTTAACTGCTCTCTCTTAGGAGCCTTTGCCATTTGGCTGGTTAGTGACTGGAATCCACTGACAGCGGGAGTGATTGGAATGCACAGTCCTTGGGTGGAACACACCTTCTGGAACTATTCCTTGACTTAAAATGCAAGTGCTCTGCAACCCCTCTTGTAAAGGAAATATAGCAATTATTCTCACTCCTGTAGTTAAATTTAAATGCTAACGTCTTAAGCATCTATACTGCTAAGCTGCTCTCCCAAGTGCCACCATTTATAAGGAGCCTGCAGAGGTGGGAGCATTGAAGCAATGCCTTTTGCTGTACAAAATTTCCTTCTTTTTCTTGAAACCTCTTGGTTGTCACCATGTACTTGAGAAATGTGCCTCAACTAAGGTGTGGTTAAAGGGAAGCCTGATCAATGAGTTTGCTAATTTTGTTTCTCTGCATACAACTAAGTAGGGAAGTAGAAGCCCTAAACATGCACGCTCACTACTGGTGAGGGTTTGGCTGACTGCCCTTTTAAGGTAGAACCTCATAGGTGGCAGTTTGGGAATGATCTCTCTAGCCCACAGTGAGACTCTGAAGTGACATATTTAAGTTTCTGACTTTGAAAAATCAGTTCTTAGGGTTGATTAAATCAAGATGAATTCACAGGATGCTTTAGTGACAAATAGCCATGCAGTTTAGCCAGTTGAAGCACCCCCTCTGCTAGCTGGTTGAATGAGCAATTTATTTCTGACTATATGGCAGCATCACTGAGAATGCTGCATGGTGAACACAGAGTTAGAAGTGAGGAAATAGCGTGTTACTCCCATGATACTCGATTTAGGCTAATATTATTTGTTTTGTTAGCTTTTTCCAGTTTAGGAATGCTTTTTGTCCAAATAAGTCCTATTATATTTAATGTACTTCTTTCTTCTGAGCTGAAGTTATCTGTATCTATTTTTGTGACCTTTCTGTCTGACTCCTCTATCAGTTACCCCAAGTTTTTATCTTCATTTATTTTGAGATGGGGTATCACAATGTTTCCCAGGCTGGCCTTGAACTCATAAACTCAAGCAAACTTCTCACCTCAGCTTCCAGGGAGCTAGGACTACTGGTGTGTACCACCATTCCTGGTCTAAAACCCTATTATATCATCACTTTTTTTGTGTGTGTATGTGCCAAGACCTGGGATTGAATATATCATCACTTCTTAATAGCACTTAATAATTTATCTTATTGTTACATTTTATCAAGTTATTTTCTGATCTCTAGTTTTGTCAGCAAACTTTAAATCAACTGTAGTAATAATGACCACACATGCCTTCATTAGGGACCTCATCTTGAGGATAATCCTGAAGATCAGAGTGGTTTGTGACTTTTCTAAGGCCATCTAGTCTATTAATGGTAGAATCCAGATTAAAATCCAGTCCTTCTGACTTCTAGCTATTGCTTCTTTCCTTTAGTTCATAGTACCCCACATCCCTATGACTAATCGGAAATGTGGGAATAGTGCTCAGGGACTCACCTCAGAAGAAAACCCATCATTGTGATTCTAACACAGTATTCTAACTGAGCTAAGCAGTCCATACAGGTTATTCCACATTACCAGTCCTGTTCATTGTTATTACTGAAAGTATGGTGGATCAATACTTGCTTTCTGTAGACCTCAGTCTAATTACTACAACTTGAAGATTTTTTCTAAGAATTAGCAAGTGTTTTCATTGCCTCTATTTTCTTGAAAATTTCAAATATTGCCAATTAGGTTTTGAACTCATTTTCCCCTTCAGTTTTCAAAAAGCATTGGCCCCTTTGAAGCCATATTTTCATTGTTATTACAGAATTTAAAAGTGTGTTGCTTTCTAACAGAAAGGGAACTATTAAATTTCTGTTTTTTTTTTTTTTTTTTTTTTTTTTTTTCCAATTAGTAAAAAAACTGCAATGGCTCTACAGGTTCTTATAATATCAGAACAATTGGATTTTTTAAAAAGAACATTTCCCCATACTTCCTAGTAGAGAAATATATAATATAGGTACTCAATAAGTATTGTGGAATGAATGGAAAGATATTTACTTAAATCATTAAAAAGAAGTATATGAAGTTATATTTATATTGCTTATTACTCCTCTGGGTAGCACTGGATGAAGATAACAACGAGACTTTTATGAAGAAATATCAAGAGACTAGCCCAATGGTACTTGCATTGTGGAACCTGAGAACCCACAGAACTGTAGGGGAAAGTTCTAGTTCCTCAGTCACCCAATGTTTCCATAATGATGTTAAAGCCAGACTCTGTTAGGCAGTTAGTATAGATAGGTAAATCAAGTCAGGTCCGATCAAGAAAGCCAATTTTGAATGAGTCTGGGGAAGTTGGAGACTTGTTGGCCTGAGGGATTGGAATGTTAATTCCTTCAGAGCCCTTCCTCCACCCTTCTCAAAAACCTGCCCCAACCTGTTGCCAAGGTAACCTGTTCCAGGAATTGCCCCTTCCTACAGGGAGCTTTAAAGTTGTTAATGTATCCTGGGCTGCTCCATCCTGCCCTTCCCCCTTTTGGCCTTCTTTTGGCCCCCTTTTGGCCCTTCTCACCTTTGGGCCATCCCAAGGGAAGAAGAGAGCAGGAGAACAAAGGAAGCCCTGGGACATATAAAAAAGGCAGACCTGCCTCGCTTCTTGGGACACTGGAATACCAGCAATGGCCCCCTACTCCCTCCTGGGAGAAGTCTCTGTTACCTCTTTTAAATAAACCCTGATTTATATGCTTGCCTTGGTGTGCTTCTCTAATGTTCAAACTTTAACATTTTTGGTGAGCAGAACTCATCACCAGGTAAACAGGTGGTATCAACGTGTTATGAAGATCCTTGAGGAGTTTTTTTGTAAAAAGAAAATCTTGACTTGTGCCAATATAAAATGATCATATGTCAACAGTTTCATTCAATTCACCAACCAACAAGGGAACCAGTAAGATATTAAAACTGGTTCAAAGAGCATTACCTATGTAATATAATGTATATTACCAATACATTTATAGGTAATGCTGAAATAAGATTGCGGGATTAAATACAAAAGTGATTAATATCCATTAGGTTATCTGTTCTACCAAAGGAAAATCTGTAATTGAACCTCTGTTCCTGCAGAGTTGCAAAGTAGCCCAGACAATAAAAAGTCCAGCTCAGAGCTATACTGCTAAAGGTTCCTACTAAGCTCTTTTTGCATATTTCCAAGTTTCACATAATTTCCTGACACTTTGGCATGCCAAGTTCTTTCTACTATCACCACTCTCTTTGTCCAGGTTACTTCTTGCACTGATCTCTCTTTCTTCATTTTGTTCCCCCCTTTCTGTCTCCAATATACATTTTCCTTTTGATTGAAGCTCTACTTTTGTGTTGGGTAAAACTGAATTGTGAAATTTAACCTGTAATTTCCTTTGTAGTTCACTGATACCCTCCTCTTTTATTTCAATGCATCTAACCATCTATTCATTCTTCCATTCACTTTTTTATCCATTTTCAGGGAGGGGGGGTGCTGAGGATCAAGCCCAGGGACTTGCACAGATTAGGCAAGTACCTTTCTACCAAGTTATACTCCTAGGTCCATTTTCTTATCCATTTTATTTATTTGTTCTCACATTTGTTCAGCAAATGTGAACTGAACTTTGACTAGGTAGGTGCTCTCTGAAAAAAACTGCTCTAAATGAAGACAGTTTTGATTTGGAAATTCTTAATTTTGCTCACTAAACCATGTGTCAATTCAATTTAGCAAAAATTGAGAGCATATTGTGCTATGGGAACTGGATGGCCACTCGGTGTACATCATTCCAGAACTCTGCTAAAAGGCACATTCTCCCCTAGGGTATGTATCTTTTTAAACTGTCAATAGTCATTTCAATTTTTGGGTAGGATTGTCCATCTTTTGATAGTAGGTTTTAATTGGGATAGAGAATGCAAGGAAACCTAAATTACCCAATGTGTAAAAAGAGGAATCCCTTTGAAGCAATAGAATGTGAAAAATTAATGATGAATATGTTAGTTAGCTTTCTGTCTCTATAACACAAATACCTGAGATAATTTATGAAGATAGAAGGCTTGTTTTGGCTCAGTTTTGGAGTTTCCAGTCCATGTTGGTTGGCCCTGTTGCTTTTGGGCCTGTGGTGCTATAGTGCATCATGGCGGGAGTGTGTGGTAGAGCAAAACTACTTACATCATGGCCAGAAAACAAAGAGAAGGGGGTGAGTTCCTGCAATCCTCTTCAAGGACATATCCCCCAAGACTTAAAGACTTCCCACTAGGCTCCACCTCCATACCACCCCTCCAATATTACCACCTTGGTGACCAAGCCTTTAACACAAGGGCCTCAGGGCATTGAAGATCCAAACCATAGCAATGGCATTTCAGTCATTTAAAGAATGTATTTGTTGTAGAGTTTTGTTTTGTTATTTGGAGAGAAGAGCATTGGTTGAGTATTTTTTTTTTTTTTTTTTTGGGGGGGGTGGGGAAAGAAAGGAATAGAAGAGATAGGAGGATATTACAGAAATTCTACCACAGTGTGCCATAACTACCAGGGCTGTGACTGAAAAGTGGGAGTAGGGCCAGTGGGGAAAACAAGCTCTAGAAATGCAGAGGGCTTCATGTTGGGCTTAGGCCCTGGCCTAAACAGGCACAGAAAGCTACTTAGAAATCATTCTTGAGAAACCAGGTAGCTTGACCCTAAATGAAGGAAAAATCCAGGAAATCATTTCCTTGTGCATCCAATTAACGTGCATATGGCTGCTTTCAGCATTGTGTTATTTGGTTTGACAATTGAGTTATTTGAACCATCTTCATTAATGGAGAAATAGTTGGCATGTTGTAAGCATTAAGAGTTTCCATTATTCCTGTTCCTGTGTTAAAGGGTTCATAATTTGTTCCTGGGGGAGAAGAAAACGGGGGGCTGGCAAGAAGAAGGCTGGGGACTAAGGTCAGATTAGTTTAGGAAGATGAGTTTTATTAATCTTTGCCAGCTTCTCAGCAATGCCTGGAATTAATCCTTTTCTCCAGGAGTATAGGTTATTATAGGATCCATCCCTTTCATTTGTATGTCTTGAAAATAAGATGGGAGATGGAAAGATGTAGCTAGGACAATGTTGTGTCAAGAGCAGGTAATGTTTAATATGTGCTTTTGAAAAATGTAAATAAATTTCAATATTCATTCCCTTTCTCAACTGTCACCTTCATTTGAATGTACTCGTGGTTAAGACTTTGGTCAGGTAAATTTAGAAACCCATTAGATTTTAAAGCATGATTTAGCAGAATTATTTTCTTTAAGTAACATTATTTCCTTAATTTGAAAAGTAAATTGCATGGAACAATCCAAGAACACAGAAAGAGAAATCTATAATACTTTAACAATATATACCATACACACACACACACACACACACACACACACACACACATACACACACGTAGGTCCCTAATAAGTTAACCTAAACTGTGTGTGTGTGTGTGTGTGTGTGTGTGTGTGTAGTTGAACATTTCTTATCTGAACTGCTTGTGGACCAGAGTGCTTCATATTAGGAGTTTTCCCTCCTGATAGAATATTTGCATATATATGATGAGATAATTTTGGGGTAAGACCCAAATGTGTGTGTGTGTGTGTGTGTTTTTTTTTTTTTTTTTTTTTTGGTACTAGGGATTGAACTCAGGGTCACCTGACCACTGGGCCACATCTCCAGTCCTTTTTTGTATCTTATTAGAGACAGGGTCTCACTGAGTTGCTAAGTGCCTCGCCATTGCTGAGGCTGGCTTTGAACTCGCGATCCTCCTGCCTCAGCCTCCCAAGTGCTGGGATTCCAGGTGTGTGCCACCGCGCCCGGCAAGACCCAAATGTAAAGATGAAATTTGTTCATCTGTTATATACATCTGATACACATAGCCTCAAGGTAATTTTAGACAATATTTTAAATAATTTTGTGCATGAAACAAAGTTTTGTGCTGTGAAAATTTCCACTTGTGGCATTATGTTGGCCCTCAAAAATTTCAGATTTTGGAGCATTTGGGATTTTGGATTTTCAGATTAGGGATACTTAACCTGTATATATGATTTCTTTCTTTGTGTAAGATTTGACTCCTTGCCGTAACTCCCACCCAAAACATCCACATACAGCCATAGTTAATTCCAGGTCCAATCATCCCAGCCTCCAAAGAGTTCTGTGATGGAATGCAAAGATCTGGCCTAGCATCAGGGGCCAGTCTTCTACCCTGCATCTCTTCCTTTAACTCACTGGGGGACTATGAGCATCACTTCCTTGCTCTGGGCATTAGTTTTTCTCATCACAATATGAAGGGTTTTGATAAGATCATCTCAAGTTTTTTCTAGCTTGGCGATTCTAGATCTGACCAAATTTTAGAAATAATGCTTCTGTTTTCTGGTCACTTTAATTGTGTTCCTTCATTCTGGAGAAACCTTTTGCCTCCCCTTCCTGCCATGTCTCTCTTTTCTCTTACCTTTTTGTTTTCTTCTCCTTTGTCTTTTTTTTTTTTTTTCTTCACAAACTGCAGGTAGTAGATATACTCCTCATTGATAGAAGGAAGATTCAAATTTCCTACCTCCTGACAATTTCAAATTTTTTTTTATAAAAGAAAAGCTCAGACCTTCTATGCTAATTTCAGCTTCAGAGATGAATGTGTGAGAACGTATTTGTCTGAAAACAATTCCTCAGAGAAAGCCACACTGGCAAAATGGCTGGTCTTGCCAGATGGTAAGACGGCTGCTTGTGGGCTCTGCTGGTTGGGCTCAGTTTACTCCCTTGTGGTAGGATAGTATTGTCTTCTGTTTAATAAAGGAGTTTGCAAAATTCTCACCTGATTTGGACTTGAACACTGAATTATCTACATGCCTTTATGGGAGGACACTGGGTTTGTCTGAAACACTTATTGACTGGGGGGCGTTGTGGACTTGCTTGGTGGTGGGAAGGGGAGGCCCCTCTCTTCTTGTGGTTTTGGGAGCACCATTCACTGACATCCAGGGGTCTCTGGGAGTTTTCCTAGTCATGACACTGCTCTGACACTGTCCTCCTGAAGCTGCAGCAGTGACAGGATCACACCTCAAAGTGTAGCAGCTGGAGGCTCTGAACATGCTGCTGAAATAGTATCGAAATTGAGGTGAAAGGTTTAATTTTAGACTTTTAAGAACTAGGCTTCTCAGCTCCCACCAAGTTTGACTTCAAATTGTTGCTTAGGGTCTTTCCCCTGCAGCTTGCTGGCCATAAAGCCCTTGACTGTCATTCATCAGGACACAGTAATATATTTGCAATATGGACTACTTAAGCAGGGTTAATACCAAAAGTTTCCCTTTTTACTGCCTTTATATTGTGAGAAATCTTCAATCCTTAGGTCATCCTCAGAGATTTTAAATTTAGTTCAGATTTGACAGGTCATTCTAGTTTCCAATTGGAAACTTTGTACCTTTTTTGGAAAAATGTTTCTTTCACCAAGGAAGGATTTACTAACAGGGGTGCTCTTTTATCCTGACAGCAGAGCCCAAAATATAAAGACTAAAATCCCACCATTTAGCTCATAGCAGGGACATGAAAACCTGGTTTTTCCTATCAAGGGTCATAGGAAGGGAAAAATCTATTGCAGGTCACACAAATTAAAAATAACTTAATGGAATTAAAACATAAGAATTTATAACAAGTAACCATCTGTGAAGGTTATTCTGTCAAGAACAGAGAACAGGAAATTCTATTTTGAAAGTGAAACATGATAAACACCCTTCTGTTCTGATAAGGTTACTTAAGGAGGGAGGATGAAAAGAAGTAGAGGAGAAAAGATAAAAGAAAGGGAGGTGGACAGAGAGAGGGTAAGAGAAGCTGTGGAAGTGGAGAGAGAGAGAGAGAGAGAGAGAGAGAGAGAGAGAGAGAGAGAGAGAGGGAGAGAGGGAGAGAGAGAGAAATGAGCAGGTCTGGGATACAGGAAGGGGACTTTTGTGGGCCAGTGGAAACCCCTCCCAGTTTTGACCATCTAGTAACCTGTCTTGGGAGAAAGATGACTCCTTCTCCCTCTCTCCTTCATGGTCTTCTTTTTCCTAATTCCTTACCTGGATCTGGACTTCTTCTCCAGCCACAGTGCTGAGCACAATTCCCTCTCTTGTCTCTAAATTCACTGTTCTGTGGTTTCAGTGTACCCACAGGGACATCTCTCCTTGTCCACAGCCCCAGCCCTCCCATCTGCCAGTACACTTGCCTGTACCTCTACTCTCTCATTCGAAAACTGCACCCAGGGGCTGGGGTTGTGGCTCAGTGGTAGAGTGCTAGCACATGTGGGACACTGGGTTCTATCCTCAGCACACATAAAAAATAAAAAATAAATTAAAAAACAAACAAACAAAAACTGAACCCAGAACTTGCCCTTGACCATCCTCCTGGGTTCCACTTTCTAGTTCAGAGAAGGCAGCTGGGGATCCCTCCCTCACTTCTAATTTATGGCAATAAAACCAGAAATGGCTACAGTCTTATCCAGAGCTTTCATGTTCTCTCCTCTCTCTCTACATTCCTCCTTGATTCCTTTCCCTCTTCTCTTCTTCCTTCCTCTCCCGAAATGGGAGAAAATTTCAGAAGTACAATAAGCCTGCCAAATGATGATCTCTTTCAGTCGTCTTCCTTCTAACCGGGTTATCCCTACATATCTGGATTTGGAGGAATTGAGAAGGAAAGAAAAAGAGGAGAAGAAAGGGAGAACAAGCCTGGTGTCAACTATGGTCAGGAAAGATCCTTTAGTGTGCTTTGTGATTATCCATAAATAAAAGAATAAAATTAAAGTTGTTTAAAGCAATGGATTCCCTATCCACTGTTGTTTCTCCATCTGTCACTTCCTTTTCCCTGTCAGATGCAATAATGTGTCAACTCTTTGTTAACTGGAGTTCTTTATAAATGGTATATGCTGTGCTGTGTGAAATAGTTGACCTGAGTCTTTGATCCAACTGTTGACAGTTATGTTTAAAGTTTTGCAAGTCCTCCTTTAGCAGACTCTTCCACCCACCAACAATAGACCCTCCTTTGGCATCAGACTTCTACAATGAGTCCCCATAATCCCTATGCTATGGTTTGGATCTTGAAGTGTCCCTTGAAAAGCTTGCGTGTTAGGCAAAACAGCAATGTTGAAAGGTGAAAATATAGGATTATGAGGGCTGTAATTTCATCAGTGGATTAATCCATTTGGTGGATCAATAATTTAAATGGACTGCTGGGAGGTAATTGTGGGAGGTGTGTGTATATGGAGGAAGTAGATCACTGGGGGCATGCCTGTGGGTACTATGTTGTGTGTTCTCCCTCCATCTCTCTCTCCCTCTCTCCCTCCCTCCCTCCCCCTGCTGCCCTCCTTCCTGGCTGCCCTGAGCTGAGCAGCTGTCCTCTACCATGCCCTTCTGCCACGATGCCTGATGCCCTGCCTCACCTCAGGCAGTGGAGTCATCCAGCCACAGACTAAACCTGTGAAACTGTAAGCCCCAAATCAACTTTTCTTTCTCTCAGTTGTTTTTGTCAGGTATTTTGGACACAGCGATGAAAAGCTTGCTAACATATCCTGATTCCTGGTATCCATGCCCCATGTAATCCCTTCCTTTACCTTGAGTGTGTGTCCTGGACCTAGAGATTCACTTCTAATGAATTGAATATGGTAAATGTGATGGGATGTCACTCCCAAGATGAGGTTACAAAGGACCATGAGTTCCATCTTGTTGGCCTTCTTTGGTTTTCTTTCTCACTGCTCATTCTGATAAAGCCTGTTACAATGTTGTGATCTGTCTTATGGAGAGGCATATGTAGCAAAGATTAGAAGTGACCTCTGGCCAACATCCAGCAAGGATCTAAAGCTTCCAGACCCAGAGCCTTCAAACACTCAACTCCTGCCAACAACCACAGAGTGAGCTGAGATCAGAACCTGTCCCAGCCTACATTCAAGACTCATTTTGAAATGACTGAGAAGCCAGCAACGCCTTGGTTTCAGCCTTAGGAGAGAACTTGAGCAGAAGATCTGGGTAAGCCATGTCTGGATTTCTGATCAATAGCAACCACAAGATAAAAAATAGTATATGGTATAAAGCTGTTAGTTTGTGGGGCACGTTTTTATATGGCAATAGATAGTTTTAAGCAACCTCTTCTTTAACAGAATCTTTTTGTATCTCAATACCCTCAGATGAGGTTCATGACTTGCTTACCTTAAGCCATATTTGCACTTAGAAAGCATTACTTAGTAAGAGTCTTCTGAACTACATAGAAAAGGGAAATTTTCTCACAAGCCCTGGAACACACTTGTTGTTTCTTCTCTGTCCATCCTTCCTAGACCAGCTTCATCTTATATTCTCAAAGACTTTATAAACCCTGAGAGCACCCTAATCTGGCCCACATGACTTAACTGCAGGTTGTTTATTTCCCTACATTTTCTCTATGTTTTTGCATATCTGTCAGGCTGGATCGGAGTGTCTTACGGTATAGTGGTTGTGACTTCATTTGGGGCTGTGAGCCAAATAGGTAATCTTGAGCCACTTGATTATTAATATTAGAAATAATTGAATAGTTTATCTGGACTAACTATTAAATTCATGCTCATTTATATGCTTTTGTTTGGTTATTAACAACTGGTCTATAGAAAGATAAGTAATTAAACAAGGCAAAATATTTGGCCACTGGAAATCTCAGGAAACTAGCAATCATTTCTGACATCAAGATTATCACAAGAAGTTTTGATTTGAACTTAAACTCACATGAAGTGTAATTTAGATTTTTTTTGACAATGCAAGCAACAGCTACAATATATGTTCTTTATATTTTCCAAGCATTGTCCCATGTGCTTTTCTTAACTCAGAATTCAGAGATTCAGATTTAAAATATAGCAGCTTTCCACTACCATGCCCTTTTGCCATGATGCCCTGCCTCACCTCAGGCAATAGAGTCATCCAACCATAGACTAAACCTGTGAAACTGTAAGCCTCAAATAAACTTTTCCTCCTCTCAGTTGTTCTTGTCAGGTATTTTGGACACAGTGATAAAAGTTGGCTAACATATCCTGATTCTTTGTATCCATGCCCCATGTAATCTCTTCCTTTACCTTGAGTGTGTCCTGGAGATTCACGTCTAATGAATTGAATATGGTAAATGTGATGGGATGTCACTTCCAAGGTGAGATTACAAAGGGCTACAATTTAAAAATATTGTAAAATTTAAACATTTTTTAAACCTAAAGAGCTGAAATACACGAATGAAAGTCACATGAGAGATTGAGTTACATCCAGCAATTTCACAAAGTGATTTAAAAATGTGGTGTGTATTAAACTTTCTCTAGTGTTACCTTTTAGCCTTGGAGGGAGCTAAGCTGTGAGTGAGGTGATGGTAGTGGTGTTGGCTGTGGGAGAGATGGTGGTGGTAATGGTATTAGTGTGTCTATTTGATTCTTTCTAAGGTTAATAGGTAACTCATGGTTACCTACCCATCCATGATCAGTCCATGATCAGTTGGGCCATTGCTTGTGGGGCTGTGGTGAAGCAGCCCATCACCTCAGGAACAAAGCAAAACTGCTCACCTCATGGCTGAGAAGCAAAGAGAGGAAGAGGAAGGTTCTGGGTTTCCATTATCCTCTTTGAAGCCATGTCCTCAATGACCCAAAGACCTCCCATTTGGCTCCAGCTCTTAAACTTTCTACCACCTCCCAAGCCTTTTCCATAGGGACCTAAAGACACTTAAGATACAAACTGTAGCATCTGTCAATCCTAGGTAAGATAAGATAACAGAGTTACCTGCCTTCGGCTGTCAGAAAGGGAAAGAAAGGATGAGAAGGCATCTGCTCCGAGACGTTCTTGGACCGAAAGTGACATGCATCACTCTATTCATTCCACAAGTAAGAACTATATATTGGACCCCACCTAGATGCCAGGGAGGTAGAGGAAACGAAGTCCCTGAGTGTTTGGGGACAGCTTCTCTCTAGCAGTAATTCCACACTATTGAAAGGGGAGCAGGAGTCTTGGTTGGAGAGATGTCTGTCTTTGTCATATGAACATTGTAGATAAGGAATTGCAATGTAGAAATATTAAAAATGTTGATGTTAAGATGTTATGAGTTGTTAATGGCAAAGTTAGAGCTGGAACTTCACCTCTTTTTCTCCTCAGAAAATACCAGATGGAATATTAAAAATCCTATGTAAATAGGGTGTAATATAAGTGAAAAGGGAGCATTTGTGGCCATGAACAGATATGAGTATATACTCCCAGGGCTCCTGATTTCTTTTTTATGAGTGTGGTGCTGGGGATCAAATTCAGGACCTCACACATACTAGGCAAGATCTCTGTCACTGAACTAATGTCTGCCTCCTTAGGCTTTGCAAGCAAAGCTTTTAAAAATGCACCAACTACTGACTTCCTGAATGTAGTGAGTTTCAAATTTTAGTGAACATCACCAGAATCACCTGGAATGTTTGCAAAACATGCAGATTCCCAAGCCCTATTCCGGTGAATCTCATTCAAACTGTTCTGGGATAGGGTCCAAGAATCTGTGCTTATAACAAGCACCCCAGAAATTCTGAGGCAGGTGGTCTTTGAATCACACACAGAGAGACAATGCCTTGATTACTGTGTGTTTTGTGAGGTTTGCCTGGGAGCAGGTGTTGTAGATGCGAACTGTGACCTGACCATTCTTTCTCTGCTTTACCACTCGGTTACACGCTACCTGACTACTAATTGCTGGTGCCTAAATTTCTTTGCCAGAGGGCTTTACCTGGCCTCTGTAGGCTGCTTTGCCACCCATGTAGTAGGTTGGAATTCCTGGAGAATTAACATCACTGGGGAGCAGTTCATAACCAAGAGCTCATAGGTGTTGGTGTATAGATACCTCACCTCCCTCACCCTCAGTGGAAACAACTCTCTGGTGTGTTTTCTATACTGGCTTCTAGAGTTCCCCACTGGGATTTTATTTCAGGTACCCACAGTGGAACCTAGTTTGATAACACATTCTTTATTAGCTCATTTCTCCTCCTGTGTCCTGTAGTTTCCTTTGCCTCTTAAATTGTCTTGAATCTTTGTCTCAGGTCATGCTTCTGGGGGAACCCAAGTGAAGTGGGTGGAGATGCACACACAATCTACTACCTGCACCCTCTCGAGGAATTTCTCCCATGACTCCTGCGTGCTGACATGAGCTGATACTGGGAGTGAGGAGCACATTGCTTTTATGAACCTCATTGGCTCAGTATGACTGTTAGTCTAACATGTCTAATCTTGTCTCTAGCAGCCAGTATCTTAATAAACTGAGCAAAGCCCACGTGATATACTCCCTGAAACTTGCAGATGGTCTAGCAAGGAAAATATCATCTTAGTTTCCAAAAGAAACAAATCCCATCCCCATTGTCCCCTGTCAGTTTTGTTCCATGTGGAAACTTCATGCTGGGCCAGTATGCCTCCTGGGTGAGTGTCCTGCAAAGATTCCAAGCTTTAATGGTTATCCAAAAGCCGGAATTGTGGCATAAATCTCCATGTGTAGAATACATATCACAGCTTGAGTTAAATGGACCCCAAACATATGGCATTGTTTTTTGCATTTTCTAACACATGGGCAGTTTCTCACATTTTAAATCAACCGAAAATGAGAAGATTACAGGCAAATCTTCTTGGAGGATTAACTACCAGGAGATATATTTGGTTTGCATAAATATTTGGACTGAGATGGATGATGAGGTCAGACACTCTGTAAAGACGTATTTCACACTGTAGAAAGTGTGAGCCCAAGGAGAGGACAGGTGTCTCTGGAATCGCCTGCTTTCCCAGATTGAACTGCCTGGGCTTTAGTCACTTTCCCCTGACTTGGACTGCAGCAAAGGGCAAGCAGAGTTATGGTGTCTGGGCTTGATAAATAGGGCTTGTGCAGCTGATAACTTTTTCACGTGAATGTTACTGACAGGGACCCATCACTCCTGGAAACAATCTCTCTTCTTATGTCCCAGTGTTGCTATCAGTCTTATAACCTGCGTATGAGCCTATGTTACTTGCTCAGGAACTACTAGGTAAAGTCATTGAAAACACTCAAGATTATGTTGAAGGGCCCTATTCCCTATTAACTAGGTTTCATGTGGGATTTGAGTGATGGCTACATTCTGAGTTATCAAGAGTTAAGGATGACACAAAGCTAAGCATCAGAATTATACTTTCTCTAAGATAGATCAAGCCTTCTTATCTTGATGAAGATAAGAAGGGCAGCACCAGAAAAGGCAGGGATGTGCCTGTAAGACACCAGTTCTCTGCAGGTAATGATCAATAGGAAAGGAGGAAGGCAGCTCCTTAAGGATTTCTGTCTTTAGCAGCTCACTCAGCCTTGTCAGGGCTCCAAAGCCACAATGGGCTGTGTTGTCCTCATGAAAATGGGCCCACCACAAATTATGCTATGAGCATGTATGAATGTCACAGTGAATCCCACTATTATGTATAATTATAATGCACTAATAAAAACATAATTTTAGGGGCTGGGGTTGTGGCTCAGTGGTAGAGCGCTCGCCTAGCACGTGCGCGGCCCGGGTTCAAACCTCAGCACCACGTAAAAACGCATTGTGTACAACTAAAAAAGCAAATAAATAAATATTTAAAAAAACACATAATTTTAAACAGTAAAAATAAAAAAAGAAAATTAAATGGGCTCACCAGAGAACCAGAGAGGTCTACTGGGTCCACAGATTGCCCAAGAAGATGCTGAAGACCATAGTAAGGTCAGCAGCTCTATGTACTCAGTACTTTTAGGCTTGCTCCACACGCCCCCTCTTTTATGTCTTTTACCCCCTAAATGTAATAACACACACACTAAAGGATTTATTAATATCCCTATTACCTACACTAATCTGCTCAGACAGAGGTCAACAGTATGGAGTTTGGGGTGAGGTGGGATGGGATGCCTGCATTTGAAACCAGGCGGCTGAGCTTACTTCCATGCTTCTGAGGGAGGAGGGAGCTCTTCCAGTCCCTAACAAAGCCCCCCACACTTCCTAGTAGACATGCAATGAACAGATCCACTGAGCCCCATTTTTACATTAATTAGAGATTCTTTCCTCTTCTCACCTTCCCTTCCCCAGCACCGTACTGTAGATCCCCAACGAATTGAGATTCCTTATACAGGAAGGTTTGGTGACAGGGAGCATAGTCTATCTCTCCGAGCCTGCCTTCTTCCCTCCAGGTGGTTGTGGCCATAAAGGATGACTCTACACTCTGGTAGTTTCTCCTATGGAGACAGGAGAGGGAACCAATGAAGGGAGAAGTTTCCTTCTGCTGGAAGCCTGTAATTTTTCTAAGTGATATAGGGTGAGGGTGGCTTTAGGAAACCAGGAAAGACACAACTATCTTCTCAATACAAACTTCACACACTAATCCCGGTCTTGGAAAAAGCAACAGCGCCAGGGAGAAAGTGTCTATGGGATTTGAAACTGATTTCTGCCTCTAGTGCTCTCTAGCCGTGTCCGTAAACCTAGCTTTCCTTCTTCATCTGTGGAGTAGGATTAATACTTTTTGATCATCTCACAGAGTTGATGTGAAAATTAAAGAAGTCTGAACAGGATGAGGGATGTAACTGCATACAGGAATTAATGCATGTTACTGTCGTGCTATTTATGAAGTTCACGATGCTTAGGAATTCCCAGTGGGGAAAGAGGACCCTCCTGCTCCGTGTGTGTTCTCCCTCCCTTACCCTCCTCATCTCCCAGCTATGCCCCTTTCCCCCAACTCCGCCCCCTTTCCCGACTCCTGGCCTCAGGCTGGAGCTGCAGTTGCGCACGGACGCCTCTAGATGGAACTTTCTCACCAACACAAGGCCGGGCTGGCCGCAGGTCCTCGGTCGCTGGGCAGCCAAGGGGCTCCCTCACTCTCTCGCGCGTGCGGGTGCGGGTGGGGGTGCCTGAGCCGTAACTAGAGGGGAGGGGAGCTGGACCGTGCACAGGAATCGCGGCGGGCTCCCATCGGCTTGATGCTCAGGGAATCCCGAGGTTTCCCCGCACCGCGCGGGCTCCTCGGGAGTTTTCCTGCCGCGTCTGCGGTTCCTAGAATCATCTCAATAAAATGACGGTCGCCGTCACCGCCTCTGCCCCTTCTCGCACAGTGCCCGCAGTGAGACCATACCGTGTCCAACCTCGAGCTCCAGGGGCTCAGTAGAAGATGTCCCGGTACCCTCGGGGACGGGGTGTGGGGGAGAAGGTCGCGGGAGATACCGGGCGGGACAAATGGCGGAAAGGCAACGCGGTGGGAGGCAAACTTTGCTGCGGGGAGGGGAACCGCACGGCTTGCGGGCTCTACTTTGAGCTTCCTCCCAAAGAAAGTGTGTGGCGGGACACTTGTCATCCATCATATATTCTTCAAAGAGACCCTCCTCGGAGCCGTGCTAATCGGGGGGACCTTTGCGCTGCTGGAGCTGACTGCGGTGCTCCGCGTCGGCGTCGTGCCGCGCCTTCCCGTGGGGGCCCCGGGCTCGCCAGGCAGCTGGAGGCGCTCCGCTCCTCCACAGCCGCGTTCCTCCCACCGGCTCCCGCTCCCCTCTCCCCGCAATCTTTGGGTCCTCCCCCTTTTTGTTGGGGGCGGGGCAAGTAGGGGTGATTTTGTGTAAATCAAAACTATTGATATTTCTGGTCCCCGCGTCGCTTCGGGCTGAAGCGCGGAGGGGGTCTTGACGCCCGAGTGTCTCTGCCTCTGCCCGCGCCGGGGCTTCACGGTGACAGCGAGATCCAGGGCTCCCGCCCTTCGGGGTTCCTCCTCTGGCTTCCCGAGGTGACTGGTTGGCGCGAAGCGATTGGCGATCCCGGGCGCGATCCCGGCCGCGGCTCCCCGCACCGCGCCGGGTGAATGGCCGCGGGCGAAGGATCGGGAGGCGCCGGGCGCAGACCAATCGCGGCCGCCGGTGGGAGTATTTGTTATTCACATGGAAGAGACTTGGCGGCGGCTCGGCCAGCTCAGCCCCCTCAGCCCCGAGATCAGCCACAAGTGCGGCCGCGGTGCTCGCCTCGCGCGGCGGCGGCGGCGGCGGCGGCGCTGACATGGAGCTGCGGGCCCCCCGCGGGCTTCCTCACCGCGCCCTCTGCGGGGAGCAGGGTAAGACTCCAAGCCGAGCAGCAGACAGAGGAAAAGAGGAAAGCAAGTGCAGAACCACAGGAAGAAAAAGGCTCCAGCCCCCCAACTCCCTCAAACGCGGAGCTTGCTGAAAAAGGATCTCCCCTCCCATTTTGTTACCCTTTACAATTTCCTCCCTAAAACCGTTCATCTGACAGCCAGGTGCACCGTTCCTTCTCAGATCACTTTAGTGATTTGCTCATCCTGAGCACAAATAGATGGCCTTGCACACTCGGAGTCTGGGAGAGAACTGGTGGGCGAAGAAACGAGAATGGGAGAGAGGGAGAGTGGGCACCAGGGGGCGAGGGGCTGGCCGGGCATTGGAGCTTGATTGGGTGTCTGTTGATTTTACGTTGCAAATAACAAGGCAGCCACCCCTCTTGTCTTCCCATGATTACATTCCAGTGGAGAGGTTCAGAGTAGAGGGAGGCTTAGCTTGGAACTCTTAGGGCTTGAAGATGTGATCCCCCAAAAGTTTAGTCGGCGAATGGGAGATTGAAGGGTGACGGGAAAGGGGCAGGCGCGCCTAGGATGTTCTGATGGGGCGTTCGGCGGCAGGATTTTAAATCGCTCTGCCTCAGATTGTCTGCCCTGGGTGACCTCCTGGACCTGCCCTGGCGGAATCCGGACTTGCCCCGCCGAGATGACGAGGTACCTTCATTTTGCCAATATAACGCGAGGGATTTCCGAAGTTAGCGGCTTCTGGGATGAGTTGGGGTAATCCCCGCCTTCCTGAGCTTGGGCTGGATGGATGTCTAACCTGGATCTAGGGAAGATGGGGGTCGCTGGGGATGCTGGGCGGTGGGGGTCCTCGAGACCCGCATCCCCGTGCAGCGCACGCTCTGCCTTGAGTTTGCGTTCTGTGAGTTACCACGCGAGGTTGGGATTTCCGTGTCTCCCCCGGTTCCCCGCCCCGTTTTATGGCTCTCGGGGAAAAGCTGGAGTTCCGTGCCCTGTTGGGGGTGGGAGAGGAAGAAAGGTCTCTAAGATCTTGAGTTTCACAAGCAAACGCGCCCCGACAGCTCCTCGGCAGATCTACGGCCAGAGCAGCCCCAGTTTCGCATGGACTAGCGCGGGGTGTGGGCGCTAGGGGCGGCCAGGTGTGGCGGGGGCGGAGGCGCTCCTGGCCGGGTTGCTAGCGGAGGCAGGATCCCCCGGCGCTCTGGGGGACAGGGACTGCCCCGGAGATGCACCAGGAAGGCAAGAAATACCAGGTACTTCCCCTCGGCCCTAGGTTCTACCCAAACTGGGCTTCTATGGTCCAAGGAACTGAGAAGAAAAAGGAAGATGCGGCGGGGAAGAGGGGACCCAGGGCGGGGTGAGTGGCTGCTGTCTGAGACAGAGATAGAGAAGAGATAGACCTCTCAGCTTTGCAGATGAGCGAGTCCATCTGCTCTGTCAAATAGCTCAGAGATCCCTTGAGGTTCATACAGTTGGTGAAAATATAATAGAACCACACACACACACACACACACACACACACACACACACACATGCACACGCACAAATCAACAAAGTCCCCCCTCCTCGCACCCCGGGTCTGGCACGCTCCTTGGTGCAAATGAAATAAAGAGGAGCGTGCGAGTCACCCAATTGCGCAAGACAGCACCCCCGCGTTCCCCTGAAGAATTGCTTCCCCAGTGGCCCAAATCGGGCAACCTGGGGTCAGAGGGTGGCAGCACGCCCAGACTAGTGCGGTGAAAGTAGACCCACTCACAGATTCCAAAAGCCCAAAACCCTCAGTTCCTCAAGGGAGTCCCACCCCAGGAGGGAATGCCTTGTTTGCCAATTAGGGGTGATCCTTTCCCACAGACCTGACGGTGTGGGAGTCTGGTGAATGCCCAAGAATACAGTAGGATCTTGGATACTACCGCTATTGGATACAAATCCTGCCAATTGACAGAACTGGAAGACATGGTTTGTGGTGGAGGTATTTACAAGAAAAATTACTAGCAGGGAAAAGCATTCTGATGATAGCTTGTATTTTGCTTGAAAGAAAAATAAAAAGAGAAAAAGAGACATCAGCAGGTAGATCTTAGATAAACAGCTTATTACACTTGACTGTAATTTCCATTTTCCATTATGAAATTGTTTGTCAATAATTGCAAATGGCTACAGAAACCACTTTAGTTTACCTTGGTCACTTGCTTGTGAATAGTATCTTGAAAGATCTCTGTAGGAAACAGAATCAGCTGTGTGAAACTCATTCTCTGGTTCTTGAAAATATATGCTTTGATAATTTTGAAAAGAAAAGCCTTATTCATCAGGGAAATGATTTTCTAATGCAATTTTCCTATTTCAGAGTCAACTACAGGTTGTACCATTTGTAAGATAAAGGCAGAAAATTTTTGCCTTTAAATATGGGATGTGGAAACAATTTGATGAGGGGAGTCTCACTAGGAGACATTTGCCCAGAATAAAGAAAAAGATGCTGAGAACACAACTCTATACTGTTATGTAGGCTTAATTTGTTTTATTTGGTTTGTGCTAGCTAGTTCTGCCCTATTATGCCCCTGTTAGCAAGTTATGGCTGCCTGAATACTTCTAAAAGCATCCAAGTCCAACAGGAGTAGAAAAAACAAAGAGCTAAGCTCCAATGAGTGTAGGAGAAAGTTAGAGGTCTGGAGAGATGTGCTCTTTTCAAACTTGGCTGGGCAGGTTGAAGCTGCTTTGGGGCTTATTTAATTGGTGTTTATGCAGCAAATAACCCAGCTGACATTCACATTGGCAGCATCATGTGCCAATCTTTGTGTAAGAATGTTCCATTGTCTTCAGGGCACGATGCACAGAATGCTATACACACACTCTTGTGATAGTGAAGATGTTTTTCTTTCCAAGTTTTTTTCCTGCTGCCTGCTGCCTGTAGTTAGAATGCCCAACATGAGGAGGACTTTGCTTTAGTCTGGGAGTAGCTTCGCTCTATCTCAATGTCTTAAAAGGAGATGCTGCATGGATGGATTTCTTACTGAACCCACACACAGCCAAAAGCTGGCTACCATGCCTGTTGAACAAGCTGGCTGGCAAAGATTCCAAAAACTACTGCCATTTTCTTGATAGAACTGGATTGGGTATCACCAGATTCACACATGTAGTTTGCCCAGTAGGGATGGTTACTCCATGTTGATCCAGGAGAGTCCGTGGGCAGAGAGCCAGCTGGACAATATTGTTTCCATCTCCAGAAGGGATTTCTGTCCATTTGAAATTTAGATTTGGGCTTTATTTTTCTCTTTTTTCCCTTTCTTTTTAATATTTTTTTCTCAGAGAATGTTGTATTTTAGTTTCTGCTTGGTGATTTGGCAAGTTGTGACAAACCCACCCAATGACTTAAGAAAGACCTCAAGCATAGCGTTATCTCATTCCAGGACCTATCTTGTGAGTGCTGGGCACTGCTGTTGGAGTGATTTGAGGAGCATTGTTGAGAGAAGGTGCCTGACTCTTTGCTCCCTTGCTTTGGCTTGTTGCATTGCCAGTCTTAGCTACTATTAATGCTGATCTATCTTTGGCAAAGAATTATGGCTTTCCTAGGAATCATCTTAAAACTGCAGATGTTCCAGTTGGGGGGGAGGGGAAGGATTGCATCTTCAAGTCTTGATACCTGCTGATGAATTCACTTACTCCCTGGGGAGGACCTAGGTAATGAGAGAGCAAGGTCTTGAGGTCATGACCTATGGGACATGCCAGCACTGTGGGACGGAGGAGATTCAGCTCTGAGAAAGGCAGAGCAGAGGGCAGCAGGTGAGGGGAAGTGGGAAGATGTAGGAGAAGCCCCAGGTTATTGAATAGCGTTGGTCAATTTCTTACTTTTCCAGGCAGGATTAGGCCTAAAGATAGAAATTTGCTGGCTGTTTATTGGCTGGCTCTTCTAGTGGTAATAAATCCTAGTGATAGAAGCATTGCATTCTTCTTACACTTTAGAAAGGTTTCCTATTGTCCTGTTTTCACCACAAAGGCAATCTGATCACTAATTCTTTAAGAATAGTCCTTTGGATGCTCATAAGTGCCCATGACCTTCATTTCTCCAGGTCAGATATTGTTCTTCCATGGACTTTCCTCATATGTCCTTTCCTCCAGTTTTCTTTTGAGCTCTCTGCTCTCAGTATGGGCTCTTCAAGGTTGATTCTTGACACATGACTGTCATTAATTTCTGACTGGCTATGCATGTGATGGGAAAGTGGTCTTCTCAGATCTTCGACTGATGGCTAAACTAATAGCATCCCTGTACATTCTTAACAGCACTTGGCAGTTTATGAAGTACTTTTGCACACATATGACATTTGATTTTGCAGCCTGGGAGGTGGGTGGAAATTATTCCCCATTTTGAAAACAAAGACCAGGGTAAGTGACTTTCCCAATGCAACAAAGTTGGGGGGAGTGAGACTAGAATCAGGGTCTCCTAGGATCCCAGAACTCCACCTGATCAAACCAGGGTTAGCTCCATAAACATCAGGGTCTCCTGCACCTAGCAGGCATGGAGAGAGGCAAAGATGAATACTGCATTTGAATCTAGCCCTGAGAATTTAGAAACAGTCATATAATCTGTTACCAACCTCAGGTAGACTTTAGGAAGGAAATGAGATGATGTGTGAGGTTTCAGGCATACCAGTAAATGTTGGTTTCACCTCCTTTCCCTCTTTTAACCAGCTGTATACTATAAACATGGCTTCTCATTTCTTTAAATATGGTCTTTTTATGCAATAGTTGTTATTGGAAAAATAAGGGTGCAAATTGAATTCTACTATATCAGATTGTATTTCAAATACATGGGATTTAGCTATTTAAAGGAAACCTGTGGTGAATTCTTTTGTAATGCAAAAATCACCTTCTCATTTATCTGTTTAGTAAGTTGAGCGTCTTGTGGCTCAGATTTTCTTAATATGGGGACTGCTTTTATAGAGGAGCTTTCACAGCCCTCTCTCACTAATGGGAAAAAAGTCATTCAGCTTGCAAACAAAATCAGTTATTATGTTCACTTGGAAAAGCCTTGCTCTGATGTTTGAGCATAATCTCATAGTCCCTTATCATCATATAAGAGGATCTCAGAATGGGAAGCTAGAAGACACCTTAGAAATTATATGGTTTATTTCACTTATTTCACAGATGAGGAAATGGAAGCACCGCAGAAATGAAGTGACATGTTCAGTGTCACCAGCCAGTGACTGCCAGACAAGGATCCAATTCCAGGCCTTGGTTGCCAGGGGAGAACTCTGTCTGTCCCATCCTGCTCTGCCCCCACCAAGGATCCACACAGTAGCAGCCTGGGGGATGGTACAGGAACGTGATGCATTTTCCAATAACCAGAAAGAGCCGCAAGTGTGGGCAGTTTCAAGTGAAACTTCTGGTTTAGCAATTTGATGAGTTGGTGACAACATTTAGCTTAACCTTTTTGTTAAAGAGCTGAATGGCATGCAGCCTAGGAATACTGCTTTGGCCTTTCTATAACAAAAAAACATAATTCTTGGCTAATGACATTTCTCAGCAAGGATTTTACCATGTCATACCTTAATTGCTCTTGGAGGAATACACAAGGGCTGGCCCTGATAAACCCTGTGTGTGTGGCTGTGGTCTTGTTCCCCTTGGCACCAGCCTGGCCAGGAAGCCAGATCTGAAGTACAGGCATTTGGATAAACAGAACTGGGTATTTCCAACACTTTGAGAGATTTAAAAATCACTCTCTTGGAACGTCCCCAGATTGTCCCCCACTTTTGTTCTTAAAGAACTGACCGCTGAAGATGTGTATAGTTCTGAACTATTTCAGCAGAAGGGCAGGACTCTCACTCTCTCATGCTGCCATGGCCAGTTTCTGCAGAACTGGGGGATTTCTCAAAGGATAGTACTACCTTGGGGGCCTGAGGATTTTGAGGGTGCTGTAACTTGCAAGTTCTGGACTTGGGGCTATAATAAACCTTTTGGAGGCTTCTTTTCTCATTTATGTAAGAATTAATGATCAATGTATAGAAATTCATTGAGATTCTATTTTAGGTCAGTATCTCAGACTTTGGGAAAGAAGATAACAGAGAAAATTAAAAGAAGTGGAATCCAGGACTTTGGCCCACTTGAGCTCTCTTTACTGGTCTTTCCAGAAACAGCTGGAACACTGTTAGGGAGCCACAGGCTCAAGTTCCATATAGGGGGCCTGCTCCCCAGGAGAACCAGGCCCACAGGAACATCAGGGGAAGGGCTGGTGATGTATAACGTAAGGTGTACTTAGGGTGGATTGAAATGGGGTGAACGGGAAGGACTAGGAGGGTTCATGGATAAGTTTGCCTGCAGGGCCTGTGGGCCCAGCAGTAGTGCCGAGTTTCCCTTCCCCTCAGAGGTCATTTTCTGAAGGACAGTCTTCAAATCCTCTTGATGAAGTCCATCAGAATAGGCCAGTTCCTTCCAACCCCAGAGAAAGGTCAGTTACTTAAAATCAAACATGGAACATGAAGCAGAGCTATTTGGATCTATAGTGCAGAAAGGTCATTATTTCTTTAAAATTCATTGATTCCAACTGGGATGAGTTTGGATTAAAGCTCACAAGAGTGCTATAAGAGCAAGATTGGGCAATGTAAGGTAGCACAAGGAAACCTAAGTTACAAGGTTTTCCATGAACTTTCACATATATTTTTTCCTTAGAATTTAAAAGGGAAACTAAAACTTCCAGCTATGAAGCATCTGTGATTTTCATGGCAATGTATCAGACTTTGCAACAACTGCAGTATTCAAACATTTTGTAAGTAGCCCTGATTTTATTTTTAAAGTGACAAACAAAATGCAGCAAAAACCTCACCAACTAGACAAAAACAAAAAAGTTGCTCAGTTTTAGTAGAAAAGGAATTAGAGACCAGATTAGCAATGGTAGCTCCAGTTAACTGAGCACGTCCCCTGGCCAGGTACTGTGTTTACCATGTGTGTTATCATCCCTTTATGGGCAAGAAAATCAAGTGCTAGAGAGCTTGCGTGCAATTAATTCTATGTTGCAGAGGAGGAAACTCAAGCAGAAATTGAAGTGAGCTGTCCAATAAACTATAACCCAAACCAAACCTCTCGTTTTTCATTTCAATGCATCCATCCACTAAACCAAAAGATTCTTGCTCCATTGCTCTCCGTTCCCCAACCTTTTCCTTAGATTAAACTTCCAAACAGACCTAGGAAAGGCTAAAGAGACTAAACATTATTGCAAACACCAATACATTTTAAAGAAATTCATATTTATTACTTCCAGGACTGCACTGTGAGTGGAAATAGCTTAATATCACGTGAGTAGGTAAGGATGCTTTGTGATTAGAAGATAGACTATTTATATGTTTGTCTATAATTGAAAACCACTTATTCTCTTAAGTGTTTGAGTATGTGGGAGGTGGTGTGGCATAGTAAAGGAAAACTGATCTTTGGAGAACAAGTTTTATCTGTTCTCCCTTCACCTTATTTATCTGTTTATTGATTCTATCAGAAAAGGTTGTGTGGAAGGCCATTCCAGCCATGGGGACTTGGTCTCATATTCTAAATTAGTGGTCGGAGTTAATAAGGTTTTACCATCATAATTCTGGTCTTTCCCGCGAAACTGTAAAACACAGTCTTACTTCTCTTGATGGGTCATATATGGTTCGTACCTTAAATGGTCTCGTTCAGAAAGCTGAGTAGATTTTCCAAGTGTTTCCTTTGGTGGAATACTTGAGGTCAGGTTCTTCTGGAATCAGATTTTCAGAGGGAGAATCGGTGCTAGGAGAACTGAGTGGTGAGAAAAATCAGAAGAGGACTAAATATTAGGGGGCAGTGTAGAGAAATCCAAGGCTTACCATGTGCCAGGGGCAGCAAGATGTGTGGCAGGCAGCCCACAGCAGAGTGGGCCCTGGTTGGCCAGGCTCCAGGTAGACACTCAGAAATACAGCTCAGTGTGCCTACTAAGAACTCCTTTCAAACCTGAAAGTGAAAAAAGTGCAGCTTTCTCTGAAGGCATTTGTGCATCTGTTCAGTTGTCCCCTAGGGAGGTACCATCCTTTCTTTTGGGACAAGGAGGATGGAAAGAAAATTTTATGATCTGGAACCTGAACAAGTGAATGGAAAATACAACCAGATGTTGGTTAGCTAGGGTAGAGGGAAATGGGCCAAATTTCAGGTTTCAAACTCATATATAAATAGGTTAGAAATGAGCATTAGATTAACCATCCTGCCAAAATGAATCAGTACTGTTTATTCCCTTAATTATCTGTAAGCTTCAAATCTCCCATTTCCTATGTCAAGTCAGTTCTCATTTTCAGTTAAACCTCTTCAAAAGTCTTTTGAAAGAATTTCCTGGAATTCTTTAAGGACAAAGGCCCTAGAATAAACTTTTTCTATAGATTTTCCTGTAGACTTTTTCACTCTAGGTTATTTCTAGTCTTGATGAAATAACTGTTTCCCCGACTGAGTCAGACAAAATTAAGAAGGTTTTCAATTGATCTCCAGCTCTGAAGTACTCTTCGTGATTCTAGGATCAAGGCGTATTTACTTCAGAACTGTAAGCATGCCCACTGCTTCCACTATGACAAATTAATTGGGAACTCTGACAATGGTAATAGGAAGATCTTCACACATAACCCTCCCTTTGTGTTTAATTTTCAAGTCTTTGTTTTGTTATGAGAAAACAATAAGATAGCTTACTGGAAAAAGCTGGTATTCTGTGTTAAAATTTTCACAAGCTATAAAACTTACATATTTTGAAATCTTTGTAGATTATTTCTTTTTGTGATTAAATAATCACTTTTTCCCACTAGGAAATCTGGGACACTAAAAAAAAAAATGCCATTAACGGATGACTGGTTTGTTGAATATATCACCTTTCATTATGATTTTGTGGACAAAGTTTAAATGCTGATTTCATATAGCTGTAAAAAGTAAAAACAAAATTGAAAAGAAATAATGCCCATCACAGGGTGTTTAGCTGCAAGGAAATAGGATTTACTGAAATAAAATGATAAATAAAAATACTTTCTGTCTTGAGAGAATCAACCTAGTTTTGGATACTTTTCTGTTTCTCTTGCTCTAAAAGTGTCATCAATCTCCCTGTTTAGATGCAGTGTGGCCAGGTGTTCAGAATCACAGGGGGACAAAAAGAATTAGTTTCTTACTGAATAGGGGAAATTAAAAAAGAGGTTGGTTTAAACAGGGCTTAAATATATGAAAAACATAGCTCCACTAAACCGAACCCCCTTTTTTCCCTCCCCCTACCCTCAGGAATAATTCTGCTACAGGGCTGACTTCAAGGACGTGAATCGTTGACCTCATGCCAACATCAGAACCTCAGATGTTATTCTAATTTTTGCATCATTCCAGGCAAGTTGACTTTATATGGGGTAAAATTGAACCTTAAGGGTCTGATGGAATTTCACTGTGACGCTCAAATCAAGACAACTTGCTGAAACCCACAGAGCCTTTCCCCCATGGGACCTGATGGTAGCCTCCAGAAGGTGCAGCCTCAGGTGGTCCCCTGTCTTCTGTGGCAAGAATAAACTTTGGGTCTTGGATTGCAACACCACTTGTGGAGAAAATGGTATGCGAGGGAAAGCGATCAGCCTCTTGCCCTTGTTTCTTCCTCTTGACTGCCAAGTTCTACTGGATCCTCACAATGATGCAAAGAACTCACAGCCAGGAGTATGCCCATTCCATACGGGTGGATGGGGACATCATTTTGGGGGGTCTCTTCCCTGTCCATGCAAAGGGAGAGCGAGGGGTGCCTTGTGGGGAGTTGAAGAAGGAAAAGGGGATCCACAGACTTGAGGCCATGCTTTATGCAATCGACCAGATTAACAAGGACCCTGATCTCCTTTCCAATATCACTCTGGGCGTCCGGATCCTTGATACGTGCTCCAGGGACACCTATGCTTTGGAGCAGTCACTAACCTTCGTGCAGGCATTAATAGAAAAAGACGCTTCTGACGTGAAGTGCGCTAATGGAGATCCACCCATTTTCACCAAGCCCGACAAGATTTCTGGAGTCATAGGTGCTGCCGCAAGCTCCGTGTCCATCATGGTTGCTAACATTTTAAGACTTTTTAAGGTAGGTAAAGCCATTGTCTTTCCGACCCTTGTGAAAGGACAGTAAATCCAAGCAGAGGTTAAAGAAGAAAGTGAAGATGAGGATGCATATAGGTAGACCCTCTCTGTGTTACCAGATTCCTCAAAAGGGGGTTCTGTGTCTGGGTTTCAGTGTGTGCTGTTTTAATTCCATTATTTACAATCAGTTGGATTAATCATAACTGGTTTTCCCCCAATAAAGAGAAAGGTGGTAAGTTCTGTGACATGTTGGGTCCTTACCCTCTTGGGAATGATGTTCTTAGTAAGGCTCATTTTTAATCAAAGCAAGCATTTTTAGAGAATAATGAATACTTAGCACATTTATCATACAGCATGTTTCATCGGTATTTGAGGTATGTATGAGATAATTTACTTGGTGAGACTTCTTTAAGGTGAGATGTTCTGTTGTGACAAAAGTTCCTGTGTGAAGAAACAGTATTTATTACTGAAGCATAGATGGGAGTGACACTCTGGGAGATAAGATGGCCATAAAATTGTCAGCCTTATTATAACTACAATAGAGCAGAACCTCATTAATTCAGACTGTTCCAATGCAGACTTGGAATAATTACATATAATTCTTATTGAGTTAATAGTTCAAATCTAACAGGATAAATCAAGACACTTTAAGTTTGATGATCTATTACTTATACACTGCATTTATATGTTGAATAAAATTGGCAATATGAAATACTATATGTAAAAACAGTTTGAAAAGTACAAAGTGCTATAAAAATAAAGTTATTGTAACTCACCATTTTCATTAACTCTCTCATTTATTAATATCCATTTTGTAGTCTTTTGCAACAGGCATTTTTTTTTTAATTGAAAATACTTTTCACTCTGATTTCTTACTCAGTGGGACTTGCTTTTTCCAAGTTAACCTGAATTAATGAGGCTTCATTTTTTTTATTGTGAGATACGATTCCCATGCATATTAGATTTAAAGTTGGACAGATGACAGACATAGTGACAAAAATGAACAAAGTGACAGAAAACTTCACAAAAAAAGATGAAAGAGATTGAATCAAAGGCTTTCTGGTTTGGAAGATATCTTGGGGGCCCCATCTAGTTTGGTCCACGTCTCAAGCTGGATCCTAACATCCCCAGAGAGGCTGCGCAGCCGCTGTGTGAATTCCCTTAGTTTAGAGGGAAGAATGCTAAGAGGCAGCTTTCATCAATTTCAGATTGATGAAATTTCCTCAAATGAGGAGGCTGTTGAGTAGAAGCTGTCTGTGTCTGAGGCATATTGGAGAGGCACAACCAGGCCCCAGCGAGCACACAGACAGTTGAGCAGGACATTGGCTCAGTCTCCTGGTAGTGAGAGGAGGACATAGGATCAAACAGGCAGCCAAAGGTGCTCTCATCCTCTGTCTTCTGAAACCCTCAAAGGAAGCGAGGCATTTGTCAACAATCTCTCTTGGGCTGATGGACTCCTTTCCTGGAGGCAAAGTGCTCAGCCAGGATTCTCCAGGATTCTCCCACCTCCTACAGTCTCAGATCCTTCCCAGAGGTTCCAATTCTGTGCCGTGTGGCATTTTCTGCTGTGGGGTCTTGTCTAGCTCAGCCAGTTTCCAAACTATTTATTCTCCCCACTCTGATTTGACCTTCCTCTTTGCCTGCTCCAAAGCATTTTTTTTTCCAGTTCTTAACTCAGTGAGCATGGCTCAGAAACAGAGAAGAGGAAAACTTTCATGACAATCTCCTTTCTCTGACCTTCTTCTTATATGCTAATGTCTGATGCCATCAAATCCCACAATAATTCCTATGAATCTGGCCCCCTTCCTGTAGTGTCCAGCCAAAAGTAGGCAAGGATTTGGGGAGTGGGGTGCAGGAGATACGGAGCTTATCTGAGGTTTTCAAAGCTTGTTTACCTTATTTTTTCCCCCCACAGTATTGGCTTGTCTGTAATGGTGATAATTATAATGTAATAATAATAATACCATGTTAGGTTGTTGGGTATATTTAATTAAGAGAAAATGCATTTGAAGGGTTCTGTCAGGACCTTTGGTTCCTTGGGCTGCTGAAGGAAACTTCAGGCCATCTGAAGGTGAGAGGGAAGTTTTGTTTTACATAAGCTGGACCTGGCTTCTTTCTGCTCTGTTCTTTCCTGACTCACTGGCTGATTCTGTTACTGTTTCGAATAATTCTGGAGGGACTCCATCAGATCAGGGGATAGGATTACTATTGATCATCTGGGCAGAGTCAGTGCTCCAGGCCAACTCCTGAGCTACTGGTCAGCACTCCAGGAGGCTGCTCTGGCTACTCTTGACTGACAGTAGGGAGTGGGTTATGTTAGGCCAGGAGGGGGCGCTGGTAATGGTAGATGTCATAACTAACACCATCAGTACACTGATATGGAGCACACATTTAACCATTGGGAAATAAATCTATTTATTAACCAAGTTACTGAATTAAAAAAATTGATCTCATTCAAAAGTGAGTCAGTGAGAGGGTGTAGGTGCTCAGCCGGTCTTTCAGTTGAACCTAAAACCAAATGAATGTGAATTAGATAACTGTAATTTATTGTTGTGCCTCCTTAATTCACTTTGATGATTGATATATGACCTCCAGCTAGCACTCCATGGTGATTTTAATTATGAAATAATGATAGTTGCTCTTGGGATAAAAAATGGTCCACTTTACAATATGGATAACTTCTGTTTATACCCCACATATTCTAGGACTGACATGAAATATTAGTACAGTTATCAAAGAAATGATTAGCAAAGCATTTGAGATTGGGATTCAGTTCCATTTTGAAAAATAATCATCTCCTTAAGCCAAATGCTATGACTTGAATGAAAGGAAGTTTTAGGACAGTTTATGGCTCCTCCAGGACAGCAGCACAAGACTTAAAGAATCTAAAAAGATGCACAGAAATCCATGTGTTGCCACCATTCCTGTCTCTTAGTTTGAGAACATACAAACAATTAACCTTGATCAGGGGTAATAAGAGAGCTCTCAACTTGTGAATTTACTCTCCTGCTCAGCAATAAACATGAACTGGAGGGGCTGGGGTTGTGGCTCAGTGGTAAAGTGCTCGCCTAGCATGTATGAGGCACTGGGTTCAATCCTCAGCACCACATAAAAATAAAATAAAGATACTGTGTCCACCTAAAAATAAAAAATAAAAAATAAAAAATAAACCCACCACGAACCAGACTTGAAGAACACAGCTGGAACCTGTTTAAAATTTTATAGAAAGTATTTGGGCCCACACTAGAAGTTACCTCTGAGTCTCTCAGTTCTCTTTTTTGGACAATTTTGGAAAAGTCTGTCTTTACCTGCCAGGACCTGTCTGAACTGAATTTTGAAGGAGTCTGCATCCACCAGGAGTCCTCTGTTACTTTTCTTCAGTCTTGTCTCTCCTGTGGCAACCTGTCCTGTCCTGTGCCCCTCTATGTTCTTCTAATCAAAATCTCCTACAAAAGACCCATGTATTATCTGGCATCTGCATGTTAGTGCGTCTGTGTTTAAGTCAGAGAGGGACTTCCTTTGCACAGGCTCAAATGGAATGAAATGATTTGTCTTTGTAAAGGAGATTCCAGCCTCAGTGGGGGAGGTTCATTTAGTCCTCGCATGGACACCACCTCTGCCTGAAGTATTGAGGGCCCTGGTCATTTGATCTAGAGGGAATTGGTGTTGTCCTCTTTGCTTTTCTTCTTAGGAAAACTCAAAAGCAAATGGGGGGCTGGGGGAAGGTCCCTTTAATTTCAGAAGCGATTGCACAAGGGCCTGGAGTCAGACACTACTTGGGAGCAGGAAACACTGTGTGGCTTAGGCCCACAGGATACTGAATGTTGGATTAGAATCACAATTCTCAACCCCCACCCCTGGGGCGGGGGTGGGCTCATGCCACTCTCTCCTCCCCTATGAAGGGGTGTATGTCAGGTTATCAAAACTATCTGGGAAGCCTCTCCAATGGCAGGACCCACTGAGTGAATCTGTGTCTCCTGCTCTCTCTGGGAGCTACTTTCGTGAGAGGAGTGGGAGTGTCCCATATCCCTCAAATGTGTTGAGAGTGGAAGCAAGTTTGCAGAATAGTTCCACCCTATACAAAGGTGGCAGTGACCCCTCAGGGCCTCCTGTATTGTAGTAAGCCCAGGAAAGAGGTGTGTAGCTCCCGGAGTTTGGGTAGCTTGAAAATAGTTTTTTAAAAAATGAGGGGTCTTCTGGAATGTCAATTGGGAAGCCTGTAGATTAAATTTGTTTATATTTTAATAAAGAGGTCCATTTTTTTGCCCTTTTTCTAGAACATTTCAAGTCCTTTCCTTTACATCAGGGCAAATCTATTCCTCAAAACACTAATCATATGTCTTAACTTTGGGCAAAGGATGAACATCCTGAGTTAAAAAAGAGCACACTGGTGCTGCACGTAATGCACATTAATGTCCTCAAAGATGCATTGGGTTGTAAGAGGACAGGGTCAGATATAATTTCTCCCTCTTCTGTTTTTCTAGTTAACTTCACCTGGATTGTTAATTTTCTACTCTTGAAGGATAGGGGTTAGATAGCCTGTAATGTATTTTTCCTTCCCAAGCAATCAAATGAGACTTTTCAATAGCAATCCATTTGTGGGTGGGATAGATAATTTCTCCCTGTGTGGAACTGTGCTGGTTATAAATGGCTAAAATTGATCTTCATGTGAAATAAATGAAATACAGCGAAGTATCCCACTTCCCTGGAAGTCTTTGCCTACTTTGCTGTGTTAACAGAGATATATTTTCTTTCAAGAGACTCTACCAAATGTAGCAATTACTAAAGCCAAGTGTTTTGCGTTATTTATTCCATACAATGGATTTTATTAACTGTAAACTATGAAGAGGTAAATCTGCCATATCCAGGCTCATCTAGTTAGATGGACAGATAAATGACCATGATCAATAAACTCAGCAGGAGGTAACATTTCATGTAAGTCTTATTTAATGGCAAATAGATAACGGAAAATTGAAAGACAGACTCCTTCAGTCAATCTTTTGGCACTGTAGCAAACTCTAATTTAACTGTGAAAAGAGCTCATTTACTTTAGATGAGATACTCTCTTCCAGTGGCCCAAAGCAGTGGCACTGGATGAGAATGGGCCCAGAGAGATCTGTCTAAAGCATGCACTTGGTAATCTCTCTCTCTTAAAACTCTTTAATGATTACCATTCTGAACCCCTCATCCCACAAAGGTTCACCTCGACTTTGCCAAGGAAGTCTTTTCTCACTTTTTTCAACTAGATTAAGTTTCTTTGTTACCTGTACAAAGAAGCAGCCTGTACTGCCTCTTTTTTAACAGGTACTGCACACTATTGTAGTTGTCTGTACTCCTGTGTATCCCCCTCCCGGCCCCCCTCCCCCCATTAGACCATAAGCACCTGCCCCAGGATCCTTGTATATCTCATTTATTGTCTGTTCTTAGCCCCTCTCTGCACCTGTCCAGGAAATCAGTAAATGTTGAATGGGTGAATGAACCAACTATCTCTCTCCACTCACTCCCTTGTCCCACTCCCAATAATATTGGATATAATATTTGAGTAGATAGGACAGAAATAGAATTTTGTTTATTCTACTTTTATACTTTTTTTTTTTTTTTTTTAGAAAAAGGAACAGAAGGAGGAAGAAGTGGAGAAAAAAGGAAACATGGTATATTTTGGGAGTTCCTATTTTCACATACTTCCTCGTTTTCCTACACATTCACATTCTCTCTAAATAGATTTTTGAAGCTAAAATTTAAATAAGTTAAGTACATGAGTGCATTCTCATTTTGAAAGGTTTAAGCAATAAATAAGTTAATAGTGTAAAATAGAAGGGGTCTACATCCCAACACATCTATTAATAAAATCACACATGTACACATGATTTTATTAATCTATGTGTCTTATGACTTTCTTTTCCACTTATAATAAATGTGAAGGAGATTTCCATTTGGGAAGGTCTGCTCAGTGATTGTCAACCCTGGTTGCATGTTAGCATTACCTGGATAGCTTTCTAAAAAACCAAAGGCTGAATGTTCTCTCTGATTTGTGTATGCTAGCACACAATAAGAGGGTGGGGTGGGGAGAGAAGAATAGAAGTACTTTGCATAAGACAAAGGGGAATGAAGGGAAGTGGGGGCTTGGAATAGGAAAGACAGTGGAATGAATCAGATATCACTTTGCTATGCTCACATATGAATACATCACCAGTGAAACTTCTCATCATGTACAACCACAAGAATGGGAAGTTATACTCCGTGTATACATAATATGTCAAAATATATTCCACTGTCATGTATAACTAAAAAGAACAAATAAAAAAATTAAAAAATATATGGATGCTCAACCCTGTCCAAGATCAATGAAATTGGGGTAGAGCCCTGCCTTTATACATTTTAAATAATTACCAGGCGATTCTAATATTTGTCCAGGATTAAGAACCATAACACATTAATGGCTGCTTGATTTTTAATTATATGAATAGACCATAATTTATTTTACAAATTCCTGATAGGGAAGCAATCAAAGGTAATGTCCCTTTGACTTCTTCTTCTTTTTTTTTTTTTTTTTTTTTTGGCACTGAGGATCAAACCCAGAGCATTTTACCACTGAGCCACACCCCCAGACCTTTTTATTTACTTATTATAAAATTTTGAGACAGGGTCTTGGTCAGTTGCTTAGGACCTTGCTAAGTTGCTGAGGCTGACCTTGAACTTGCAATCTTCCTGCCTCAGCCTCCTAAATCACTGGGTTATAGGTATGCACCACTGTTCCCAGCTTCCCTTTGATTTCTCAAGATCTTTTATCATTTGAAAAATAGTTCTAACAATGTTAGAGCCTCATCCAAACACTGTTAGCTCTCAAATGAAATTTGGTATCAGAGGATCATTTCTTGGACCATTGAAGGGGCTGAATTAATGAATAAATAACCACAACCATCTTGCTATAGGGCAGACTCCTGGGACACAGACATACTTCACAGGCTGTGGCTTTTCATAACATGTAGTAACTTGGAGTGGGTGTCTGGAGATGTGCTCAGACTGTGAAAGGAACTCTGTCACTTTGGTTGGGTGGAACAGATTCTAAACATGGTGAATTTAAATCTTTTACTTTCACCCTTTCTATAGCCCCAAATAGTCTGAAAATCCTTCAGCAAAAACAAAGGACATTTTAAGAGCTTATTTAGTCATTAATGCTTATCTTTTGGGCACCTGAAACAATGAGGTTGTTTTAAAAGTAGTGAGAAATCTTTTCATGAGAATTGCTTGTGATTGGATGCTATATATTTTTTAAGTTGTCTAGAAACCTTTCTAGGACAAGTCAGTGTAGCTGTCAATAAATAAATAAATAAATCTATATAAGGAAAGTACTGTGTTCTTTCTACTCATTGGCCCTAAAGATAGCAGCATTTAAAATCTTATTTTATAGGTTTTATTTTTAAAGCAGTTTTGGGTTTACAGAAAAACTAATGATTACAGTGATTTTATTTGGTTTCAGTACAGGTATCTGTTTCATAGGTTATGTTTTTATTTTCCCCCAATCAAAGGTTATAACTTCCTCCAAAGACAAAATCTGAAGGCTGTCTTGTGGCTCCAGTTCAGTGGCTCTCAAACTTAGCATGCATCAGAATCACCCAGGGGGCTTGTTGAAACACAGATTGCTGAGCCCACCTTCAGAGTTTCTGATTCAGTTGGTCCAGGGTGGGCTCCAAGAATTGGCATTTCTAATGGTTCCCAGGTGATGCTGATGTTGCTATTTTGCAGGCCACGCTTTGAGAACCACCACTCCATACAAATTGCTTGCTGGCTGACTTAGCAAGTCAAAGGATGCAAAGCAAAAACAAGATTTAACAATATTCTGTCTGACAGCAGCCTTTTTTCTTTCGACTCCTACCTGGTTAGACTTCTGTTTGTGTTGGTCATAATCACAGCAGCTGCTGTATGCATCTATTTTTAATTGTGCACTCCTTTGGAAGTTGTGTTCTTTATTAAATAATGCAGCACTTGGGAGTTGTGATCAGTGTAATGGTCACTGAGACATGATTCCTAAAGCAGGGTCACCCAGATCCTACCACTTTTACTCATTTTGACTACAGAAATAGTAGAGCAAACTGATGTAAGAAACTTAAACTGCAAGATACACATTAACTGGGAATTGAAACAGTAAGAGATGAGGGAGGCTATGATTTGTCTCAGCTCCCAGCAATTTGTCTTCAGAAACCATGACAGCTGCCTCCTGATTTCCATTATGCAACGAGATTGCAAATAACATTCCACAGCAATCTTAATCAATAGAGGGTCACAAGAGGCCCGTCTTCCCCATGGTGGGGAAAGGGCCTATTTACCCATTTAATTGATATAACACACTTTCTGGCAAAAGACAGAGACATCTCTTTTAGCTATAATTGGGGACTTTTCCTATCCCTCTTAACAACATCAAAGCATACATGTGATTTTTTATGCAGTTTAAACATATAATGAACACCAGGATGGTAAGGTGGAGGAATTTAGCAATAGTAGTTGCCCACAGCCACCTTTATCTATTCCCAGGACGAGGCCAATCTCTGCAGTTTTCCTTCAAGTAGGCCCAGCAAGCCTGTAGGCACGCGTTCTCAGTGTTGGCCTTTAGTCTCCCTCCAAGATTCTTCCGGGTTCCTCCTGAGCAGAGGGAGGCTGGTTTCCTTGGTATAATACAACCCCAGATCTACTGGCTAATCCCTGCTTCAGAGAAGTCATGGATCGGCTTCTCTGTATTCCCCACAGGGCCCCCCAAAGCCCTGGGACATGTGGATGGTAAGGTGTCCTTGTACTAGCATCTTACTTTTGCTTTCCCTTCCCATGGATTGAGAGTGAACTCTAGCTTTCTTCAGTTCATGCACTATTTCTTACACTTTAAGCATCTACATTGTGTCAATTCTATTTATTTGGGTTCTCAGAATGTTTGTATTTATATTGCTTATAGAGCAAATGCCATATTCTATTCATGCAGATTTGTTAGATATTTGTGGCTCGTAGATATTATCTTTGTTATCAGAAGCTGTGTATTCAAACTATAGAATATTATAAAGTACTTATCGAGTGATGCTGATATTCTTAAGTAAAAGAGATGAATATGAATTATATGACATAAGTCAGGTTATATGGCCAAGCTTGCTGTGTTCAAATTCTGATATAATATGCATTAACTGTGTGACTTTAAGCAAGGTCATTAATCTCCCTAAATATAGCTTTCTTATCTCTGAAAAAGTAGACAATAGTGCCTCCTTTGTAAGGTTTCTAATGCAGGCCGGTAAGATGAAATTCATAGAGTCCTAAGCAAATCCCTGGTACAGAGTAAGCACCATGCATATTTGTTATGATGATGCCAAAGAGGAAGGTATTATGTCCCCCTATCAGCTGGATATGAATTTTGAGTTGTACTTCTCCAATTTCATTCATACTGACTTATCCTATTTTCTGAATAATGGCAGATTAACATTAAAGGTATAGTCACTGGTCAAGAAACAGAACGAAATGATAGGTCGAAATGGGTTCTAGTATAGAGCAAGGCTGTGGTGTTCTTCAAGCCAAACTTGAGACTGAGACCTTACCAGTTCATGTGCTAGCCAGGTGAGTTAATAAGTAGGAAAGTAGGGTAGTTATTATAGTCCAAGTGTGTGTATTCAGTGGTAAGAGTCAGTTTTATTTAAAAACAACAAACCAAGGAAAAGATTGGGCAGCCCAAAACAAAACTTTGCTAAAATTCAGTATCGCTTCTGCACCTGAACAAAAGTGCCCTTAGGATTTAGTTGTGAAAACAAAACAGAACCAAACAAAACAATTCTGGCTCAAGTTTGGCCAGGACCCCAGTTTTGATGGTAGAATTGTGGTTGAAGATAGGCAGCTAACTAACCCCAGGGTGGATGGCAAGGTTGGATAAACAACATGCTCACTGTTAAGACTGTAACCCTTTGTTGAGGGAATGTTATGGTTTAGATATGAGGTGTCCTCAAAAGCTCATGTGTGAGACAATGCCAGAAAGTTTGGAGGTGAGATGATTGGGTTATGTGAGCCAAAGCCTAATCAGTGCATTAATCTCCTTATAGGATTAATGGAGTGATAACTGTAGGCAGGTAGAATGTGGCTACAGGAGGTGGGTCATGGGGGGTGTGTGTCTTTGGGGTAGATATTTTGTCCTTGGTGAGAGTAGAAGTCTCTCTCTGCTTCCGGGTGCCATATCCCAAGGCACCTTCCTCCACCACACTCTTCTGCCATGTTGTTCTGCCTCACCTCAAGCCCTGAGGACTGGAGCTTACTGTCTATGGACTAGACCTCTAAAACCATGAGCCCCAAATAAAAAATTTTTCTATTCAAAAATTGCTCTTGTCAGATCTTTTGGTCCCACCAGGGACATCTATGTAATACTGATTCTTGTCACCAGATACAAATGTTTTCAATGAAAGCACTAGTCAGAAGTACTTGCTCTAGAAGTCACTTTTATTAAGTCAAACTTATCAATTATGCCCTGGTAAATTTTCATTTTAATAAAATGTGGATAATTTACTTAAATGCAGAAGGACTTCATAGGGAAGAGAAATTATGTTTCCACAATGCAGACTTATGTGATCTGGTTAGGAAGGACCTGTATAAGATGGAATCTCATGGTAGACTCTGAAATAATGCCGAATAGTGTTTGGAACAGCTCTTTAAACTCAGTGCTAAATTTCTTTACTCTGCCCCTCCTAACCCCAGAAGTAGAATAGTGCTAGCACTTTACCCATTTTTTTTTTCTCTCCTTCTTTAACCTAATGGTGAAACAGATAAATGGGCAATTTGCTGTCAACTCACCAATAGGTATTTATTCAGCCCCCTGTAGGTATGTGTACCATGTTTGACACTATGGCAGATAATATGAAAGAAATGTAAGAGCCTAAGCTGTCATGTTGCTTGGAATCTAGTTGAGGATAAATTACTAACATGTAAAATAATAGTGAACGACGTGAGTTGATCTCATAAGGGCTACACCATTGGGTAGCCTGCCAGGTTCAGAGCAAAGGCTGACTTCATCTGAGGGAGCTGCAGTTATCAGCCAATCCTTCTTAGTCAGCTTGGGCTGCTAGAACAGGCAGCATAAACTGGATGGCTTAAACAGCAAACCTTTCTCATTGTTCTGGAGGCTGGAAGTCTGAGATCAGGTACCAGAATGGGTAGGTTCTTGGTAAAGGCCTTCTTCCTGTATGGATGGATCTTCTCATTGTGTCATTGCATCCTAACATGGGAAAAGGTGAGAGAGAGAGAGAGAGAGAGAGAGAGAGAGAGAGAGAGAGGAGAAAAAGCTCTCCCTGTCTTTTTTTTTTTCCCCCTATAAGCTCTGTTTATATTAGTGCCTTATGAGGCTACTAATCCATTCATGAAAACCCCACCCTCATGAGCTAATCACTTTCAAAAGGTGCCACCATCATTACATTTCAACCTACATTTCTGGAGAGACATGCATTCGGTCCACAGCACAAGGCTTTGTAGAGTGATGTAGAATTGGGTTAGGCTTAGAGGTTTGTGTAGGGGTTTGTAAATATAAGTCTGGAGAGAAGAAAGAATCTTCTAACCTCGGGAATTTCATGTACCTTTGACCTGAAGCCAGATCACACTCAGCTATGATGGAGGTGGAAGTAAGTGGAAACTTCTTTCTCTCCCCACAGCACCTTTCTGCTATAACAAACCTTCCAAGGATTATTTTAGGAGTCTCCTAGGAAGATACAAAAATGAGGAAGGTTGGTGAGCTATTTCCCCAGCTCCCCCGAACACAAATTTGGGGGCCTCCAGTTAAAATCCAAGCCACTGGACATGGAGCATCCAAGGACAGAATCAGGCGTGCCTTTGTGATCAGCGGTGGAGGACTAGGTAAAGGGGTGCATTGCTGCAGGATTTAAGGAAGGTGCCCAGGAAACCCCTTCCATCCCCAGTCCAGTCCTGGCCACTCCATTCTTTCTGTTTGAAAATCTGTGTAACCTAAGATCAAAAATTATGCTTTTTTCCCTCTCATTTGCCACACGGATATCTTGATGGTTTATGGTATTATCATTAAATATAGATATATAATTGCCAAACAAGAAATTAAATGCATTTTCAGCGAATTGATTCCATTAGCCTCATTTCCATAGGACAAGCCTGTCTTTGAGGGGCTCACTGTTCCATCTTTCTGCCTTTCTGACCCCTGAGTAAACAAAGCACCCTACCTGTTCTGCTTTCTGTTTCATAAGGTAGTAAACAGATCGTAGGATAAACATTAAAAATGGAATAAATGATCATTTTCTGCTTAATGCTGCAGCACTTTAGCCTTGGTTTCTATTCTCCTGTCCCCACCTATTGGAATGGGAGCTCAATGGGAGGTGTTTTGTTGTCTTTGAAACTATGGGAATGGATTCCCCTCTCCCCCCACCTCTGCCTGAGGAAAGAAGATGCTGGAAATTCCTTTTTTTCTTTTTAAAGTTTGGATTCCTTTATTTCATTTGCATTCATGTAATTCATGCAGCTTAAGCAGCTAGTGAATTTGGCTGGGGTATAAATTAATATTTACAGGTAAAATTTGCTGAAAATAAAATAGATTAAGTGGAGAATATTTTTCCCACAGCTTCCTTCTCTAACGAAAATGAAATAACTCAGCACCACTCCTTTACTGAATGCCCCATCTGTCAGCTTCAGCCTGATCTATACTGTCTTGGCAGTGTTGGGACCCAGGGTCTCCACGTGAAGCAGGGTGGGTTTACCACGTGCTGGGAAAATTAGGAATTTAAGATTTAGTCTTATATTTTCTTTTAAATATTTTTCTGAATTATACTGAACTAAAATGAAAACCTTTATTTTGGGACTGCAATTACAGTTACATTTCAGCTTCTACTGATCAGTTTTATGCATAGCATGTGATAAATTTGTTTTAGCTATTAAATCAGTGATCTAAAATTTCATGGCACAGGATTAATGAATAAATATTTGGCACCTTATTTAAAAATTTTTTCACGATGTTTGAACTAGTAGCATTGGTATTTCAATCTGTCAAAATACTACAAGTTTAGGTTTGGATGTAAAATAAATATAAAATCTATAAATTATGCTTATCATATCTACTTGATGAATTGCCTCTAAAGTCTCTATGCCCATTTAAAAAATGGTTCTCATGAAGGAAAAGTACACAGTCTTGCATTGTATTTGTTTTAAGCAACTCAGACTTAAGTTCAGCAGAGTTCCACTGTTTTTAAATGGGATGGATCTTAATCAACTATGATCCATGGACATTTGGACATTTTAAAGATGCTTTAGGAATCTTGGCACAAAATAGTTTTATTTTTTCCAAAGTGATTGTTTTCCCTGGTTCCAAGTCCTTGGAATCATGGTCTTAGAGTTGAAAGGGATTTTTAAGTCTTTTTTCATAGCCTTCCATCCAAAGTCAAATCTATTAGGACCCTTGGCAGGAGTTATAGGTAGATAGGATCCTTTGATCTCTGTGTTAAATCTATTTCTCTACCCACCCCCTCTCCTCTAATGCATCTCTTGTCATGGGGTAGTCCTTTAGACATGTGAAGAACCTTCTTGTTCCTAAGCCTTAAGTTTTCCAGGCTAAGTACTCCTGTTGCTCCACCTGCTTCTCCTGGTATTAACACCAGAGTTAATGTTTGCCAGCCTCCTATGTGGCAGGCACTATGCTAAACACTTAGCTTGCCTAATCTTATTTGATCTTCATAACAATTGTCGGATAAGCTTCATTTCCTTTGCTGAAAGCCATACTTATCTAAGGTTACCCATAAAGTAAGTGGCCAGTGTGTTTTCAGACTAGGGTCTGATGGACTCAAAAGTCTGTTTTCAGCCATTGCTTTGCGCTGCCTTTAAGATGGTACGCCTTCAGATTTTCTGTGTGGGTTCCTTTCTTTGAACACACTCCTACTGTTAGTTTAACACCATTCTGAGTTAAATCCATTTTTTTCTTTGCCATTCTGAAAGATTGAAAAAAGTTAAGCCCTCCAAACGGAAGACTTTAGCTCCATAAGCCTCATCTTCTCAGTGTGTAGGTGGCCAGAATGGCAGATGGCTCTTCAGCATATCCATGGTGGGCAGTAGCCTCACTATAAGGATGGGGTCTGACTGCCCATGACTTCATGTGCCTTTCCTGCTACTTGAGTGGCCACACAGCTCCCAGGAAATATTAGGAAACTTGTAATTTTTTTTTTTTTTTTTAGCAGCATTGACAGCAGCTTCCTATTGTTCCAGATGTTTTCTGAAGGGGATATCTGATGGGAAGAGTTTGTATTATTACAGATGGTCAGAGCAGTTTATAGATCAGGAAGTTCTCCATGGAAGGACTAATAGATCCAGAATTTATTTTTTGAAGTTGATGACAGGATGTGGTGAAATTACTTGGACTTCAGGAAAACACTGAAAACATCAAAATAAATACATGTCTTCTGCGCCTACTCCTTTCCCAAACTAAAATGTGACTTATGACAGCATTTCCTCAACATGTGGGATCAAGTTCTAGATCAAATGGAGAGAAGATGAAATGAACCTATTTATATTAAGATTTTAAAAATTTACTTCTCATTTCCATTAGAGTCTAGCCTAGAATGCTTGGGTGCATATATTGGCACCAGGAATTGTATGGTTTTATCAATATCAGAAGAGCAAAGCATTCATTTTCATATTTGTGGGAAGAGGGCAGAGCCCTAGCCCTGTATCTTGGTAGAGGGAGAGAACTGAGTTCTTTCAGCCACTTTTGTGGGGTGGTCTTGGCTAGCAGCCCCACTGTCCCTGTGTCCTTCCAGCCAGAAAACTGTTTTCCACTCTGATTCAGTGGCCCTGTTCTTCCTCTGTTAACTCATCTTGGGCCTCCCTTCCAAGGCTTCTTTAAGCTATAATGTGGTTGGTTAAACCTCTACTTTGAAAACACTTTTGATCTTTTTAGAGTTCCTCTAGGTTTTCCAATTAGATTAAGCCAGCTTTTTATACCTTTTGTTTCCATGGTAATGGATTCTGGGACTGCTTTAGGAAACCACTAGTTTCACGTGCCAGTGTAAAGTTAGTATTATGGATTATGCAGTAAATATATCTACGTGTACGAGGAGCCTAGGGCTGATAGAAGCACTTGAGAACAGAGTCAAGAAGGGATGTGAGCCTCTCTCTTTTTTTTTTTAAGCCACATTTAGTGGAATTTGGAAAGTGAGTTCCGCATTGCAGGCCAATGGCTTGGGAACATTAGCGTGAAATTTACTGTTTGCTAATCAGCTCAAGGCAGAACGAAAAAACTAACTTGAAGCATTAATTTTAAATTTAACAATATATAAGAAGCCATGGAACCCCATTTCTGTTTTTATCCCACAATCTTTCTGCGTTTTTGCAAGTGTCAGTTCTGCACTTGGGAGTCAGACGGGGCTCCTCCATTTATTTGCCTTTTGGTGAAAAGGAGGTTGTTCCACAAAACTTGGGGAAATCTACCTGATGTTGTCTGCAAATACACCTTTTAGGAATCTGGGGTACAGATCAGAACTCAATAGAAAAATATTATTAAGACTTGACTAAAGACAGTACAAACATAATAAATAGAGATTTTCTTAGAAAAATAGAATTGCTTTTGCAAAAATCTTTTAGGTACTGAGTATGTGGAAAGAGGAGTAATTAGAACTTTTTTGGTCAACCCTGATTTTTCCCCCTACAATCTTACTGTTTGTTATATCATGGGATTGGGGCAGGGTAGTGGGGTGAGAGGCAAAAGAAAAGACAGAGAGAAGGAGAGAGGTTGGGAGATTGGACAGGAAGATTGGAAGAGTGTGCCACATGGTTTGTGCTTATTTGGAAGGGGACAATGAATCAAAGTCCCCCATTCCACTCTAATATAGATTTTAATATTTTAAGTCACCAGTGCCATTATTAAGAGGCTTTTTATGTGACCTGATTATAATTCCATTTGGAATAATGAATGACATGTAATTGACAGATACCCTTCTCAGGACTCCCCCCTTTTTAATCATAAAAGTTATAAAAAGTTGTAATGAAAAGTTTTCAGAAGCATTCTTCCAAGAGATAGAAAGTTGAGAGGCCAGTAACTCAGGGCCAGCACATTGTATAAAATGATTTCCTATAAGACCTGGGGCTCCCTGCCTGCCTGGAAAGATTTAGTATTCCTATCCCTAAATAAAATTAAAGGGAGGTTCATTCATTTCAGTACTTAGTATTCATTTTCTTCTTAATATTGCTAAGACTGAAAATACCTGTTTGAAAACAGGTCTTTCTGTCTGGCAGGGAGAGTTTATTAAGACTGATTGATTTTTGAACCCGTCACTTGAAGTGTTTGGGGCACTTCTCCAAACTTGCACTTGCCACTCCTCCTTGCTCAAGCTGCAGCAGACCTTTCTCAAAGCCATCTTGGCTCCATCCAGCAGTGCAGCTTGCACACAGAGCAGGGTTTTGGGCTTTGATGATCAGAATGTAAATGTACCCATCTCCCCAGGAGGGAGCATCCACCATGCTGAAGGTTAGCTGAGGCCCGGGCCTGGCAAGGAGCCCTTTTGGATGTGCTGGCTGGTCAGCCTGCTGCCATTGAGAAGAACCTTCTATAGCCACCAGTACAAGCATTCACCCAGTCACACTAATGTCTAAGGTAAAGCTCTATGGGAAAGCCTCGGGGGATCTTCCTGCAGCTCCCATCCTATTCCCAAAGCAACCTGTATCAGCAGATGGACTGTGTTCCTCTGTAAAAAAAGGTCTAGTTAGCTGTAGAGGGACTCTGCCTAAGAGGTGGAGCTGCTTCTACCCACCTCCCCCTCTTCAGTTTCTCCTTTGCTCTTTTCTTGCTTTCCTGTGGGTTATTGGAGCATTTTGTAGAATTCCATGTTGATTTATCTACAGTGTTTTAGAGAGTATTCCTTTATGCAGCTTTTTACCTACATCATTTATTATAGTCTCCTGGTGGTCTCAACAGTAAATCCTATACTTCCAGTGAAGTATAGAACTTACCTACCTTTATCCTTCCTCATAATCATAGGATTGTCTTAGATATTTCTGAGGCACATCTTGAGGACCATTAGACAGTGTTATGATTTTGCTTTATTCATCAACAGAATTTAGAAAATTCAAGAGGAGAAGCAGAGTCCATTGTATTTACCTACATTTTTGCTCTCTATTGTTATTTCCTCCTTTCTGATGTTCCAAGGTTGTTTCTTTGACCTTTGCTTTTCTGCTTAGAGAACTTCTTTAGTTTCTTAGTCTTCTTTCTTGAGAATGCCATCCCTGAAGAATATTTTCTCTGGATATAGAATTCTGATTAATAGTTCTTTTCTTTCAGCCCTTGAAAAATGTTAGACCACTTCCTCTGAGCCTTCTTGATTTCTTTTGAGAAATTCTCTGTCATGGGATTGTTTTTCTGCTTGTAGGTAATGTGTTATTTCTCTGTGGCTACTTTGGAGGTTTTTACTTTGTCTTTGGTGTGACTATAACTCACTTTGGTATGGACTTATTTGCATTTTTCTGTTTGGTGTTCACTCAGATTCTTGATTCTGTCCTTTGCCAACTTCAGGAAGTTTTTAGCCTTTATTCTTTAATAATTTTTTTTTCACTTCCACCCCTTTTCTCCACCCTCCTTCTGGGAATTAGGTGCTATACATCCTGTGGGTCTCTTGAGGCTGTATTCATTTTTTTTTTCTTAGTCTAATTAATCTTTAATTTAGCTTGGATAATTTCTATTGTTCTTTTGTCAAATGTACTGATCCTCTGTCCTCTCTGTTTTGTGAAGCCCATCCACTGAAGTTTCCCCATTTTATTAAAAAAAAAAATTTCAGCTATACTATTTTTTCTACTTGATTCTAATTTCTATCTTTTTTTGTTTTGACTGATGTCCCATTGTTTTGCTAACTGTAGCTTTTCATAGTTTCAACAATGTTTGTACTTACCCACTGGGGCTGATACTACCTAGTGCAGGAGTACTAGTGCCTCATTACTGCTCCTGTGTGACCTCACTGACAAAGCTGGAGGTCAGGCCTGCACTGTTAGTGGTGGTGGTGGTGGAGCCCAGACTCTGCGCTAACCTTCTCTGATGCCAACTGAGTGGGCATTGCTACCTAGCTGAGGTGGAAGCCAGACTCCTCATTCTGCCCTTGGAAATCAAACTGGGTGTTGGGTGTTGGGTCTGTACAGTATAGGCCCCACTAGGCCTTGGCCTATGTGGGGGGTTGACCACAGGGTGGTTTTTCTTTTCTTTCTTTCTTTTTTGTTTTGGTGGTGGCATTTGGCTGGAGTAGAGGAATTATTATCTAAATGTTTTCTTTTCTGCCTAAAGGGGCTATCTGCCTCTTTCTTGGTTCTTTGGATAAAGAAAGGTTTTGTTTGTTTTTGGTAGCTATTGGCATTTCCTGCTTGCTGGTTTCTCCAGGATAGACAAGAAAAATAAATGGACTATATGGGGAAAAACTAAAATCCAAGAATTTACTCTCAAGAAATTTATCAAGGAATTTATTCCTTGAATCCCGAGGTTCTTAACCTGCTTGATTTCATTTCTCCTCCTGAGTCTTCTTGTGTTTGTCTTGGGTATGATACCCACAGCTTTAGCTACACCTATGGGAAGGATAAGGTAGCCCACATTTACTCCATCTTCCTGTCAAAGCCCCTTTGGATCCTTATCTTTATCCATTCCAGGTGCCTTTTATATTGCTGCACTCTTTCAAGGCACACTTTTGAGAGCATCCAGTAATTCCTGCAGGAGACTGAACTTGGAACAGGAATGGCTGCAGTGTAGAACCAGTCTCTATCTAGCTCTGGAGCCATAAGCAGGGCAGGTGAAGTAGCCTGGTCAAATGCTTTGTGGTTGGACAAACCTGGGTTCAAATCCTGTTTCTAGTATGTATGTGTTACTTAATCTTGATCAAGTTATTTAACTTTTCCAATTCCTATTTTCTCTACCTGTTATGAAGACAAGGGGTGACATATTTCTGGTGCCTGGCACATATTAGATACTGGATAAGAAGAGTCATTATTGTTACAATGCCAGTTATAACCCTCCCCCCCCAGACATTTTTGTCAATAATCTGACCTCTATCAGAAGAGAAATCAGTCCATACCCATATTCTAGGGTGTTATTTTAGGTAAGCAAATCATTGTTACAAAATAATCCCAGAAATGACAAATTACCTATCCCAAATTCTGCCTCTGGAGAAAAACATTGGTTAGGATACACAGGAAGGATTGGGTCCTCTTAGAAAGTGGATAGAGTGGTTTCAGAAGTGGAGGTTAGCTTGTTGGTGATACTATGCTGTGATGGACCCCCATACTCTTGTTTAAAAGATTTCATAGTATAAGAAGCAAATTAAGGGATGTTGGGATATTTCTCTATTCTCTAAGGACAGTTGGAAGAATGAGTATTTTAGGGAACGTTCTGTTGCCAATAATAGCATAATCATTCACAGACTAAAGAAAATATCTTTCTGCATCTAACTGACAAGTTCACATCAAGTGACAGGTGAGAGTTGAGAGGGTGAGAAAAAGGAACTTGGTGCTTTTCCCAGGAGGAAGGGTAGACTTCTAAGCTGGAAGGGAGAAAGGGGTTAGTTTTAATTGAGTGACTGCATTCAGTGTTGAGGGACTCTTGATAGAGAAGGTTGTGGAGGCCATTTGGTCACTATGGGGGCTGAGCCAATGTGTCATCTTGGAGCTCTCAGAGAGTGTCAGGTCAGGTTTCCTAGAAGCAGACCTGAAGACAGGAAATCTTATGCAACTGAGTTATTGAAGAGCATCCTCAAGAGAAAGGATATGGTTTCAGGTGAAGTCTAGTCTTAGCCTGATTCTGTGGGATGCTCCGGAGCATCAGTTGTATCAGAATCTGTTTTGTGTTGAGTCAAGGAAGCATTATCTTTGCATCAATCAGTCCTGAGCTACAGGCAGCCTAGTCCTAAGTTAGAACTCCTTCCCAGATACCTAAGGACAAGGTGGCTCTATCATCCAGGACAGTTCTCTGGAGAAGGTGTGAGGTTAACAATAGCACTGGGAGTTGCTACAAGAGGGATCCCTGGAAAAATAGGCAGGGGTTGGGCTTAATGCCCCAGGTTTTATCAGTGGAACCATGTAAAAACCACTGGTCTGGGTAACGGGGGTCATGGTTTATACTTCCAATTTGCTGTGTGACCTTGAGCAGTCCTTCAACCTCTCTGCCTTATAGTTGAAAAAAAAAAAAAAAAAAGATTGGAATAGATGGGTTTTTAAGGCCTGTTTGATTGAGCTGAGTTTATTGAAAATATTGAATTTAGTAAGATCAGGGCTTCCTGGCCTATGGACCATAGAAGACCAAATGCAGAAAGTAAAAGGTTACCACTACAGGGCCTGGGCCCAAGCAGGCACCTTATGGGCTCTGAAGGTAAAGAGGCTTCCTTATACCAGAGGTCAGGAGTAGAAGGGACTGAGTAGCTTGGTGATCAAGGAAACAAGAAGGAAGTTCACACCAAAATACTGAGTCTGGAAAGAAGATTCTGGGAAGAACCAAAACTCTGTTCCTTGTCTCAGTGGTTAGAGTGGGAATCTGTTCTGGTTCAAAGTTGGATTTGATGTTTAGCATCGAAACTTCAGTTTCTTATATTTTGTCAATGTTTTTCTTGATATTCATTTCATGCATCTTATAAGAACCCCATTTTCTAATTTTATTGCATTATTAGCAACATTTTACAATAATTCTTTGGCTCTTTACTGCAGCTTGTGCCATTAGGGGAGGAGGCAGATATTTCCATATTTTGGCATGTGCCCGTGTGCAGAGACTAGAGAGCTCTAGGGAATATTGGGAGTAGGTGAAGTTGTGCAGATGGAGTGAAACCTTAGCAATATCAGTTCTGTGGTTCTCTGAGGACAAATGCCTTCTGGAAGATGGATGCTTCTCTTGAGAATACTTTGTTGTCATCTAATACAAGTGGTTAATGTTTTGCCCAGTTACTCCGACTGAAATAGTGGCATAGACTCACTGCTAGTTCCTGAGACTTGTTTGTTTTTTCAGGACATTATAGGTCAACATCCATCAAAATAGACTCCCAGAGAGACTTCTCCTTTCATACTGGGCTTTGGATTACAAAGCTCTTACTCTTCTCAAACTTTAGCTCCTCCTGGGCATTATCCCTGGCCAGAAACCCTGCCCTGAGAAGTTGAACCTTAGGTCAAATCAATGGGCTTCATAAGATGTTATGGAAAAAATCTTGAGTAGGCTTTTTCTTTGGGCATGGTTACTTCTGTTGGCTTTCACCAAAAGCCAAACATATATTGTGTGGAGTTGGATGTTTCAAAGACGTTTTCAGGCTTGATTAATTTATTAATCAAAAGATTGAGTCCTTATGAGACCATTTGCCAAAGGGTTCTGTATCTGTCAAGGCTTCAGGGCATTTGAGAGGGCAGCAGGTCTTAGCTTGGTGGAGCAAGAGGCAGTCTTGCCAAGGAGTGAGCTGCTTGTTTGCATGGGTGTTGCTGAGTCTGGGTATTGCTTAGTGTGTTGAACTTTCAAAGGGAAGAGTTAGTTTGTTGCCTAGTCAGTAGATCAGTGGTCTGCTGGGGCTTGCACCCCTCAGAAGCTGCTCATTCCCTGCTGGGTGGAGCTTTTAGGAAGGGTACAGAAGCTGTCTTCATTACTGGATTTAAATGAGGCCAATGTGGCAATGTCACTTTTCCCCCAACTCTCCTTTTCCTGGGCTCTTGAAATATCTGTGGTCATAAATAGTGACTTACTTAAAATTCTACTATGTACACCTCTAACAATAGTTTAATTTAGAAAAAAGAAACGAATGCTTTAAATACCTCCTTAAAATTTAGTAGTGTGACTTATGGAATAATTTTGGTCATGGAAGTAAAAAGTTCTTTACTGAATTTCTGTATCTCAGTCTTGAGGTAGCAGCTGACATTCTCAGGATGTGGCTTCCTTCCTTGGCTGAGATGTCAGCAGGACAGATATCACCATTTGCTGCTAATGATGATTGATGTTAGTCAAAAAAGTTCTTGTATGTCAAGAGGGCACTTGGAAGCTGGCTGTAAAGAGCAGTTCTCAGCCTCGGAAAGCATTTGTTATCACTCACGCTTTGATGCGGCAACACATTGCAGTGCTTGGCATAATGAGAGGCAGGTTTCAGGAATTACTGCCGCAACCAACTCATACCTGCCAAACTATAAAGACAAACTGTATTGAGGATTAAAGGATGGAATCCCTTTGTGCTTTGTTGCGGCAGACTGAAAGGTTCATAATGACAGACGGAACCATTAGGAGGCATGAAAGGAAAAGCAGCAGCAAGGCGGAAAGTCTTCTGGGCTAGAAAGGAGTTGATGCCCTTTGAACATTTAGGTTCAAATAACGTGCCGTCCTGTCCTTTATCTCCAAAGACAACACTACTGACCCACTGTCGGTAGAGCGCGTGCTGCGGGCTGTTTTCCAGCAGAGGAGATGGATTTCCTTCAGATCCGTCTTCTCATCCTTGCCAGAGATCTCTTTTGGGACCAGTGATAGGCCCTGAGGAATCTGAAGCCTGGAGAAAAGGAAGCTGGAGTGTAATGGCCATCGCTTGTGGCGTGCTTGCCCTATGACAGGTCCCCTTCTCCACACTTTACCGAGTCACCTTGATTATTCTTCATTGCCAGCCTGCCCTAGGAGTTAGGAATGCTTCTTATCCCCACCTGAAAATCCCCACTGAAGAGGGCAAAGAACTTGCCCAAGGTCATACAGATCTAAATGGTGCCGCCAGGATTTGAACTCATGAGTCTGACGGCAGATCTGAAGCTCTGAAGCCCTACATCCTGCAGCAGTCTAGTTGGCTGCTGAGAACATGGACCCTGGAGTTGGAGAATCATGAGCTCCTGAGTCCCCCAGCTGACTGCAGTGTGAACTTGGGCAAGTTTCTTAGCACTGTAGGGGCAATAAAGGAAGTCAGAGAGTCCACTGTTGTTAGTGTTTTGTTGATTATCCTATTTTTGTCCCAGGAGTGAAGCTAAGAGGTGGTGATTCTTGAGGGTACATTAGAAAGAGTTATCTGGGTGCTAACAGTTTTAACAATGCAGTTTTCTGGGCCCCTCTGAAGAGAGATTTTAATTCGGTGGCTCTGGGGGATGGTGGCTAACTGGACTCAGGATCCTGCATTTAAAAAATATATATATATATTTTTTTAGTTGTAGGTGGACACAATACCTTTATTTTATTTATGTGGTGCTGAGGATCAAACCCAGGGTCTCACACATGCAAAATGAGCGCTCTACCACTGAGCCATAGCCTCAGCCCCAGGATCCTGTGTTTTAAGCAAGAGCTTTATGTGATGTGCAGGAAGTGATCATCAGGTACCACGCCGAGAAGCCCCTAGGTGTTGGAGTCATCGTTCTGAGTTGGCCTCTCATGGCCTAGTCCATCCTACAAGTCTGACTGGCCACAGGTGACATGCACAAGGTTCCAGAATTTACTAGAATTCAGAGTTGCATTTCATAATTGGCTTGTGCATTTAGTCATAATTGAGCAACAGAGTGGCACGCAGATATTCTGCAGATTCTCTTAATCTTTAAAAAACTAAAGCCAAAGGGGGGGGGGACCCACACACTAAAAAGAATTAATAAATTTCAGTACTAGCTGGTTCAGAATGAATGATGGAACAAATCCAAGGGTCCCTAGGGGATTCCTTAGCTGGAGGGGACTTAACAGAACCTTAATTCACACTGTGGTTTTACAGATGCTAAGCCAGAGGGCCCAGGGAGTGAAAGAACCTACTTAAAAAAAATCACACAATTAGGTGGTGGCAAAGTCTGCAATCGAGTTTTTATGTTTGGCCACTTGGCCACCCCTGAACAAAGGGCCAAAACTTGAACTCTGGGAAGTTCTGCATTCTGCAGATTCAGGTGATGGTGATAAGGAAGAGGAATCTCATACCTGCTTATGGCTGCATGAGCTATTTTTCTGGATGCCTTTCTCTACCACGTCTAGCCAGTAACTGCTGCTCATTCTTTAGGGCCTTTTGTAAGCTGCCTTTTTCTGAAACAGTTCTTTCCCTGGCTCCTGCACTTGCTCCCAATAGATTTCATTACTTCTTCTTTGGCCACTATGGAACCTCATGCATTTATTGCACTTCCTTGAAATTTTTGTTGCTGTCTTCTTTCCTGGGATGAACTAGGTGGTTGGTATAAGTATAGCCACCCTACTGTTTTGGACACTTGCAGAACATTATTTACCATTTATTTATTCATTTACATATATATGAGTAGAGCTCTGGGAACATTTAGAGAAAATGGAGAAAAGCCAAATATGGATATGATAAATGGGAAAATATGTAAATAATTAGGTAATTTAAGAAACTGATACAGACAATGAAAAAAGTAATACAAGATGGTGTGATAAATTATATGGTCAGGGGAGCTCCTTTTGGCCAAGTGGTCAGGGATGGGTCCTCTTAAAGGGTCTTTCATTTTAGTGGAGACTCAGATGATGAGATGTGGGATTCATGTACATATCTGAGAGAAGAGAATTCTAGATTGGAGGAAGAGCATGTGCCAAAGAACTGAGATGAGAATGAATAGGAGGCCAGTATGGATAGGTTGAGGGAGAAGGGGACGATGGCCTCATCTCCAAGGGCCCTCCTGTAGACCCTAGGTTATAGTCTTGGGGTAGTGGGAAGCTTGTAATAGTAGGTGCTTAGGTGGGGAAGTGGCATTTTTTACAGATCACTTTTATTTATTGAGCCTGGACTCATCTCAGATTCTTAATAAAATGCCCCAGGCACACTCTACTTGTCAGTTAGTTTGTATTTTCTTGGAAAAAGATTTTTATAGGCATTCTTGCTAAATTCTTTGAGGGCCAAATCCAGATTTTAATCACTTTTATATGCTTACTAGTTTGGACTTGGCAAAGAGCAGGTTCTTGGTGAATATTTGGTGCATAAATGAAGGATTTCTAGACTGTTTTGTCCTTTGGAATAAAGAATGGGCAAGGCTGTCTCTGTTGGGGGGGTGTTTTTGGGTAAGTCCCTTAAATGGTAGGTGATAGCATATTGTGAATGGGTTGGCTGACACCCCCGTTTACCTCAGCTCACGTCAGTTTTTTTCTTTTAATAGAAAATATGGGTAAGCTGGGAGGTAATAGAGGAGGGTCTCTCCAAAGCCCCCAAAGTTACAGCAATATTATCTCACTAGCCTTTAAGCAGCAGTTAGAGAAGAGCTGGTGAAGTCTGCCTCTGGCATCATAGCAGACTGAATAATGAGAAATTCTTCCAGTAGCACACACATAGAATGCCGGGTATCATACAAACATCAACCTTTTAAATGCCTAGCTAAGCTCATAAAATAGAAAATAAATCTACAAGGGCTAAAAATGAAGAGGAGCTGACACCAGAGTGGTGAGTAAGCCACTGAGCAGTGGGCTGTTTTGGGGGTGTCTGCAGATTGCAAAAACCCAGGGCCTTGGTTTCGAACTGCCACACAACAGGGGTGTGCAGGGGAGCCCTGTGGATTGGAAGACAAAGTCTTGGGTTCGACAAAGTGGGCGAAACTGATTAAGAACCTGCCAAAGCCAGCGATCTTGAAGATGTGCACTGTCAGTGAAAAGAGGGACTAGAAAAATCCATCTAGCCGAGAAAGTTGTTATGAAAAAATTTTTCCAGCCTTGGCTGGGGATATGGGAATACAAGGAGTCCCTCCTGAGAATTCTGACCTCATGAGAGTTCGGGGCTCAACTTTATATGACCTGTGTATGCAGTTCCAGAAACATCAAGTAGAGGTGTTACATTAATGGCTGTGTGTGAGAGAACTAGATGCCTGGGCAGAATCAGAAGAGAATCCTCTGTAGAGGCAGGCAGCCACGGCTGGGGCTCTTCAGGATTCTCAGAGATTAAAATCAGCCACCCATGAGTTCACAATGAAAAGTTGCCAATCACACAGGGTGCAAAAACCCTAAGTGGAAACAACAAAAGGTAGAACTAGACTTCCCAAGAACTCCAATGGAAGAGTGATCAGAGTCAGAATATAAACTATGTCCTTAAAATGTTTACTGAAATAAAAAATGAATTGAATATGAGCAAGGAACAAAAGGCAATTAAAAGGGAGGAGGCAGCATTTGAAAAAGAACCAAAACAAAATTCTAAAAATAGAGTATTATTTTTGAAATTAAAAGCTCCAAAGGGAAGGAAAAAAGGTTTTAACCTCCAAATATTGTTTTGAAAAATCACTGATTGGTAAGAGTTTGAGTGTACAGTATGGCTAAAAAATCATAATCCCAGGAAAGTATAAAATTATTAGTGTACCATGATGGATTTCCACAAATTAATGTACCAGGTAACTAGTATCCAGGTCAAGAAACAGAACACAATTGGCATCTCAAAAGCCCCTTGCATATTCCCTTCCAGATAATCTCCCTCTGAGGTGAACCACTGTCCTGAATCCTGTTATTGTATTACTTTTACCTGTTTCATACTAAAATTAAATAAAATTTATATAGTATATGCTGTTTTATACATGACATTTGTCTCAACATAAGAAAATGTTAAAAGTATGAAATTCATTATTTCAAAATGTAGATATAGTTTTCTTCTTATTTAAGGTAGTATTCCATTGTCTGAGTATACCACAATTCATTCCATTCCTGTAACTGATGGGCATTTGGGTCATTTCCAGTTTGGGGCTATTATTTATCTGCATTATGTCTCTGTTAAAGATAGCACCATATCATAGGTTTATTCCTAGGAATGGAATTGTTCAGCATTAGTAGAAATTGTCTAACAGTTCCCACAATTTTTCTAACCCAGATGAAATCTTGTGTGGAAATTAAAGAAACAAAACCATTCTCAACATGTCAAAACTCACATATAAAACCTAATGCAATGGATAGATTAACAATAGATTAGACCCAGGGAAGAGTCAGTGATTTGGAAGACAAATGTGAGAAAATTCCCAGGATGCAGCACAGAAAGACAACAGAATCAGAAGAGTTAGGTTAAGAAAAAGGTTAAAATTAGAAGACCCAATTTCTTTCTAATTGAAGAAGACTCAGTGTAACTGAGTCAGAGAGCCTAAAATTATCAACTCAGTATTATCCAATCAAGATACAATTTGAACCACACATGTAATTTGAAAATTTCCAGTATGTTTTATTTAACCCACTATATACAAAATACTTGAACATGAAATTATTTAGGTATTTTTGCATTTTTTTTTTTAATCAAAGTAAGTCTTCAAAATCCAACAAGCAATTTTACAATGGGATTTAGAACAGTCTCATTTCAAGTGCTCAACAGTCACATGTGGCTAGTGGCCACCATATTAGATAGGTTGCGCAGATCTAACCAAGGAAGGTATGTGTGAATGTGGAAAAGTTGACTGAGGGTCATTAGGTATTAGGAGAAGTGAACCACCTGAAGTAGAGGGTGGGAGGAATGTGGGTTAGTGTAATGCCACTGTGGTAGCATGGGGCTTTGAGTTTCTACACACCTGTGTCCCTCTACACACATATATCCTTCAACATCCAGTGAATGGCAGAATTACAGCTGCTGTGTAGTTCTAAGCCATAGTAAACAGTGGCCTAGTACATGAAGAGAAATATGTCCTATCTGTTGAATTCACAGAAGGGATTTAAAAATGAAAATTTAATTATCCTCATGCAAATTTGACCAGAAGCCTAAAGTGAACATGTCTGACATTTACATCAAAGTTCACTGTGGGTATTAATAGAACCAGGCAGGTTGGAAGTGGTTTTCATTTCTTTGGCTCTAATAATATGACAAAACTTGACAATGAGTACAAGTAGGTCGTTACTTTAGTTTTTATGTCTCAGTTAAAAGATAGCACCATGTCCTAGTGCGCTCACACAACACAAAAGCTTTATTATTGGGCTCTAGATCAAATACCGTATAAATTTGACCCAAGTAACCTCAGGCTTCCTGGGAAATTCTATGTTTGGGTAAAATACGTGACTGTAGGCAGTTGGTTCACTTTTGCAACAACTTCAAAAGCGGTGAAGCAAGGCACTTGGAATCTGTCTAGCCTCTGCTGTTTGAAAAGTAGTAATGGAATTGAAAATGTATTTTTGTCCTTAAAATCACCTCTAAAATGCTGTGTTTATTTGTGTAATAACACTTTTCATGCTGGCTCTGCCAGTCCAAAAATAGGGGTGTGACTATTATGCAAGGGAGACCATTATGTAAGGTTGTGATCTTTAGAATGGGAAAAAAAATCTTTTTTCATACCCCAAGTAAGAAACAGATTCAGTCAAATAATTGCTACCATTGTGTTTGATTGTGGGGTTAATAATGAAATTATTAATTGAACCCAATTATCCCCAGTACTTGGATATAGCATTGTCTTAGTTTAATCTCACTGCTAGAAAAGAATACCTTGCATTAGTATGTCTGGTAAGACTTTGCTCTCCGACCCTCACGCGTTGCTGCATCCTCATGTTAGAACTTTCTTCTTCCTCTTCCTCCTCCTTCTCCTCTTCTTCCCCCCCTCCTCGTCCTCTTCTTCTTCTTCATGTTGTTCTTTGCATTAAGCCAGAACGTTTTTAGCTAGTGCCCAATTCATAAGGGGCTTAACAGACAAAATATAATAAATATGAAAGTTTTTTAAAACAAAGTAAAAAATGTGTGTATCTGTATCAGTATACAGATATGATGTGGCCCTACATATATGTGTGAGAATTCTTGCTTTTCAAAAACTGCAGCAACTCCCCAAATTGAAAGTATCAACATCTTTGTGGTTTGGACTTATAAACCAGGGTTTTGTGGGTTTGCCTTAAAAGTAGGAAGGAGAATTCTGTCTTTTTTGACTAACAAGGAACCCTCATGGTTTTAAAAGCTGGTTTCATTCTTACTCTCAGTGATTAACATTGAAAATCTTTGCATGGTTAGGAATTCTCTCACTTCTAAGGGCTTGCTTTCCTAGACACTAGAGCCTTTTAATTTTCTCTAGTGCAGGGTGGTGGGTGAACCATAAGTTGTGGGGGTTCCACTGGTCCATAGGTTGTCCTGGAACTCCACGCTGCCCTGATTTTTGCCTGTCAATGGAGAATATTCACTCGGTATTGTTAATTCATTAAAAAAAGCTAATATTTGTTGAAAATTCATAGTTAGTGCTCAGCACTGTCTTGAGTCAGGAAACTCTAAATATCCTCTTCAGCATGCTGTATCCTTTCCAGAGAATCTTCAATCAAGATGGAGCTAGTCCAGGCCAGCTGTCGTTGCTCAGGGGACTTGAACATAGATCTCTATGATTTCCCCTTGGGTGAATTTGAATCTATCCAAAGCACCTGCCCTCTTTACCCTGCCAAGCTTTGTCCCTAGAAGGAACTTTATGGAGGATGTGGGGAATCCCCATGGTTCACAGTCCTCCAGCCACTCTGGAAACTCCAGTCCCAGCCCTAAAGATTTGGGATTTGGACTCAGGCAGGGAAGGGCATGGTAAGCCACTGAGAAGCAGACCTGGCAAACTGCTGAAGTCCCAGGGTTTCTGGGGTGAGAGCCCCTCGCTCACCTCAGCATTTCTCTTTCTCTGGACAGTGAACAGCTGAGATCTTGGCTGGGCTTTCATGCTGGACAGGGTATTCTTGGCTTTGAAAAATGTGGTGGGGTGTTAACCAGTTTCTTGTCTAACTTAGCACTTGGGTCATTTCTTTCTAACAGCTGCTGTATCTCCCTGCGCCTCATTGACTGAGTTTTCCAGGTGAATTTGCCTCCTCAGCAATCTCCATGTGCAAACTGAAGGTGTAGTGTCTTGTTCTAGGTGCTAAACCTTGTTGAGGCAGAAAGAAGAAACCTGAACTATATTTAAGCAAACACAGTGGGTAAGTCCCTCAGCTCACAGCTGGTGGGGCCCTGGCTGGCTCTCAGCAGTACAGCAGCAGCGAACGGAAACTCCATTTTAGATATTTATATCTAAGACATCGAAACAAACACCCCGTAGACATTACAGAGTAAAACTTCTGTGGGAAATGGAACAGGAAGCAATGTGTCCCCAAGGACAAGCCAGGCATTCAAGGTAAAAAAAAAAAAAAAAAAAAGTCAAGTAACAGGAAAAAAGAAATTTGTGCTGTTCACATGCTAGAAAATTCGATGTTGCACTGTAATGAAATGATTGAAAACAAGTAGATGCTACGATTATAGGCAGAATGAGGTGGAGTAGAAGCTGCTAATGCAAGAGGTGTCCACTTCAAGTGGTTGGGGTGGACAAAGGGGCTCTGTGAGATTTGAGATGAGCAAGCTAGGTTGTAACTATAAAAGCTTTATAATGATTCATTTATAGATCTGCCTCCCCAGGGAATCTTGAGTTCCTTGAGATGGAACAGCAGAGACTGGCTCTGGAGTCTCTGGATCTGTTACAAATCTTGGTTTCCTACTCATTAGCCCAGTTACTCAACACGTTGCTGTATCAGTTTCATCTATGAAATGGCCATTGTAGTGACTGTAGTGACAACTTCCTTGTGGTTTGTGGTGAGGACTGTCAACGACGCATTGTGTGCTTAACGTGGAAGCCGGTACTTCTTACATGTTAGGTTTGGTGATTGTTTACTTCTGTGGTCTGTATTTGTCTTAGCATGTGGCTTATAGCTGATATTCAACAAAGGTTTGTTCAATAAGTGAGCGAGCGTATTTGATTAGCGATTTGACAAAAATTTTATCTTCATTGCTGGTTGATATCATTCAATGTACCATTAAGACAGAAAACTTTGAAATAAGGATTCTAAAAATAATGATCAAATGTATACATATAGATACAAATATAAATGTTTTCTCTTAAGAATATAGTAAGCACTTTTCTAAAAATCAGGACTGTATTCCTCACCATATGTCTCATCATTTGCAAGTGATAAACCAATGCGCAATTAGTCATATATCTCCCCAGGTCTGCTCCTATTAGTTTTAATAAAAATGGCTGTCTCCTCTCTACAATCTGTCAGTAAGCTCAGAGCCATTGCTGGCTCCTCTTTTCCCCATATGCACTCATATTTGTGCACATTCAAGCCCTGTTCATTTCATCACCTGATCAGCCTCTGAATCTGTCTTGTGTGTCTTTCCTTACTATCACTGCCTTAGTCCAGCTACTGTCAACTCTTGTTGACATTAATGCCATAGTGCTCTGACCGATAATTAAGGAAAGATCTTCTAGGAATGTCCAAGGCAACCAATGATTAAACTTCCTGCTGGCAAGCTGTCTGGTATTCATGCTCATAGAACTTATGAATGATTTAAGCAGCTTAGATTTCCATGGGTTTGCAGAATGTTGGAGGTGCTTGCTTTCTCTCCTACAGAATTATGCATGGGGAGAGTGCAACTGAAGCTAACTGGACATGCATCTGAAGTGCACATAACTTGAGGTTGTTCTTGAAGTTTGTTGTTATCATGGAGCTATGCTAGTTGCAAGGAAGATCATCGTTACAGAAGATCTAGCTGTTGAGAAATCTGACATAGGACGATAGAAAAACTACACACACACACACACACACACACACACACACACACACACCTTAATCCAAATTTATTTAGCAAAGTCCACATGTATATGTAGGGCAGCTGATAATGAGGAAAAGTCTCATAGGACTAAGGAATCAATCACTCAGGATTCAGATGCTGAAAGTTTCTATATTGATTAGGAAAACCCAAGTTAAATGGATTAATAGACTCAAATCAGCAGTTCTAAAAGATGACTTTACCACATTTGGGCACACTTATTGACAAGCTTACCAGAATGGTTAGGAAATCTGACTTGGCAAGCAATCATAAAGCATGCTGGTGGAGTGGCATGACTACAGGTCACCCATAAGGTCCAATTATTCTAACTCGTAGGTAGAGGCTGAGGAAAATGCTCGGATGCAGTGATGGGTGGAGAAATACATTTGTCAGGAAATAAAACTGAACGGTTTAAAGACTGGTCCTGGGACTGGTGTTCTGGATCCAGCGGCTCTCAGTGTTCTCATCTACCTCCACCTGGAAGGGCTTCTTAATGGAGTCCAAAACGGACAGGGCTTTTGGAACATCAGGTTAGTCAATCTGTGGTGATACAGTTGCATGAAATGATGCTCGTAAGCATTCCTGTTTCTGAAGGAAAAAGAGGGACCTGTTTTGTGCATAGGAACCTGGAAAGGTGGGTGGAAAAGAGAAGCGGATGAAGAGGTCTCCATGGTGTCCACTTGGAGAGTCAGGTGAAGGTCAGAGGGAAAGGAGTAGTGTTTGTGAAAAGACCATGTGAAAGTTTGAGCATACACAGAAATGTAGGGCTCAGGTGATCCTCCAGCTGCCTCTCCCCACCCTGCCATAGACCCCAGGCAAAGCGCAACACACTGGACCCTCTTAGTGGACCCAGCAGAGTGCAGTGGAGAGCTGCAGAATAGCAGTGGGGACGATAATTCCCAAGTCAGGGACCTCATGGTGGCCCTGGAGACATCATGGCAGTGTGCTAGGTCTCGTACTTGACTCAAGAGGCCACAATGAGCAAAAAGGCCAAAGTGGAGGAATGTGACTGGCTGGTTTTGTGCTTATTGGATGTGACATCTGGTGACATTCTCAAATAGATTGGGGAAGGCTTCAGAGCAAGCCTTAGACCTAGTAATTCAGACATTAATGGAAATGTGACTCCATTTATATTCATGGGCTGGTGAAACTTGGAATATTTGGAAGTATATGCAATGCCTTAATTCTAAAATGCTATGATTATTCTATACTTACTAGCATTCACACATGGTGAGACAAAAAACTACTTAGCACTAATTTACAAGTGAATCATAGAATTTTTAGCCCAGGAAGGAACTTTAGGAATCATCTACTTCAACCCCCACATTTTAGAAATTAGAGTCAGAGAGCAAAAGATGGGAAGTGACTAAGCTCTGTGATGTTGGGCACGTTAGTGACAGAATTAGGAATGTATCCAGATCTCTTGGGCCCTAAATCTGGCCAATTGAGGACAAAAAGGAGGAAGAAGTGAAGTTTAGGAAAATTCATAAAAAGATATCAAGTACAACGTGGTTTCATATAAGGTTAGAATTCTGAAAACATTATCTTTTTACTATAGTTATGTATTAAACCCACCAGTAGTTCCTTAAGTAATAGTATATATGTAAAGAGAAAGTTCTGAAGCTTTTAGTTCTATCAGTAGGCTCCAACATAAATTGTGTCTTTGGCCACTATCTTGGCAGCTTCTCCCTGTAGGTTTTGTTAAGAGAGGGATCTCATGTTGATCTCACTGCAAGAGGGAACACAGGCTCACGTGCTGCTCACGTCAATCCCCGAGTCCCCCTTGAGCTCTCTCCTCTATCTCAGACATTCTTCCTCTAAATCATCCTCCTACTGTCTCCTTCTCATCTTTTATGTATCAGATCAAGGGTCACTTCCCAAGGGGCTACCACTCCTTACCCTCCCCTTCCCAGACTGGTAACACTCTGCCTGTGACCTTCAGCCTTGGGTGCTTTTACCCTACAAGGAACATTTAGTAACATCTGGAGACATTTTTGACTGTCACAGTGGGATGCTAGTAGGTAGGAGCCAGGAATGGTGCCAAATACCCCATAACCCACAGGATAGCTCCCTACAGCAAAAAATTAGCTGGTCAAATGTGTCAATAACATCAAGATTGAGAAACCCCATTCTAATCCATCGCTTTAACTTTTTTTCCCCAAGACTGTATTACAATCTTATTTATTTGTTTACACATATATAATTGTTTTGGTCTATTTTCCCCCACCCACTTCACCCCAGTGAAAGCTCTGTAAGACCAGGAAATTTGTTTTGTTTATTGTTGGATAAGCTTCCGGAACAGTATATGGCACCTGGTAGGTGCTACATAAATATGTATTGAATTGATTGGATGAATAAATGTCAACACTACTAGAAAGACAAATTATAGGACTAGCTGTGCTATGGTATATTGTTCTTACTGATGAAAGAAACTAAGGCAAAAGTACCAGGTAAAATAAAATGCCTGAATTTTGTTGTTGTTGTTCCCATATGTGTCAGCTTTTTGTTGCTGTGATTAAAATACCTAGCAATAGCAACTTAGGAGGGAAAGTATATTTTGGCTAATGGTCTCAGAGGTTCAGTCCATGGTCAGCCAACTCCGTTGCTCTAGGCCTGAGGTGAGGCAGAACATCATGGAGGAAGGGTGTGGTAGAGGGAAGGTTCTTGGTTCATGGCATCTGGGAAGCAGAGAGAGTGAAAGAAATGGGACAGGGACATGATATAGTCCCTAAGGGCATGCCCTAGTGACCTATTTCCTCTAGCCATGCTCCACCTGCCTATAGTTACCACCCACTAGTCCATTAAAATTATTAATCCATCAAATGGATTATTTCACTGATGAGGTAACAGCTCTCATAATCCAATCTTTTCACCCCTGAACATTGCTACATTGCTTAACACATGAGCTCTTGGGGGGGATAGTTTTAGATCCAAACCATATTTTCCTACAATCTGAATCAGCATGATTTTGTCATTCAGAAAATCAACAAATGGAAAAGGTGAAGGTTATTGAAAACAAGTGGGTGACAGCTGTCAGAATAATCCCATGGCTCCCATAATTGTAGTTATCTCGGCTCCCACTGAGAAGGGGAATGGAAATGAAGCCATTTGTACATAAGCTACAATTGGCAAAGAGTAACAACTTATTGATTCCTGCTGTCCAGGAAGGCCATGTTTCTTCTCCATGCCTTTTCATTCCTAGTCTGTGTTGAATTGAGAACACAAATTCTACTAAAATGTATTAACAGCTTCCTAATGTAAGCTATTGCTCATGAGGAAATTGAAAGAATTATTTAAAACACTAAAGAAGGCCAGAGTTTCAAGCTGGTTTATTTCATCTGGTAAGTTCTAATTAAAATAAATAAATAAATAAATAAAAAGCAACCCTGTACTAGTGTCAGACTGAGATCTCCTCAGCACTGTTTTCTCAGTAGAAGGAAATAATATATTAGTGAGCACATCTAACTAGCAACTGTGATCAGGAGTATTGTGGAAATAAAGAGGGAAAAGTGCCTTAACAGCTTTAAAATTCACAGATGGCAAATCAAGTAAAAGATCTGTTTATCACCCTCTGAGCACTTGGTGAAATGCACATCGGAGTGCTGGGATGTTTCTAATGGCAACTGCTGCACTTTTGGAAACCTCAGTGGAACCCTTGACTCCCTGATATTTAGCTCTTTCAATGTCTTGCGGCAGAATGGAGAAGCCACTTTCCTGACCACATGGCTTGGTGCACTCCAGTTGTACAGCCATTCTGCTTTGCCAGGAGTGTCTGAAGTAAAGAATTAGAGAATTAGAGAGTCAAATATGTATAATAATGCAATGGAGAGTGTTATGCCATGTGCTATGTTTTATAATGTCTTGCACAAACAGCTTGATATAGAGCACTATGGAATATTAAAATCTGCTTTCAAGTGTTGGGGCTCTTTCTGTTGACAATCCAGTGACTGCTGCATACATTAACTGGGTAGCTGGGGTACCACTTCGTTTTTTAATGCATGAAAATGAAAATTAATTAATGAACACAATAGCTACCTAGAACTCTAATGCATTTGACCACAGCTCTTATATTTAGCTTATATTATATTTTAAAAATACCTCAGCATCATCTTTCTTTATTCACATGACATATATTTAAGCATGCTATAAAATTTTTAGAAATTGTGTAAAAGCCTTTTAATTTGAGGCCATCCCATTTCTTGATTCTTTTATTTCTTGAGCCTTAGGAGTCAAGGATGTTAGTGTCCCAATTTATTGCAGTGTTGACCCTATGTTTTCTTCTAGCAGATGCAGTGTTTCTGATCTAGTTCTTAGGATTTTTATTCACTTTGAGTTGATTTTTTATGTAGTGTCAGAGGGATCTAGTTTCATTTTTCTTCATATGGATATCCAGTTTTCCTAGCACCATTTGTTAACAAGGTTATCTTTTATCCAAAGTTATGTGTATTGTCTTTGTGTCTTCTATTCCATTGGTCCTCATGTCTGTTTTTATACCAATACCATGCTGTTTTGTTACTATAGTTCTGTGATATAATTTGAGATTGGGTATTGTGATACCCCCAGAATCACTCTTATTGCTCAGTATTGTTTTGGCAATTCTGGAGTCTTTTATTCTTCCATATGATTTCAAGACTGTTTTTTACAGTTTTGTGAAGAATGTCATTGATATTTTGATGGGAATTTCATTGAATCTGTATATTGCTTTTGTTAATATGTCCATTTTTATAAAATTAATTCTGCCTATCCAAGAACATGGGAGGTCTTCAATTTCTTTTTAATTTCTTCAGTTTTCTATAGTTTTCATTGTGGAGGTCTTTCCCTGGTTACATTTATTCTCATGTGTTTTATTTTGTTTAAGCTACTGTGAATGGAATAGTTTTTCTGATTTCTTTCTCAGCAGATTCATTATAGAAGTATAGGAAAGCTATTCAGAGCATGAAGATAAGGCCTACAGAACAGGAGAAAATCTTTGTCAGCTACTTTTCTACAGGGGATTAATATCCAGGATATCTAGAGAATGTAAAATCTTAACCTCAAGAAAACAAGTAATCTAAATAATAAATAGGTAATTTCTCAAAAGAGGAAATACAAATAAATGGCTGACAAATATATGAAAAAATATTCAATAGCCTTAGTAATCAGGGAAGTGCAAATCAAAACCAAACTAAGATTTCATTCTATTCCAGTTAAAATGTCAATCATCAAGAATACAAATAACAATAATTGCTGGTGAGGATATGGGGAAAAATGTTGCTAATACATTGGCAGGACTGCAAATTAACACAACCACTTTGGAAAGCAGTATGGAGATTTCTCAAAATACTAGGATTGGAACCACCATATGACTCAGATATCCCACTCCTTGATATTTATCCAAGAGAACTAAAATTAGCATACCATACTGATACATGCAGACCAATATATATAGTTCTGCAATTCACAATAGCCAGGTTATGGAACCAGCCTAGGTGCCCATCAACAGATGAATGGATAAAGAAAACATAAAGAAGAATGAATTATGGAATTTTCTAGTAATAGGATGGAAGTGGAGAACAACTTGCTAAGTGAAATAACCCAGACTCAGAAAGTCAAGGGTTGAATGTTTTCTCTTATGCAGAGTCCAGAGAGAAATAAGGATTGTTTTTAAAAGGGGGAGGATCCCATAAAAATAGATGGAAGAACAGTGGAGGAAAGGAAGGGGACCAAGGTAGAGGGAGGAGGGATGGGAAAGGGAAAGAACTGTGGAATGAAGTTGACCAAATTATGCCATGTGCATGCATGAAGAGATCATAATGCATTCTACTTTTATGTGTAACTATAATGCATCAATTAGAAAATAAATGGAAGGAAGTCCAGAAGAGTAGAGGAAGGGAATCAAGAGGAGAGAGGGGAAGAAAAGAGGATGTACTGGGGATTGAAATATTGTGAAATGCATGTTATATGCATCTATGGAAATGTCAAAACTCTACTTTCATGTGTATGTAGAAAGAACAAATTAAAAAAAGAAAGACAGACATGGAGGTACCTTAATTTATATTGCTAAGTGAAAGAAGCTCACCCGAAAGGCAGCATTCTATATGATCTTAACTATATGGTATCTGCAAAAGGCAAAACTATGGAGATAGTACAAAGATTAGTGTTTGTAGGGGTTAAGAAAGAAGGCTGAGTAGTGAGAGCACAAACAAAAAATTAAGATAATGAAACTTCTGTATGATATGGCAGTTGAGGATGTATGACCTTGTACATTTGTTAACACCATAGATGTATACAACACCAAGAGAGAATCCTAATGTAACATGTGATCTTTAGTTCATAATAATGTATCAAAAGTGGTTCCTATGAAACAAATGTGCCAACAAGTGAAAGCTGTTAATAATTTGGGAGAGGGGATACAGAAGAGGGGACAGATGGGAACTCTCTGTACTTTCTGCCTATTTTTTCTTTAGCCCTAAAACTGCTTTAAAAAGTAGTCGATTTTTATTGGAATCTAAAATATATTTGTAATTTTATATTTTATAGATATTACTTTAAATATTTATAAAATTAAAAAAATAAACCCCACTATTATGTATAACTATAATGTACTAACAAAAAACATAAAAAGTAGTAAAATTAGGAAAACGGTTTTATAGTTAGAGAGGGTTTCTTCTCTTTCTCTTCTTTCTCTGACTTGCCAACTTCCCTTTCTTCCTTAAAACAGTTCATGCAAGTTCAGCCTTTAAAACCTCAAATTTAATCACCACCTTTAAAAAAAATTGTTGTCAGATACAAAAATGTGAAATTTATTTGTTAATATTTACCTATCCATAAAATAAATATGATAATTTCATTTATATCCTATATTAGATGTCCAGTTACAATATGGATCAAGTCATGTTCTTCTGAAACATAATTGATGGTGATTATCTGACATAGCTTTTGGATTCTAAGACAGGTCTTAGGTCTGTTTCCTAACCAAACATGAGGAAATTGTCTGAATGGTAGAGGCTCCAGGGCTCTTGCCTCATTGAACTAAAAAAGATGAATTTATTCTGAAGATGAATATTCTCACCTCTGTAAAATACCTTTAGGTCACAGGAATCTCAGAAGACAAGAATGGCTGATTGATTAAAGATGTAATAGAACTCTTAAAAAATAAGTGGCATATTTGAAGATGTTTATAATCTTATAAATGAATGAGTGGATATTTTCCTTGTGCAGAGGAGGGCTTTGTAGTTACATAAACCTGAGTCAAAATTCTGTCATATCTATTTATTAGGTCTTAAATGACTTTAAAATTTCTCAGAGGAATGTGATACTCCTGTGTCTTTTACACATGATAAATTTTGTGTGTTCTTTTGCCTGTTTATAAAAATAAAGCAAAAATTTTAAAGTCTATATTGGTAAAATGGGGCCTAGTAAAAAGTACCTTGTAGGATTATTAGAAGAATTAGTAATATGTATGCAAAGTGCTTCTTTACCTGACACCCAGGAGGAATTCTATAGATAGTAATTATTAGCAATATTTATTTGTAAATAAGCAAAGTAGAATGCCTTGAGAATCTGGAAAGAAAGTTCTGTTTTGTGGTGATGTTTATAACATTTATAAAATAGAACTGAGGGGGCTGGGGTTATAGCTCAGGGGTAGAGCACTTGCTTTGCATGCGTGAGGTACTGGGTTCCATCCTCAGCACCACATAAAAATAAATAAGATAAAGATATTGTGTCCATCTACAACTAAAAAATCTTTAAAAATAGAACTGAGGGTGTTAAATATGTACATAGCACACACACAAGTGTACACATACATGTACATTCTAAGCCAGAGCCTGTCCTGAAACATCAGATGCAAGAAGGCATCTTTCAGCTGTGAATTTTAGCTTCTCAGTGAAACTGAACTGCAACTCCTAAAAGGCAGGATCAAAATTGTAGGTTTTCTCCAAAGCCTTGTCAGGAATGTGGAATAGGCTTAGCAAGGATTGGTTGATGGGGACAGTGGTTCTTCCTACCTTTATTTCCTTAATGATATGACAACTTATTTTTCTTCCTTAGGATTTGGGGTACAAAAAGACATGAGCCTTGAGCACTATTTGTGCACAAAATGATAGCCATTTCCTGACTTCACCTCCTTGGCCTCACACACACAAAAAAGAATGCAAGTCCTACAGGGATGGCTGCATTTGAGGCTATTCAAATAGTTCTTGGGCACCTTTTTGAGTGACCTTACTGCCATCATGATTTCTATTTTTTCAAGGTTAGGAAAATATATGCATTTTATTGCAATATCAAGAATAAGTACAAACACGTCTGTAGTACCAGTGTTTCAGGAGGCTGAGGCAGGAGGATCTTGAGCTCAAAGCCAGCCTCAGCAAATTCGAGGTGCTAAGAAAGTCAGTGAGACCCTGTCTTTAAATAAAATACAATAAAGTCCTGGGGATGTGGCTCAGTGTTTGAGTGCCCCTGAGTTTAATCCCTGGTACCACCTGCAAGAAAACTACAAAAAGTAATAAAATCACCAACCCCTGTATGTGTCTTAGTGAGTGTCCCTGGATCCCTCTGGGTAAATCCCTTTGTCAGATCACTGAGTCTCTGCCTTGATTGTCAAGGGTGAGAGTGCATATGACAAAATCATTAAACATTTTAGCAAGTCCTGACTTGAATAAGGCTACAGACTTATTAGGAAGCATGCTTAATTGAGAGGGAAGAATGGAAACAGTAGGGACTTAGAACACAGGTGCACTTGAGTTGTCATCCCAAATCTGCTGCTTATTAGCTGTGACCCTGGGTAAGTGCTACTTTATTCATCTTTAGAATAAGGATAATGCAACTTACCCTTACCTGTTGGTTTTTATATGGATCAAATGAGAACTCATGAAGCACTAAGGACAGTATATATAGCACAGAAGAGGTATGTGATCAATGTCAGTCTTCCATCCTCCTCCCTAGACACCCTGTATGCCCATCTGAGGATATCTGTGTTTGTGGGTGTTTTGGAGTATCAAATGAGACAATCTGAAAGCACTTTACAAAGATAGAGCACAATATCCACATAAGTGATGAAAATGACACATTTTATGATCCTAGATATGACAAAGCTGTGTACCTGTTGAGAAGTTGGCAAAGATTCCAAATTAACTTTGACTCCCCTAGAAATTCCTTCATAATAGATGAGTAGTTTTTGCATCCCATATATACTGGAATGAAAATGTTTTCCCAAATTCATGTCCACCTGTAATCTTAGCATGGAATCTTACCTTTGGAAATATTGTCTTTACATATGTAATTAGGTAAAAGTGGAATCATACTGGCTTAAGGTGGGCCCTAGTTTGATGATTCGTGGAAGAAGAATGACTTATAAGAAAAGAAGGACACAGAAAAACACATGCATGGGAGAAATCCATGTGAAGACAGAGAGATTGGACTGATACATCTAAGAACCAAGGAATTCTAGGGATTGGCAGCAACCACTGGAAGCTGGAAGAAGCAAGGAAGCATTCTCCCCTAGAGCCTTCAGAGAGAGCATGGTCTTGCTGACACCTTAATTTAAGACTTAGCTTCCAGAACAAAGAGAATAGATTTCTATTTCTTCAAGCTGCTCAGTTTGTGGTGTTTGGTTATGGCAGCCTTAGGAAACCAATACACCCTTTGGATGGCTCTGACTTGCAATGATTCAACTTAAGATTTTCTGACTTGATGATGTACCCATGCAACCAGTTCCCTTTTCACTTTGCAGTATTAATTGCATGAGATATTTGACACTTTATTTTAAAATAGGCTTTGTGATAGATGCCTTTGCCCAACTGTAGGCTAATGTAAGGTTCTGAGCACAGGTAAGGGAGGCTAGGCCAAGCTTTGATGTTTGATAAGGTATATTAAATGCATTTTTTTGGGGGGGGTACCGGGGATTGAACTCAGGGGCATCTGACCACTCAGCTGTATCCCCAGCCCCATTTTGTATTTTATTTAGAGACAGGGTCTCATTGAGTTGCTTAGTGCCTCGATTTTGCTGAGGCTGGCTTTGAACTCTAGATCCTCCTGCCTCGGCCTCCTGAGCCACTGGGATTATAGGCCTGTGCCATTGTGCCCAGCTATTAAATGCATTTTTGACTGATATTTTCAATTTATCAGGATGTAACTGCAGCATGAGTCAATAAGCATCTGTACTTCCCTCTTTTTATTAGTTAGAATTTTTCATTGTTTAAAATGAAGGAACAATGTTGTTTTAACTTGAAAATAAAGATTAGTAAGAGGTCAAAGAACTTTTCTGAAATCCTGCTAAGTGAAAATCAAATTTGACATAATCCACATGTAAGAGTTCTCAAAGTATTGGTGTTTTGGTTTTGTTTTTCTTAGAAGTCCACCAAAGATTGTGGGATGAATTCAGAGCTGGGGGAAAACTTTGAGTTTCCAATTAGTCCCATTTATTTCCAAAACAGGTAGACCAGAAAAAGTGTGTGTGGGGCGGGGAGGGTGCTAAGAATGAAACTTGATAGATTTTCATAATGGAATTCTTTTTAATATTAAAATCATGTGGTATATCTCGACTATGGTCATACAACTGATTTAAAATTTCTATTTTACCTATCTCCTAAACAATTTTGGGCTATGATGTAGTCTGCGGAAGGCAAGGAAATTAATCTAGTTTGGCCTGTGGTTGGGTTAGTTCCTCCAGGGAGGGATTCTGTTTTCGTCTTGATACCACCCAAAATCAAATAAATGTAGAGCCTCCTTCAGGCCTATGGTAGATATTTGTTGAATCAATATGTGGTTGAATAAAGAAATGGTGACTGAATGGAGTTGATACTTTCTGTGGGAGTAGAACTGCACATTCATAGCTTCTCAATTACTGCTGAATGTTAGCTTGCTGTAGAAGAGAAAAGAAATGCACAGGGTTGGTGAAGTTTCCATATTCCTATCTTTCCCCACGCTCAGCCTCACCTCATTGCTTCGTTGTTAGTGCATATGAAAGCAGTTTATTTCTCTTCTCTAAGAAAAGCGTATGAATGATAGTACTTCTGCATATAATGTACAGTATTCCTGGTTATTGGACATACCCATTCTCCCCTTCCCCCCAAAAAAACCCACTACCAACAAAAAAGCGAATTTGAAGTTAGGTATTCTAAAGATGAATAGTATAAAGAACTGAACAGTATTTTGTCTGAAGCCTTTTTTGTTTTTCCTTTTAAAAAGATTTTTCAGCTTAAAATTGGCATTGCCATCATCATTGTGTTCCTATGGTTAATTAGGATCCTGTGCAGCGTTTGGACTGGGGGAAAACGGGAATGTCTTGTGCTTTTCTAAATGGAGGTTCAATCCGTTAAAAATGAGCATCATTTTTAACAATAGGCAGTGCAATTAAGAGACAAGGCTGCTGAAAGATGAAATGAAAAGAAATCCTATCCTTATGTGCCCCTGATCTTATGATCTACCAAAAACCAGTGCCTGAAACTAGGTGTGGTGTTGTCCTGAGGATGATCCACATCCAAACCAGCAGAACCCAACTCACCATGTGCAATCTCTGCAAAGACACACAAAGGCCCTGCTTCTTTATTGCAGAGTTGTGCATCTGTAAAGGAAGGAACTGTCTAATCAGTGATGGTCATTTATAGCACCTCATTGTATTTGTAAATTTGCCATAGGACGGAGGCCTTTCATCTGTGACATATGTTCTCATTTTATTTGAAAGCAATTATAATTTCTATTTGATAAGCATTCATGGGCTCTTTAACAGAATTGAGGTGAAAATCCATCACCTACTATGAAATGAACTGGACAATATAAGCCAGAGGTCAGGTCCTAGACTAGGAAAACAAGCAAAAAACCCTTCCCATGGTGTCTCAGTGAAAGAAGCAGTTAACAATAGCTAGCATTTAAAGTGGGCTTACTGTGCTCCAGATGTTTCTCAAGAATCGGCTCATGTGGCCTTCCAAACAGTTACACCAGACTTTTGTCTAGTTTGTACACATTGTGTTGTGATCTGTGCCTGAAATAGCATAACTATTAAACAAGTTAATTATTTGGTATTCAAGAATCAAGGAAAACCTTATCAGGCCTATATAAAAAGAAAAAAAAAAAAACTCTTTAGTTGCTTTCACATACAGAATCAAAAGATGCAGTAGTGTGCACATGATTTGGAGTTTCATTTTCAAATGTGTTCTAATAAAGAAATGACACAGGGCCTATATGTATTATTGCCCAGAGGAAGTGAATTTGTAGAATATAATTTTTTGTCCATTTTCTGAGCCCCACATCTCATCTTAATATAGAAGCACCTGAAACAAGAATAAGGAAGAATAATGTTCTTCCATTTACCTTTGCCAAATATAAATTCAGTTTTCCATGTGTTTAATATTTTGTTCCCATGAATAAATGGGCAATATCAAAGAATTTTCTGGCATGTTTTATTGTCTTCCTTTCTATTGTTCCCTCTTTTCTCTGAGGATGTTTTATCCCTTTGCTATTTTTCACTTTCTCTAATAGATTTTCTTTCTCACTGAAAATGAGAGAAACTTTTTGTTTAATGACATCAAAACATAATAGAGCAAAATACACATATAAATCAATGAATTTTGAGTTGCAAAGCCTACTGGGAAAATGTATCGTTTCTTCTGTAGCAACCTTCTCCATCTTGCGACCTGGGCATAGAGGTGGTTAATGAGCGACTCCTTTGAGATGAAAAGCTTGAAGTAAAAACCAAAGTTTTGTTTCCTTCCAATTTCTTTGATGATTACCTTTCTGCATAGGTTGTTGAGTTTTGCAAAAATATCTTTTTTTTTTTTAACTCAGGGTTTAAAAATTTTTTATTTTTTTTAGTTGTAGATGGACACAATACCTTTAGTTTATTTACTCATTTTATGTGGTGCTGAGGATCAAACCCAGTGCCTCACACATGCGAGGCAAGCCCTCTGCCACTGAACCACAACCCCAGCCCCCGAAAATATCTTCTTAAAAGTAGATATAAAATTAGGTAATTTTACATATGAGCTAAAATTGTGATTTTGAGGTGGGGAGATGATCTTGGATTATCTGGTGGGTCAAACCTACTCACTCAAGTCCTTAAACACAAAGTGGTTTTTTTTATTTATTTTTTTTTTAAGTTGTGGTAAGTGATTGAAGACAGAAGGAGGGAGGCAGTGTTGTTGGCTTTGAAAATGGAGGAAGGGGGCTGCGTGCTGAGGAATGTGGTTGGCCTGTAGGTGTCGAGGCAAGGAAATAGGTTTTCCTGCAGAGCCTCCAGAAAGAAATATAGCCCTGTGAGCACCTTGATTTTAGTCCCTTGAGACCCACTCTGACTTCTGATTTCTAGAACTATAATACAATTCGGTTTTTTTTTTTTTCTTAAACTGCTAAGCTTGTGGTCATCTGTTATGGCAATACATATACTGAAAAAGAATAATGATATTACAAAGATATTTTTCCAATCCTCTGTGCTCAAGGGAAGTACCCCACTGATTACTGATATAAGTCTTTCACCATTTACAGTTAATTTTATCAATGAAGTGGATAAAAGAAAGTTCCTGTTCTTATACCTTAAGAATTAATTGAAAAGTTACCATTTTGTCTCTTAACTTATGTATGAAGATGAAATCTGAACTGTGTATTATTAAGGGACTATTATTAATTCTGCAGTATCATTATTGGCTAGGTTTTGTTTTTGTTTTTGTTTTTCCTGTTTTGTACTAGGGGTTGAACCCAGGGTATTTAACCATCGAGCCACATCCCCAGCCTACCTTTTAAATTTTTTTTTATTTTGAGACAGGATCTCACTAAGTTGCTTAGGGCCTTGCTAAGTTGCTGAGGCTGGCTTTGAACCTGTAATCCTCCTTCCTCAGCCTCCCAAGCCATTGGGATTACAGGCACAAGCATGCGCCACAACATCCAACCTATTTTCTAGTTTCTAAGTGAAGAAATTATACACTACCAATTTGGATAAAATATAATTTAAAAAAGTTAGTCATTCCTTTTACCCATTTACAGGCTTAAATAAGACTATTTTTTTCTTTTTAAATTTTGACCTTCCTTTCTTTTTCTTTAAGAGATTTTGCTTGCTTAGAAGTTATTTTCTTTCACATTTATCTTAATGCATGGATCATTTCAGTTTTGAGGGTAGTTACAAAGAACTTAAAACAGCATCTGCCTTTAAAGGGTATATCTCTCTTGGTGCAGGCATCTTGGGTACCGCATGGTTTGTGATGTTGGTTTTAGGACCCACTGCATTCCAGAGCCCCAGATCTCTCTCTGAAGGCCTGGGTGGTCAAGATGAATGGAAAGTGTTGGGATATGGTACATGATAGACTACTTTTGGAGAGTCAATCAATGTAGCACGTGGACAAATGTACTTGATGAGTTTTTCTGGAAACACTCATTACATGGAGTCTGATCTACTACAGGTCAGAATGTACCTTTGCTCAAAATAACCATACATAGCCGGGTGCGGTGGCGCACGCCTGTAATCCTAGCACTTTGGGAGGCTGAGGCAGGAGGATCGCGAGTTCAAAGCCAGCCTCAGCAATGGTGAGGCACTTAGCAACTCAGTGAGACCCTGTCTCTAATAAAATACAAAAAAAAAAAGGGCTGGGGATGTGGCCCAGTGGTCAAGTGCCCCTGAGTTCAATCCCCGGTACCACAAAAAAAAAAAAAAAAAAAACCATACACATTAGAATTGCAGTAGATCACAGTTGTGGTACAAAGCAAACGTGGATCCTGAACCTGGTGTTACTATCTTAAGGGACTTCCTTTGATGTTCCCCACCCCCCAGAGACCATTATTTTCCTAGTTTGTCTTACTTATTTCACTTTTTTGTTGTTGTTGTTGTTAGTACTGTATGCTGAGAATAGTCACAGTTTTGGGGGTTTGACATGCAAAATTCACAAAATGTGAATTACAAAATTGATATTTTTGGGGAGGATCATGCCATTATAACATCATAGTAATTGTCCATTATAAAGAAGAAAAAAGTCCTCTCAGTTGATTAGTTACATTGCTTGCTTTATTCAGGAAGAATTCAAAGGAATGTCCAAAGCAAGCATTGTAGAGGTTTCAAAGCAGCACAATTTTTTATCCTGTAGAAGGCACAGTTCTGTTTGGAGGAGAAACTCACATTCAGATGGAAAATAAAGGACAGATGACTAAAGTCAGTGAAATTCCACTATTGTGAAACGGGAAATGGGGGTCTGAGGGCAGCAGTAAGGCAGTGAGCTGGTTGGGCAGAGTCAGCAAGACAAACAAGCCGAGAGATATAGGCAAGGACCAAGGTTGATGGGGTCTGTGTGCCAAAGACAAAACTTGAAACAATAAAGCCACTGTTGGATCCCATTAAATGGAAAAACTTAAAATTATGGAAGTCCAGTTAAAGCATTATTTTTACATTTTTATATTCTACTTGTTTCAAGTGAGTACTCAGATGGGGAAGGGGAAGGATACAAACTTCCTACCTGGGGAAGGGGAAGGATACAAACTTCCTACCTGGAAGTCTCCAGAAAACATGGCTTGGCTTGTGTTTATTAATCATTTTGATATAAAGACTCTTTAAATGATTTTCCTGTGTAAGTGTGACTCAGGAGTAATTTATGCTGATTTCTCTGGATGTCTTGCCAAAATCAGTCTCATTACTTGGTATTCACATTTTCTGTATCCCATATAATTAGTCCATCAGGAAAGCTAGTTAAATGAGGGAGGTAAGATCATTTCTTACAGATTAACCATCAAGTTTTGTTGAAATAGGGCCATTATCAAAGGTAAAGTTCCTATTTTTTTTTAAAAACGTATTTGATGCTTAAACGGAAAAGTCCCAGAGTCACAAGTGGTTAGGAGCAAAGTAATCTCTAGAACAATGAATGTCAAAGGTCAAATGAAGATTTTCTTCCACTTTCTGTTGTTATTTCATAAACCCTTAGAAATGGGATGAATATTTAAAAGATAACCTAATCTAACTCCTTTATAGTAATAATACTGATAATGATGATAATGGCTAGTATTTACTGCCTATCATTTATTAGCTCACTTAATTTTCATGGTATTCCCACGAGTGTTCTCCTTTTATAAATGAAAAAAACCAAAACTTAATTAACTTGTCCAAGGTCATACAAGTCAAGGTCAGACATGGTGTTTGAATCTAGGTTTGTTGAACGCCAAATCTAAAAGCCCATTATGAGGGGAAAAAAAACCTCCAACTCTAAAGCCCTTTATTGCTACATTATGAGGAAACTGAGGCAAAGAAAAGCTAATTAAGCTATTGAAAGCGTAGAACTTATTACTTACAGAGTTGGGGTAGAAGCTACATCTTTGAACTCAGAGTCATTGGAGGAATCTGGAGCCTGTGGTTCAGCTGGTGGTAAGAGTGTGTCTTTCCCTTCTCTGGGTACTCTCTGTCACCAACAGGGGCTGCTTGTCTTTGAGTTGGGGCTTCACATGACTTGCTCATGCTTCAGGTGTAATCCATGTTATAACAGGAATTGGATGTTAATTCTTGGGATCTTAAATTGTATTATTGTTTTTTCTGATTTTGTTTTCTGGTGCTTGGAGTAACAAGTGAAACTTTTTCTGAAAACAGATATTACAGAAAGATCTCCTTGGATGGGCTGGGCTCTAGCTTTTAGAGATACCCAAACTTATGGGGGCAGCTCCCTAAATTATGATAGTATTTTTTCCTTCTATTTTTCTCTGAAAGTTTCAAGGCTGTAATATTTGAGAAGGTGATTCTAAGACTATGTTCTGTACCATTGTTCTTTGTCCATAGTATTAGCAGTCACTCTGGAGAAGCTGATCTCTCATTCTTTAAGCCTTGGGAAGACTTGGAGACACCTGAAATGCCCCAGCAGGTTGTTTCAAATTGGAATTGGGAATCAATCCATCTTAACTTCACTTTGAAGTTTTGTACTATGGAGTTGATCCACTCTGATAAGGAAAAGTAGGTTTTGACTAAATTGGGTCTTCTAATAAATGATATAGAAATTTCCAAACCAGAACTTAAAACACCTGCCTGGATCAATAGTGTGGCTTCTTCTTCCATTGACTAGCACTTTGATTAGACCTTGGTGGGAATTATGAATTTTACATTCTCATTTATGCTCAAAGGCTGTTTGTATGATGATGTATTTTTAAGACAAAACAGTTAAAATAGCAATTCAAAATCATGAAAAACATAAAAAACCAAATTTGTGTTTTGTGTTTACTTTGAATATGGCTCAGTGGTCATCATTTAGGGGCATACTTAAACATTTTTGTTTCTGTAGGACACAGATTTTCTTGGGGCAGACAATGATGGAATACACACACACACACACACACTTAAATAGTGATAAATATTAAGGAGGTGAAAGAAACGGAGCAGAAAATACTTGAACATTTTAAACATGGTTTTATCCTTACAAAATTTAACCTGCTAGGGAAACAGTGAATGCTTATGTAAGGCATATGGTAGATACATGGGTGGGAGAGAAAATTAACAATTGTAATTTCTGCATAGAGGTAGCACTTACTTTGGATTGAAGTACTTCAGGAAGGTGAGAAGGTGGGAAATGAGTCGAATCTTAAAAGATGGGTAAAATATAGGCATGGGGAAACTTGAAGGTGGGAAACATGAGATGCATCTAGGGGATATATGTAAGTCAATTTGGCCCAGCGGGGTCAGAGTGTCAAATATTCCTAGGGGGGTGGAGCAAAAGTAGGAACCATGCACTGGCCATGTCCAGCCTGATACCTCTTCTCAACACAAGGCTTTAGGAAACTTCAAGTATGATTGCACGTTTTATTTTAATACCACAAAGAATGTGAAGATGGCAGCTCAGTCCCTGTACTTGTTTAGAACATGACCTTCATTCTCAGCAGTTCCAGGGGTTCCTGTGCTGTATACAATATAAAATGCTCCCTGGCTGGGAGTCAAGTATTTTTTATGTCTCTCAGACTTCCTTTCCTTTGTAAGCCCTGATGGGCTCCTTGAGACTCGTGATAAAGCGCAAACCTAGCTGTTGAAAGCAGAGAAGCCATAAATTAATGTATAGGAGCTGAGAGAGACTTCTTTGGAACAGTCTGGAATCTGAGACCACAGTTTGCAGTATCTCCCAGAAACAGATTTGAGAGTTCAGCTCCCTAGAGAAGCTACTTCCTCCACCCCCACTGCAGCCTTGGGAATTTGAAATCAAAAACTGCAAATGGACTAAAATTTAAATGTAGCTTTAGTATCTATGACATACTTCGGTTAGCTATTCAAAATAATGATGCATAATTTGGTAGCATAAAACATATGTTCCTCTTTTATGCATTTGTTCTATTTACTTCCTCCAAGTTTTTATTTGAAAAGGTACTTCACATATATTCTGTGCCCCAGGTACCATTTCCTGATCAGAATATTAGGCAGATATTTCCATGTTGAGTTTACTTATGATGTGGCGATATGTTAATGGGAACAGCAGTTGCTAAATACCATTTTACAAAAAAAAGGGGGGGGGGGAACGTGTTTCATCAGTTTGCTGCCACAAATTGAAACATACATGCAAAACCATGAGTTTTAATAAATGTGACATAAGTTAACAGAGCATGGAAGACAGAAGAACCGAAAATGGTGTCCCTAAATCAATTTAATGTGGTAAGAACCCCAAATAAACAACAGATTGGTCCTCTTCAGCAAAATATACTAGAAAAACGAAGGTTGTCAGAAATTGTTCACAGTATATTCTTCATCAAATTGCAGTGGAGATTATCTGACAGAATTGAGTACAAAGTCATTTATGAGAAATTTGTCTTCTTGGTAGCTAATGTTGAGAATGTTATTTATATTAACAGACAAAATAGGATGGTAGTACACAAGCAATTATCTAAATTTTATGGATGTGGCTCTGCCTGTAAATCTGGATAATGATGACATATCTCTTCTGGGACTACATTAACTTATGGGCTACCATAATTGTATTGAATGAAGGGAACGTCCACTTGAAGATTAAGGCATCATAGTGATAGCCCCTAGCTGATTGATAGATAGATGACAAGGTCCTGGTCTTCAACCACAAAAGAAACTTTCCAATTAACTATAAGTGAATATAATTTTAACACTAACCCCTTTTATATTTATTATATTCCCCTATAACTATCTCATTGCTGGAAGGTTAAAGGATGTGGAATTAAAATGCTTTGCTTCTTCATATGATAAAAATAATGCAGGTAGTTAAACTGTCAAATGCATTGAACCCAGAAATAGAGATTCTGATTTCTGTAGAGATGTAATTTCATTTCAACATTCTTTCAATCAGAGGCTGCTTCTGAGATTGTAGTGATTTGGCCTTGACCCTGATGTGAATAGAGCTGGTATTTCCAAACTATAAACATATAACTGAATCAGATGAGAAATAAAAATCTAAAAATCAGAGTGCAATACCTTTTTTTTTTTCATTTTGTTAAAACTTCCAATGAAAGCAATTACTAAATTTGAAATCATGAAACAAAATTTTAATCTGTTTATAGTCTTTGTTATATCAGATAGGATATTTCAATTTTTCTTTTTAAACATTAGAGAATTTACACTTGTTATAGACTTACAAAAAATATTCAAAACTTTTATTAATGAATACAAGTGTTTTACCAAGCCATTTCAGTTGACTAAAGGATACCCAGAGAGGAATCAGTTCACTCTCAGCATAAATATTATTTACTTCAAGCTAATATTTAACTAATCATAATAAATTCAAGATTGGAGTTTAGAAAATAATGTCTGAGCTAGACATTTATTTGAGAGAGAGAGAAAAAAGCACCTTCTTTCTGTTCAGTTACCTAGTTTATTATCTGCAACTGTGCCTGGGATCCATCTCTGTAATGCAAACTATTGTGGATTTTTTTTTTTTTTTTTTTTTTTTTTTTTTTTTTGGTAAATGTATGGTGGATGCATCATTGGCTTTAATTCTCCATCTGTCCCTGTGCCACCCTCTTTATAATTTAACTTTACAGTTCATTTCCACTGAGGGTGGGAGATAATTCCCTGTCCCTGAGTGTAGACACATGACTTGCATTGTCCAAAAGAATGAGGTGGAGGGGAAGGTATGCCAGCTGTGCACGTGTGTACTACTGATGGCCAGCTCCTCTTCAGTTGACATGACAGTGGTCTGGATAGCCTGCTGGAGGATAAGAGGCATGTGGAACAGAGCTGTGTCATCCCGGTTGTCCTCACCAAGGCCAGCTGACTGTGGACATGTGAGCAAGTCTGGCCAAGATTAGCCAAGCCATTGAACCAATCCCCACCTGACCCAGCATAAAATCAAATGCCTCTTGCTGAACACCGTGGAGGTTTGTGTGGCTGTCTGTTATGTGGTACTGTTCTAGAAGTAACTCTCTGGTACATTACTCCTGCTAGCTATTCTCAGAGGTCAAAACACGTTGATTTGTATTTTTCTGGCAGTGGGGATGAGTTGCTGTGAGTTGGTTGCTATCTTTCAAAAGGTTCTCCTCATAGTGTCAATGTAAGAGGGGGCTAATTGGCTATTGGGGTCATGGAATGGTGTTTAACCTGAAAGGCTCAATGGGTCATGAACCAGAGAGATGCAGTCTTTGATCTTGAGGTCTTTTCACCTGCAATTACCTATTTACCTCACTTGCTTTCTTGCTTCTGTTTTTTTTTTCTTGTCCTTTTATTGTTCAGCAAATATTAACTAAATGTTTATTTAGTCCTTCCTATGGGTCAGATGGTCATTGTGGGACCATATAAGGCAGACCAAAATATACTATTTCAACCAATTAAGAAGAAATTATTTAGGTAAAACATCAGTTTGGGGGATATTTGATGAATATTTGGGAATGTGATTCTTACCTTAAGAGAAAGAAAAAGGTAGAAACTAGGCCTACTACACAGAGCAAATAAGGAATTCTTCAGATCCTCTATGAAAGTGAATATAATAATACCCCTCCCCCTCTGGCCAATTCTAAATAAAGTTGCTTCTCTGCACTGGAGATGAATCATTGCATTCATGGTAAGGCACTTGAGAATTACTGTTGTTTACACAGAGCATCACCAGCGGCAGGGGTTAAGAATACCCCACAGTAAAACACAAACACATTTGCAATGATGAGTGATGGAAAAATAGCTGAAACCCACTTAGGTCTGCAGCTCTTCCTAACATGCTGCATGTGCCCCTGTTCAGTAGGAGGGGAGAAAATGTCGCTGGAAAGAGAGCGCTCAGGGTAGATGTTTGACTAACATCCAAATTCCTACAAAGGCACTTTTGAAGCATCTAACTTTGATGGCAGTTTTGGATTTACAATGCAATATAAAAACCTGGGCGATGGAAATCATGAGACAGTAAAAGTTCCTTTCACTACTTTGGAGGCTCAATGTTTATATTAGCACTTAACACAAGATAAAAGCCCTAGGTTAGGAGTATGGAGAGCTGATTGGAGGAGAATTGTTGTCAACTCAGCCCTGGTGTATTGACAGGGGAGGCTCTGCTTGTTCAAGGTGAGTGAGTGTCCTCAGACAATTTGTATGGTTTAGATTTGACTCTCTGGATAAAGTGAATTACTTGATTTATTAACAAACCTTGCTTGCTATTTGATAAACACTCTATCAGGCTTGGCTGGAGGTGCCCTTGATAGATTGGTTGGGAAGATTAAACATGGCAGGAGAACAAGTTAGAAAAAAATGATGTCAGATATAGTATATAAACAAAGTAACAATCTTAACAGGTACAAAAATAATAAAGCACAGATAGCAGTTGATTCATTAAAGGTGGTTTTGTCAAGGTGTTCAACTTTAGTGCAATGCTTGAGATGACTTGGTTGAGGCTGTGACGGATGCTCCAGATGGGATCAGGACATCAATGTTGGAAGGGCGTGGAAAGCATCTTGGAGCTCAGGTAGCCCCTTAGCCTGGAAATCTTAGTAGAGCTAAGGTCTTCTTTTTCAGCATTTTGTTAATATCTTTAAGTTTTCACTGTTATTAGTTAAGAGGCATTATCATTTTGAGCCAGTGATTCTTGGCTCAGCCAGTTACTAGTTGAATGACTTGCACCAAGTCAGTGGCCTCAGTGTCTCTGTTTTCTCACTTATGAAGTAGAGTCATCATTAATGCCTCTGTCATACAGTTCTTGTGAGAATGCAGTGAGCCCTGCCTAAGTACCCCTTGTGGACGTGCTCAGAAATGACAACTGCTACCACATGTCAAGGACAAGGACAATGCTTTGTACTCCTAGAACCTAGGCATAGTGGTCTCCCCAGGGCAGTTGCTCAGTGGTATTGCTCGGTGGATGTGTGAACAGTAGCTCATGCCAAGGGGCCAACTCTGCAGAGATTATTACATGGGATCAGAAGAGCTCAGAGGGGGAATGATAAAATCAGAGCTAAAAGAGACCTTTGATATTTCTGAGTACCATTCTCTTGTCATTTTTACAGATGAGAAAACAGGTCCGAGTACATTTGAGTTAACCTGAGCCATGTGAGCAGGGTGAACAGGAGAATGATGTGAAGATACTGTATGGGAGAAAAATTGTGCTTAGATGGAAAGATAAAAGGAGTCAAGGAAATGAGAGCAGGAGCCATGGGCTCTGAGGGAGACTAGCATGGAAGGGGCTCCCAGCGAGGGCTGTGCCCAAGGATTACACAGAGGAAAGGCCAGGAGTTCATGCTTCTGAGGAGAAAAGATGAAAACACCAAAGGCCAATATGTTAGGGATCATTAGCTGGTGGTTTTGGAGGCCATTTGGGTACTCTGCCATTTCCCATTTGCAGGGAAGCCCCCACATTTAATGGGGGTTGGAGATTTACTTTGATTATACAGATGGACATGGAGTTCCTCTTTGAAACTGAATGTTAAAAAAAAAAAAAAACTTTTCTGCTTGTTTCAACTTGAACACTCTTAAAAAAAAAAGAATCCTCTCAAAATATTTTGGTGTTGGCAGAAGCATACATATATGATTATAACATCTCTAGGTACACAGTGTGGGGGTTATTATAACCTAGATGTTTTGATATTGAATAATATCTTTTTAAGCAGCTTGTACTTGTCTTTGTCACTGAACTACAACTTGGAAGGCAGTACTGGGTTTGTTAATAAACCCCAATTGTGCTCTTATTGGTGTATAGAGTGGAAGATCGACAGGTGTTGATTGTGCGATGAAAGAAATCTCCCTCTTGATTTCACTGTTTGAGGAAACAGATTTGTTATGGTACAAAGGGCCTCACAGAATTGCACAGCACGTGATATCTCTTGATTGTGCACAACTTGAGAGCCAATCACAGTTGCCCAATTTGAAATACCCCCAACTTTCAGACCTCTAGGGATTCCTGTACTTTACAGATCCCTCACTTCATGGAACTCTTCTCAAGTGAGATCCCCTTGTCTAAGTTCTTTCATGTCAACCCCATGATATTTACATACTATGTATAAAGAGCAAGGAGAACAAAGAGGAAGCTATAGCTAACTGTTGGGATTGGGAGAAGGCCTTACAGAGGAGGTGAATCCTATGTACACTACTTTTGTATAAGATCATTTCATTAAAATTGAAAACCCTTGTCATCAAATTAATGCATTTCTTTTTTGTTTTCCATTTTTAAATTCTAATTTGTTATACATGTTTACAGAGTACATTTCATTTCATGTTACATATAAAGAGCACAATTTCTCAAGTTGCTGATTTTATATAAAGTATTTTTACAACAATTGTGTCTTCATACATGTATTTAGGGCAGTCATGGATTTCTTATTCTTTCTATGAACAGATGGGAAGAAATAAACAAAGGGATAATTTAAAAAATGTAGGGAGGGTCAAAGGAAGGCAACAAGGTTTGGTGCAAGAGGATGATATCACTGTTATGGCTGAAGGTACCTGGGGCTGGGCTATAAGATGTGGCTTTCTGACAGGGGCTCTGGCTTTGAGAGAAGAATGTAGCCATTGTTTACCCACAGGGCATCAGGCAGGGAACTAGAAAAATAAATACTGTCATCTCCTTTCTTTTGACCTCCTGCTACTTGACTTTCATGGGCGGTTAAAGTGAAGGAATCCCTTAATGAGGACCACAAGGACTAGACCCCTGGAGGTCTCTGGTGAAGAAAGTCAAGAGGGTTCTCTGGAGAGGCAATGGAGAATATCTAGCACTGTATCTGTTGCATTTCTTGGTTTGAACCTTCATACTTGGTCATGTATAATGAAGACACAGGGTCATTTCCCCCCTTCCCTCCAAGACAATCATAGTTTAATCATAAATTGTAATGATTTATAATTTATTATTATTATTATTGCCTCCTGGATATCTGCCCTGGTTATCTCTTTAGCCACGGTTAATGCAATTTCTGTGTCTCTACTTTCCACATTTCCTCTTTCATCTGTCTGGTCCAGGGGTATTTTTTTTTTAAGGTCTCAAATCAGTGAAATTCTTAATTATGACTTAAAATACCCTAGTTAGGTACATACTAGTACACACATAATGAGAAAGATAAGATACAGAAATTTATTGAGATGATTAAAAGTGGGAAAAAAATTATGTGTGCAGGAATGAAAGATCAGAATACCCATACCACATTTTGTATATAGATCTTTGTTGGAATCACCTACTCCTGAGATAATATATTGCCAAAGATCTTGGATTCCCTTCTTGGTCCTGCAAATACAGCAAGTTCTCTTGAACAATTTGGTATCTGAATCGATGAACTTGGATGAGCCCAGTGATTGGGTGGCCGTTTGGGTAAGGGAATAGGATGGGAGATGAACTTGATTAAGGCCAATTTATCATTTTTTTTTCTTCACAGGTTGTGCTTTTGACATTGTACCTAAAAATTAATTGCCATGCCCAAGGCTGCTTAGATTTCTCTCCTGTTTTATTCTAGAAAGTTAATAATTTTGCATTTAGATCTGTGGTCCATTTTGAATTAATTTTTGTTAAGGATGAACCTATGCCTAGTTATTTTTTTTCCTTTCTTTGTTTTTCACATAAGCATCCAAATATTCCAGTGCCATTTTTTGGAAAAGACTCTTTCTCCATTGAGTTGTCTTTGCTCCTTTGGCAAAAAACAGATAATTATATTTGTGTAGGCCTATTTCTGAGTTCTTTATTCTATGCCATTGATTCTGGTCTTTTGCCTTTCCATTTAAACTTTAACATCAGTTTATATTGCAAAAAAGCTTGCTGAGATTTTGATTGGGGTTGCTTCTTATCTATAGACCCATCGGGGAGAACTGGCATCTTAACACTAGCAAGGTTTCTTGCTCAGGAACATGGATTTTCTCCATTTATTTAGATCTCTGATTTCTGGTTTGTTTGTTTTTTTTTTTTTTTTTTTTTTTTTGGTACCAGGGATTGAACTCAGGGGCACTCGACCACTGAGCTGCATCCCCAGCCCTTTTTTGTATTTTATTAGAGACAGGGTCTCACTGAGTTGCTAAGTGCCTCGCCATTGCTGAGGCTGGCTTTGAACTCGTGATCCTCCTGCCTCAGCCTCCCAAGTGCTGGGATTACAGGTGTGCGCCACTGCTCCCAGCCTGTTCTCTGATTTCTTTAATCAAGTTTATAGTTTTCTTGTTATACATCTTGTATGTATTTTGTTATATTTATACTTAGCTATTTCATTTTTGGGGTGCTATTGCAGCTTTTTAATAATTTCAAATTCTAATTGGTAATTCTTAGTATGTATAAAGTGATTTGTTTCTGTATATTATATACTCATTTATTAATTCCAAAATCCGCCCCCCCCACCACACACACACATACACACACACACACACACACACACACACTTTTTGGATTTCCTACATAGACAATCCTGTTATCGGTAAACAAAGAAAATTTAATATTTTTCTTCCCACTCTGTATGCCTTTTATTTTCTTTGTTGTCTTATTTCTTCAACTAGGATGATGTTCATGTGGAACAGAAAGAGGTGATATCATTGCCTTGCTCATGATCTTAGAGAAAGTGACCAGTTTATCATCATTAAGCATTATGTTAAGTATAGGTTTTTGTTTTGGTTTTGGTAGATGTTCTTTATCAAATTGGGTAAGTTTCCTTGTATTCCTAGTTTGCTGGGAGGTTTTAAAAAATATATAAATGGGTGTTGGATTTTGCCAAATGCCTTTTCTGTACCAATTAATATAGTCATGCAGTTTTTCTTTAGCCTATCAATGTGTTGGATCACATTTATTATCAAATGGTAAAGCAGCCTTGCATGCCTAGAATAAATGCCACTTAGGCAAGACTGTGGTTTGAATGTCCCCACCAAAATTTATATTGAAATTTAATTCCCATTGCAAGGTATTTAAAGAGTAGGAACTTAATCCAACTGTATATTTGCTATCACTGGGAAATATCTAAGGTTAAATGAGGCCATAAGAGTGGGTCTCTAATCCAATGGGACTGTGACTTTATAGGAAACAGAGGAGAGACCTGAGCTAGGATGCTTAATGCCTTTCACCATGTGGAGCCTTGTACTGCCTTGGGACTCTGCAGAGTCCCCACCAACAAGGAGACATTGCCAGATGTGGCTGCCTGATAGTGGAATTCCCAACCTTTGAACCATTAACCAAAGAAACTCTTTTTCATTAGAAATTACCTAGGTTCGTGCATTTTGTTTTAGAAGCATAAAACTAAGATATTCATGGTGTATAATTCTTTTAGTACATTGTTGTATTTGGTTTGCTGATATGTTGCTGAGGTTTTTTTAGATTTATGTTCATGGGAGATATTGATCTGTATTTTTCCCTTCTTGTAATGTTCTTATCTGGTTTTGGCAAATTATTAAGGTAATGCTGCACTTATGGAATAAACTAGGAAGTTGTTCCCTGTGCTTCTATTTTCTGAAAAAAAAAATGTAAAGAAATCTATCATTTCTTCCTTAAATGTTTAGTGGAACTCCAATGAAACCATGTAGGCATGGTGCTTTATTTTCTGGATGGCTATTAATTATTGATTAAATTTCATTAGTAGATACAAGTCCTAATCAAATTATCCCTTTTTCCTTTTGTGAGTTTTGGTAGTTTTTGGTCTTCAAAGAATTGGTTAATTTCGTATAATTTGTCAAATTTGTGGGCAGAGTTTTTTATAGTATTTATTATCCTTTTACTTTCCATGTGACTGACAGTGATGACTTTTCATTTCTGATATTGATAATTTGCATTTTCTATTTTTCTTGATTAGTCTGGCCAGGGATTTATAAATTTTATTGATCTTCTTGAAGAATCAGCTTTTGATTTCATTGAATTTTTTTGGGGGGGGTGTACTGGGGATTGGACTCAGGGGCATTTGACCACTGAGCCCCATCCTCAACCCTATTTTTTATTTTATTTCGAGACAGGGTTTCACTGAGTTGCTTAGCATCTCACAGTTGCTGAGTTTGGCTTTGAACTTTCAATCCTCCTGCCTCAGCCTCCCGAGCTACTGGGATTACATACGTGTGCCACCATGCCCAGCTCATTAATTTTTAAAATATTGTTTTCCTGTTTTCAATGTTGTTGGTTTCTATTCTGATTTTTTTATATTTTTCTTTTTCTGCTTCAGGCTTTAAATTGTTCTTTTTCTCTTCTTTTCTCTAGTTTCTTGTGGTAGGAACTTAGACTATTGATTTTGGCTTTCTTCTTTTCTAATGTACTCATTTAATGCTGTAAATTTCCCTGTAGAACTGTTTTATTCATCCCACAAATTTTCATTAGTTGTATTTTTATTTCCATTTAGTTAAAAATATTTTTATTTTCTCCTGAGACTTTCACTTTGAGCTACATGTTATTTAGAAGTGTGTTACTTAATCTTTAAATATTTGTCAGATTTACAAATCTCTTTGTTACTGATCTCTAGTTTAATTCCATTGTGATCATACTTACATGATTTCTATTCCTTTACTTTTGTTAAAGTGTGTTTTGTGGTCCAGAACATGTTCTATTTTGTAGAATAATCCATATGAGCTTGAGACGTGCATAAGGATTATAATGTTTTCTTGGGTAACTGACTCCTTTATTGTTACATAAAGCCTTTCTTTAGCATTGACACTATTTTTCCTGAAGTTGATTTGTCTGAATTAAATATATCTTCCCCACCTTTCTTTGGTTAGTGTTAGATTATGTTCTGTCTCTACTCCTTTACTTTAAACCTATTTGTGTCTTTATCTTTAAAGCAGATTTCTTATAGGCAACATGTAATTGGGCCTCACCTTTTAATCCACTCTGACAACCTTAGTCTATTACTTTGCATATCTAAATCATTCATGAAAGTAATTATTGAGATAGTTGTATGAATGTGTACTATGTTTCTAACAATTTTCTAATAGCAGCACTTGTTCTTTTTCCTTTGTTCTAACATTTTCTGCCTTCTCTGTTTTTAATTGCATTTTTATGTGTTTTTTTTATTGTATTTCCTCTCTTAGCAATTATACTTTTAAAATATTTTAATGGTGCCCTAGAGTTTGTAGTTTATATTTTAATTAACTTCACCCTCTAATGACACTATACCACTTCATGTATATCTCAGGATCTTACATCTAGCAGTATTCTTATTTCCTTCCTGCTCTGTCTTCTGACATCACTGTTGCGTTCTTTTCACTTACTTCTATGCTACAGTCACCCAATAGACTGTTATGATGACTCACTGTTTGATTTCTAGCACTTTCTTTTGATTATTTCTCAAAGTTTCCATAGATCGCTTATATTACCCATCTTTTCTTTCATGTCATCAAACTTTTTTGCATTATAGCCCTTAATATATTAATCATAATTATTTTGAATTTGCTGTCTGAAATTTCCAAAATCTGTGCCCTATTGGAATATGGTCATAATATTTGCTTTATCTCTTTAGACTAGTTTTTATTGCCTGTTAGTATAATATGCCTTTGTAATTTTTTGTTGAAAGCCAGTCATAGTGTGTCAAGAAATAGAAACTGTTTAAATACACTTCACACTTCAGTATGAACTTTTAATGTTAATATGCCTAGAAATTGGGCTTTTTTTTTTATTCGTTGCAAGAATAGATACTAAATATTTAGAGAGGGAAAAATTCCACTCAGATGGGTGGATCAGGAAAGGCACCAGGAAGCATTGGTGTTGTTTTTGTAACTTGGGTAGAGTTTTGACCTGTGGAGTAAGGATTAGGCAGTCTCCATTAAAGTATCATAGCAAACTTCTGGAATTAAGAGAGAGGCTAGAATTTCCTCAAAGGATGCTGTTTCAAGCCGGGCGCGGTGGCGCACGCCTGTAATCCCAGCACTTTGGGAGGCTGAGGCAGGAGGATCGTGAGTTCAAAGCCAGCCTCAGCAGTGGTGAGGCACTTAGCAACTCAGTGAGACCCTGTCTCTAATAAAATACAAAAAAGGGCTGGGGATGTGACCCAGTGGTCGAGTGCCCCTGAGTTCAATCCCTGGTACCACAAAAAAAAAAAAAAAAAAAAAAAAAAAAAAAAAAATGATGCTGTTTCAAAATCCCAAATGGACTTGGCTGAGAGAGGGGGAAAGTAGAAGTGGTAGAGTAGAGCATCAGAGTATCAGGAGTTAAGGCTGGGGTCAAAGTCGACCAAGGCTTCCTTGTATAGTAGGCTCAGGACTCTCTATGCTTTACCTTTGCTTCTTTGACCATTGACGAATGTGAATCTTATGCTTGGGTAATTGAAAACTCAAAAATCTGGGATTGGTCTAATGACAAAGAACATAGCCAGTGTCAACAAGGAAAATTGAAGGGGTCTCTTCCATTGCTGTCGACCCTGAATTTCTGTTCTCCACAGTTGATATGCACAGAATAGCCATTGCCTTATGTTCTTTCTCAGTTAATTTTTTCACCACTGAAGTTTTTTTTGTTTGTTTGTTTTGTTAAAGAGCCGCACTTCTGATTTCTAAATGGAAATCATGGAAATCAGATTTGTTTCTTTTGGGCAATAATGAGAAATTTCTAACGTAGTTGTTGCTTTAGGAATATCCCATCCTTTTGAGAGTTTGGAGGGGATGAGATGGAGGGAACTTAAGTGCTGATCGTGGTGATAGAGGGCACCCTCAGGAGGTATCCTCAGGATGGTTGCTCTCTGTTTAACCTTTGCTTAACCTTTCCTTGTGGGCTTTAGGCCACCAGGAGCTTGAGATCTTGCCTGCCAACATTCCTCTCTTTCAGAAATCTCTATCTCCTTCTAGGTACCTTCTACTCTGGTTCACAGAAACCTGCTGTGGTGATGACATGTGACACGGGTCATTTATACCTTAATATGTATTAGTTCTGTTCCCTGGTATAGTTGTACCTATCTAAGAGTCATCTGTTATCTTTGTCCTCCTCTAAAGATGCCAGAACATCATTGTTTAAGTGGGTAATCTTTGTGGGTAGTGCAGTCAAGACAAACTTCCTAGTACAAGTAAAGATATATCAAATGGGGAGTTTCCATCTCCTCATGAGACTCATTGGGTGCAAGCTGTCATGTATGGAAAAAAGGGAGATCTATTGCAGTCACCACAAAGCTCTCTGTGTGCTCATACCTTATTGTTTTAAGGGAAGGAAGACAGGAGTAATATAATAGAAGTATTCAAATGTGGGCTTCAGAAGTATAGGTTGATAAAATTACCAGCTCAGAGCTGTGAGCACTGGCAAGTACTTGGTGTTAGTAAATATCAGAGAAAACTTTAAATGGCTTTTTTCCACCTTGTTAGGAAATATTCATTCTTTATTTGTTCAGTTCTAGCTTCAAATTCAACCTTTAGAGGGAAGTGTGGGTAAAAATTGGTTCACTTGGATGCATTTCATCTTGCTTTTGATAGTGCTTCTCTTGGAAGAGATTTTAAAAAATAGTTGAGAAGTTAAAAGCTTTCCATTGTAACAAATAAATATTTAGAATTTTATTGAAAAAAATTTTAAATAGAATGAATTAATATAGTCTTAAGACAAGATTTTGAGAACCTAGACGACCAAGTGGGCTGCCACGAAACAGCGTTTGTCAGCTCATGAAGGTCAGAGGCAAGGGCAGAGCCTTTCTGTTTAGACAGTGGGTTGGTCTGAGGTACTGGCTGGCCTCATTCAAACTTTAGGTAGACAAGCTTTCTATGGAGACTTTTCTCTGCATTTCCCATAGTGTGGCTACCATGTACATCTTCTGGGATTGCCTTTTCTTTTGCCCTGCCCACCACTCATCCCTGTTCAGTACTAAAATACTGAGGGCAACATGAGTAGAAAAGCCAGATGACAGGGCACTACTAGCATCTTGTGTTTGAGACCTGTTAACACTGTAGTCAAATATGTATAGAATACGTGTGAATAATAATAATAATCTAAATATTGATGGGGTGTGTGTGTGTGTGTGTGTGTGTGTGTGAGTATGTGTGTGTTGTGCTTGTTTCTGTCTTTATTCCTACCTAATTGCAGTTACTTGGTTACTTGTGAGTTAGCAAGGGATAAGTTACATCAAAAGTTCATTTTCATAGGTTAAACATCGAGGTGCAATTTTTAGTTTTATAGATGGCTCTTGATAACATTCAATGAAAAATCATGAATCTCAGATGATGAAATTTCAGCATCTCGCAGCACTTCTCGACCTCTACCTGAAGAACGTGTCTCCTGAATCCAGGTGAGTTGGTCATGTTGCACCTGCAGGCAGTTGGGCCTCCTGACCAGTCAAATGGGATGGCTCCATCTTCATGGTGAACTAGGGCACGGGTGGCTTAGCTGCATCACCCCACACTCCTCTGGGCAGCCTGGAGGAATTTCAAGGTGGTTTCTGCACTTACACTAGGATACTCTTCAAAATCATAACTTGCATCATGTTGGTCCTCTGCTTAAAGCCCTGCCAGGGTTCCCTGTTTTACCCTGAGTATAAGACATAGTCCTGCACCGTCTGACCCTGCTGACCTCTCTGGCTTTACCTATTCTTTTCTGACTCTGCTCCATGTCCTCCTTGCTCTTCCTAGAGCAGTCCAGGCATACACTCTCTTTTCTCAGATGTCCACAAGGCTCATTCTCACTTTCTTCAAGTGATCAAAAACCATCTTCCCAAGGACCCATAACTACCTTATTTAAAAATGCATCTTCTGGCACTCATTTACCACACTGGATTTATTATTTTCTCTGTAACACTTATTGCCTTCTGACATACTATGTAATTTACCTGTTCATTATTTTATTACTTATTGTCTGTTTTTTAAATATAGTGAAAACCCTAGAGGGCATGAAACTTAGCCATATTCTTAGTCCCTACATCATGGCTTGGCACAATGCTGGATGTCATTAGTCATTTGTTGAATGAATAAAGGGGTGAATGTACGAATGAGTGAACTAATGAATGAATGAATGTATGTGTTACTTGCTTTCCCTTTGTTCTGTTTCTTTCTAGGAATTTTTCCCCTCTATCTTCCCTATCATTCACCACCCTAAGCTGCTTCACAATTTTGGTGCAAACTTGTGTTAGACCTGAGAGGTAGGCAAAAGGTTAAAATCAGAAGGAATCTCCCGAAGGCAAGTGGTGTGTAAAACATTTGCACTCAAAGAACATGATTATTTTTAACCCTCCTATCCTTTAGGTGACAGTTATCTTCAAAATGATTTCATATGAAATAAAATGCCTGGTAATAGTGGCCATAAAAGAAAGGCAGATTGTGGAAAAAATTGTATTGGACATATTTAATCATATTTAATTATACCAGTAAAATGTAAAAAAGAAAATGTATTACATACAAAAAATAAAAAAGTAATGGATTATTACTTTTCAAAAATTATAACTTTTAATATTTTTATATTCTCTGGTAATTTGCAAGATTTGAAGAATATCTTCACTAAAATTTTAAATTATAGATTCTTAAATGACAATAACAATAGCAACAAAATTATAGTCTCTTACACCCACTAGGTAAGATATGAAAGACACTTTCACCTCTTATGTTTTCCCCTATACTTTCATGTTTTTAGTTAATATAATCTATGGGTTTAATAAATTTTCAATTAAATCATTATGTTTACATTATCCATAGGACTGGATTAATGTTTTTAAATTACACTAATGTAAATTTTTCTAAGAAGGAGAAATTATTTATTGGTCAATGACAGCAATGAATAACATTACAGTTTAATATCAGTTAAGTAAAATTATACAAAAATAACAGATAAATATCAATTTAAAAAACATTATTGAAATTCAGTAAAATAATTTGTGTACAATTAAATTTGTACTTAAATAGAAATATTATACCTTGCATTCTGCACTCCTTTTCCTTGTTTACATTTTTTAACACAAATAAAAATTTCAGTGGTTATAATGGGATGATGAATTAACTCAAATTTGTTTCTTTCTTACAACTAATAGCCTATCATTATTTGACTCTACTGTTTTATATATTTATTTTGATTAAAACAAAATTAAGTTGCAATTTTAGGTTCATGTTACTTTTAAATTCCTTCCCACAAATCCATCAGAATAACATATACTTTAAAGTATCCCATATAAAAGTAGTATAGAATAGCCTTAGAAATTCTGGAACAAAAAGTCAAACCTGACATGGATTATAATGTTTTATGTCTCTAGCTCCAAGTTTGTATTATATGGTAACTGCAAAATTTCAACACTGAAGAAAAACAGTATATCTTAATAAACACACACGAACACACACAGGCAAATCCAAATATGCTAACCAGGCTTCAACTGAATCTACTGAGTTGAATCTGCTATCTAAACATGAGGATGTGGAATCCCATAAGAGTTTCCAAAGAAGGCTGGAATGTTCACACCCCTTACTTCCAGAACAACTCTGTGTCTGTGATGGCGTGTCCCTGGAGTCCACTGTGTCCCTGGGAGCTGTCTGAATTAATTTACTTGTAAACAACAGTGTATATTAAAGGATGCATAATAAGAACATATTAAAGTTTGCATGCACATTATTAACATCTACAGTAACCCAGCAATTATTAGAACTTACACAACAACAACAATATTGCGGGGGTGTCAGGCAGTATTTTATCACATGATTTGGAATCATTGACACATGGTGATCATTGACACATGGTGATAAGAATAAGTAGTCTCATTTTTAGATGGTTTTATTATTAAAACATTATTATTCATGTAGAACATTAATGATACTTTTAAATTCTCTACAGATAGGGCACTGTTTTGCCTGTGTTTCTGTCACATTGTCCCATCCTGTCTGCCTTTGGCATGCCACTGGAAACACTACTCTTTCTAAACCTTCATTCTCCAGATCTATTGATCTATCTATCTATCTATCTATCTATCTATCTATCTATCTAGATGGACACAATATTTGTGCAGATTTATGAGGCACAGGAATGTTTTGATTCACGTATACATTGAGTATTGATCAACTCATCTTAAACTTTTGCCACTTTTTACATTCAGAATTCTCTCTGCTGACTGTTTTGAATTATATATAATGCCAGTCCCCAGATTTTAAAAGGATGTTTTAGAGTTAGTGATTTCCTTCTTTTAGGAGAGAAACTTTCAATTTTGTTGAACTCATGCTTGCAGCTCATAATTTTAAATCCAGATACAAAAGGAGAATAAAAACCCTTTCCTTTGATCAGAATAAAGAATTGTCTAGAAGATTAAGATAAGTCATACCAGAGGCCACAAGAAGGTGAGCCAATGATAATTTAAACATGTTATTTAAAAAGAGAAAAATTTAAATTCCTTTAAAATGTTTAAAACTAGGACATTGAAGGGTGTTTTTATGATGAGTATCTCTGTGAAAGGATGTGAGAGCGAGAGGCTAGAACTCTCAGGTATTTCTTCTCTCTGATACTTTAACTTGTGAGATAATGATATGGGATTTTTATTATTTTGAGAAAAAAGGTATTTTTCTTCCAGTTAATTCCTCTTTTCACACTTGAAAGCTTTGGTGTTACCATGAGCAAGGGGCTGCCTGCCTATGCAGTTCTGTTTGTCCTTCCTGGAACCTGGAACACTCTATGCATGGGCCAGTCTTTGGATGGTGGCCCATCCTGGCTCTCACTGGGGACATGGAGCAGGATGAGGACCGGACCAATTTTATCACAACTTCACAAAGAAATCTCATGAATCTGAGTTGTTGAGATCCTGGACAAGAAGGGCTTTCAGTTCATGTGATCTTAAGTGAGTTTCTTAGAAGCTGATCTTAAGAATTTTATTTCTAAGGCTTTTATGTTTTCTAATCTTGAGTGACTTTGGGACCTGAGTATAAAGAAGAAAGTTAAAAAAAAAAAAATCCTCAGAGCGAGGGAGCAGGAGAATGTTCAGCTGGCCAAGATATTTGCCTGTTTATTGCTTTATGTGGGGAGAAGTCCAGGGGCTCAGGATTAAATGATCCCATGATTTTATATTGCTAGAAATGTGTGTGTGTGTTTTCTCAATACATTCCATTAACTTACTTCCCAAGGGCTCATTGGGTAATAATTTTCATTACTAGAATTTTTTTTTCCCTTGGAGGAAATAAGCAGAGAATTTATCTTTCTGAATCGCCCGGCACTTTCTAAGGTAAATCCTTATTTTATTAATTCTCAGATTGTGAAGTGGTCAGAAGACTGATGGCAGGGCTCTCGGGTCATGTCCCCTCCATCCCACGCCTAATTTCTCATTCCTCCACTCCACCCATACAACTTCTCGCCCCCTCTCTCCAAGCACACCTCTCCCAGGGGTGACAGCTCCCTTTGGAGGCTCCCCTCACCTTGGCTATAAATGGGAGTGAAGATGAGAGCTGAAGAAGGAGGAAGGAAGTCTCCAGGGTGACTCTGATATAAAAGGAAAGCAGGTGAGCAGTAGCACACAAGCCGTTTAGAGGTGTAATTCAGATGGCAGGCGATGTCTTAGGAAACAATTAAGGGTGAAGAAGAAATTAAAAGGCCAAGACTGTGAAATGGCAGAAGAACCTGTCAACAGTATGAAGGAGTTGTGATGACAAAGCAGTGTTTGTAAAATTAGGTCAGTGTGAACTAGACAATATGGGGAGGATAGAACATTCAGACAGGCAGTGAAATACAGCTTCAGCAGGTTTAAAATGTGACCTTGTCCATAGTCGAGTCCACCAATCCTGGTTAAGATTCTGGATTATCATGGCTACTTTTTTTGGAAAATATATAATTCCCAAATATTTGAAAGTTTTGATATCTAAGAGTTTTTCATAGGCACTCTAGTTGATTTAAAAAACTAATTTCAATATGTACATTGTCATCAAAATATTACTTTCTTAGGCTAATCCCAGGCCATTTTATCAAAAATAATATATTTCATTGTTTTTACTCTGTTTTAAGTTCTTCACAACACATAGCAATATTTGAAACCCATCAATCTGTTCTGTCTGTGTGTCTGTATGTATCTATTTGTATATATCTATTTGAGTATTTGCTATCTGCCTCTCCTGTGGGAAAGGAAGCTCCATGAGGTCAAGGGCTTTGTTTACTGTTGTATCCTCAGGACTTAGAAAAATCCAGATATTGGTAGAAGCTCAGTTCATATTTGTTGAATAAACAGAAATAGTAGTAGCTAGCATTTATCAAATGCTTAGTGTCAGCCAATCTCGGATAGACTCACTTTGTACTTATATAAATCTGAAAAAAATGCATACAGTTCTATTAATCTTATCCCAGAGTCACTCAGGGATTGGCGGAGAGTTATTTTGGGTCAATATGGCAAAGAAACAATTTGAGAGGTGAAACAAGCTGAGTTTTAGGATGAGTGAATTTTGATATGGAGAGGGAGGACTAGATATCCTTATGACAGAATGAAGGAAAGTCAGAGAGGAAGTTTTTCATAAAGATTTACAAAAAGATAAAGAGGTTTGCAAAAAGGTGTACTGTGAGATAAGAATAGAGAGTGTGCAAAGGCCAGTCTGAGCTAGAAGGTGAATAAATTGTTCAAAAAAATTAGGATATCATTTGTAATATATATATTTCCTGAGACAGATTGAATTGTTCTTCTAATTAAGGTGAATTAGTTTTACTCTCTAGACCTAGTTTAGAAAGGACCAGAAATTCATTATTTGCCACCTTTGCCTTTTAAAAAACACATTTTAAATTAATACATAATAATGGTACATAGGGGCAGGGCTCAGTAGTAGAGTGCTTGCCTAGCATGTGTGAAGAACCGGGTTCAATTCTCAGCACCACACATAAATAAATAAAATAAAGGTCCACTCACAAATAAAAAAATAAAAAAATGGTAGATATTTATGAGATAGAGTTTGCTATTTCAATACAAGTATACAATGTATAATGATCAGAGCAGGGAAATTGGTATGCCTATCACCTAAAACGTTTATCATATGTTTGTGTTGGGAACATTCATGATCCTCTCTAATAGCTATTTTAAAATGTACAACTAAGTGTTTTCAACCATAGTTACCTTACTGTGCTATGGAATATTAAAAGATATTCCTCCTATCTGAGTGCACCCCTGAAGCCCTTGCCTCTTGAGGTAGTTCCAGGCAAAATTATGGAGTGGGACATGTTCGTTTTGCTGGTGTTCTCTACTCATTTTTTCTCTATTCCTGTTTCAATTCTGGTTCCCAGGGGAAACAGATAACATCTCCAGAAGGAGTATTTTCCATTAAAAAAAATAACCTTTTTATAATGGAAAATTTTCAACATGTGCAAAATAGAAAATTATAAAGATCACTCTGTATCCATTTACAGGTCTCTTAGCTTCGATAATTATCAGCTCATGGCCAAACATATTTCATCTATTATCATTTTACCTCCAAATATTTTAAGCTGTATTTTAACAGAAAAGAACCACTTGAAAAAGTGACCACAATATCCTTGTCACACCTGGGAAAATAATAATTCTGGAGAATGTTGTCACTGAAGCGTTTTATTTATAAAGGGCTAAGGGTCGAGGGACTTCAACAAGGGATGGTGATGCTCCTGAGGGTAAGCCACAGGGGGAAGCTACCATGACCTTTAACTAGGCTTGAAGAGGTTGCTGCAACCTATGGGGACTTGCAACTGTCAGAGAACTCTGCCTGGCAGAAGCTGTGCCCATCAGCTGCCAACCAGAGGGAGAGAGGGAGTGCTGTAAGTATCAGAAGTGTTCTCTCCTTCTACCTGCTTCTCCCTGGCAGATCCTTTTCATTGACTAGACTCAACAGGAAGCCAGAGGAAAGGCCAGGCTGATGGGGTTCACAGAAGTCAGCCCCTCAGGCACACAAAGGATAGAGAAGGGTGAAGAATAGATTTGGAGCTGTAACTGCCGGGACACAGGCTTTCTTGTTAGGATGTATTTTGAAGCACTTGTTCACCTCACTGTACCCCAGACCCTTAATCTATCACTTTGGGTCCCACACATCATCCACATAACAAAAGAAAATAATCTACTCTGTCAACAGTGATGAGCCAATGGAGTTAACTATTTTGGGTACGAAAGCCTTTTCCCTTCCAAAGGCATTCTTATTCTTAGCTGATCTTGATGCTACAAAATAAGAGCTATATTTCAATATCCTCACGTCTGACATTGATACATCAAGGCACAAGGAAGCTACTCTAACTGCTTTTCAAACTTGCTTTGCTTTGCTGTGTTCCAATTAGGTTTAAAATATTTAGATGAGAAAAAGTAGTTCTGGTTCATTTAAGACAAGCCTCCAGTAAGAAGCAGTTTGGAGTTTGCTGTTAGAAGCCAGCAGGGGTTATAAAATCCAGAGTCTAGTTAAATAAATCCTCTTACTATTAACTCTCTGGTAAGACAGGAAGGAGGAACTAGAAGAATGGTTAGTTGACCAAAAGGAGAGAACCAGAGTTACCTGTGGTTTATCCTTGGTTACCTAGGAAACCATCCCCTTCCTGACTGCTGGAAAGCTGTCCCAAAGGCTTGATTAGGTGGAAGAGAAAGACCTTGGGTCTTCCTCTCCATATTGTTCTCTTCTGGTCTAGGAGAAAAGAAACAAAAAGAAAAAATGGGGATAAAGGACAAAATAAGTGTGGAAAACCTCTGGATGCCCGAGTTGGAGAGAGAGGGGCAGTGAGTGACTGGAGGAGAAAGGCTGCCTGGTCACTGGTAACCTTCCTCTTGGAGCTGAAGTAGGGTGTAGAAAAGGCTCAGTGTCCCTGGAGACTTTCCAAAGAACAGAACCCACCAGCAGCTACTGCCTGAGGCTCCAGAATATCTTAGTTGAGGAAAACCAGAGACCTGGAACCACAGAATTTTTAGAACATAAAGGAATTTTACAAATCATATGCAGTCCAGCACTACATATCCAGGAGAGTTGAGGGATCTTCCAAGGACAATACATCTAATAATGGTGTGTGAGCGATGAGTAATTCAGCTTGAGCATCCCTGATCTGAAAATCTGAAATTAAAATGCTCCCAAATCCTAAACCTTTTGAACATCATCAACATGATGCCACAAGCTGAAAATTCCACACCTGACCTCATGTGACAGGTCACAATCGAAACACAGCTGCACTAACTATTATATAAAATTCCTTCAGGCTATGTGGATAAGGTGTATGTGAAACATAAACGAGTTTCATGTTAGACTTGGGTTTCAATCCTCAATATCTCATTTTGCTTACCCAAACTTTCCAAAATCCAAATAGCTCTGAAATCCAAAACACTTCTTGTTCCAAGCATTTCAGATAAGGAATACTGAACCTCAGTTGTATTCCATTTACTCTGACATCCCTGTGATCAGAATGTGTCTTACAATTGTAGAGGTAAAGAGATACTTCATATCAGCAGAGAGAATGAGACATTGCATAATACCACATGTTCTCATTTGTATTGTGGAAGCCAAAAGGGTTGAACTTAAAAGATGTTGATAGTAGAATAATAGTTACCATAGGCTGGAAGGATAAGGAGAGTGGGGAAGAGAGAAAAGGGGGTTAATTGGTATAAAAATAAAGTTTGTCAGGAAGATTAAGGTCTTGTGTTCTATAGCACAGTAGAACAGGTTATAGTTATTTATTATATATTTCAAAATAATCAGAAGCAAAGATTTTGAATATTCTCAGCACAAAGAATGATAAATGCTTGGGATGATAGATATGTTAATTATACTGATTTGATCATTGTACATTGTATACATATGTTAAAATATCTCCTTGTACCCCTTGGATGTGTATAATTATTATAAATAAAAAATAAATTAACCATCCAAAAGATAATGGTGCATTGTATCACTAGTGATCCTTAGATCCACTGAAATAGGTGAACAGATAGAATTGTGCATCTTCTGTTGGTGTGCCCTTTAAATCCTGCTTGTCATGATTGTTTTGTTGATTCATGACTATAGAGATTATTCAGGTTTTTTTTTTTAAATACAAAAAGTTCAGTCAAGTGGAGAACCATGTGTTTTATTTCATATAGCTGCTGTTCATTGTTGGTTGTTTGGTACTGGAGATCTACCTGAGGGGTCCTTTACCACTGAGCTACATCCCCAACCCTTTTTATTTTTCTAAAATTTGAGACAGGGTCTCACTAAGTGGCTGAGGTCTTGCTAAATTGCTGAAACTGGCCTTGAACTTGCAATCCCCCTGTCTCAACCTCCTGAATCACTGGGATTACAGGTGTGCACCACTGTATGTAGCTGTTCATGTTTGGGGTAAATCTATCTGTTCTGCTTAGGTAGCTCTAACCTGCCCCCTGCCCCCAACATGCACACAACATACACACACACATGCATAGATACACATGCATTATAGGAACCAATTTTACACTTAAGTCCCCTTCAGTTTCCTCTGTGTCTACAGTTGGCCGAGACTGGGTGTCAGTGTTTGGTGGTAATTGGGTATTGGAAGAGTTGGAGTGAAAGTTAGGAGTAGGGAGAAGCTAGGACCAGAAGACAGAACCCATCTCTCTACTATTCCAGTGTTCCTAGACTTCCAGTTCTCGCCGAGGGTCTCCACCTTTGTAGTTCTTATTTTTTCTCAGTCTTGATATTTCCCTTTTCTCCTCCTCTTCCTCCTTCTCCCCTCTCCCCCTCTTCTTCTTCCTCTTTTTCATCCTCCTTTCCAAGGTCCAAGTGTCAAGCAGATTGGATTTATTTGATGAAGATGGGAACATTTATTTGGTTCATTATCTCCTTACTCTGGATCAGGGTTTTTTTTTTTTTTTTTTAATACATTTTTAGTTGTAGATGACACAATATATTTATTTATTTATTTATTTATGTTTATGTGGGGCTGAGGATTGAACCCTGTGCCTCACACATGTGAGGCAGGTGCTTTACCACTGAGCTACAGCCCCAGCCCCGGATCATGATACTTAAAAATCTGTGATCACACTTCTTTCTTTCAATAAATATTCTTTTTTGTTTTGTAAAAACAAAATTTCAAGTTTATGATAAAGAGTATTTAAGCAAATCAGAAAAGTATAGGGACAAAGTAAAACAATGGCCTTTCATCCTAACATCCAGTAGTAATCCCTCTAGAAAGTAACCCCTGGTCTTAACTTTCTTCCCCCTCAAACCTGAAATCTGCTTATTTTTTACCAACAAAAGACAGCTCTGGCTGTTTTTATATGTTTGATCTGCTTTCCTGCTTCCTGAGAAAATGACCTGGAGCTGGAAGGCTCAGCTGAGGTGGGTGAGTTGTGACTTTGTGCTCACCTCTGAGTGAGGTGATGCTAGCTGTCCACCTGTGGGGCATGGCCCGCATCCCCTGAGGGGTCCCAGTGCTGCTCTTCCTCCCTCAATTCATTCTGCAGCCCAGAGGCTTCTCTGTGGCTGGAGAACTACTATTTCACTCCTGCCAGCTTTCTACAGCTCCCAGAGGAGGGGGAAAGGGATAGGCCACTAAATTTGCCTCTCTCCTGATTTATTGTTGATGTGAGGGCTTGGGATTTTGCAGCTCCCTAGTGTGACTTGTGAGGGCCATGTGGGAGTGTGGTGTGTGTTTCACACGACCGAGCCTCCTTACACAGCGCAACTCGGCTACACTCTGGAACATTCTGTCTCTTCCCTCTCCCGTTATTTTCTGAAGTAATGAATTTAGATTGTGGATTTTTCTTTGCATCTTTTGGTGAATTTTTGTTTAATTGCTTATTTAAAAAAAATAAAATAAAACTAGTGTTTGTTTGTTTCATTAATTTTGGGTAAAGGGACATGACAGGAGTCAGTTTATTCTCTCCTCCACGCTTGGAAATCCCATTGGCAAGTTTCCAGGTCTAGTTCAGTTGAATTTGGAAAACTCACCAATCACCTATCTATCTACCCGCAATGGAAACTCCAAGTGCCTGAGAATGTAGACTGTGGGCTGGGGTTTTGTCTAAGGAGGTGTATATAAGCTGCCTCTCTTTTGCTGTATCTTATTAGATTAGTGTTTTCTTGAAAGAAAGAGATGCATGTTAATAATCTTCAAATACCATTTTCTAGTTTTCTCATGTTTAGGCAATGCTTTTTGTAAATCTTTCTATTAGATACGTTCTTTTGCTTTCCATTAGAGTACTTATTCATTAGTTTTGCTTTCCAAACTGTGGAAGTAAAGTCAATTTTCAGAATCATCTTTTATTTGAGAAAATAACAAAGTAGTTGGCTTTTGAGCATGCTTTATTTGCACTTTATATCAGACCTTTAGGGGGAAATCTAGAATTTGGATTAATTTGCTTATATTTTAGAATAGTCTAACTTAATAAGAAGGCAAGTCTTCTTTATCTTTGGTCTAGTTGCCATTTAAATAACATCAGCCCTCATGAAAAACAGCCCAACCCTTCATAGCTCTGCACACAAGTCCAGTCGGGATAAAAAAATGCCTGTGGCAAAATGGCTACGAAGCCGATTTACCAAATGAGAAGTATGCTAAGGCTGTACAAATTACTAAGAAATCTTCTAAGGTCACTTTTCATTTCCTTTCTTTTTCTTCTCCCTGAGATTTAAGTGGGTTTTCATCCTCATGCATTCACTCTGACACATCTGACAACTGTATTCAGATCATGCCCTAAGCCTCTGGAGAATGGCTTCAACGGTGTCCTGTGTTTAAAGTTAGTGGTGGGTTTGTCTAAAAGCTTTGCCCACGTTTCTTACCCGCCCCCACGCCCCGCCCTGTCCTCTCTGTAACAATTAATTAGGTCATCTTTAAAAATAGATGCTGGTGGCTAAGCTCAGCATATACTTGGTGTTTCCTGTCTATTAATTTGCTGTGCTCACAAGCACTTTCTCTTGCATCTTATTATCAAACAGTGACTAAATGGCTTTACTTAGGTAAGTTATTTTTGCAAAGAGGACCTGTATATAGATCAAACCTGTTATTATTAGTTCACAAAAAATGACTTGAAGAATACCCAGGATAGCTGAAAGCAAAGCTTTCACCATACAGACCTTTCTCCTGGGGAGCAGGCTTTATGGCATATTTGGGGACCAGGAGAACTTGTTGGGAGAGTTTTTATACCGTTGCTCTAGCTATGGTTTGGGTCCTTCAGATGACAGACACAGAGAGACAGAAGGGGGAACAATGAGTTGTTTATTGCTGCTACCTATAGCTAGGAGGTGGTGTAAAGACCAGGTGAGTATATTCAGCCATTTTTTGGTACAGATGAGGTTATTGTGAATCTTGCAGTTGCTCCCCCCACCCCTGGCCCTAATTCACTTGTTGGAGACTAATACCCGACATGATGATATTAATAAATGGGGCCTTTGGGAAATGATTAAGTCATGAGTGCTTCATGCTCATGAATGGGAGTAGTACCCTTATAAAAGAAAGTTAATCCAGGTGTGGTGGCTCATGCCTGTAATCCCAGTGGCTCCAGAGGCTGAGGCAGAAGGATCTTGAGTTCAAAGACAGCCTCAGCAATAGCAAAACACTAAGCAACTCAATGAGACCCTGTCTCTAAATAAAACACAAAAAAGCGCTGGGGATGTGGCTCATGGTTGAGTGCCCCTGCATTCAATCCCGTTATATCCCCCATCCCCAAAAGAAGATTAAGCAAGCTCCCTTGCTCCTTTTCCATCATGTGAGGCCACAGTACGAAGGCACCACCTTTGAAGCAAGGCCTGAGTCCTTAACAGATTGTGAATCTACTGGTATTTTGATCTTGAATGTCTCAGCTCCAGAACGCTGAGAAATAAATGTTTTGTTTGTAAATTATTTCATTTAAGGTGTTTTTTTGTTATAACAGCAGAAAAAAACTAAGACAGGTGGGATGTCATGGCTCTAGTTAAATATCTGGGTGACTTTGGATTACTGAGTTTGTGCTGGCTCCACTGACAAAAGAGTGAATAGTGAGGTATTCTTTGTCTAAACCAGGGAAAACCATTCCTGCAGAGCCTTTCAGAGCAGGACAGTTCTGGGTGCTATCCCATGCTCTGTCTAGGTTGTCAGGCTTTTATCACTGACATGGCCTCTATGGTGTTACTCTGCTGAGATGAAGTAAAAGCAATTTGGGGGCTATTAGACCTGACCAAGTTTGTGTTTATTTGTGCAAATTCTTTAGTTGCTTTCTTACAATTCTTTTTTTTTCTATCTATTCTAACACATGCCAATAACTTCTCACACTCAACTTCCAATCATCTGTAATGGTGTTGTTTGTTTCTTTTAATTAGATCTCAGGTACTGAGAGTTGAGTTAATCATTCTTAGTTCAGAGCACACTGCCATCATTGATTGGTGCAAAACCTTCTCCTTGTTTTATTTTCTTTCTCTTTCATCTTCCCTGATCACTGTTCTAATTCCCTTCTCTCCCTTAGCATTCACTCAGATGTCTTTGATGTATTTTTTTAAATATGTGTGAACTCTTGTTAAGTATGGGCTACTTTTTTTTTTTTTTTTTGGCACGTGAAGGTGTCTTTAATTTACATTTGTAGTATTATATTATAAATCTTTTTCTGTTCTCTACTTTTATCCCTTAGCTTTAAGCTGGATGTGTTGCAAATGCTCGGTTAGGCTGCACTTAAAACCAACCCCTTACATTTCAACATCAGCAGCTGCATAAGTTTTCTCACTCATGCCACACGCTTATTGTGGGTAGGCCATGGCTCTTCAAAACTATAGGAGTTATTTGACCTTCCAATAGATTTTGTGTAATTCATTGATAAAAGAGGAGGGCATATATTACTATATCAGAAATTTGTTTTCATATATTTTGGTAACTATATTTTCACATAAGTGTTTTTTTATTCTAATGGATTTTGTTTTATGCATTTAAAAACACTATTTTAGAATGAGTCCGTAGAATTCACTGGACTGCCCAAGTGGTTCCTGGCACCAAAAAGTTAAGAGGCTCCAGTCTAGATTATTTGTCCTTAGTATTTTATGTTTGGCTTCTTTTCCTTCTTTCCCTTCTCCTTCCTCCTTCTCTTGCCCCTCTCTTTCTTTGCTTTATCCCCTATTCTTATATTCTCTCTTTTTCTCTTTCTTTGCCCTTCTTTCCTTACTTCCTTCATTTGTTGTTCCTTTGTCCCATCTCCCTTTAGGACCTTGTCTATGATCTTTCACCTTTCTTTTATTTAAAAATTTATTTTTTAGTTGTAGATAGACACAATATCATTATTTTTATTTTTATGTGGTGCTGAGAATCAAACCCAGTGCCTCACGTGTGTGAAGCAAGTGTTCTACTGCTGAGCTATAGCCCTAGCCCCTCACCTTTCTTTAATCTTTGGAAAATTTCAGTAATTATTTCTTCTACTATTTCCTTCCATTTTCCTTTTTTTCTCAGACCCTTTTAAAAATATGTGGACACATGTATATTCCACATATCTAAATGTTATCTTCATATCCTTTTTCTTTCCCAGCACCTTATGACCTTATGGGAGAATTGCTGGATTTGATCTTTAGTTCACGCTATTGTTTTTTGACCACATCCACTCTGTCATTTATTCTATCTGTGGATTTGTTCCAATTTTCTTTTCCTATCTGGTTATTTCTATTTAGATCTTTTTGAGAACACTTTCCTCCTACTTTATGTTACCAATATCCTCTCCTTGATGACATTTATTTTGATTGTTTTTACTTTTATCATAATTAGTGCATTATAGTTGTATATAATGGTGGGATTTGTTTTTACATATTTGTATGTGCACACAATATAACAACAAAATTTGGCCAATATCATTCTCCAGTACTTACCTTTTCCTCCCCTTTTTACTTTTTAAAAATGTTTCTATCACTGCATTATAGTTATACATAATATTGAGATTAATTTTGGCAAAATCATGGATGCATGGAATATAATTTGCTCCATTTCAGTCCCCAGTACTTCCTCTTTATTGCCCCCTCTCTCTCCACCTGTTCCCCGTCCTCTATTTCACTGGACTTCCTTTTTCTATTTATTCTCTCTCTCTCTCTCTATATATATATATATATATATGTATATATACATATATACACATATATATGCACATATGTATGCATATATATATTATACACACATATGGAATTCACTGTGGCATATTCATATATGTACATACTCTAATTTTGTCAATTTCATTCCACAGTTTCTCCCTTTTCCTGTTTCTCCACCCTCCTCTTCTATCCCTTTCTCCTCTCCACTGATCTCCCTTCTTTTTCTCATGGGATTCCCCCCCCCCCACTTTTTTCTCCTTACTTTGCTCTAGCTTCCATACATGAGTGAAAACATTTGACCCTTGATTTTCTGAGTCTGGCTCATTTCACTTAGCATGATCTTCATTTCCATTCATTTACCAGCAACTATCATAATTTTATTCTTCTTATGGCTGAGTAAAACTCCATTGTGTGTATATACCACATTTTCTCCATCTAGTCATTTATTAAGGGACACTTAGGCTGGTGTCTCTTTTCCATTAGTTCTGATTTATTGAGTATAGGTTGTTCAGTGTATTATTTTTCATTACAACTGTCAGCTCACTTCTGTCTGGAGCCCTACCTCACCTCTGATACTTTTGCTATCGCTTGTGAAAGGGAAGAGCCAAAGCTAGATCTTAGCCCCTGTCACCCTGGAGGCTAGAAGGAGAGGAGGATGCTGGGGTGCTTCATGACAGAGTTCATAGTACTGAAACCTACATTGACACTTTGCATTTGATGCTTCTTTAGTAAGAAACTCTGCCCCTGCAAAAAACTCTCAATGCCTCTGTTCTGAGACTGTTCATTTTTTGTCTTTTCTATTTGGTTGTTAAGTCTCAAACTTGGGCTGTGGATGGGGATGCAGAGCTGCAGGGACCATGCAGGGACAGGCTAATCATCTCCAGTGCAGATCACATTCCACCTCTATTCAAAAGTTACCCTCTGACTGCTACAGCATGGTCTGGTGCTGTTATTCTGTCCCAATGGTAAGAGGACAAGTAGATTTCCATGGAGTGAAAAGGACACAACTCATGCACACTCCCAGCCTGTACATTCACGTATTGCCTTTCCTGCTTTATACTGGCTTTCACTTTTCTTCTACATTTGGTTACTACCTATCTCCTTCTCCCCAGAGTTTCTTCACAGTGTTTATATTAGGCCTTCAAATTCATGTTGTTCTTCCTTTCCTTTATGGCTTCTCCATGGTTGGGCTAAAGAAGGATTTTGATAGATTCTGTAAGCTGGAAGAAACATGGTTCATCTTCAGACATAATAATCATTATATATAAACAAATAATTCAGAGAATTCCTGAGAGTGTGCCAATCCATAATTTTCTCAATGAGAGGTAAAGGATCATATCAAATAGTTGTTTTTTTTTTCTCTCAGTAATTCCTTGTATGGCATGAAAAATACTATAAACATAAGTAATTAATCCCATTTTATAACAATGGACACCAGGATTTTTAAACATCAGCCAGTTGTCCAGACTGTCTCCATCCCCAGTTTTCCACCATCCTCCTGTTCTGTGCCAAGACAGTAGCTCAGCTTTCTATTGTTTACTATGTTATCCAGCTAAGAGATTCCTCAGTAGTCTTCAAAGGATACAGATCCTTAGAGATGTTAAATCAAAATGAACTAAGGAAGACAAGAATAATTTCATTGTCTTTCTTTCTTTCTTTCTTTCTTTTTAAATTTTGTACTGGGGAGTGAACCCAGGGGCACTTAACCACTGAGCCCTTTTTAAATATTTTATTTGGAGACAGGGTCTCACTGAGTTTCTTAGGGCCTCACTAAGTTGCTGAGGCTGGTTTTGAACTCACAATCCTCCTGCCTCAGCTTCCTGAGCTGCTGGGATTACAGGCATGCACCACCACACCTGGCTTCATTGTCTGTCTTGACTTCCTTAGATAAGGAATGGGATTCCAGCTTGTTTGGTATGCATATAAACATTATGTTTATTGAATGGAATTTTGAGGTCCTTATGTGACAAGACTTGTGAATAAAACTTTTGTGAATCAAACTTGCCTTTTGGTCCCATATAACTTCTTAATGCTTTTATGTGATTCAGTGTTGGCTCATCATATAATAAATCTACTTCAGTCCAATTGGTTACTCAGCTGTTCCCTTCCCAAACATAGGTGATTGAGAAGGACATTCATTAAGTTCATGGCTGCAGTATCCTCTCCTTTGACCTCCCTTATGTACTTTTTCAGCGAAGTAAGTACTTTGGAAGATATTTTATTTTAAATGATCAATGATAGTTATGTAGGATAAAAGAACTGCATCCTGTTTCAAGAAAATAAATTTCCCCAAACAACAAAACTGATTTTACAGGTTATAAAAGCTCCAGAAATGCCATGCTGAGTTAGATCAGACCAAACTGGATATCTCCTGCTCAGTGCTACAGCCATGACAAAGAAGTAAGTGGCACCTTGTGGGTAAGTGTGGGGTGGGTGCACCCTGCTGACAAGGTAAATAGCTCTAATTTCTACTCAATGACATGTTGGAACCATCATCCTAGATTATAGTTAAGTCCTTCTGGGAACCTACTTATATTTTCAAGTCTGTATCAATTCTCAGAATAAAGAGTTTCATGTTTGCCTCCTGCTGTGTAAAGTGGCACTCCCTTTTATTTATTCCAAAGCCACCTTCTTCAGGCTTCCAGGGGTGCCTTTAATTCTAATATTCCCATACTTGGAGGAGCACAGTCTTATTTCTATAACTCCCATGTCTTTTGCAATATGTTATACCTCTTTAAATCAATATCAATCCTAATGTTTCCAGACTGTTTCAGTCAAAAAAACTGATAGAACAAAGCAGTCCATATTCATTTAAATTATCTCTCTTTCGGAAATTTTACTCAAACTCCATAGGATGTGGTCCTGAAATCAGTTAAAAAAATTAGTCCATGAGTTGGAAAAAGGAAATGTCAAAATGGATTCATACCTAAGGAATAGTCATTTGTCTGCAAGGTAGATGAAGAGTAAAATTCAATTCAGCAGATATGTAATGAGCACCTATGATGTGCCAATCACTTTTCAAGTCAGAGGAAGAAAAGGTTGAACTAAGTGTGGTTTCTTCCATGTCTAATGATACACTGAAGGACTAAGTAGGGGTGGGCTCTAAAACTTCAGGAAAGGGGCAGACCAGACTTTGTAAATAAGGAGATAATCTGAGAAGGAGGAGGGGGAGTTTGTAATGGATGGAATGGGAAGGGAAGAGAAAGACCTTCCAGGGAAAAAGACCATCCCCTACAGAGTTTGGAACTTAAAATGACACATAGTACTTTAAAGCAGGAAGTAATTGGAATAGCTGGAGCACCAAGTGCTGAGATGGAAGCAGCAAGAAGGAGCTAGAGGGAGCTTCTGGTGGGGCTGGGAGCTGGGTCCTGAGAAGGAGAGGAAGGCATGCTCTATTATTTTTCTGCCTAAGTTCCAGTGCTCTTTGCAAAACTGGAAAGTGGGATCAGCAGGGCAATGGGGTTCCTGTAAAGCTTCCCTCCAAATTCCAGGCCACCAAGCACAATTTCCTTATAGAAACAGTGATACTATTTCTGCTGCTGATTCCCTTGATCTTATTTCTGGATCCCTGCTGCCCTAAGGTGCTGTCCGCAGAAGAGATGGGAAGCTGTGTGGTCTTCACCACCCATGCCCCCCAGGTCCCTTAAACTTGGATCTCTCCTCACCTGTCCTCCCCTCTGCCACTGCCCCACCTCAAATGCACAGTCCAGGCTTCAGGTTTTCCTTTATGCATATGTTGGACTTCACTGTCAAGTCAATTGTGTTTTGCAAACTTAAAATATTACAGTATTAATATTTGTATATGTTCAGACAGTTTAGATAATTGTTATTTCTAATTGAGTTCAAATAACATTTATGAGCATCTACTTTGTGCTAGATATTAGTGACACAGAATGAATTAATCCCCTCAACAGTCCAGTATAGTAGGAGAAATGGACAGAACTGGGTGGAGAAATTTGATACTTCTCTAAATTTATAGTCACCAACTTCAAATTGACTTGCTCTACCACATGCACAATGACTCTTTCAAATTGCCCCTCTCCCCACCTCTTTCTCTCTCAAAAATCTATTATGTCCCAGAGAAAACAGAAGATACTACACTTGGGATGCCTGTAAACCCAGCAACTCGGGAGGGAGGCTGAGGCAGGAGGATCTTAAGTTCAAGGCCAGTGAAATCCTACCTGAAAATAAAAAGAAAAAATGCTGGGATGTTGGGATGTAGCTCAGTGGTAATCCATAATACCACAAATAAATAAATAAATAAATAAATAAACAAACAAACAAATAAATAAATAAATAAGAAAAATAAAAATAAAAAAAGAAAAGAAAAGATACCTGACCCAAACCATCTCAACTTCCACTCAACTTTAAGCCAGCCTATAGCCAGACTCATCAGGAGTCTCTCCTATCAAGGCTCCAGCTGTGGTCTGGATGTTATCTTCTCCCCCATTCTCGCAGTTTCTATGCTATCAATTTCTTAAAAAAAAAAAAAAAAAAAAAAAAAAAAAAAAAAAGAATTTCTCTCTTTTTTTTTTCTTTTTAAACAGTATTTCTGACTATAGGGACGTCAGATTGGCCTCACACTAGCTTTGCATAGCCCTTGGATTAGCTGCAACTTCTTGTCTGCGGAAGTGCTTCTAATAGCCGTGAAATATGTCTTTACCATGGACTATAAATAAAACGAGCCTCACACTTCATTAATGAATCCTTCCTCTCAATGTCCCAAGTGATCCAAATGCTAAAGATACAGTATTTCACAGCAGGTTGTGCGACCTTTTACGTAATATACCCTTTAAGTAAGTGGGTTATGGTCTTGTGATTAATGTGGCCTGATGTTCACATTGAGAAAACGGAAGGGTGTTAACTGCCTTAAGAAACCCAAGAGCTTTAAGGAGAATTTTCTGATTCATGCAAATAAGATTGACTAATTTGTTATTCTACAAATGCAATGCCTATAATTTAATTTTGACTGACAAATGGTCCCAAACTGTCAAGAACATAAGTAGCACACAGCAGTTGAACTCTAGTTCTGTGAAACATGTCTGAAAAGTAATTTTGTTCATGATTTTCCTTTTGGGTAAATTTCCTTGGAGATCTTTTAATTGTTTTCTCCAAGTGTCATCTGATGTGCTTCCAACTGAAAGAAATAATTTATGGCTCATAATACCTGCACTCATTTATTTAAAAAAACTCAAAGCAGATTTGCAAAGGAAAAGCCACCTAAGGACACTTTAGGCTGACTTTCCCCTGGGAGCAGGTATTGACTACTGTGGAGTTTGAATGTGGAGATAAACTGGAGTGAGATCAGCTGGAATGGGGATCCCCATGGAATTTACAATTCAGTTCAAGTGTCTTTCCAAGCAGAATGGAGTTATTAATCTGCTTGGTAGAGTGTTTCCTTTGTCCTGATCATATTTGGATTTGAAGGTAAACTGTGTCCAGTATTATATTCTCATTTTGTGAGCTTCACCCTTTTCTGCCCTGACTCCACCTGTCAGGGCCTGTTATCACCACCAGTAGCATCATCTTTGTATATTTGGACTTCTCCACTGTGCCAAGGGCTTTCCCTGTGCTGTTTCTTACTTACCTTTAGACCAGCCCCTACAAGGTAAGCATTAATTTTCAGTTAGTTCATTTTCCACTCAATAAGTGGTAAAACCCACATGAGAACTTAGGCCTGAATGACAAAATATCAGTCCTGTCCCCCTCTTCACTCTCAGCATGTCCTGCCAGTCTTTCCTGTCCCTATAGCTTCATACTCTGTTCACTTTTCCCTAAGGTGACAGGAAGTAGAGGAGAGATAGCAGCTACCCTATTTTCAAGATCAAAAATAAACTTGAAAAATTCAACAATTAGCAAGTGAGAAATAGTAAGGGTAATTTTAAAGTACCCTAAGAACATCTAATATTAAAAAAAAAAAAAAAAAAAGCAAACTGTTTTTGGATCTCCAGGATTTAAAAGACTTGGAATATAAAAGAGAAACCTATAAAGTTTCATAATATAAAGTATAATCTATATTTAATACTGCCAAGAGGAGAAAAGTATAGCATCCGGCTTTCTAAAGACCTCTCCAGGTGCATAATATCCCTTCTTTAGATTTGCAATCTGTAAGCTAAATGGAAGCAGCTTTTTTCCCTATGTGCTTCCTAGGCCTCATCACACTGAAGAGCTTTTGCTCAGAGGTTCTCCATAAATATATATGCTCAACTTTTGGCAACTCTCTGTCTTTATTAGAATCCCAATAGAGAGCCATAAACTCAGGGACTCAAGGACTACACGCTAACAGTAATGAAGGGTAGAAGTTGCAATGTGACTGAACACCTCTCAGAAGATCACTTGATGTGTTTATTGTTCAAATGTCTTTTTTTTTGAATTTTTAAAATTTGTAATAGTAGTATGTATTACAATTCATAATGCACATATATAGCATCTTTTTACATACAACTGTTTGTATACAAAGTATAAGTACCATTCAGATCTTCAATCATGTATTTAGGATAATGATATCAATCACATTCAACCACCAATTTTTTTCCTTCCCCCCCTCCTCCTTGCTCCCTCCTTTCCCCTCCCTTTCCTTTGACCATTCTAGTGTTCCTCTAATCCTCCTATGTACCCCCATCCAACAACACTGTGAATTAGCCTCCTTATATCAGAGAAAACATTCAGTATTTGGATTTTGGGGATTGGCTAACTTCACTTAGCATTATATTCTCCAACTTCATCCATTTACCTGCAAATGCCATTATTTTATTCTCTTTTATTGCTGAGTAAAATTCCATTTTGTATATATACCACATTTTCTTTATCCACTCATCTACTGAGGGACATCTAGGTTGGTTCCACAACCTACCTATTGTGAATTGTGCTGCTATAAACATTGAAGTGGCTGTGTCACTGTAATATGCTGTTTTTAAGTCCTTTGGGAAGAGACCCAGGAGTGGGATAGCTGGGTCATAGGGTGGTTCTGTTCCCAGTTTTCCAAGAAATCTCCATACTGCTTTCCATAGTGGTTACACCATTTTGCAGTCCCACCAGCAATGTAAAAGTGTGCCTTTCTCCCCACATCATCTCCAACATTTATTGTTGTTTGTGTTCTTGATAGCTGCCATTCTGACTGGAGTGAAATGAAATCTTAGAGTAGTTTTGATTTGCATTCTCTAATTGCCAGCGATGTTGAGCATTTTTTCATGTATTTGTTGATTAATTATGTATCTTCTTCTGAGAAGGGTCTTTTCAATTCCTTAGCCCATTTATTGATTGGATTATTTGTTTTTTTTGTTGTTAAGTTTTTTGTGTTCTTTATATATTCTAGAAATTAGTGCTCTATCTGATGTGCACGTATTAAATATTTGTTCCTCAAATGTCTTTGATGATCCCTTCCGGTTGATGTGACTTTTCACAACCTTCAACAGTTAGCTTTTGGGGTATTTTTTTTTTTCTTTTATGACATAAGTGGATCTTTGCAAGAGTTGAAAAAGATCCTCAGGGAAGAGAGAGAACTGCTCCTTACTTCTAACATGCAAGAGTGAGACTTGCTGGAGGTGGTTGATATACATACTCAGGGGCAATCACACCCCTTGTGTAGTTGACTTTATTGCAAAAGTGTGTAAGGTATGATTTTCTCTTAAGAATGCCAAGGCTAGAAGGATCTGGGATAGCACAGCTTCTGGGGACTGAAATCAGCCCTTCAGACCAGGTTAAGAGCCCTTTAGAATGTAGAGTTACCACTGCTGTCCCAAGGAGACCTGACCTCTCACAGAGTCCTTGTGTACCAAGGAGCCAGGTGGCTGCACACTTAGCGATGCCAGCATATGTTATTCCCCAAGGAGGGAGAAGTGCTTCATATTTGCTAAAACTTGATGCTAATTGTAAGGAATAGTACATACAAACTGGGAAAAACCATACTTTGTTAAGACAGCATTTCATGGTGCCAGCTCCCTTAGACTCACTGACGCCATCTTGTTTTTGAGGCGGGGTCTGCCTGCTTCAGACTTGAGTTTGCAGTGGTGTCTGGAGGGCTTTTTAAATTCTGGACTTTATGAAGCTTACCCAAAGGGAAAGCTGGGAATGATTGAGTCCATACCCTAAAATTTGCTGATTTAGCAGGAATCCCATACGTAGCAAAAATTTTGACTTGCAAATGTCTTTCTGTATTTAGGTCTGTATACTTGCCTGTCCTGCACATCTGCTACTTTTTGTCCTTAGACCTACATCTCTCTGCCCACCTCCTGTGCCCCTGATAATATCTGTTTTCTTCTCTACCTGTATATTTGAATTTTTTAGATTTCACCTAAGTGAGATCATGCAATATGCGTCTTTTTGTATCTGTCAGAGTGCACTTAGCATGATGACCTACAGGCTCATCTCTGTGTTGTGGCAAATGGAAAAATCTCATTTCTTTTCGGGCTGAGTGATATTTCATTGTATATATGTACTTCAGTTTCATTATCCATTTATCTGTTACTGTACACTTAGGATGTTTCCCTCTCTTAGCAGTTATGAATAATGCGGTGACAAACACCAGAGTGCAAAAACCCTTACTAGGTGGTGATTTCATTTCCTTTGGGTATATGCTGGGTCATATGGCAGTTCTATTTTTAATTTCTTTAGAAACCTCCATAATGACCTACCAATCTACATTCCCACTAACAGCGCACTAGGGTTCCCTCTTCTCCACACCATTGACTATTTCCTTATTAATTTCCTGTCTGGTTGATCTATCCATTCTTGAGTGAAGTCTCCTCTGCTATTGTATTGCTATTTCTCCCTTCACGTCCATTAACATTCACCTTATGTATTTAAGTGCTCCAACATTGGGTGCATATATATTTACAATAATTCTGTCCTCTTGATGAATTGATCTCTTAAACTCCTTTATTGAGAAAGTTTCTTCCTAATTGGTAGGTTTGATTGTGCAGAACTAGGGATACTTGAATTGACTCTTCTGTTACAGCCATTGAAGAAATATTCCTTATAGATTATTTCATACCAGGGGGAAAGGTTTGGGTTTTACAAACTTTATTGTGCATATAGATCACTTGGAGAATCTTGTTAAAATGAAGACTCTGATTCAGTGGGTCTAATATGGGTCCCAAGATTTTGCATCTTCAACAAGTGTCATATGAGACTAGTCCATGAAGCATACTTCAAATAGCAGGGGGATGGGCCTCAGTGAGGTGTTGGAGTTGAGTTCCATGAAGGTCAATGATAGACTCATGATGCCTTTGAGCAACAGAATATTTTGCATCCCTCTCTACTAATTTTCATTAAAGCTACATTTTGGGTACCAATAATATGTAAAGCTCTGATATTTTTTTTCTTGGAGTAAATAATATGAAACTCTATGTTAAAGTCTAGAAACATACATATAAGGATTCAATCATTACAGATAAGGGGAGAAACCAGTAAAAATGTGTTGCATTAGTCAATACATATGAACTTCTCACAAGAGGTGATTTGAATACTGCTTGAAAGTTATGGTAAATACAAATGGGAGGATATTAAATTATGCTAAATTAGTGGGGAGGGGGCAATGGGGCTGAGAGAACTTGTCTAAAGCAGAGACCCCCCCCCAAAAACCCACAAAAACCTCATTTTAGTTAACAAAGAAGTATCCAGCAGCTAGGGACCATCTTTTAAGCCATGGAAAGTCCTCTGAAGAGATGTAGGACTGTAGAAGTGTGACGGTGTAGGGAGTTCTGTAAAATGAGTGACCTCTAAATTATAATGGGATTTTTGAGTAACTGAAGGTGGACAGAGGGATGCTTTTGAAAGGGAGGGGACCAGTAGTCCTAGATATGTCCTAGTGGAGCAGAGGCTTCTCTTTGGTGAACTATCAGGATAATTGAATGAGAATTTTAGCTCTAATTCCACAGATTAAAGGATAGATTTCATGAAGAACATATGCCCTGCTATTACATCCCTCAGAACTCTCAGCTAGGAAGAAACACTTCAAATCCCAACAGTTGGAATTTGTCCTCCCTCTCCCATCACTGGTCCCTCTGCCTCTGTCTCCTTGTTCTTTACTTCCCTGAACCCCGAGATCCCCACTCTTTTGTCTGAGGCTGCCTTTGCCATGGAGAACACTGTCTCTTGAAGCTGTGTCTCTGAGGACTGCACTGTCTACAGAGCCACGGATGTCTCCAGCACCATCTCTGGTGATGTGATGCCACCCCCTTGTTGCTTGTTAGGTCTCCCAAGGGCCTGCGTGCCCGTTCTGTTTCATTCTCAAAGGTAAAACATTACTGAGAGACTGGCTGTCCTTTGAGACCTATCTATTACAATTAAAAAACAATTAAATCAGAGCAGATTAAACAACAGATCAATAACTTTTAAAACTCCAGATATGACTTACAAAATAGAGTGTTTGTCCTCTGAACATGCTCTCCTGCTACTGGCTGAAGACCAATCCTAGCAGTCTCAGGGGGCCCTGGCGAGGCCCAGAGCATTGTGGGCCATCACATCCCTCCTTTCTGAATAGTTCACCCTGCACTAGCGACCAAGAGAATGTTCTCAAGGTCGAAGATAAAATATAGGGTACTAGTGAAACTTGAATTTCTGATAAACAATGAGTAGTGTTTTAGTATAAGTACAATCCATGCAATATGAAAAAAAATCCACAATTTTTTTTTAAACACAAATGTCTCTTGTGTGTGTGTGTTCTGCTAGATCTGACAACCCCATCACAGGGCTTTTGGTAGTTTTCATTTTTTCATTTGTTTGCTTTGACAACTCAGTGATTGGTAATATCTTAGGCATCATTTTTTCATTCTTTCACACCTCTTGGCTTCAAAGTGTTGAATGGCTAATAATTGATTTCAAATATAAAATGAACTCTATCTAATTTTGTTTTGAGAAATTGTTAATGCCACTTGAAACAATTAAGTACCCTTGGTATTTTGCAAAATCAGACAGGAATTATTGACCACTGGTAGTATGAAACACTGGATGCCATGACTGTGTTGCTCAGCTTGGCAAATTGCTTATTTGGATTTAATGACCAATCATGAGTCTCTAATTGTAGAATTAGGCCTTTAAATACTTTAGTACTATGTTTTTGCACAAGTATATACAAGCACCTTGAAGCATAGGTATTACACAACTACACTATTGCTTGCATACTGCATGAAGAGAATACAATTCTTAACACTGAGAAACAACTTGGAAACTTATTTACAGATAAGGCATTGTAGCTATCTACGTACATAAGAGGGAAATACTTTTGATCATGGGTAATTCGAGTCACTGTTTTTGCAAGGAGAAATATTTAACCCGAATCAGATTTAGCAATAATTTGCATCAGGCTATTTACAGTTGAGAAAAATTAATGAAAATGTCATCTGTTTAATTACTGTTTGTTACCCTTAATTAAAATGTTAATTGAGTACATTTGTATGTGCAACATACTTAATGTGTTTACTTTTTGACAAAGGGAATGACAGTGTTTTTTACCTTCTACATTCAAATGTTTAATTGTTCATGTAAATATTTTGAAGGAAAGTGAATATATTTGAGGAACATTGGAGCGAAGCTTGAAAAGTCATTTTTCTGCTAGCTGTTGATAGTAGATATATAGAAAATCAGCACTTTAATCAGCAGAGAGGAAATCTACCACAAGTGTGCATTTTTTGTCTTATATTTGCATGTAAGGGAAAGGGACAAAATTAATCAGCTGTAACATGTCCATTTAGAATGACATTTGTAAGATTTGTAAGTAAAGAAATTGATTATAGGGAGATGTACTTTAAACATACTCTTGCCTCACTAACAGTCAAAATGGACAAAAGGATAATGAGAACCTTTATGTTCTCTTATATTGATGTACACTTGACCTTTTCATTTGACCAACATTTGAAATAGTTGTTTCAAATAACACGTAGACCTGTGCTACAAAATTGGTTTGAATTCTCTCTTAACAATGGTCATGATTTCTCTTCTCCACTCACACCGAACTCTGTTCAGTAAACAAACATATGCTGGATGTGTTTTGAAAAGCAAAATACCTCATATATCAGCATAAAAACAAAATGGTTCCTTTTCAAATAATTTATGAAGTGTAATGCTTTCCCAAAACAGCATCAGTTAGGCTGTAGCATCCACGGTGCAAAATCTATCAGCAAGCCAAGCAGTTGGGGAATGGGTGACAGATGATGGAAGAGAGGTACTTGGCCTTTATGAAGCTTCAAGTTTAAAGGTTTTTCTTCCCCCACCCTGAACTTACTCTTTTGTTTTTCTTCATGATCAACTCTAAGACTTTAAAGTCTAATAGATAGAGATGAGCTGGTGCTTAAAAAGTAATAATTGTGAGAATAACAAAAACACAGTTTTATTTACTGCCTGTACAGTTCTAAGTATATTTCTTATAGTATCTCATTTAATTATCAAGACAATCCTGTGTGTAAACACTAATTATTATTATTATTCCTGTTAAGCTGAGGTGTAGCTTCCTAAGACCATACAGCTAATACGCAGTGGGTCTAGGAGTTGAGGTCAGACATTCTGGTCCCAGTGTTTGTCCTCTTATCTCCCCACTATTCCGATGAGTATTGAAAAGACTTGTTGCAAGAGATACAAGCCATTTGGAATGACTACACATCTAAGCCTACTGCGGCAAACCTAGGAGAAAGTACTTGTGTTATCATTTCAGTTTTAAACTTAATGGCTTGTTTATTTATGGTCTTTTAATGACCATTAAAATATTAAAGATGATTAAGAGCAAATGCAGAAGCATAGGCTTGTAAAATAAGTTTTCTGAGAATAGTTCATCATTTTTTTCCATACATAATAATAAACCTTCTGCCCCTAATGGGGCTACAATTCAGTAAATTTGTGTGGAGCTACATGGCCTTTGTTAAAATTTCATCTCTGCCACTTACTAGCTGAGTGATCATGAGCAAATTATTTAACCTCTATAAGCCTCGGTGTCTTCTTTTACAAAAAGCAGATATTAATTCCTCCCTCACAGGGTCGTTGTGAAGATTAAAGCACAAAGCACAATGTTGGGCTCATTCTAGAGGTCCACGAAATGTGAGCTACAGCTGCTACAAATTAAATAAGCAAATCATTATGTTGAAAAGTATCAAAATAGACATTTGTTAATACCGATTAGGATATCTCTGAAGAGATTTAGGGACAATATATGTAGATATGTAGCTTAACTTGCCTAAGAGAATAGGCTAGTGTGATTTCAAGCTTGCCCATTACTAACAGTGAATATTTATTATAAATTACAATGGAACTTCTCCATCTGTTACACTACTCGAAAGTATTCACCAAGAGCTGGTTCATTTTGCTTTTTTTCTTCCATTTCAACAGCCTGTCTATTGGGACTGGGGAAAAGAGCCAAAACTAAAGGGAAGATGTAAAACAGAGGCCAGACAGGAAGGCTTCAAGGAGCCAGGCTTAATCTTGAAGAAGAACTTGGAAGGGAAGGGAATGACTTGGAATGTTCTTTTTGCTTTACTCCTGTCCAGGGTTTTCTGCTGTGGCAGGGCAATTATCTGACAAGTTCTCTCCTTGATGGAGTGGTAAAGAGATTGCATGGGCGTTTCTTTACTCTAAACAGTGGCTTTCAAACTTTTTTTTTTCTTTTTTTGGTACTGGGGATTGAACTAAGGGGTGTTTTACCACTGAGCTACATTCCCAGCCTTTCTTATCTTTTGTTTTGAGATAGGTTCTCACTAAGTTGCTAAGGATTGATTGCCTTGCCTCAGCCTCCAGAGTTGCTGGGATTTGGGGCATGCACCACAGCACCAGGCTCTAACCTTTTTTTTTTTTTTTTAAACTGCAATTTACAATTCACACTAAGAAATACATTTTAGATAGCTGTCTAGTCTGTTAAGTATTATGAGTGTAGGGACTTTTATATGTTGCATTCTTTGATGTATCCAAGTGTCTACAAAAGTACCTAGCAACTGGTATGTGTTGAGTAATTTGCTGTATGTATGTATGTGTATGTATGTATATGTATGTATGTATATATCTGGATAATAGCTGTACGTACATATTTGGATAAAAGTTTCATCACACATTGTTCTTTTTTTGGGGGAGGGGACTGGAGATTGAACTGAGGAGCTCTCAACCACTGAGCCATATCCCCAGCCTGATTTTGTATTTTATTTAGAGACAGGGTCTCACTAAGTTGCTTAGTGCCTCACTGTTGCTAAGGCTGGCTTTGAACTCATGATCCTCCTGCCTCAGCCTCCCAAGCTGTTGGGATTACAGGTGTGCACCATGATGCCAGGCTCATCACATGTTCTTAAATTTACCATTTGCTTGCAATGCATTCTGAAATTTTCTATTTCATCCCATAAAAAGAAAGAAAGATCTCAGTGAAGACTTACTAAATTAATTTCAGTACACTCATCGGGGAGAGAACCTTAATATGTAATTCTTTCCCATCCTCTGGATTATGATCTGCAATTTGAAAAGCACTGCTTCTCACTGGGAGCTAGTGGCATTGTGTGTAAATTGGCTTGAGTCATTGGGACTTATCTCTCTTGCTGCCTCAGTGCCTGGGTAGGCTGGGAAGTCTCCAGTCCATGCGCTGCCTGGGTACTCACTACCCTAACCATGCTGCATGCTGGTAGAATAAGTCAGTTTATCCTGGGGCTTCTGAAAACATGAACTGCACTTAGGTGAGTCTTGTTTTTGTGAAGTTCCAGTGTAACTGGTAATTGTTGGGTAGTACCCTTGTCTAACCAGCATCTATACCTGACTATAATGGTTTGGGTACAGCCTTCCATGAAGGCAGAGGATTGGAAAAACATGACCTATTAAAGTTCTCCACATACATGCTTTTGGTCCATTCAGATAATGAACTTAAAATTAATTACAAATGGATTTTGAGACTTAAAAGAATTTTTCATTTCTGATTTCCTTCTGAGTTATTTGTATTTAAATTGCATATTCACTGTAGGTAGGCAGAAGGAAGATGAGGTAGGGAAATTAATGCAATTAAGTGTTTTGATAGGTGTGAGGACTGCAAGTCTTTCATTTCCTAAGAAAATACGTGGGAGTAGAAAGAATAACATATTCAAATATTACATTCTTTGTGAAGAATAACTGGAGGTCCTATTTCTGTTCATTTCTAATCTTTACCCGTTTGATCTTCAAACTAGAAAAAGCAATATTTAGGCTTAAGTTTTGTGTGAAATATCTAGAAGGGTTAATTGAATATTAATTCCAACATTGAGTCTAGGTCAGAGGGCCATAGCCTAGCTTGGGTAACTGTGATGTTGTGAGCAAAAAGACCTGAATCTGGAAACCCCTTACCTCCAGGAGGAGGAAGGGTTACAGAATGAGACTGGCTGGCTGATGATAGCAGCATGAGGGCTGGTGTGTGTGTGTGGGGGGGGAGGCAGGTGGTAACAGCCTAATATAGCCATTGGCTTCACATAGGTGCAAAAGTGCTAATGAACAAATGTTGACAGGTTGTGGAAGCTCAGTGATGGCCAACTCAGAAGCAGGTGATATCTGAAGTTCTAAGAAGCAGAAAAAGAAGAGTTGACTAATAATTCCACCCCCATGCAGGCAAACACAAACTCTGAGTTGGGACTGGTAGAATAATTTAGGGTCCTAACCCTAGAAGACCATGACATCATAGAACCCATTATAAAAGTATAGGAATAAGAAATCGATTATCACTGAGTGATAAGTTGAGATTGTCTCCAACTCATGGAACACACCTGGTTTTCAAAACAGGGTTGCAAGGATGTGGTTTAATGACAAATGGCAAGATACTGGACATTGACTTTCAGAACATGAGAATAGTGTACTCCCTTGCCAAATCAATATCAGCCCTTGAGCAAAAACAAGCATGAACTATAAAGCTGGGTTGAATTCAAGGACACCAGATGCTCAGAAAAGGAAGATGGAGAGATGGAAACCTATCAGAGCCTGGAATAGAAGACCTCACAGTTCATTAGGGTGTTTGAAGTACCAAAACACCAGAAAAGAAAGGCAGGGCACTTGAAACCAGAACAAGTCAGCATCACACAGGTTTATAGGAACAATGGAAAGGTATGACATACCTTTAAATGGTTGCACTTTAGTGCAGAAGTCTTATGTTTGCCTTTTCTTTCTGATAGTTTTGCTTTCATGGTTCCATTATTCAAGATGGCGCCACACTAACGTGACTACAGAATTGTGAGTTCCACTGACCCATAAAATTTGCCTCAAGGCCTGATATGCTCAGGTTACTTCTGTAACCTTTCTATTGTGGTAGGAAGAAATTGACAGCCTTAATAGGTATGTGAGTTCAAGGTACTGTCTGACTTAGTATCTAAACTGTACTATCCTGATTCATGGGAGAAGTCTCTAGATAACTCATAATCAAGAAATTAGGAGAACACGTTAATTTCCCTACTTATCACCAAATCTGGGCTGATGAGCTGGAAGTCAGTAGAGCAAAGTAGTTAAAATTTGTGGGCTTAGAGGTCAAATACAACAAAATCAGAGTCCCACCTCTACCATCTAGTATTATGTAAGACTTCAGGCATATTTCTTAACAACCTAGTGCCTCTATTTCCTTATAGTGAAGTAGGAGACTTTGTCACCAGGATTAGATGATATATGTGACTCATTTGATAGAGTGCTGGTGTCACTAAGGACAAAATAAATGCTGATTGTTTTTGTTATCATCACTATTCTTGTTAATTGCATCAAACTATCCATATTCTCTGTTCTTCTTGTTAAAGATACAGAGAGTGAGCTAAAAGATAAATTTCAGGTAGGTGGGGCTATTGGGCTCTCTTTAATGCTTTTCCTCACTAAAGGGAGAGATTTTTGACTTGGTGTGTCTGTATTATAAATAAAATTTTAGAATTTATAGTGATGTAGGCCAAATTATTCCAAGAGGCAAATGCTTTATTCACGCAAATATTCGTTATTATGAAATGGAAGTGCCCTCTCTAAACACTAAATCATTTAAATTTTGGTTCTAGGACCAGTCAGATGACTGGGAACCTTTAGAATGTTTATAAAACTGAAAATCCTTGAGGAAAACCTGTCTGTGCTCCACTGTGAGATCAGGAGCAGTGGGACACTTGGGAAGACATAGGTGTCTGAGTCCCCTGCAGGGCATATAAAGGTTCCACAGATTGCCAACTGATTAGAGTCTCCAATACATCTGTGAGGGGGATATTCAAGTCTCTGAATATATACGGACCCAGTTATATATTAACTGAAACAAACTCAACATAAAAAAAGGGAGAAAGATATTTCAGAATGAATAAAATGGGTGGGGAGGAAGATTAGATGACATGATCTATTGGAAAAGGTAGATGAAAGAAAGGGCTTTGCAGCTCTGCATTGAAGACATCCAGAAAGTTAAAATTAACAGTTGTGCAGTCTCATCCATGCCACCTGTTCTTGTCACACTTCATGGAAAAGGATCTGACTGTGCTGCATATAGGTTGTCTTCATTATCCAAACTGATTGGGAAAGAAGGGTTTCATCCTGGCTGTAGTGGCTCACAGCTGTAATCCCAGAGGCTCTGGAGGCTGAGGCACGAAAATCACAAGTTCAAAGCCAGCCTCAGCAACTTAGTGAGGCCCTGTCTCAAAAAATAAAAGGGGCTAAAGATGTGGCTCAGGGGCTGGGGTTGTGTCTCAGCGGTAGAGCACTTGCCTAGCACATGGGCTGCCCAGGTTCAATCCTCAGCACCATGTAAAACTAAAGGCATTGTGTACAGCTAAAACAAATAAATAAATATTAAAAAAAAAAAAAAGATGTGGCTCAGTGGTGAAGTGCCCCTGAGTTCAATCTCTAGTACCAAAAAAAAAAAAAAAAAAAAAAAAAAAAGTTTCAGATTTTTTGGGATTTTGTAATATTTGCATATAGACATAATTAGATATATTGGGGATAGGACCTGAGTCTAAATGTAAAAGTCATTTATGTTTCATATCCACCTTATCTGCATAGCCCGAAGGTAATCTTGGGCAGTAGTTTAGGACATCTGTGTTTTGACTCTGACCTCTCACATGAGATCAGGTGTTGAATATTCCACTTGTGGCATCATGTGAGTGCTCAAAAAGTTTTGTATTTTGGAGCATTTCAGATTTCAGGTTTTTGGACTAGGGATGCTCAACCTGTACTTCTGATTGGGGTTGGAGCACCAATTTGGGGTGGGTGGCAGAAGGGAGGAAGAGGGAATGGAAATAAGTGTCATTCATATAGGCTACTGCACCGTTGGAGATTTTTTTCTTTCTTTCTTTTATTTATTTATTTATTTATTTATTTGGTACTGGGGATTGAATCCAGAGGTGCTTAACCATGGATTGACATCCCCAGCCCTTTTTGTTTTTTTTATTTTGAGACAGGATCCCAATTGCTTAGGGCCTCACTAAGTTGCTGAGGCTAGCCATGAACTTGCAATCCTTCTGCCTCAGCCTCCTGAGTTGCTGGAATTACAGGCTGGAATTACTGTATCTGGCTTGGCAAATTTTTAAAAATGTGGATCCCCTTTTTAAAAAGGAAATGAGGAAGTAACATAAATTCTAACTTGAAACCTTCCTCTGGGTTTACAATTTGGCACAAATATTTTCATTTCTTTGCTTTTTTAACAAGAATTGGAAATGGGAAAGATTTCCTGTAGGCAAAACTCAGTTATTTAAATTTTTACCCAGCAAATGATTGCATTTTGAATCAGAAAATAAACTCACCTGATTTTTAGGGCCTACAATTCTGTCATTTAAAAAAAAAGTCAAAGCAAATTAAAATTTGGAAAGATGCCCAGACAAACCCAAAGATAGTAAAACATTGGGGGAATTTTAAATTTCAATCCTTAGGTAGAAAAACAACAGCTGATTGTCATAGCTAAACAAGTCTCCACCTACATAAGTTTAAACAGGGGAAAATTTAATAGTTGAACAATGAACATTCCTCAATTCATCTTTGACTTACTTGATAACATACATTCACATGTGGGGGAGCCAACTGCTTTTACCAAATGTAAGTTGTAAATGATACATTTCTCCTATATCCCATGCATTGTGCTGGTCCTGGTGTTACAGAATTGAGTATGGCATAGCTCCTGCCTGTAATGGCCCCTCATGTAAGAAGGAGGAGAAACCAGAGCAGATAACATTTATAGGACATGGGAATTGGGGCTGTAGAGAGGTCCACATGTTATTAAGCCTTTATAACTACATTTCGTAGCCTAACCTGGGGTATTGTGCTGGAGACTTACTATGTGGTATGTGTGTGTGTGTGTGTGTGTGTATGTGTGAACATTAACTCCTATGATGGAGCTACTTTGCTCCCATTATCTGTATTCCGTCAACCTAATTGTGTCAGTATTCATTTTTCCAGGAAGCTCTGGAAATTTCTTTAGATTGAAAGTATTTTAGTAATTGCTCACATGTGTTGGGAATTTTCTCTGGAGTCAAATATTAAAAAGAAAGCTAGAGCTCGTGGCAGTCTCCGTGTGAGCATTACTGCTTGGTGCACGTTGCTCTGGGAGGAAGAAGTGTGGATATCCAATACATTCTCAAATGCTGACAGGTCTGCCATGTGAAATGAACACTCAGTCTGCTCTTTGTAGGGATGTCCATTGCCTGTGTACACACATGTTCATGAAAATAGTGAGTGGAGTCTCAAAGTACACAGTAGAGATTGACACATTTTTCTAGTCCTGGGTAAGTTTTGTAACTGAACTTAGGTACTAGGGTTTGAAAGATGTTGAATAAAAACTATATACCTTTGGTGGGAAGAGAGAAATCTCTGGTCTACCACAGCCTACTAAATTTATGTTTGAAATATATTCACGTTTCATGTAATGGAAGTTCTGCTGGTTTGTGCTTTATAACACACAGTTGAAAGGTACTATTATGGATGTTAGCTTCCTTCCTGAACGTAGAATGAATATGACATAATCCATTCTGCCATAAGATGAGCTGTTAGAAACGATGCTTCTGGCTTTTAGGGGTAAATCATATCTATCGAATGAATTAAGAGTTGGGCCGTTTGCAGTATATTGGATTTGCCAGTTTCACAACTGCATTTATTAAATCCAAATTTGATGAAAGCTGTTCATATTAAATTTGATAACCCCAATTCTAGAAAGTTACATATAACATAAGACTCCTTTGAAAATTCTGTGGCATTTGTGTTATTTAGTTATTGTCCTTTAATAACTAAGCCATTTTTTGAAAAAATTTAGGTACCCATGCTTATCCACATATTAGTGGAAGTACTTCATAATTTATAACTTTTATTGAATTAGTTCAGAATTCACTGTTCTTGTTTGATTTTATCTTAATGATATGACATTGAAGAATCTAAGATTAGGGAATAATCTTCGCCTTTCAATTGAATTTGATGAACTTTTGAAGAACTCCTACAACGAATGTAGCATTGTGCGAGAGGTAGTTGGTTTCAAAAGAAAAATAAGAAATCCTCCATCTCTGGAAAATTACTGTGCATTGAAATAATAACAGGTAAGATCTCTGTACTGGGTATTTCCCCTGTTATTTACCAGAGAAGGACAACCTCTTGAGATGAAACCAAATGGGGAAAATGACCTGTCTTATCATATTTAAATTCTCCTTGAGACTAAGAATAATAATTCTAGATGAATGTAAGTATTGTCTCTCTGTCCAACTGCTTCTAATAGTTTCATGCTTGGTTCATTTTTTAAAAAATTACTCATTAGTTTTTAATCTCTCAACTCTGACTCTTTAAACGATTGCTTCTCATCTGTACCCCTGGACCAGTCCCATCTGAACAGCAGAACAAAGTTCATATGGAGGAAAAGGTGGGGAGAGAGCAACTGGAATTAGTAAAATTGTTTTTATTATGAATATTTAAAATTTTAGCTTTATTATTTTCAAACATTTATAGTAACTCAAGAAATGCCTAAAAGGTATTACATGGAATATTTTTTGGTTAGAGGATTTTATAGATGTACTTAAATAAATAGCTAAAAATTGATTTGTAAATTTTTATATAGCGTTCACTTTTATTTATATGAAAATGGGCATTCTTAGATTTCTCAAAAAAACTTTCCCCCCTTTTGAATGGGTTAAGTATAATTTTCTGAAAATGTTTTCCATTTTATTGATTTACTGAGTAAACTTCTTTTTTTATTTTTTGTTTTAAAACAATTTATTTCTACTGTACTTTGATTTTCTCAATTTTTTTTTTTTTTTTTGTACCAGGGATTGAACTCAGGGGCACTCGACCACTGGGCCACATCCCCAGCCCTTTTTTGTATTTTATTAGAGACAGGGTCTCACTGAGTTGCTAAGTGCCTCTCCGTTGCTGAGGCTGGCTTTGAACGCGTGATCCTCCTGCCTCAGCCTCCCAAGTGCTGGGATTACAGGCATGCACCACCGCGCCTGACCTTGATTGGTTCTTTTTAGTTATACATCACAATAGAATCCATGTTGACATAATTATAAAAGCATGGAAAATGTTCTAATTCAGTTCCCAATACTTCTCCTTCTTCTCCTTTCCCCAACCCTGTTCCCCTCCGTCTACTCCACTGATCTTCATGCCATTTACCCATAGTTATTTTTTAAATTATTTTCTTGTGGATGTACACAATGGTGAGATTCACTGTGAAATATTCATATATGTACATAGGAAAATTATGTTAGATTCATTCCTCTGTTTTTATTTTCCCATTCTCCTTCTCTTCCCTTCATTCCCCTTTGTCTAATCCACTAAACTTCTAATCTCCCTTCCCCACTTTTTGTGGGTTAGCTTGCACATATAAGAGAGAACATTCAACCTTTTTGGGGTGGGGATTGTCTTATTTCACTTAGCATGATAGTCTCCAGTTCCATCCATTTACTGGTAAATATCATAAAGTCATTCGTCTTTATGGCTAATATACCCTTGTGTATTATACCACATTTTCCTTTATCCATTCATCTGTTGAAGGGCACCTAGGTTGTTTCCATGGTTTAGCTATTGTGAATTGAGCTGCTATAAACATCGATGTGGCTGTGTCACTGTAATATGCTGATCTTAAATCTCTTGGATATATACCAAGGAGTAGGATAACTGGGTCAAATGGATTTCATTCCTAGTTTTTTGAGGAATCTCCATACTTGCTTTCCAGAGTGGTTGTTCTAATTTGCAGTCCCATCAACAATGTATGGGTAAACCCTTTTCCCCACATCCTTACCAACCTTTATTATTACTTGTACTCTTGATAATTACCATTCTGACTGTAGTCAGATGAAATCTCAGTGTAGTTTTAATTCACATTTCTCTAATTGCTAAAGATGGTAAACATTTTTTATGTATTTGTAGACTGTTTTTGTATTTTCTTTTGAGAAGTGTCTGTTTAGTTCCTTTCTTTTAAAATTTCATGATAAATATACAAATGCTGACTAACCCAACATGTGTAATTCCAAGTTAATAAAGTCCAAATCATTGACAAAATTCAGTACAACAGATAGGAGCAATGATCTGTTAAATATCCAATTCTCCTGTATTAAATTTCATTATGTTAAATATTAGTCATACATTTGGTATATTTTAAAAAATTATTAATGAAGTTTATGGAAAAGTTAACCTGGTAAAAGATCTTTGTGAAAGTCCCAGACCCATTGATTTAGTCAGCTTTTTTTTTTTTTTTTTTTGCTGCTGTGACCAAAGACTTGGCAAGAACAATTAGAGGAGGAAAAGTTTATTTTGGAGCTCACAGTTCCAGAGATCTCACTCTATAGATATCTGATTCCATTCTTTGGAGCCTGTGGTGAGGCAGGACATAGTGGCAGAAGACTGTGGTGGAGGGAAGCAGCTCAGGACATGGCACCAAGAAGGGGAGGGGGGTGGAGGGAGAGGGAAAGGGAGAGAGAAAGAGAGAGAGGGAGTGCGAGTGCACACTCCTGTCAACTAGGACAAAGTATATACTCTAAAGGTATGCCCCCAGTCCCTACCTCTTCTAGCTACACCCTACCTGCTATAATCACCAGTCAGTTAATCCCTACCAGGGGATTAGTACACTGATTAAGTTAAATCTTTCATAACCCAATCATTACATTTCTAAACTTTCTTGCATTGTCTCACACATGAGCTTTTGGGGGACACCACATGTCTAAACCATAACACCCATGTTTAACAGCTCAAAGGAAGTCCAGCTGAAATTTGGATGAATACCTCACTGAGCTGAAATATTTTATGTTTAGAAGATTTAAATCTTGCCTACATTTTATAGTTAAGAGCTTGATTTATTTTCATATAAACATGCCTATCAGCAGGTCAGGAAATTTCATGAACATGGCTCTGATACTTATAATATTTTAAAATATCATAGTAGCAAGCTGAAAAATATTGTTTTAATTTAATGTTTTCTCTTCAGAATAGTTTGACTTTCCTACAATTCAAATTCCATCTTGGTCACATTTACCTTTGATAGCAAAATGTTTTAGTTTATGCTTGAAATAACCCCATTTGGTTCTCACACTTTCTTTATTGAATCATAGCAGTTTTTAAGAGTAAATCAGCCCCACTGGAATTCATGCAATAGTGGTTTATCAAGTTGAGGTGATATTTTCAGGAGGTGAGATCTGTAGCAAGTTGTGACTGTGTTTTAAATTGATCCTTGAAGTGTTGAACAACTTTATTGCAGCCTTGTAGATATTTCTCACCCCTCCTTCTTTTTTCAGTAACCCCTGTCATTTATTTTTCCCTCAAGGAAGAAAACTTTCTGATCACAAAAGTACTTAGCAATAAGTTAGTGATTTGCTCACAAGTTTAATTGTTAATAGAGTATATGATAATAAAATAATAACTGTAGTTGCTGATGCCTGATTAGTTCTTTTATGTACCAGGCTCTCTATTAAATTCTTTTCATGTATAATTTCATTTAATCTTCCTACTTCAACATATATTTTGGATGGGGAAACTGAGGGGTAATCTTGTGAGGGTGTATGGAGATAATATTTAAGTCACATAGGTAATCTGAGGTGGAAGGAGGTTGCAGAATTTTCCAGATACCAAAGTCCATGTGCCTAATGACCATTATCCACCTCCATTAAACTATGTGTCTTAGCTAGCTAGAACTTTTAGCAAGCCCTATGTCTAATAAGTTCCCTGGGATAGATCATAAAATGTCTTGAATTTTTTACTGTGTTAAAAGGTAATGCTTACTTTTTGACAATATATTTAGAAGTGTGCACACTAAAGAGACTCAAGAAATAAAAACAAGAAGTATAAAACCACAATGCCAGTTTATTTTGTTATTTGCTTCTTAAAAAGTTGGTAGCAACTTATGGATTTAATTCCATTTTAAAAAAATCTCAGCTAATACTCTACCAATGGTTTTCCTTAGGAAATGTGGGGCTGAGGACAAGTCTGGGACAAAGAGCATCTGCAGCTCATCTGTACATCCATCCACACCAGTCATAGCAGTGTCCTGGAGGATTCAACTCCTGCCAGCGCTTAGAATCCTCTTTCTCTGCTACTTACAAAATAAGATTCCTTCCTGTCCCTCAGAACTCATCTGGTATGCCATCTCTCTAGAAAGTCCCTCTCTAGCCCCTCAACTATAGCCAGACTTCTCTCTCAATTTCCAGCATAAGGTTCCTAGGAGCTGTTGTTGGTTGTTGTCTATACCCTATCCCCACTTGTTCCTGAGCGCCTTGAATCATCTCTTACAGGGTTTCAAGTACTGCCATGCAACAGGTGCTCAGCACATACTCGAAGAGTGAATGATAGGAAGAATGTATAGGAGAGCTTTAAGAAGGAAAATAAATAGTTGGAATGAACAGAATGCAGTAAAACTCACTTTTACATTTATAGCCTGTGCAGAGCGAATGGGATGAATAGCAAGAGGCAGAGGAGGGCATTTTCCTCAAGCATGTGAATCCCAGACCTGCCCAACTGCTTTGAAATGGAACAAGAGTGTCCCAACTTCATCCCCTGAGAAACAGCTGCATCCCTTGTCACTTTTTTGAATATGGCAAGACCCTGATCCAAACTCCAGGCCTCAGATTTGCTGTGTCCTGGAGAAGGCAATTGCGCTGTGCCAGAGATAATGAAGACTGGTCGGTGGTGCATAATGGCTTCTAGTTTGTCCCTATTTATCTTTTCAAGGCGGCAGAATTCAAAATAAATGACATGCTTTAAAGTAATGTTCTTTATTTTGAAAAATGTTATCATCAGAGTTAAAAATTAAGTTCATACTGTTCGGATTACTCTTTTGCATTTAAGAGTTCAGAGCTGCTTAGGTTTAGGGAGGAAAACATAATTAAATGTAAGTAACAGATGCCAGAAACAAAGGATAAAGGGAGGAAGTGTTAGATTATTACAGTAATGTGGCAAGACGTATTAGACATGCAACAAATCTCCTTCTCTGCAGACTCAACATTGGATGGGATCAATCAATTCTGTCTCCAAAATCTGGGGTGGGAAAACACCGAAATGAGAATCATGGAAAATCAGTTGCCTAAAAGTATGTTATATTATGATTTTAAAAAATAAGGAATTTGGGGCGATGAGATACCTTCAACCAGTGTCCTTATCGAAAGGTAGGGACAGGTAAGAACTGAGAAATTGGTATAAGAATGTGGCCCTTCTCTGTTACTTTACTTAAAATGGGAACAACATTTTCAAGGTAAATAGTAAAAAAAAAAAAGGTAATTTATCTTAAGAAATAAAAATAAAATTATGAAGCTACTTTCTTCTGAAAGCTTTGTGTTATCTGCAGTTGCAACTTGGTCTAGCCATTCTGAAGATCACATGTGCATGGCTTTGCATATGATTCTGGCAGGTTACCAGTACACATTTTATGACTTTATACAATCCTGACTTTTACAAGTTTCTAAGATTTTCATTTTGCAGTTATTTGCATTGTGCTGTTTGCTCTTGTAAGCAATCAACAAGAGGTTAATTACAAAGTTTTTTTTTTTTTTTTTTTTTTTTTTTTTTTTTTTTTTGTACCAGGGATTGAACTCAGGGGCACTTGATCACTGAGCCACATCTTCAGCCTTATTTTGTATTTTATTTAGAAACAAGGTCTCACTGAGTTGCTTAGCACCTCATTTTTGCTGAGGCTGGCTTTGAACTCATGATCCTTCTGCCTCAGCCTCCAGAGCTGCTGGGATTACAGGTGTGAGTCATCACACCGACTCTACAAAGGCTTCTGACGGGAACAAAACTGATAGTTGGGAATGGACTACTTTTCAGAGGCCAGGGGATTTGTGAATATTTTTAGTTATGGCAACTTGCTTTTCTACGCAGCCCCTTTACTGAGAGAACTTGGCTAACACATGCTCAGACAATTAAGGAGTCTTATCATCTTGCTTCCAAACAAAAACCTCCTGTGTTGCCACAAATCTTCCTATTGAGAAATTACTGGGAGATAGGGGTTCCTCAAAATTATCTTTATTGGCTACAACAGTGGCTCAAATTTAGAAAATTACTGTTTGATACATGTATCAGTTTGCTGGGGCAAGCTAAATTAGGAGGAGAAAAGACTCTACCAAGATTCTGGAATTGGGAAAAATAACTACATCCACAGTGTGGGCTCTAAGGGCAATCTTGCAGGTTATTTCTCTTATTGGTTTAGTTTCCTGTGGCCTGGGAATTAAATCCCCTACTGTGTGCAATTTAGACTTATTGAGAAGGTTTTTTTTTTTTTTTTGGAAAGCTGTTCTGTGGCGTGTCTGGATGAGGCGGAGCAATGATATTTTCGGCACTTTAGCACAAGTATTTGGGAATTTGAGTTTTTGTTATTTTGAATATTTAATTTACATGAGTATATATATTTTTCAGTGTATAATGAAATGAAGGTTAAAATTATACTAAAGAACAGGGAGCTTGGTTTTGTGCCCAGCACTTAGTTTTTCAAAGATATTGAATAATTTTGCCTTGATGTGGGGAAAGGCATTTTAAAGGAAATGAATATCTTTTCATAAAGGAAAGCTATTAGTTAATAGCTGCGGCAGAGAGTCATAAATAAAAGTATTAATTCTTGTTTATGCCTTGACTGAAAGGATAACTTTTTTTGCTTTATACCTTTGATTCTATAGCTTTATTAAAAATGTCAGAATATGAAAATGTTAACTGGGTTCTTTCTATGAAATGCATGATGCATGAAATCCTGACATACTTATAGACATTCAAATACATTATTTGTTTATAAGAAATAATTCCAATTTATCAGTGAAGGAGTTCTTTTAAAGTCACAGGATTAATATTGATAATGCAGTTATTATAGGACCTTAATTCATGTTTGTTTGTTTGTTTTTTTGGTCAATTTTCATTCTTGTTGTACTCAGATATTAGCTATTGTTCCATGCTTTGCAGGCTTTCTGTTGTGATAGCTGCTGTCTACAGCTGATTTGGGGGGGGGGGGTTGTTGTTTTTATCAACTTTTTAGCTGCTATGACTAAAGGAGATGACCAGCACAATTGTACAGGAGGAAAAGTTTATTTGAGGGCTCATGGTTTCAGAGGTCTGAGTCCACAGAAGTCTGGCACTGTGCCTCAGTGCTCCAGTGAGGCTGAGCAGCAGGGCAGAAGAGTGTGGCAGAGGGAAGCAGCTCACCTGACGATCAGGAAGCAGAGAGAGAGAGAGAGAGAGAGAGAGGATACAAATATATGCCCTAAAACCACGCCCCCTATGTCCCACCACTCAGTTAATCCCACTGAGGGATTAATTCACTAGGGAGAAGGGGACCAACAACACACAGATTCTCAATGTAGATGCAAATGAATCCGTGCATGTGGCATGAGACAGTTTTTCCTGCTTGTTCCCAGGGAAGTTATATGGTATGTTAGAAAGAAGGTTGTCTCTAGAATCTGACAGATTCTGACTTAAGCCTTACCCCTTCATCAAGAGCTTGCTGAGTTTCAGTTTTCTCATTTGTGAACTACAGAGAAGGATGCAGATGCTCTACAAGAGTTTTGAAAGAAAGTCAGAGGTAATGTGCCTGAAGTGCTTAGAAAGTTTTCCATACATAGTATAGATTAGAACTGTTACAGTGTAGCCACATTGAAAGTTGCTTTCAAATTCGGATGGTCACTTTGGTAAGGGTGAGTGGTCAACCTGGGGTTTGGTGGGCAGGTTTCCTGGTTTACGGCTTCCAGGATGTATAGGTGCAGTGATATCAACAAAAAAGATTCAGCTTCAAGTGGGCCTGGCCCTCACCAACTTCTGAGATTCTCATACCTGGATGATTATCAGGATAATTGAGGAGCTGTTTGGTTGCATCCCAAAACTGGATTAAAATCTCCAAATCCATGGCTATACTAAAGTATATGAAATGGTAAAGGATTCCCAGGTGATTCTGATAATCACTCAGGTCTGGGAATGATTTCTTAAGATTCACTCCCAAATCTTCCAGACCAGCTTTAGGCATATTGGGTGAGTACCAACAGAAATTATTATTTTTAAGACAGTTTTTAAAAATTATTTGAAATGCACGGGCTGGTGAGCCACAACCCCAGCCCAACTATTATACTTTTATATTCTGAATAAATTTAACATAATCCTTAGTATTATTTCGGTGTGATGCTATATTGTGTACAACCAGAGAAATGAAAAGTTGTGCTGCAATTGTGTACATTGAATCAAAATGCATTCTGCTAAAAAAAATTAAAAAATTATTTTCATTTCATTAAAAATCAGTTCTTCATATTTACTTTGCCTAAATGGTCTCAAAATTTTCTAATTATAGTTGATTTGTTCATATTACTATTGAAAAGAGGTCCACACATCACATTTGTTATAAACTTTAAGTCTTTTTTCTCTTATAAATATCATTCATTTGTTAGCCATACTGTAGGATTTGCACTGTAGAGTTTTCTGAATTTGGGATTTAAAAAATATTTTATTGGTTCTTTTTAGTTATATGTGACAGTAGAGTCCATTTTTGTATAATTATGCAAGCATGGAGTATATCGTATTCTAATTAGAATACCAGTCTTACGGATGTATACGATGGTGAGATTCACTGTGGTGTATTCATATGTGTACACAGGAAAAGTTGTGTCAGATCCATTCCACTGTCTTTCCTTTTCCCATTCCCTTTCCATTCCCTTCATTTCCCTCTGTCTAATCCACTGAACTTCTATTATTATCCCTATCTCCCTTATTTTTGAGTTAACCTCCATACATCAGAAAAATTATTGATCCTTCAGTTTTTTGGGGATTGGCTTATTTAACTTAGCATGATAGTCTCCAGTTCCATCAATTTACTGGCAAATACCATAAAGTCATTCTTTATGACTGAGTAATACTCCACTATGTATATGTACCATGTTTTCTTTATCCATTCATCTAGGGTACCTAGGTTGGTTCCATAGCTTAGCTATTGTGAATTGAGCTGCTTTAAACATTGATGTGGCTGTGTCACTGTACTATGTTGATTTTAAATCCTTTGGATATATATCAAGGAGTGGGATACCTGGGTCAAATGGTGGTCCCATTCCTAGTTTTTTGAGGAATCTCCATACTTGCTTGCCAGAGTGGTTGTTCCAATTCGCAGTCCCACCAATGATGAATGAGTGTACTCTCTTCCCCACATCCTTGCCAACATTTATTGTTACTTGTATTCTTGATAATTGCCATTCTGACTGTAGGTAAACATTTTTTATATATTTGTTGACCATTTTTGTGTCTTCTTTGAGAAATGTCTGTGAGTTTTTTTTTCTTTTTTGCCCATTTATTGACTGGGTTATTTATTTTTGGTGTTAAGCTGTTTTAGTCAGCTTTTTTATTTTTATTTATTTTTTTGCTGCTGTCACTAAAAGCCCTGATGAGAGCAATTTTAGGGGAGAAAAAGTTTATAGGCTCCTGGTTTCAGAAGCCTCAGTCCACAGAAGGTTGGCTCAATTCCTCAGGGCTCAAGGTAGGCAGAACATCATGGTGGATGAGTGTGGCAGAGGGAAGTGGCTCACGTGATGATCAGGAAGCAGAGACTCCACGTGCTGGAGACAATACATATACCCTAAAGGCACATCCCCAGTGACCCACCTCCTCCAGCCACATTCTGCCTGCCTTCAGTTACCACTCAGTTAATCCCATCAGGGGATTAATCCACTGATTGGGTTAAGGTAAGACTTTCATAACCCAATCATTTATGCTCTAAACCATCTTGCATTGTGTCACACATGAGCTTTTGGGGTATATCTCACATTCCAAACCATAACATAAACTTTTTGAGTTCTTTGTATATCCTGGAAATTAACACCCTATCTGAGGTGCCGGTGGCAAAGATTTTTCTCCCATTCTGTAGGCTCTCTCTTCACTTCTTGATTGTTTCCTTTGCTGTCAAGAAGCTTTTTAGTTTGATGCCATCCCATTTATTGATTATTGATTTTACTTCTTGCACTTTAAGTGTCTCGTTAAGGAAGTCAGTTCCTGAGCTGACATTTGGAACGTTGGGCTGACATTTTCTTCTAGTAGGCACAGGGTTTTTGTTATAATTCCTATGTCTTTGATCTACTTTGAGTTGAGTTTTATGCAGGGTGAGAGATAGGGGTTCAATTTCATTCTACTTCATATCCAGTTTTCCCAGCACCATTTGTTGAAGAGGCTATCTTTTCTCCAATGTATGTTTATGGTTGCCTATCTCTAGGATGAGATAACTGTATTTATGTGTGTTTGTCTCTGTCTTCTATTTTATTCCATTGGTCTTCCTGCCTGTTTTGGTGCCAGTATCATGCTGTTTTTGTTACTGTAACTCTGTAGCATAACTTAAGGTCAGGTATGGTGATGCTTCCTGCTTTGTTTGTCTTGTAAGGATTGCTTTGGATATTCTGGGCCTATTATTTTTCCAGATGAATTTCATGACTGCTTTTTTTTTTTATTTCTATGAAAAATGTCATTGGAATTTTAATGGGAATTGCATTAAATCTGTATAGCACTTTTGGTAGTATGATCATTTTGACAATATTAATTCTGCCTATCCAAGAACATGAGAGATCTTTCCATTTTCTAAGGTCTTTTACAATTTCTTTCTTCAGCAGTCTATAGTTTTCACTGTAGATGTCCTTCACTTATTTTGTTAGATTGACTCTCAAGAGTTTTTTTTGAGGCTACTATGAATGGAATAATTTTCTCATTTTTTCTTTCAGCTGAACATAATTGATTTATTGGTGTTAATTTTTGTATCCTGCTACTTTGCTGAAGTTTTCTGGTGGACTTCTTTGGTATTCTAAATATGGGATCATGTCCTCTGAAAACAGAGATAGTTTGAGCTTTTATTTTCTTATTTGTATCCTTTATTTTCTTTCATATGCCCAATTGCTCTAGCTAGAGTTTTAAGGACTATGTTGAATTAGGTGGCGAAAGTGGGCATTCATGTCATTTTCCTGTTTTTAGAAGGAATGCTTTCAGTTTTTCTCCTTTTAGCATGATGTTGGCCTTGGATTTTTATATATAGCTTTTACAATGTTGAGGAATTTTCCTTGCATCCCTAGTTTTTCTAGTGTTTTAAACATGAATGGGAACTGTATTTTGTCAAATGCTTTTTCTGCATTGATTGAGATAATCCTGTGATTCTTGTGTTTAAGTCTATTTGTGTGATGAATTACATTTATTGATTTCTGTATGTTGAACCAACCTTGCATTCCTGAGATGAAACCTACTTGATCATGGTGCAGTATATTTTTAATGTGTTTTTGTATGAAATTTGACAGTATTTTATTAAGAATTTTTGCACCTGTGTTCATCAAGGATATTAGTCTGAAGTTTTCTTTCCTTGATGTGTCTTTGATTTTGTTATCAGGGTGATTACTAGCTTCATAGAATGAATTTGGAAGGGTTCCCTCCTTTTCTATTTCATTGAATAATTTGAGGAGTATTGGTGTCAGTTCTTTAAAGGTCTTGTAGAACTCAGCAGAGAATCCATTGGGTCCTGAGCTTTTCTTTCTTGGTAGGCCTTTGATGGCATCTTTAATTTCATTACTTGAAATAGATCTGCTTAAATTTTCTATGTGCTCCTGGTTCAATTTGGGTAGGTCCTATGTCTACAGGAATTTGTAAATGTCTTCAAGATTTTCTAGCTTATTAGAGTATAAATTTTCACAATGGTTTCTGATAATGCTCTCTAATTCAGTAGTGTCTATAGTGATATTTCCCTTTTCATCAAGGACTTTAATAACTTGAATTTTTTTCTCTTTCTTTTGGTTAGTTTGGATGAGGGTTTATCAATTCTGTTTATTCTTTCAAAGAATCAACATTTGTTTTGTTGATTTTTTCAAATTGGTGTTTAAATCTCAGTTTCATTGATTTTAGCTCTAATTTTAATTATTTCCTGTCTTCTATTGCTTTTGGTGTTGGTATGTTCTTTTGTCCCACCCCCCCACTGCAAACCTGGGCCTTGGGATGTAATGTTAGATTATTTATTTGGTATCTTTCTATTCTTTTATTGAATGAGCTTACTGCTATGAACTTTTCTCTTTCAGCTGCCTTCATAGTGTCTCAGAGATTTTGATAAATTGTATCACTAGTCTCATTTACTTCTAAGTATTTTTTTATTTCACCCATGATTTCTTCTGCTATCCATTCCTTACTCAGCAGTATATTATATAGTCTCCAGTATATTATGTAGTCTCCATATTATAATATATAATATATATTATAGAGCAGTATATTATATAGAGGTGCTTCTATTTTTACCTTATCATTGATTATTAATTTCATTCCATTATGATCAGACAGAATCCAAGGTATTATCTCTTTTTTTTTTTGTATTTGTTAGGAGTTGCTTTGGGGCCTAAGGTATGACATATTTTAGAGAAGAATCCATATGCTGCTGAGAAGAAAGTGTACTCAGTCCTAGATGGACGAAATATTCTCTATATGTCTATTAAGTCTGAATTGCTGACTGTATTTTTTAGTTCCATGGTTTTTTTTAATTTAATTTTTGATTTGTAGATCTATCCAGTGATGATATAAGTATGTTAAAGTCACTCAGTAAGTGGTTGAATAAGATGGATATCATTATTCTAAATGCATGATTGAAGACTTGAATGCTATGAATATACTTTGTATACAAACTGTTTTGTGTAAAAAGATGCTCTATATGTGCAGTATGAATTGTAATATATACTACTATTATAAATAAGAAAATTAAAAAAGCCAAAGTCACTCAGTATTATTATGTTGTGATCTATTTGACTCTTGATATTGGGAAGTGTTTGTTTGATATATGTAGTGCTCCACTTTTGGGGGCATAAACATTTACAATTGTTATTTCTTGTTTGAATCTCTTAAGCAATATGAAATGACTTTGTCTCTTCTGATTAACTTTGGCTTAAAGTCTACTTTATCTGGTATGAGAATAGTAACCCCTGTTTGTTTATGAGATCTATGTGAATGATAAATTTTTTGCTCATCCTTTCACCTTCAGTCTGTGACTGTCTTTGCCCTTGAGGTGAGTCTCTTAGAGACAGCATAAAGTTGGGTCTTATTTTTTATTCAAACCTGCCAGCCTATTTCTTTTGATTAATGAGTTTAGACCATTTACATTCAATGTTATTATTGAGAGATGATTTTTACTCTGTCATTTTGATTTATTTCTTGTTTTTAAGTTGAATTAGATTCTGCTTTGATAAACTATTTTTCTAGTGTAGTTCTTCCCTTTGATGGTTTTTCCTTTTAATTTTTCATCTCGTCTTCATGGAATATTTTATTGAGTGTTTTGTAGTGCAGCATTGCTAGTTGTGAATTCTTTTGACTATTGTTTATTGTAGAAGGTATTTATTTCATTTTCAAATATGAAGCTTAATTTTGCTGGGTATAGTGTACTTGGTTATGTTCCATTTTCTTTCAGAGTTTGGTATATATTATTCCAAGACATCCTAGCTTTTAGGGTCTGGGTTGAGATCAGCTGAGATCTGA